>LS997562.1:15242274-15890011 GCA_000469685.2 Haemonchus contortus | reverse complement strand
GGAAGTTGAATAAAAGTAAAATGGAACACTGTTAAATGCAAAACCTAAGCCCGATGCGGGGCTCGAACCCGCGACAGCGCACCCCTTGTTCTCTCTGGCTAGGAAATTTTCAGGGCAAACCCAATCCTCAACGAATAAAGCGATTGCGTTCTTAAGAGGAACTCTCACGAAACAAAAGTTGCAATAAGAACAGTAAAATGATGTTTATGGAGGGAGTCACGGCCAAGTTTGTTATGCACGTTTTTTCATCGGTCCCGTCGTGAAAATAAGCCAAGACCTGTACTCAAAGTACATACTGATGAACGTAATGAAGCACTCATCTGAATCTGCTTCCTAAAGCAGCTCGTGATCCTTCCAGCAGGACGGTACTCCAGCCCAAAGCCAAGCTCGCCCAAGTTTGATATCGACGCTAGCTGCCCATCTTCATCAGCACCGGAGAATAGCCATTCTCTCTTTACATATTAACCCCTCTTGACTTCTCCGTCCACTCATAGGGAGCCTGTCAGGTTTGCACTATCACTTCGGAGTCCCAGAAAGCAAGATTCAAGATCGGATGGAAGGAAATTTAAAAGGATACCTGCGTACAACCTGCCAAGTGTGAGAGCGGGCTTTTAGGCTTCCATCCGTGCGGATGGGGAATACCTCGCAAAGGATTGTAGCTTGTTTTTAAACACAATGTGAGCAAGCGTGCCTATGTACTCCACTATTACCCTTACCATAGAAGCTTTAAATACAGTTCCATGAAAGGCGCCTATCATTCTGGGATACTCTGTATATATGCATGGGGTCTTGATTAGTGGAATCGGTGAATTTTAAGGATACTTTTTATATAAGTTCCATTCTTGAGAACCTAAACGGTGAACATTCTGTCAAAGGTGTGCATTAAAGAGCCAGACAGGTGGTAGAGAAATGTTAGGAGAAAGGACGAATGGTGTAGAACATCCATGAATTCAACTACACATTACAAATAACGACAAGCGAGATGACGTGCTGACTGTTGCTCCCACGTCAGTTTATCCGCTTCTCAATTTTCTTGTCCTCCCAATTTCATACGCTCTGCTTTGTTGTGCACGATGTACCTAGTTCAAGCAGCAGTCACTTGAGAGCCCAGAGCTCTTCGTACAGAGCGATCACTCGCCGGCGTACTCGTATCTTTCCTGCTATTGTTTATAGTAGTGCGACGTCACGGGGAATGCAAAAAGGAACAAGACACTGGATTCCAATAAATCAACAATTTATTGTAACGAAAAAAACAAACAAATTATTTGGCAGCCTTCTTCAACTTTGCAAGCTCAATCCTCACATGTCGGTTGCGCATTTGCTTGGCCTTCATCAGCTTGAATCGCTCGAAATCCGTCAGTTTGGCTCTCTTAAACAAGGAGATCATAGAATGTCAAATTTTGAAAGGCAGATCATCTCTGCCAAAGTGAATGGTTAAAATTAGCTGAGAGCCAGCTGAATTGAAAGCATGACCATTTTTTCCGATGAAGTCGACAAGGGTGAAGACGATGCAAGTCTCGACTAACTGTGCAAAGTTTTCCAGGGTGTAGCAATTTCCCGTTAGTTATGTTTTGAAATTGAAACTGATCTGTCCCAGTTTCTTTCCGATCTCTGAAGGTCCCTTCTATTCACCCAATGTCATCAAAATATTTCTAAAATTTAAGTTCCATGAAATCCAGGCCTTCAAGAATATCAGTGGGCTATTTCTGAGCAGAAGTAAAGTAGGTTTTTATGTCTGAAATCCACTTCCTAAAATTACTTGGAAATTGGGAGAAGCTGGTGGACTACAGCGGAAGTATTCGGCTGGGTACTTATTTGGAATGGGCGAAGCGTAAACAGAAAAGACGAATTTGATTGAAGAGCACTTTACACTGTTCGGAAACTGCTCGAAGGTTGAGTAAAAAACCAGAGTACCAGACCTTTCGAGAAATTGGCCGTTCGGAACTATTCAGAACGTGCCTTTTCTGCACTAAATCAGGCGAAATTACAGAAAAAAATTGACTCTATATTGGATTCAAAGAATTGGAAAGGGAATGCGCAATGGTAGGAAAAATGTAGCAAAGGAATTTGTGCTTACAATCAGCCAACTGAAGGTTTTAACATGAAGACGACAATGCATCCACGTGTGGACTACATTGTTGTCAACCGGTGCCAGGAACACGACAGGATATGACTCGTCGTGTTGTCACTCCGCCGTTTATGGGTTAAGATTACTGTTAGGATCATATAGTTGAAAAACTTGTTTGAGTTCGACTTGCACAATCTTTTGTCTCTCAGTTTTACGAACATTTTCTACTTTTACACAAAGGAGACTACTCTCAGAAGTCCATGATCCTTACAAAGAAGAAAAGCAGAATGGCTCTTTAGAAGTATATAAGCGCAGCAACTAGTGCGTATTTATACGTACTTCGGAACGATACTCGTCTTGCACCACCAAAAAAACAACCGGAAAGGGGTAAATTCATTTTGAAACCAATCAGATCGCCCGGTTCACGCCGCGCTCGTCCTCTTTTTGTGACAAAGTTGGGATGTAACCCGTAGCTTTTCTCTTTCAACCGAAGAAGGGAGTAATAATCATCCGGTCTATGCCAGTGCGAAATGGTATTAAGCGGTGTGGTGTTGATCCATCGGTCGTTATCATTACAATTAAGTTCCTAAGGCAGTCTCTATCCCCCCAAAACTTGGAAACTTAATTTGAAACTTGGAAACTTCTCCTTCAAGGAAAACCATTAGCTCTAGCTAATGGAATTCGACCATAAAAGAGTAACGAAGTTTCTTCGTGAACTCTCCATGCCCTGGTTGAGTCTACTTCGTAAGCACCCCTTCGTTTCTCGGTTGTTTCAACAACGTTGAGTTTTTGACAAGTGTCTTCGTCAAGGCGGTTTTTTTGAATGTGCTCAAAAGATGAAAACAAATAAGTCATTTAAAGTACTCGAGGAAATACCGCCCCAAGTAAAAGCTACGAGCGTATTGATAGCCGAAATGAGGCACTCGACTGAATTAGTCTTTGAGGATGTTACAAAGGCTTTTATTTGGAGGGAAGCACGCTGTGCAAAAGAGAGGCCCGCAACGGGCAAACCCCAGTTCTTCGTTCAAAGTTTCAACTAAAAAGACCGAGAAAGAAACGGAGTTCGCTACAATACCGACATCCCGAGGGACAACATCTGTGAACATTTGTTACGTGGGGTGGGAATGAAACTTTTTCGTAGATAGAAAGTAATGGCATCTTTAGAAAGAGTGCCGCCGGATCAGTTCACGACTTTCTTTCTTTCGTTCGTTCTTATAAGTTATGAACTGTGATTATATTGACAAAGGTACGGAAAATGAGGGAAAAAAGTGTTCGTGAATAGCAACGGATGATATGAAGTGATACCCATGCAGTGGACATGACCACAATTGTTATTGAGGTTCGCAACCAATGGGAAACACGTAGAAAAAATCGTCGAAAGTCGAAAATCGAGTGGGAAAGGCCTATCATTTGAGGCGCATTCAAAGGATCGGTGCCGTAATTATATACCACAGAAAAGCACAGAGTAGCAGAAGTTGACTTCAATTAGAAACCCTTTCCAACAGCAAACTTTGTCATTAAAAAACTATGCGGGTTCTGGTAGAGATACAGGCAATGCCTAACGGCCGGGAATAGCTCAAAAAAAATTACGTGAGAAGATATAAAATGAAGTCATGATGAACTTACGATTTTCTTCTGAGCCATCTTCTTAGCCCATGTCGTTTGCTTGAAGAGCTGGTCTACTTTAGCACCATCAAATGCCTCCTTTACTTTCTTGGTTCGCTGACCGACACGCACATTAACAACGAATTTAGTCAATTGAAGATCTTTGAGGTTTCGAACGCAGCGGATAACGCCGGTACTAGGGCCATCAATAAGGACCTGAACAACGACTAGCCTTTGTGAAGAAGAACAATGCAAAAAGCAACGTATAACCTGCGAAGAGGAAGAATGCGAAAAGCAACGTATAACTTACTCTATTACCATCAACAACGTCGACGATTGTGGCAATTTTACCAGCGTCTTTCCCCTTCGCGATAAAAACAACACGACCTATTTGTACCAAGCGCTTGAAGACCATGGTCTCTGAAAAATTCCTCATGAGAAAAACGAACTCACCATAGAATACTACTTGAGTAGCATGAAAAAGACGCGGAATATTTAGCACTTTGTTCCTAGAGGTTAGGTAGAATTGGTGGAACCGCATCGGGAGCCGGTACAAAGAGTAAAAAGAGTAGAAATCTGCCCCACACAATTGCAAACTAGACTAAAGGAGTCTAACTTGAATTTCTTGGTACGAAAGGTAATTCAAGAATTTATGTGTTTGCAGTTTGTTTTTTGTTTAAGTTTGTAATTCTGCATTTGGAGATGTGCACAGAAGGGAAAAGGAGCGCAGTTTCAGTGGCGAAGCCTAATAACAAGGATAGCCATTTTCTTTTTAGTAAGTACGGGAAGCCAACCACATCCGTGAAGCAGTGTGACAGGCCTCCTCTCCCATCTCATCTCGCACTGATTCGTTTGAAAATAAGTCTATACAAAATCATAAACTGCATTCTAATACACACACAAGTTTCCTCCCAACAAGTTTTATACCTACTATCTAATAAAGCGCTCGTAATTCATACCTTGTTATCAAATTGATAAGGGAAATTGAAAAAGATAAAACAACAGAGGTACTGAATTTGAAAAGTGGCAAATGAGGGACGTCAAAAAGGAAAATTAAAGCAAGTAAGCCAATGAAAATAAGGAAGGCAAAGCAACACGGATGTGATAACGTTTTGAAGATACAGATACGGCAATTTGACAGGAGCAAGTACTAGGCGCAGCACAAAACATTAATCTGAAACTAAAGTCAGCGATAAAGTCAACAAGGCTCATCTACCCAGCATGCACATAATCGAAAGAACAATAAAAATCGGGTTCTAATGATAGGTTGGCTGGGACACTCCCGACTCACAGAATGAAGTCTAACAAGTAAGCTCACCTACAATTTGCCCTAATTGAAACTGGCTGCGCTAATGGATTTAAACTAGATCCACACATGATAAGAAAGCGGTTGCAGGATCATGAGGTCCCTGTCAGCATCGAGGTGACGAACCCAGAACAATGAAAATTTAGCTAAGTGCCGGTTAATGATGAACCTGCCGTTTGATTCTATGAAGAAAGCAAAGGAAAGGCGGATCTGTGAGAAGGATCTGATAAATCTGATTGAAACCATTTTTTCCTAACATTTTCAAACGATGAAACCAGACCGAAGCACAACTCTCGTATTCTTTGATCTGCCAACTTGGTGTGGGCTCAAGATGGTTTTCTTTTGCAATCAGTCAGACCTTCGCGTCGTTTCGGTACTCCGGGCGAGCAACTACCTCTAGCATTCTCTATTATAGATCACTCATATAGTTTCAAGACTTGTTGATTTTCGAACAGCATCTGCTCAACAACAGTAAAGGAATTCAACGTCCCGTGAACATGCGGTACAGGAACCCCCCTAGAGCACTACTAACCACCCCGCGAATATCACATGGGGTACCTCTTTTTTGCGTTGCGAATGTGACAGTTGTTTGAAGTTATGGGTATAAACGTTCGTCCAAGGCAGCGCGCGGCGAAATCCGTGGCGGTTCAAACGACTCTGGGGCCCAACCTCGAAGTAGAGTTCGTAAGTAAGGTAAGACGATCCTACTCATCCGCTCCAAACTTGGGCCCCAATCATAGGCGCTAAATTCTTTCAAATGCCACGAACTTCGCTGCTTCGGACGCACGCAAGTCCAGTCCCCCGGTGTTGAAGGCGCCTGAGTGCGTCTTCGGGCTACTGTGTAACACATTAACAGGGCCTTAAAAATACACCTTGTTTCAACAATTTCTTACCTTCGAAAAGTAGAAAGCAGTCACATACACAGAAAGCCGAAACTACTTCAAAGCTTCACGATGTCAGAGTCCACCGCAAGTTCAACTTCTCTGATGCTGAACCCTACTGTTCCCAGTTGTATATAGTCGATAAGATTTGGAGCCTTTTCCGTAGTGGTTCTGTAGGATGTTGACGAAATGAATACTGGTATTAAAGCCTCTACAAGGACTTTGCACGCTTTACCCTTGATCAAAATGAGAATCCTAGAGCTAATCTGTCGTGGAATTGATATCGAGGCATGGGAAAAAATTAGTGGCTGAAATAACACGCATTTAAAAATCTCCTCTACAAAAAGTACTGTATCAACAACTTGCACGACACGGTAAAAAGCTCGAAATAGGGCCAAATGTATCGACAGCAGCTACCCAAAAAACGCAGACAGGTTCAAAGGAATCTATACCGAAAGCAAAAAGAGATTTCATCCCTTGACTCACTAAAAAGAACTTTAAAAGAAAAAGACAGTAGCAAATTTTAGGCTCCGCTTAGGAATGAGGAGGGTCGGCGAAAAGTGGCAATCGTGTTGGGACCACCGTCGATGCAATGCACAGCGTGCGACCTTTAATAAGGATTGCGAAAGCTGCCGATAATCATCCGCCGCGAGTTGTTTCAACTACGTTTTCCATCGTCAACGTAACTTTCGTTATCGATAAATAAATTGAAGGATTGCAAAATGATTGTTTTCAGAAGTTAGTCTGATATTTGAGGATCTGTTCCGTAGTGGTACTCTTGGGTGTTAATTACTTCGGTGACTTGAAAAAGATGCAAGGGTTCTGGAGGGTGGTGTTTAGTAATTTTACTGTCGGGAGGTTGGATATTAGAGTATTGATCTCTTCTACTAGAAGCCTTACTAGTGTTACCGCATATAATTTGCTCAATTGTTAGGATAAGCACTGGATGCGCTACTGCTGAATTGCTGAATTTATCATATTTGTGCTTACATTTCTTTAAAAGTCTTTGGTACGAATGTGTTTGTTACCATACAAATATTCTTTTCTGGTAGCATTTGCTGCAGTCATTTGTATTGAACACACGCAAGTCATTTTCAGAGTTTCGATGAGGTTTAGGGGTTTATTCAGCGCTTTTACATCAGCTGGCAAAGCAAAAAGCAAATATTCAGCTCAAGGACTATGTTTCGAATGCGAACATCCAGCTGAAGGAACGAATTCAAGCTTAGATTATAATTAAAAGGGTCCCATTCACTTAAAGGGAACCATTCCTTCTTCTTTTATAGCAAGAGCAATTCCCTGTTTCAGTTCAGAAGCATTTTTGCATGTGTTTGTATGTGTATACTTAAAATGTCAAAGCACCATACTTACAGATGTACGGTGTTCATTAGAATAAGAACCAAAAACTCTCTTTTAAAAATGTTCATTTTTCTTGGCTTTTTTATTGAACTTGGTATTGTTGCACTGCAACGTTTCAGACTGTATACTTTTCATATCTTTCTCGTGGTCTTCAATTTAGAAATATGGCAGGAATTACGAACGGTTTGCCGTAGTATTGAATACTTTTAGCCATGTCGGAGGAAGCAACATCCGCCCCACCGGTCACCGCAGAAAATGGAGAAAAATCGGCTGAAGATGAAACTACCAGAAAGGAAGATGAAACTACCAAAAAGGAAGATGAAACTACCCAAAAGATGTCTGAAATTAAGATCAGCGAAACTGCTGAAGGTGAAGGTGGAGAAACAGCAGAGGCTGAGGTTTGTCTGCGGTTACTTGCAATTTTTTTATACAAAACTCTCCTTTTGGCCTTGTCTTGAAAGGTTGTAGCACTCATTTTCTTTAGGCTAGAGAGAATGGCGATGACGGTTTCCATACACCAGAAGCAACCCATACACCAGAAGCAACAGACGAAGGTACAAAAGAAGTTGCCGATGGTAAGTGATCAAATCGTTAGTAATAAATTAGATGGGTTTATCATTTCAGCAAAGTGGTCATAGTTTAAAGTGGAAGACGACACGCTATGTCACCGAATAGAACATCAAGCAATTTATCATTGAGTGCATTTAAGTTAGAAAGATATATCCCTATGTTCTTAGCCTTCGAAAACTTACGCGTGCCTCTAACCCTAAAATTGCGTTCTTATTTATATTTTTCAATTTTTCACGTTAATAACGCCATTTTCCTATCGTAGGTATATTTCAGGACGGTTTTCAGTTCATTTCCATAAGTTACTCATTGTTGAAGCTTTTCAGATGATAACTAGTAAAGAGTTAGTCCAAAAGATAACCAATGACTGTTTTAAAAGAATCAAAACAATTTACTACATGAATAATGAAGGAGGGTAAAGAGCGGAAAAAGGGGAAGAGGGAAAGTAGATAGGGCCACAGTGCAAGAATCTCAGGTAAAGGCTTCAAGTCAGTAGATTGCTTCATTCGCTTTAAAAGTCGGATTACTTGGGTTGTGAGAGTCACAAAAACTTTTGATACAATTTCTTTGCTGCGTTTCTGCTGTGCTATTTACAGGTCGCCTCGAATAATGTTTTAGATCCTCATTGGTTTCAAAAATTCGTGCAAATCACTTTAGGGGAAGGTCTTTTTTCGATCCTTTGGAACCAACTATACAATCGACAATTTGTTCAATAGGTTCATATTGTGAACGCCGACATCGGCGTCGGTTTTGGCCGTCGATCCATATTTCGCCGGTTAATGACTCACCCTGTAATCAGGAGCTTTTTTGAACGAACAAATTGCTGAAAAGGGCTCCTAAAAGTATGAAACCTTACAGTGATCCGTATGGATTCTCACGGTTTAGGTAGCATTACAAAACTAACTAAGGTTAACAGTGGATTAAAAGGGAACAAGAAAGCGTTCTATGCACAAAAAAGGGGTTTACCAACGTAAACTATTGAGCAGTCTAGGCAAGAGCTGTAATCAATCAATATCTGGGGAATAGAGAGCCAAATATGCACTCTTAACCCTTAGAATATCATTCAATGCAGCAACAGTCACTGACCGGCGGTATGTTGATGGGCGGCCGCTATTCTCAATTGAAATGCATTATATTAATGAACGGCAGATATTCCTACCATTCACTTTTTATTTCTAGCACCGACGCCGGCGTGCTGGTTAGCATAGGTAGTTTGAAAGCACTCACGTTTAGTGAGTAGTGAGTGAGTAGCTTTATGAGGTGCGCTTTGTTTGACTTCTTTCATTTACTAGTTTCGGCTCGATTTTTATTACTCATTTCAGTTAGTGGCAGCCTGCGTAAAGCGCGAAGTCGCTAGTAGGTTAATGAATTGAACCTTGGTTTATGACAGTCTTCTGATTACTTAAGTTAGTTTTGGAAACGTGACGATACCGCATATGGTGTCAAGTTTTTGCAACAAGAAAATTTGATCTAGCGGTTCTTTTTGGCTTGTGGTGGGAGTTAAGGGTTCCGTTGCTCATATTTTGCCAACTCGCGTAGATAGTTTCATCACATATTGCTCTGAAAAAAAGTGGCACTGCTAACCGCTGTATAGACCATACGCTACATGGTTGGATATCATAATTTTGAGTGATGTTGTTTTAATGCACCTGAGATATTGAAATAACTTTGAAGGAGGTGTTTCCTCGCTGAACCTTAGCAGTCGCTCGGTATTCGGTGTGAAAAGAGCAGCTTCATAAGTCAAACTTGTTTGTCCGTCCTTCGATTATCGAAACCACTTTGATTATTTACTCTATGAAGTGAGTTTCAATTGAAGCTGATGTTCAGCGGGTTAGGTCATCGTTTCAGAGACAGTTGGGAGTGTTCATATTGTTCATTGGCCCCTCTGACCCATTAGTTAGTTTTTAGGGGGACTTCCAGATGAACAATGACCGGTTTCTACTAAGCAGTCAGCATAATAAATAATACCTAAGCAGTCGTTATACGAAAAAGCTGAGCTGTTTCGTTACACTTGATCTCATCGCCGAGGCGTTTGCTTGGTGCAATCGTTCCCAGCTACTTCGCTTTGGGGACATGGCCTCTCTTTATCACCTCGTTGTCGGGTTTTTGATGGAATTTTATTGGCCAACTCGTGCTAGCTACCCGTCAATCTGATTAGCGGAGGTTGACCGTTGCCCTGATTTCAACAGTGCTCAAAAGCGAGACGATCATAATCATGCGTGGAAGCGTATTGTCGTTCATGATCCACCATACGACGCCATACTCTTCAGATTGGGCGTTTCTAAGATTATCGAATAAAGTGAAAAATGGAAAAGGCAGCACATAGCGGGGAAATATTTACCTTAGGGAAGGGAAATTAATCTGTTGAAACATATTTTTCAACTTTTTTCAGCTCAACAAATTTTTAAAATGTCGATTCTACTTTTGACGGCCCAGTTCACGATAATTTTAGACTATCCGATTTTAGAAATTGATGTACCAGAATAGTGCAAAAGTGGCGGGGAAAACGCGAAAATTGGCGTACTTAGAGAAATATCAGGCCTAAAAAAAGAAGCAGAATTGATTTGGATGAGAATGTTACGAAAAAAAACTGCATGAGAGCGAATGGACGAGCTGTTAGAACGTCCGTCTTGAGTGTGTACGTCGGCTAAGCCCATTATGGTTTTGGATATGTGGATCTCTAACACCTTATCTTGACTTTTCTTCGACCCGACAACGTCCTTCAGGCTATCCTTTGGGGTCACAGGTTCATCGAGATGAGACATCTGGAACAATTTTGACGTTAATTGTGCTTTTCAGGCAAGGTAGTCATATCGCGCACTCGACACCGTGCCTCTCGCATTTAGATGACTGACTTAAAGCTACTTAGCTTCTTGTGGCATTGCATAATCAGTGAGGCATGAAATGGATGCAGTCAAAAACGCAAAAACCCGCTTTAGCGCTTAATGCAGTAGAGCTTGAAGCAAAATTTTTGTCAGCCAAGAAGGGATTTAGAGAAGCGGAGTTAAAAAAAAAAATTCAGTTCTCATTAGCAAATGCTGGGTTGAATAACAATGAAAGACTTGTACCCTTAGCTATAAATTATGAGTTAACGCCGAACAAATTAAAGGAAGCAGAGGGTATATTCGATTCGGAAAACTCGCAATATTCTGATAGCCTGCTCTTAACACATTGGCGACCGAGCGTCCCGATGCCAGGACGCACAATTTCGGCTCGCTGGGGTATTTATATTATTTATCAGGTGCTCCTATAGTTTTTTCATGTTTTCATGTATCAGCTGAGCTCACAGTCTTCTAGAGAATCCTGAAGCATTGCGGTTCAGGAATCGTTCGTTTCTAATTACAGATATAAGAGAAAATAAAGGTTATTGTAAGGACTATATAAAAGCGCGGTCGCCAATGGGTTAATAACCTAACTTATCCCTTATCGAAGTGAAAAGCGATAGGATAATAGGATTTATTTTTAGGATCTGTCAAACTTGATGATGACGAAATAGAGGACAATCCTGCTTATATACCTAGGAAAGGTAGGTGTTCTTTTTTGGTTTTCAAATGGTTCCATAATTCATGCTCGCCGTTATTCGACCGAAGACTTTTTTATAATTTTATGTGCCTTCGCTCAATATGGGGTGCAATTTAGGCAGGTATTATATGCACGATTCTCGGGACGCAGATGAAGAAGTAGAAGAGGAAAAGAAGATAAGCAGAGCTGATGGAACGTGGAAACATGATAGGTAGCTGCTACTGTTCTTTACGAACTCTTTCTTCTCCTGTTCTGTTTTCTTCTTTCAAGGGAGTTGTTAAGGTTTGATGAGAGATGGCAGCGCCCTAAAACCAAGAAGCAGATAATGACACGCTATGGCTTTGACATTCGCGAAGGAGAAACACAGGAAGAGGCCGAACAACGAAAACGCTCAGAAGATGTATGTTTTTTTACCTGCAGTAGTTTAAGTCGTTATCATCTCTCGCATTCTTTCCATTCCAGTACAGTCCCTTTTAACGCACTGCTCATCCTTTCTTTCTCTCAATGATCCTACTTACTATAAAGCGCTTAGTCTGTCTGTCCGTCTGTCTGTCTGTCTGTCTGTATGTCTGTCACGAAATTCCTTAGCTCCTTTAGATCTGCCTGGAGAGACCGGCTCAAAAGTGGGATGGGTGGACCAGGTCTCGAGAAGTATAAAACACACATCAGCTTGGCGGAGCCCCGCCCACAGTGGGCGTGGCGTGCCTCGAAATGAGCCCTACCGAGGACCATGATTTCAAATTCAGCCACAAGACGGCTTCAAAACTGGGGTTTAAAGGTGGCTTGAGGTGTGCATTGGTAAGTTAGATCGAAGTGGGGAGACCCACCCCCGATGGGCGGGGCGTTCTCCAGAAATGCAATGCTTTATGAAAACATAACTCGGTTTGGAGAAAGCCAACAGAGCAGGAAAAAGTTGTTGTGGGAGGAGCATTGTCGGAGGTGTCTCCAGCAGAAATGACGTCAGCGGAGGCCCGCCCACAATGGGCGGAGCGTGCCTCAAAGCTCACATCCCTTCCTACATTTATATACGAAAATCCATAATTCCGGTTCCCATGGACGTAGAGATTTCAAATTTGGTAGGAGTACAGGCGCCATGGTGGCAAAACTCATGGTTGGTGGCAGACACAAGGGGCGGGGTTTGTGCGGAAATTCAGAACTCCCGTCCCCATGGACCGAGAAAGTTCAAACTTGGTAGGAGTACAGGCGCCATGGTGGCAAAACGTATGGTGGGTGGCAGAACCAGACTTCGCCCACAAGGGGCGGGATTTGTGCGGAAATTCATAACTCCCGTCCCCATGGACCTAGAAAGTTCAAACTTGGTAAGAGTACAGAAACCGCGATGGGGAAACTTATGGTGGGTGGCAGAACTAGACTCCGCCTACAAGGGGCGAGGTTTGTGCGGAAATTCATAACTCCTGTCCCCATGGAACTAGAAAGTTCAAACTTGGTAGGAGTACAGGCGACAGGATGGGAAACTTATGGTGGGTGGCAGGACCAGACTCCGTCCGCCCACAGGAGGCGAGGTTTGAGCGGAAACTCATAAATCCGATAAAGGTCTATAAGGAAAATCAGCTTATGCGGCTTCGTCTCTCATGGCTAGAGCCCCTAGCGCGCGAGAGCGTGCGTAGTCGCCTGGTATGCAAATAAATTTCTTAAGATCTGTTTTTCTGATTCCCATAGCTCTTATTGGTAAAAGCGCTACCGTGCGGGCTGTATAGAAACAACTTGTGCCTCTATCCAATTGCTAGCCATTCAGTAGCATCTAGTCATGCATTTGCCATACCTTATATTCACCTCAGAATTGGTAGTTCATTTGCTTATAGGGCAAGAAGGAGGCTGTCAGGGACGGGGAGCCAACAGGAGTCAAGAGACGAATGAAGAGAGAAGGTAGGTTACTATGGTTGTCAACTTACATCTACGACTCCTCATTTCCATTTATTGAACCCAATTCATAGGAATATTCATAAAGAACTTCTCATTTAGTGAGACAAAAACCAAGACAGCGAACGGAAAGGAACAACGAAACGGTGTGTAAGCAACCAACACGAAGGTCGAACACACAGAAACCTGAAAGGCAAGCAGCAGAGGAGAAGTCTTCCCAAGGGAATAGTGGTAGGTTTCTCGCAAATTACGGTTGTTCACATAATTTTTTTCATTGGGACTGATTTCGTAAAAACAAATCACGAATTTGAGGTATTGCATGGAGATTCATCGGTCTGTATAATTGGAAAGGTTATAATCAAGTTATTATTATTTACCAGGGTGCTAACATCTAATTCGTACTTTAAATTTCTACCAACCAGATCTATAATTGTTTTCTTTTTCATAGCGGTTTTCTACTTCTTTTGTATCAACAAAAAATGTTTTTTCTTCATCATGTAAATGCAATTGTTCATTTTAGTTAGCTTCTTGATTTAATACTAAATGATTACTATTCCCCGTGATTGTAAATTATATGTATAGCCCGGCAGACATGTTTTGTAGCTTGAAATTAAATTCTTGTCTCGGGGCGTTAATCAATCCCGTCTGAAGGATGCACCCACTCATTCGGCTTCCATTCAGAATCGTAGTGGCGTATTTGAATGCGTATGTGGCCTGCCACAGTAAATTGCGTCAGCAGATGTATAAGCCAGTCTTTTCCCAGACGAGTCTCACACCAATTAAGCGATCCCGGAGAGGTAGGCTCAGTTGGGTTTTGATTCGGGATTCGAACTCGTGATCGTGCTTGTGTGAAGTGCAGTGTGAAGTGCATCACTGTTACTCACCACCTCCACCATATTGGGTTTGATACTTGTTGATATTGATTTATCGATATTGTCCTGCAATCCTGTAGCGCGCGCTCTTCTTTTCTTTCATGAATCAAAATTGAGCTTGGGACCTATTTCACTAGAGCCCGATTGTTGCTTTTCGAGGCAGTTGTGTGCTTCATATCGACCGATATTACAGCAGGTACTTGCAGTTGCATTCGCTAGACTTTTGAATAGCTTAACATTTGAAAGCGAATCTGCAAGCAGCCAACATGAATGACAATTTCGGGTTTTAGCTCCTCCCCGTACACCCTACCGACTTGCCAAGTATAACTGTCGTCTCCACCTATAAAAATCGGTTTTTTTAGCAGAATTGTGGACTTTTTTATCCTAGCTCCACGCACTTGTCTTTGCTCGATGCTCACTCCACCTGCCATAACTTTCGATATCATTTTCTCTACCTGCTCCTACTCACTTTTTTTCGCTTTCTAATCGTTTTGAACCTGCGTGTGATTTTTCCAACCAAGCTTCGCCCACCTAGATGCCTATCCCTGAACCTTAACAATTTCATTTCTCTTCCTTTGCCAGGCTCTTATCAATTCCTCTCAGACTCCAACGTTTCTATAGAGCACTGTGAATTTTTCTGACGGGCGGCTTCCCCTTGAGAGCTTTTTGAGGCGGAATTCGGCTTAGTTTAGGAGTGCATGACACACTTAACGCTTTGTTTCTGCATACAGTGCTCGCTGGGTCAATCGCATTTTTGCATTTTTTAGCTGCCTAGTAGCGAACTGGATTACTTTACCTGGATGAGTCTAGTTCACCACACTCTTCGCCTACCTGTGCGAAATCCCCTGTCATGCTAAATCGTATGTATTCCAAGTTCTCCTTCCCTACTTCAAATTCTGGGCTGTACTAATTCTCTCGAACTCCAATTTACTTGGCATTGTTTATTTTCGGGTAACGCACAATTTCATGCACCAGCAGTGGGTGAAGTCGGAAGTCGCAGTTGAATCTTACTCGACTCATGCCCTACATCTGATGAGTTGTTCATTTTCAATTCATGGTGGAATAAGTAAGGCAGATGAATAAATCGAATGAAAGTTGTCAGTAGCCTTCATTTGTGTCCGCCAAAGATGCAAGAAAACGACCAGAGCATATTAATGATTCACTGCTGGCTTTAGGTTACACAGAACCGCGTCGATATGTCAGTGGGTACATTGTAATAGGTGAAGGTTAAAGCGAGAGTTAATAGAGTTCTGCTTTTTCCAATCTTCAAATTGAATCTAATAAGATTAAGTAGATAATTTTGCCTTTAAAAGTTCTTTTTTCTAGAGCACTTCAGTTTGCTATTTTTGTAATTTTCACAATTTTTTTTATTTCAAACTCGTTTGACAACGGTAGATGGAATGTATCTTTTCTTTTGTGTGTTTTCATCTAAACAAAGTTATATCGCACCTCACCATCAGTTCGAAACAACTTGTATAATCATAGCCCCAGTCGGTTGGTAGAAGGGTGATAAATTTCGGAGTTGCTGAGGCAGTTGTCGTTTTCTCTGCCGATAGCGCAGTATTTTGCCCAGGCCTCCTCTTTGAGCCTAGTAAATATTATTTACAACCTGCCGCGAGCCAGAGACTCCGCGAAGTACCGTGCGAATCTGTGCAAAGTGCATCTTCACAATTAAGATTTTTTCAGATGAGAGAGTCGCGAATGAAAGGCGGGTAAATAATGACGATGATGACGATTTGCACGTTGGTCAGCGACGTCAAGTACGTCCAGAGCACCGGCGTGATCGCAACGAGCGTGTCGATGTTCGTGTTGTTCGCAATGTACGTGGCAGCCGAGGCAGTATGGGCGTACATCGGATGGATAGGCATCAACCTTTGAGGTTCTTTTCATCTTTTCTCCTTGACTTTTACTTCTCCACGAGTTTTTATCATTTTTCTATATAACGCAAATTATTGTCCAGTGTTCAATGGAGGCTTATTCGGAAAGCTGAACCATCTAGTGTATGTGCTCAGAGCAGTTAGATTTTTTGAAGTGTTGTTGGGAACTGTACTAAGGGGAGATTGGGGAATATTCAATTACCTGGGATACTTATCCGTTCACATGCGACATTGAGTCAAGCTGATTCCTTGCTTGCATTTTGGATGGAGCTGTGCAATAGTTAACGAATAATTTGGTTATTCTGTCTATATTTATCTTTTTATGTTTCGCTTATTAGCTCATTGTTATAGAGAGCGTCATGACAAGGACCGTGAAGCGGATACTGATCGTTACCGAAAGGACCGACATGTTGAAGAAAGAGGGTATGAAAACCACCGGCGTGGCGCCATGAGAGGAGCGGTTAGAGGAGGTGAGTAAGTCCGATTGGTTTCAGTACCTAAATGTATCTCAATGAGTATTTATTCCGCGTTTTAAATATGGTAGAGTCAATTCTGCGATTACTTATAAAAAAATTGGGAATACGGCTGATTTTAACGTAGAATATTCTTGAATGGATGAGTTTCCTATTCTCTAATCAAACTTTTCTTATCTTCACAGCGTTTTTGGGTTGAAAGCTCTCATTGAAGATATTCGTGTTGCACGTTTTTTCTTTTTCCTCTCAGTGCTTTCCTGTTCAGATTACTATTTTTTAAGGTTTGCTGCATTTCTACCTCTTCTCTCCACTTCTGACACTGCCTCAACTTTAATTCCTGTTCGTCTTTCCTATTCCATTTTCAAGTTTCAAGCCGCTTTCCGCAACGTAATTTATTGCGATTGGGCTGTGCTACCCATTCGCTTACTAATCTCCACTCACTTGTTGGAATTACGCTTGGTGATCTCATTAGGTCATTCCATTTGAAAATTAATCATACTTTTCCGGTCACCTTGAGCAGCGGTGAGATAACAAAGCTGTTGATCTTTCATGCTGAATCAAGTAGCTCCATTGCTCTTAACAACTCTCTCCCTGCGTCCAGGTAACATCTGTACATCAGGCGCCTCTTTTCCTCAACTATTACGTAGGCATCGATCAGATGACCGGGAGCTTGCCACCGATACGTGGCTTCAGTTAACCACAACAGTCGAAACACCAAACATCGATGCAGGTTGGGTGAATAGGCTATTGAATCCTCTTTTCGCTATTTTTCGTTGAAAAAGTGTCACAATTAAAGTTCCATGGTTCGTGGTTTTGAGCAACAATGGCCCTTTGTAATTGTTCCCATTTTGTTGATATCATAAACAGAAGCTGGCGATAGCCGTCAGTTTTTGATGGGCACTCGCTTCAACCACGTAACTCTTCTCGCGAATTCTTGAAACTCTGCATCGACATCTATCCAAACTCAATGTTCATGACTTTTTGGCTGAATTCACATATCTAAATATGTTTCGTCTATAGCTGATGCCCGTCACTGGTTGTGTATGACGTGTTCAACAGAGGAAATTGTTACTGCAGATAACATTTTTTCTCGAACGCGTGCTACTGCGAGAAGATTATACCGTGATGTTTGATGCGATGAGTATGATGTACCTATACCGAGATGTTCTTAACCAATTTCTAATTTTCGGACACAATGCCATACGTTGCAATTGTCCAGCTCCGATAAATTTGAGCAGCGAAGTCTCAACTTGGGCATACTTCAGCCGACTTTCGGTCACTCATACTTCTTTTCATGCTGCTTCATGCTCCTAAATATTTTTCTCTTCAGCCATGATGACGAACTCTGACAGTGATTTAGTAGATAGTTCTGTCTTCCAGTAGAATCAAAGTCGCTGAAAACATCATCATTTCTTTTCCTATTATCTACGTGAGTGTCTGCGCACTTATGAATGGGTTGACCTGCTAGAAGATTGAATCTTAGAGTCAGATCGTTGAGCAAAGTCGATTACACACGCTTACTTAGTAGAAAGTCATGGGAACCCTCCCTTCCAGCCATGATTAGTCCATAGAACTCGCCAAGGAGAGGGTTTTATTGATGAAGTCTGTTTTTCTCATCTTCCTGGCAGAACTCTACTTTCCTCGAATTCTCATATTTTCTAAGTTCTGCTTTTAAAACCTCATAGTTCGTGCCTAACACACAGCATTTGTATACCGACTATTGGAAAATACAGAGTTCAAAAGCAAAAAGGTCGAAGGAAACTTGGAAAATGTACAACTCAAAAGCAAAGAAGTTGGAGGAAACGTGAGAAGTGTTGTAGACTGTAGACTGGTGCAAACCGCTTTCTGGGAGTTTTTCATTGGCGTGCTCTTCTCAAAAATCGTACTCAATCTGGTTCGCTGCCCGAAGTGCTCAACTGTAGAGGAAAGTGTCGAAGCGGGCTATGATTTTATTATTTGTGTGGTACCCTGTTGCCCCTGCTTTGGTGAGAAATGATTTCTCTCTCAGTTACAATCTAGTACACCATGTTTTTCATTGCTGAACATTATTCGACGTTCTCGCTTTGCTTTAAATTTGTATGACGCACGTAATCAATTTCGATTGAGTATGCCTGTTATACCCACAGGTACAGCATTAGTTGGCTTGGCAGCCTACTGATGTTGTACCTGCGCGTATCTCAAATGTTCGAAATTCGTAACCAACAAGCATGCATGGAAGAGAAATAATTATTGCGATAATATGCTTATAATCTTTGGCAAATAAATCTGGTTCAACATTATTGGAAAGTTTTCTAAAACCCTCGTTCTAGCTGGAAACTCATACGGAGCGTCACGCGGGCTATCTATGCGAACAATTACGGCATCGGCTCGTACCGGTGATGTGCGTGAGCCTAACTATCAACGCGATGAGGTGCCTCCTCAAAGAAATGCAGGTTACTCTCCGAGGGGTGAGCAGTATTTTCTTGTTCATGAAATCATAGGTTACTTATGGAGGCTATCACAACTTCACTGTAATCTGTAGGTTTTGCTGCTGTTTTGGCTGTACAAATTGGCCAGCTCTACATGCAATTGTGCTCGACTAAAAACTAGTCATCATAAACTAATACCTCCCGAATATTTTTACCATTTTTGAAGAGCATATTTTACAAGTTCTGCAGATTTTTGCGAGATGTTTAACTGAAACGCAGTGCTAATTTTATCCGATGTGGATTGCTCCATTTAAGATCCGAACACAGGTAAAGGAATATTACCTCCATGACTAATCTATTTTCAACCGCACCAAACAAGAAGAAATTCTCAGTATTGACAGTTTCCGTTAAAGCTGGGACATGACCTCGTGGTCCTACGGGAGGTTAGTCGGTCTCACAGTCGTCTTGCTTTATGCTGGTTTTCGAAGCTGCAAACCATTAGTCGAGAGTCGGCGAAAACCGAAACGATTTCTCACACCCGGTTCGGACCTTTGAAAACTCAGGTTCAAAGTAAAGCAAATAACTTTGCTTTGTAAAGTATGTGCTATCGCTCTAAAACGGGAATGAACCCTTAACCTGCATGTAATACGCTACGATTCTGATCAGACGTTAACCGAAGCCTGATATTTAACAGTTTGGCAGTCGAGGGATGAATGTTGACAAGGTTACAATATATCGTGAAACTGGCGAGGGAAGAAAACGGTTCTGAATCACTGAATCCTTCTGTGGATGTTGCTTCGTGTTAGGCGGTTCGAATCGCAATACAAGTGCTTTTGCAGCCTTTCTCCCCCTCCATTTCATAAAATGTGATCACCACGATGGTTTTGGCAATATCCTGCAACCATTTTTACACCAGAAACATTCAATAGCAACCATTTGAGCCTATTGGACAACTAGCTTTGAGCTTTTCGTGAACGTGGAACTGCGGCTATATTGTTTTCCTTTTCAGCTCTGGACAGCGGGAGCTATTACGATACTCGAGGAGGTTATGGAACTCGAGGTGGATACGCTGGTCGTTCACGTGGTGGTCTTCCTCAGTCCCCTCGCGGCACCTATGCTGAGCCATACCCACCGCGCGGATTCACTGGTCCCAAGCGATATTCAGAGCAGAGAGGCGAGATTTTGCCACCACCTGCTCCGATCACCGTTCCTCCTCCTCTTCCGCCGCCACAACACAACTTCAGCATACCTCGCCAACCGACCGATGTGGTGTACTTTGATCCTACTCAGCAGGTCAGTAAATCAATGAATCAATTTTACAATGCTTTGCGAGGATTGTAGGTTGAAGCTTGTTATCAGCTTTTTTGTAATGCCACGAAGTTACTGTAGTCTTTCAGCCTAGCAGACAGCCATTGCCACCGCGTGAGAAGAAGATCATCGAGATTGTGCCACCCTCGAAATAAGTCCCAGCAAAGTCATATCGACGACATTCTGACGAGGGAGGCTATAGCTGAACAATGTAACCGCCATGTTAAACGACATATCGGTCTTTGTTAAAAGTATGTAGTAAGCGTAAGTTTTGGCTACACTTCGTCATGGTTCATAACATGCTTGGAGACGGCACAAAGAACTTTGGTGATAGAAATGAACATTGGCTACCAAATAGTTTAGATTTCTTGCAGAAACCATCCAGTCAAATGTCTGCTGCGGAGCTTCTACGATTCCTGCGTAATCGACCAGTTAAGCGTTATCTCATAACGTTGTCGTGATGGGTTTTTCAAGATACCTTCGCAGGTAACCCTATCAGCTCAGTTGCTCATGCAACCCGCTCCATGGTGGAACAAATGCACTTATAAGCTCGTGAGCTTTTCTGTTCTGGTTATTTCTACATCATTTGTAGCCGTCGCTGTTTCTCTAACAATGTATTGTTCCGCAATGCCACCTCGTTCCCTGTTTGCTCGGTTACCTGTGACATTTGTTTTGTATAATATTTGAGTACTTGTAAAGAGTTCTGGTGAGTTTTAAAAGAATCAATTCAAGTTACTGCTTTGTCACTTCTGACTTCTCGCAGTTATCTATTTGTTACGTCGGATTGTGTTAGCGAAACCGTAAGCCTTCCGATATAACAGGAAATAGCATTTTCCTTCCCGCTGGTTTTCGTTGAATTGTTCCGTTCTAATCTTCAATAAATTCTTTATTTACAGCACCTAGTTAATTATCTGCTCGAGTAGAGGAAGCTAAAATTAGAACTTAGTGGTACCATGAATCATGAATTTGCAGCCAAATTCGCCTCAGTTGTTTATAGAAGCAAATAGCTGAACAAGTGACTCATCAGTGCTCCGTAACGTGCGGGAATTTCACAAAATTTTGATCATTGTGGGATGGTGTTTTCATAGGAATGAAAGGACAGAGCTGTTTTATATACCCATAAACCAACGCGAGGGGATTTCATGATATCGCTGCCCTTTAATCAGACCGGGGTCATTTTCGATCATACTTAGAGGCAGTGTTCACGAAAAAATTGTTTCGGAGATTTGCACTTGGTTTGAATTCGAAGCCCCCTCTGATACCATTTGTGCAGGAGTTAGGTCGGAAAACAGCTGGATAGGGCACGATAAGGCCAGGAACTTTGGGGGACGGGATGCCTCCGCCCCTCGCTAGGCTGGCTACGGGTTCGAATTTTCTTTCACCACTTTCGCATTGGAGCGAAGTTGGCGAAAAATCGATACGCAGGTTGGCAAATTGCCAGGAATGATCAGCTGGTCGACCGCCTCGCACAGGGGCTAGTATTCGGCTGTTATTTCTATTATTCGCGTATCGTTTGTTTTTTTTTGTTATTAATTTTTTACGGTATCATTCTTTAACTTTTCTCGTAAGTTTATTGAAGATTTTAACATATTTTGTGTAGATTATTGCATGCAAATGTTTTTTTTATTTCAGAAACTCCGTTAATTTCGATGTGTTGTCTGTATTGCGGACGTTGCGTCGCGTTCGTGCATTTTCGCGCGAACACTCCCTGACCGTCGTTTTTTCAATGTGAAATACGTCCAACCCCCCTCTCCAGCTCTTTTTTGACCCTTTGTAATTATTTTTGTTCATCGTTTTTTGCGCTTGTTTCGTTGTTATCGCTTTATTCTAGAGTAGTCCTATCAATTCCCGTCAAAAAAGGATACCCTAACTTTTTTCTAAACACTGCCTTTAACCCAGTTGAGGCTCTGAACGATGTGTGTACTACTGTAAGAAAGGCTCCAAAAACGGGACACTCGGTATAAGTTTGATCATTCGGTATAAGTTTAATGGCTCTAGTAGCGTTGGATGAGAAAGCTCAAAGGAACTGCTCTCATGTTATCATGCGTTGACTTTTGGAACATCGCTGTAAAAGCATGGCTGAAGAGGTCTCAGATATTGGAGGCGAGATTCCAGCAATGGTCGGATGCCACGATCCGATGATTAGCCAGGCTGATATTTTTGAGGCCATAATCTACAATATCCAGTCCGCCATAGCAGTATTTGTCGCAGAAGCATCCCAAAAACTACATTATTTAGGTCTCCTCCCTGCACGAATAAATAGATATGTTCAAAACCTTTCTTTCAGAATAAAACAAAGTCGTCTCAGGCCAACTCTACCCTCTGACAATTACTATCCTGGTTCGTTTTTGAGGTCATCATTAATCTTCACAAACGATGCAGTTGAGTAGAGTGCTGGTAGCAGATACCTTAAACAATCATTGGTAAGTTCACTTATACCCTCAGAAGGGCCTTTCAAAACTCTACAAAGAAAAACCAACAGAATGTTTTCATAGCGGGCCTTCATCAAAAGAAACTAAACAATATATGTATCTTCAACAGACTAGAGGATGTGTAGCTGCATCAACATATATGACTGAAAAGTCGAAAAACTGGTAACCATGCCTCATCATTTGATCATAGAGGTTAAAAGGAAGCGTCAGACAAACATTGGTATGATGCTGGCAGAGCTGGACCGAAGAAAGAAATTTTGCATAGTCAACATGAGAATCAACGGTGGCGAAGTCCGTTCCTCCAAGGGGTGCCACCGGAAACTGCCCACTCTGTGGGCTGAGCTGATCACGGACATTCGAATGCAAGCGACAGGCCCCGTGACAGGCCGGCCTACGAACACCCCAGTCACATCAAAAATGTTAATGTCACTCAAAGAAGTTCGATGTAATGCTACGGCGTCCGCGGGAGCCGACGCGCACTCGCAAGGCCCGGTGAGTGTGAAAAGTATGCGAGGGTCTCCGGTGCAAGGACGGCATCGGGGGGCAACTAAGCTAGTCCGAAAGCTACGCAACGTATGGAAGACCCGCGTTGCGACCTTAAATGTTGGCACATTAACGGGACGCTTGTACGAGTTAGCAGTAGCTCTAGAGCGTCGACGAATTGATTTCTGTGCCGTGCAGGAAACGAGGTGGTCCTGCTGCAAGTCCAGGAACATTGGCCTCGGCTTCAAAGCCGTTCTTTGTGGTGGCCCAAAAACCACCAACGGCGTCGGAATAATAGTCTCTGAACGGTTCCGTGACTCGATAGTAAGCGTGGAACGCTTCGATGACCGCCTAATGAAGATCGTGGTAGTCATCGAACGCCAAAAATACCATCTCTTCTCAGCTTATGCTCCGCAGACTGGATGCTCCGAGCAGACCAAGGACAAGTTCTGGAACCTGCTAGATGACAAGACAGCTGAAGTACCGTTACAAGAAGCCATAGTTGTCGCAGGTGACCTCAACGGTCACGTGGGCGCTACGAAAGACGGTTATAGCTGCCATGGGGGTTTCGGATATGGGTCACGTAACACTGATGGCGAGCAAATTCTCGAATATGCAGACTCGCATAATCCCGCCATTGTAAACACGAGATTTCGCAAACGTGACTCTCATCTCATCACCTTCTATAGCGGTGAGAACAGAACGCAAATTGATTTTGCCCTTGTCAGGCACCGCGATCAGGGGCTCGTAACAGACGCAAAGACAGTTCCCTATGAAACGGTCGCAACACAACACCGACCACTGATTTGTACGTTCAAGATCGCCCCGCCGAAACCGAAATTAGCAGAAAGGTGCGGGCCTGCGAGAATCAAGTGGTGGCGACTGAAGTAGAAAGAAGAGGCCGTCGTTTCCAGTATTCTGTTACCAGTGGTAACGACTGTCGACGAAACTTGGAAGGGAGCTGCGGAAGCGATGACCCGGGTCGCACGGTCGAAGCTCGGCGTGACCAAGCCTGGACGGCGGAAGCTCGATAAGCAAACATGGCTGTGGACCGACCATGTCAGGGATAAAGTCCGTGAGAAGAAAAAGCAGTACCACGCATTTCTTATCGAAAAGACGGCGGACAACTGGCAACGCTATCAGATAGCGAAGAAAGAGGCAAAGAAGGCTGTTGCTTCTCAGAAGGCAGCTCATTATGCCGATCTTAATAAGAAACTCGAGTCTCGGGATGGTGAGCGGTACGTTTACCGACTCGCAAAGACCCGCAACCGCCAGACCGAGGATATAGAAAAGTTCTTCGGCATAAATGACGAGAACGGTCGCCTCTTAACGGATCGCAGGCAAGTGCTGAAACGATGGCGAGAGTACTTCGCAAACATCTCAACAGTCGAATTCGCTCATCCCCCCATCCCCTGCGCTCCGCCAGTACACGGTCCCGTTCAGAGAGTAACCGTGAATGAGACCATTACGGCTTTGAAGAAGATGAAGTCAGGCAAAGCAAGTGGTCCTGACGACGTAGCAGCGGACTTGTGGAAATCGAAAGGCTGGAATCCTGCAGGATGGTTGACGGAATTCTTCAACCAGGTCGTTGCAGAGAAGAAGGTGCCTGAGAGCCGGCAACAGAGCACGACGATTCCTATCTTGAAGAAAAAGGGCAGCCTTGGGGACTGCACTTGCTACCGTCCGATTCGCTTGCTCTCGCACAGCATGAAAATCTTTGAGCGGATTGTAGACAGTCGTATCCGGGATATCGTCGAGCTGACCACTAATCATTGTGGTTTTGTAGCTGCTTGTAGCACCATCGACGCCATCCACGCCGCTCGCCTACTTCTAGAAAAGCATCGCGAGAAACGTAGACCGGTACATCTTGCCTTTCTAGACTTAGAGAAGGCTTTCGACCGCGTTCCACGTGACGTTATTTGGTATGCCTTACGACAGCATGGCGTACCCGAAGAGCTCATTGAGTGGGTGCGCATCCTTTACACTAGCCCAAAGAGCCGAGTGCAAACGGCAGCGGGCACATCGGCGGAATTTCCCATTTCCGTCGAAGTACACCAAGGCTCTGCGTTATCCTCACTACTTTTTGTTGTCGTCATGGATACCATCACAAAAGACCTCCAGAAGCCGGCTCCGTGGACGCTTCTTTATGCCGATGATGTGATGCTCGCCAGCGAAGACAAAAGCGAGCTCGAGTCACAGGTGCAGACCTGGTCCGACCGTCTGGCTATGTTCGGGCTCAGGTTAAACGTCAAAAAGACTGAGTACTTGACCACTGATTCGAGCGAGCCAGGCTCTATCAAGATCAGTGGCACTGAGCTCACACGGACAACAACCTTCAAGTACCTTGGATCGGCAATTGCGTCTGACGGCAGCCTGGGTTTTGAAACGAATTCTCGCGTGAATGCAGCGTGGTTGAAGTGGCGCTCAATGACTGGCGTACTCTGCGATAAGAACATCCCTGAGCGTCTTAAGTCCAAGATCTACAGAACCGTCATCCGGCTGGTCGCAATCTACGGCGCTGAATGCTGGCCTGCTACCAAAGAGGTTGAAGCCCGTCTCAGCATGATGGATACAAAAATGCTGCGCTGGACAGCCGGAGTAACACGCTTAGACCGTATAAGTAATGACGCCATCAGGGAGCGATTCGGTGTTGCGCCCATTGTCGATAAAATGCGCGAAGCTCGTCTACGATGGTATGGTCATACCCTTCGCGCAAAGAACGACAGTGTCCGTAAGATCGGTCTCAACCTTGATGTGCCCGGAAAGCGGCCTAGAGGACGTCCAAAGCAGCGGTGGCTCGATACGTTGCACGAAGATCTTAAAGCGGTCAACATCCACCCCGATCAAGCGTTCAATCGGGAGAAGTGGCGTCAACATATCAGAAAAGCGGACCCCGCTTACAAGCGGGACAAACGCTAAAGAATAAGAAGAAGAAGAAGAAGAAGAACATGAGAATCAACTGACTCGGAGTCTGTCTCGAGTAGTACAGTCAGAGTTTCCACATCTATCGATCCCGAAGTACAGTGGGAAGCTATGTGAGAGAGACAAAGTTGGGAACTCTACAACTGCAATAGCTATCCTCAAGACGCTGCGGAGATGGTTGAGTTCAATCCTGTGATTTGAGTGATTTGAAAGGATAAGCGAAAAAATCTATAAAGAAGTTGCAGTTTAGAATATTTTGCAGTGACGTTATCTCTAATTTTACGGATCCCTGTATGACCATTTAGGCTACTGAGCGAGCCGAGAGCGGAGTGTTTTATCGCCTACTGCTGGATCGTCAGGCACAACCTATGAGTTCCTTATCGTTGGGTTCAGTGCTCATAACGGCAATTCCGAAATCTCCACACAATTCGCCGCAGAATCATTGAACAACAAGTATCACTTTCATTTTTCCCGACTTTCTAAGAAAATTATAAAATAACAGATCCTCGAACATCTTGATATATGAAGTATCATCTCGGCCACGCAACATAGGTTTCAAGAGGGTGGATCCACAGTTATTGCTACGATTCAATCCCTTAATTACTGGACGTCAGGCACAACCTATGAGTTCCTACTTTCTTCCTCTTCCTCTACTGTTCGAATGATGGGAGGATGGTCGATGTAACTTACCTCGACTTTTTCAAAGCTTCATAGAGTCCCCCACCAAAATTTATTGTTCAAGATGGGCACAACTGGTATTTATCCATTGGCATATAGTGCGTGGGTTCGGGCATTCCTAAGTGGCAGACAGTTCTCTATGGCTGCTTTCATACTCCGTCGGGCGGCCGGCCGGGCGGCGTGCCAGCCGAGGTAGTGCTAGGAGAGGGGAGGGAGGTAGACAGTTAGGCAAACAATCCACGCCCCTTCGGAGGGCTGAAAACAAACGCCCTTCGAAAGTATGAAAGCAACCTATTCGTAACAACTCTTCCTTTTCCTTGCCTAAGTTTGCTTATAGAGGGGTTCCACAAGGTGGGGTCCTCTACACAATCCTATTTACGATCTTATGTCCTCATTGAACAGAGTAATATTGGCATTCGTGCTTCGGTGGGCGACCTTAAGCTTTATCATGTCATTACTAATGATGAGGACGCACTTTACCTCCAATCTGTGCTAAATTCTGTTGTACGCTGGTCGGTAGAATGGAATTTTCCTCTTTCCGAGTCTAAAACCAAGGTCTTTCATCTTGGCCGACGAAACATTCGCCATAACTACTATATCAATAGTACACCGTTAAATGCTGTTCAACTTAGCTTTGACGCGCATTGTAAACTTCTGGCCAGAAAAGCAACAATCACCTTACACAACTTATTCAGAGCTTTGACGACTAGAAGTGAAGAATAAATAAATAGGTAAATATGTCTTCAGGTGGAGATATTCTTGAAAATCAAGGTGCTGAAGATTCAACACCGATTGAATAGGTGGAAGAGCGTGCGTTGCAGGAAGACTAGCTGATACTGCTATTCGCCTCGTTCCTAGAGGTCTTAATTCAATGAGTCAGGCTTCGAGGGCGGAAAAGCCTTCGTTGTCTCAGTCGCCTACTGCTAATCTTGCGTGCAAGAGAGAAGGCTCGTCAATTTGATTTCAATAATAATGTTATTCAAAAGTGAACACCATTGCAGAAGGATATAGTCCTATAATAATTGAAGTAATCCAGGACAATGAACACTGGGACAATGAATGCCCAGGAAGCCAATAGAGAGTCTTTAATGGATCCAATACATAATTTTATGAAACATACCTGGCTCTTTTACCACCTTATTGCAAGCGATATCAATCACGATTCTATGAGGTATTCACTGTCTTTCGTTCAAATTTGTTAACCAGTAGACCGAGACAACGGGGAATCAGCTCCAATGCATTTATTTTTGACAAATAATTTTTGGTGCTTGTTTCGTCCGGAGCAATTCGCAAAGTCCAAGGTCCATGTTCACCCGCCGTCGGTGATAAAAGGTAAAAGACTCGAATTGACACTAGACAGATCCTGTCTAGACAAGTCTGTACCCGTGCCAAACATGAAACTTGGTGATGTGAGAACCATGCTACACGTACTTCCCGCGCAAAGCATTGTGGTCACTTGCGAACCCCAAAGCGGTTGTTATCACCAGCGAATTCAGGAGGCGCATACTAAATACTTGGGATTCAGTTGAGAAGATCGAGTGCCCACTTTTCTTTGTCTACCTTTGGCTCTGCACCTTATATACTCACCAAGTTTCAACGTGCTGATCTGCAATAATAGTATATTGCACATGGACAGCGAAGTAATATCATTCGCTACTATTGCACTAAGCGCGTAGCGTAGTGCTACACTTCGCGGTGGAAGTGAGGTGAGCTTATCTTTTTGATTTCGGGCATTTTTCGTGCATTCCTGGTACAACGTCAGAAACGCTGAAGCGGAGGAGGCGCTTGGTAGGGTAATGTGCAGTCAAGCTTGGAACGGTTTTCAGGCCTTTGAAAACGGTGAATTCGTCGAAACGTTGGCAAGAATAAAAATTTCCACCCAACAACTTCGAGACAGAAGCAGGATTAACAATTTCAAGCTGATGATAGTCTCATTTTCGAAAGGCATATAGGAGCATTGTAGAACGGTATTATCAGGGCCGACCTCAGGCGGGTGCGGATGCTTTTTCGCTCAAGGGGAATGCGAGTGGATTTTGGTTCTAATATGAACTGTTAACTATAATAATATCTATTTTGTCAGACAGATTGATAAAAGTGATATTGAGACTGGAGGAAATTCACCAAAAATTCTTACTACACCGAATAGCCCAGGGCGTTTAAAATTTGTTTCATTCCCTCTTTTCTTATCACATGAACATGGTTTGTTTTTAGGCCGTCGAAGCAGATTTTTAATTTAGCACAGTAATCATCTATTTTTCACTTTCTTCTTTATTTGTTGCTTCGTTGTTACGTTGCAATTGTAAAAGCCTCTTGTTAGGCCACCGCTACCGTGTCCCACCTCGATTTGGCATGATTTAGGGCGCTCACTAACGTACACATAAATAATAAATATACAGCAAGATTATAATATTAGTACAACATTGAGATGGATTCCCAAAGCAGATAATCGATAGGACTGGTCGAATTATAGATTGGAAAAAATCGGAAATGTGGAGGGTAATCCTATCCTCCGCTCCCACTCTCCATCCATCTTTTACAACAGAGTGATCCATCGGCGGAATGACACAACTGATGCAACTGGTGCAGTTCAAGTCAGCAGTCACAGGAAAATAGCAATGCAAGTGATCGTCCTTAATAATCAAACTTTAAATCTTCCGTAGTCATCGCGGAAATCGCTGAAACAGCTGAAATTGCGGAAGGACAATGACAGCGCATTCAGATGTCGCGGACGATAGAAATTGCAGTTAGGATTCTGTTACGAAAACCCCTCGCTTTGGAAGACACTTGAAGTATTTCATCAGCGCTAGGTTCACAAAAATGAATAGGAAGGGCAATGCATAGCCGTAGCTAGTGAACTCGCACTTTTTTCTGACCTCTGTGAGTTTTGTTTGCCTCGTACTATCACTGCGAGAGGGATAGCGCATATCATCTAACACTACCCCCAGGTCCCTATAGGTCGGTTCAGCGGTGGTCGTCCAAACGACCGCTTGTTTCTTGAGGTGGGTTGAGTTTATTTAGGATTTTCATACCCATTTGGAAACACTAGGTCTAGGGAACCGTTTTTTGGGGTTTGCGATAGCGATAATTTTCAGTTTTCCAGACTCTGAAGAGGGCGATAACGCCGAAGGAAAGTTGATAAAAGCCTATTTATCATCTTGGTAGCAGGTTTTATAAAAAGTCTTATAAAATCAATTCAAAGAAATGCTAAGATTCATTAAGAGTCGAACATGGATACTTATGAAACATGTGCCAACCAGTTGTTTTCGACTCATGGAATAAACTCTCGCTACGACAGAAGATCACTGAACAGGCCAACCGCTTCCTTCGGAAGTGGCTTTAAACATCATGTTGTCCCTAATTTCATTGGAAATAAACGACTGCACAAGGTAGGCGGGCTTTGAAATGCAAAGAAAAACCAAGTTTTTTCTGTGTTAAACATTTGGGTGAAAATGTGTAATAGTTCGGGGGGCTACCCATCCGAAGGTCAGTATATCAAGAAATGAACTCAGTCTAACGTGTTAGTCTTTGTTATATTAGCACTGTATCGGACGCGTGAATCGATCACCTTAGCTCTTTTATGCGGTTTCAGTTAGGGGAATTTGGTTTCTCCAATAAGCCTGGGTGGGTAGGAGCGCCTGGGTGGCTGGAATGATTTCCTCGTGAGAAAAAAAAAAGAAAAAACGAAAGGAACCTGCCCACCGCGGTGCTCTTTCTCTACGAGAGCCCTTATTCAGAAACTGGCATGTCCGTGATATAACACGGCATAACGCGTTTCATTGAGTTAATTTCTTGATATACTAGCCTTTGAATGGGTGACCCCCCTAACTACATTTTCACCAACATTTGCTTGTCAAAAGAAATGGGTGAAAATGTAATTGGAGGCTGCCCATCACAATGTCAGCCACAAGGGATGAACTCGATAAAACGTGTTATGCCGTGTTACATCAGAGACATGCCAGTTTTCAACCAAGCTTTAGAAGGGACGGAGCGCAACGATGGGCAAGTTTTCTTTCCTTTTGCACGATGTAATCGTTTCATCCACCCTGGTGTTCCTACCAAATTAGACTTAGTTAAAAAACTACATTTCTCGGCTTAAAGTGCATCAAACAGTACAGATGGCCGAGGTTTATCATCCTCTTTGCCTCTGATGCAGTGCTAATATAACAAGGATTAACACGTTAGACTGACTTCATTTCTTGTTACACTAACTTTGGAGATGGGTGGTATTCAACTACATTTTCACCAGAACACTATGTCAAAGGTAACTGCCTAGTCGCTAATGGGATTGGATTGTGGATGAGTCGAAGGCCATTTGCGATTCCATCAGTTCAACTACAAAGATGAGGCTTCAGAACGAATTCAATAGGCTAGTGGATCTGAAGGGCATAAGCTATCACAATCGCAACCAGAAGATACCACCACTCCTACAAAACAGAGGTTTGACGACAGCAAGGCAAAAGTTCGAACTGGTAGCAAGGGTAGCTACTGTTACCGGCGATATAAGCGATTTAGTCTGTCCGTCAAGAAACCCTTTAATTCACTAATTGAGGTAATTTAACAGTTCAGGAAGGAGAGCAACACCTTTCCCTCCCTCGTTTTCGGAACACAAGACCCTGACGTAGCAGTATATACCACGTTCCGGCTATTTGGAATCTCGGTATTTAACATACCCAAGCGTAACATTCACATGCGACTTGCAAGCAATCTAACCACAGTGCAAAACCAGGGACTTGGGGCGCTTAAAAGTCAACTAGCAAACAGCATTGCTATGTGCTGCCTTAAGGACTAGATCTTGCAATAACACGCCTACTTCTAGAGGACGAGACTCTTTACAGACCGTCTTTTTTGGAGGAGTTCAATAAGCAGTACCGGCGGCCAAACAGGGTGTGGGTCGAAACAGTCGATGCGATCTTCACAACCATCTGAAACGGCAATTACACGATTGAAATTGGACCTCCCTACCTGCCCTGTTCTCCACACACTCGTCAACCGTATAGACTTTCTCGTGCCACCTTATCGTCAAACAATCCAGCAGACTGTCGGGCACGGCCAACAATGGTAGCCTGTCTGGCACGTGTAACCTAGGGCGTGATAACCTGGGGATGCGTCCTATCCACGGGATATGCGAGGCCGTGGCTAGGATAGCTGGGGGTTAGAGCACGCCCATAAGGACAGCTATAAATATGGCTGTCATATTCTTTTGTAACTTCCTCTTTTACTTGTCCTTTTTACTTGCTCTTACTTGTTTTTGTTAAAATCATATGTTACTCTTGTAGTTTCTGTTATATGTTATGCGGTCTGTTCAACGGAAAAGGCAATGGACACGTGTCATGGCTGCTCAACAAACAAGCAGAAAACATTAAATTCCACGTGAGGAGCCGAGAGCTAATTGGCTTGCTTTTCTTGATATACAAGTCAGGTTTGAAGGGGGTTTTTACTGTAGCATATGGTATCAGAAACCCAATAACAAAAACATACTAGAACACTTCAATTTGACGACGCATCCCTTCATAACAAAACGAGCTATCAAAAGTAATGAGTTTAAAACGACGATATTGGAGTCATCCGGAGGGCAGGAGAGAACTGACTCTATGGAGCTTGCAGAAAAATCGCACTTTCTAGTGGTTATCCTCAGACCCTTAAAAACGTTATGGACCATATAAAAGAAACAAATTGGCCCCACCATCGATAGCTCGGATAATCCCCTATACTAGTGATGCTGTGAGCATCAAAATAATGATAGTGGCGCCGCACAGGTGGACCTTAAGAACATGGCACGAGTGATCGAAATCCTACCTGAAAATCCGAAGCGGCGGCTGGTTCGAAACCTCTGCTACGATCCAATTTGCCTGACTCCCAATTGTGTGATCTTCACTAATGGATAGGAGGCTGACTACATAACATCAGGCGTGATCTACCTCATTACATGCAATTTATGTGAGGATGAATACATTGGAGAAAAGGACAAAATGTTATTCTGTTGCGAGAACTCTTAACTTCGGCTCGGAAGACACTTGAAGCATTTTTCACCAGCGCCAGGTCCCCAAAAATGACCACCGCTGGCTCTCTTCACAACTTCTTCACATTACGCTTCTGTTTTAGCCATCCTATTCTGCACCTTCTCTTTTGTCATCATGCCATACCACTCATCTAGAACTGATTAATGATTTTGCAAGATTTGTAGGCTGCCGCGTCCCTACAGTGGTTCTTTCCACAATTCATCCGCAACTCGCGACAGATTCGACCCTCCTTCCCTTACCACATTCTCGATTTTTTAGAGCTGTGCCGTGCATTTCATTTCGTCTAGTTTCGAATTGTCGAACTCTGAGAACCAAAACGTGAGCTTTCCAGGACAACGTTTTTACTAATTTTGCTCGTGGTTATATCTCTTTACAAATTCCATTTGTGAGCTTCACGTTTTCGATTAGCCAGATCCACTGGTCCTTCTTTAAATTACTCTTATTGGATCCAATTGTTTAAGCCCGAGTGGAATTTTGTGTATTTTTTTATTCTGCACCGTCATTAAAGCCTATCAAGTTGCCAGGCTTTTCAACATAAAAACAAACATTCGAGATATAATTAGGGTTGCTTTTTGATTGTCGCCCAGCAGCTGATCAATGCTTTTTTGTTAGTGTTAGGTTTGCTGCTCGCTAGTGAGCTATCAATGTTGGTTTAGGTATTACTTCACTTCATTGATCACTTTGACGCGGCTATTATGGAAATTTATTTTACAACGTGAGCCAGCACGTTTTCTCAATTCTCGTGTTCTCGATTAATCAATCAATTTGGGAAGGGTTTGTGTTTTGTTTTGTTTCAAATTTTTGTTTGTTCCTTCCGAGTGTTCTCTTGAGGTTTTATTTTTCGTTCCGTCTTATAAGTTGACCTTAAGTTTATTGTTTTTTATATTTTCACCGTTCGTTGGGAATACCATCGAAAAGGAACATTGTTGAAGAGTATGAGCAAGACTGGGTGTTAGAGTTGTTTTGTTCTCCTTCATTCGTGGGCAAGGAAAATATGCGAAAAAAAGGAGGGCAGAGGAATACGGTGAGTTTGGTAACATAGTACTTTGCTAGGTGGTGCAATCCTTTCATGGGATTGGTTTCATGGAGTGAAGCAGCAGAACCTTTTACGAAGAGGACAAATGTGCAGTTAATTATGACGTCCAGCACCACTCGATCGTGAGAATGTCGAAGGAAGGGCTATCGGTAGGCTACAGTAGCGCTCAGAAGTATTCGGCAAAATGCTTCTTCAGTTGTAGTTTTCAGTCGCAGCTTCTTTCCTCTTGATGTAATCATGCGAAATTTCAATATGTGTAGCATGGGTGTATTATGAATATTGACCACTACTAGCCTGCAATGTTCCAGATATCCCAAAGGGTTTGAACAAAAGATCAAATGGAAATACGAATGTGACCCTCCCGGAATTTCTTTCCTTTTTGTCATGTCTATAGTGTACGTACTGTCTATGTCGTGTCTATAGTATACTGAACCCAGAAGAGAAGAAAAACGTACATAACGTCCAAATAACTGCAGACGTCACAAACTTGCGTTCAGCGAAGTCTACATACGCCTTACATTAGTTGTAAGGATATTGTGCTTTGCAGTCAAATAGTGTTGGATAGTGTGAAATATACTTCAGTCAAACATATAAAAATTTCATGCGATTCGCTCCACTGAGAAAAAAGTTGTGGTCGAGAAGGCTTGACTGGATACTTTTGAGCGCTGCTGTATGTTGTTACTGTCCCAAAAAGTATGCTACGGTAGGAGGCCTCCGTGACCTACACCCTCTCAAGGCGGGAGTTCTACAGCTTGGGCAGGAGTCTCCTCCTATAAATTAGCCCCTCTTTTGTCATTATTAGTTAATTCTCCCTCTCTTTATTTGAGTGCTTGATTTCTTTCTCACTGTTCTAATAAACTTTAGGTTTCATCGCCTTCTCCTCCACCCTCCAAGGGAACCGTTAGGATTAACGCTTTCCCCATAAGTCGGAAATTAACAGTGGTTCCGGGCTTAACCCTGTTCAATTCCGAGTCCGCTCAGTGATCGCGGCCACGTGAAAAGGGGAGCAAACGCTACTGGTATAAAGGTGAATTTCGTCTGATCGCAGGACATGGAAAGAATGATTTCGGAGCTGACGAATGACGTCAACGCATCAGGTGTTGTAAAAAGAGGTGAGATTCAGGAGGACCACAAAGAAGGCGATGAAATCAAAGTTCCATCAGTAAAAGCATAATTTAATGATTATGCTATTTTATCAACCCAGATGAAGAAAGAAAGGGGGAAACAGGTGGTGGAAGAATCGGTTCCTTCCATTTCAGAGCACCCTGCAAAGAGGGCCAAGGATCGTGGGTAGAGTAGGGGTGGAGATCGGTCAGAGGGTGTGAAGTAGTAAAGGTTAAACTGTGTTCCTTGACGATTGGAATGTATGCAGAATTTTTTTTACAGGCTCTATTTTACCTTAATCTCCAAATTTGCTTCGTACCCGTAGGTGATGTCTCCTCCGAGGTTGCAATGAATAGAGTCGGGGGAGGGGAGTCTGCAAGTTCACAAAAAAGGTAGTCGGCAGGAAACGAAATTCTACGACAGAAATCGGAAACCCGGCAGCTGGAAGAGGAGCTGCTCCAAAAAGCATAGCCGTCCGATTTGCACATCGAGTACTCGACAAAGCGGATCCTTCACCCTCTCTGAGCGCCTTAAATGCCTAGATCGACACTCCATCTGGACCAGTTGCCTTTCCAACCTTCACCTTTTCTATTGTTATGCGCACTTCATCCTCTGTCCAGAGTTTGATGGGGCCAGCCGTTGCCTCCAAGTGGGAGCTGTTTTCACGAGCGAATTCTTCGCTGAGTAGCCTGTCGAAGTATTCCTTCCATCTACGCCTGACCTCCCAAGGCTTCCTCAAGATTGCACCCTAGCTGTTCCTGACGGACTTGACTACACCGATGTCCTGAGTGGCACGGTGACGCGCTTTCGCCAGGCAAAAGACGAACTTTTCCCCTTCTCGACTGTCAAGTTTCTGATACAATGCGTCCATTTTCGTGTTCTTTGCCTTCGCCACAGCAGCCTTGGCGAGCCTTTTGGAAATTCTGTAGGCAGCTAGATCTTCTGGGACTCGTGTCTTTTGCCAGTGTTTGTAGGCCGATTTCTTCTCTCTTACAACTCGCTGGACTTCATCGTTCCAGAACCATGCTCCCTCGTCCCCTCGGAAACCATCACGAGTTTCCCCTAGCGTCTCTTTTGCACATCCTAGGATGACCTTAGCAGCGCTGCTCCAGGTGTGCTGGACCGGTCCTTCGGGATGTGGAAGTCTTCCAGAACTTCTATTTTAGGTCTCCTCTTTCGGATTGGTGCAACTTCCATCACCATATCCTCCGTTCCGTTCTTGTCCTTGATTTCTTGGAAAGATCGATGGCTACTTCTACTACGAGAGGCCTGTACTGTGTAGCCAGATCTTCTCCAGGCAGTACCCTGATGTCCTTCACAGTTTTGAGGGACGACCTTCCATGATCTGTTCCTGTTTCTTTTCCTCCACTGCTGCAGATTACCTTCTGAGACCTCCTTTTCGCGAAGAAGGTGCTGCAGACTGCCAAGCTATGGGCCATGGCCAGAACCCTTTCTCCTTCTTCGTTTCTGACTCCTATTCCTCTACCTCCACCTTTTCCACTCCCCTCCTTTCACTGCCGACGTGCCCATTCATATCAACTGCTATGGTGAGGAAGTCACCCTCCGGAACCGATCGGATGGCCTCGTCAAGGCTCAGATAGAACTTATCCTTTTTGTAGACGGGGCAGCCGGCTTATGGTGCGTACACTGATATTACTGTCCAGTACCCCCCCCCCCCTACTGCGAAGGCCACACCATTTCGTCTGGTGTCATCCCCATTGTAGTGGAGTTTGACACCCTTTCCGATTTCCTTAGCTTTTGCTCCTTTCCAGTGGGTCTCCTGAAGGCATAGGACTTGGATATTTTTGCGGTTCGTTAGATCGGCGACCTCTCGAGACTTCCCAGTAAGCGAACCGACGTTCAGAGTCCCAATTCGAACTAACTTCTTTGACCGAGGTCATTCACTCCTCGTCCACTCCTGTTTCATCAGGGATCGAACTCGCACCCGCTCCAAGTGAAGACATGAGCCTACACTTTTATCCACTCGACTATCCCTGCCTAAAGAAGCAAATATTCTGAGTGACTAATCGAATCGAGTATCAAAACCGCCAACGGAAAACCCGAAAACCCTAGAGAATTAGGAAAACTGTGAAATAACTTCGAAATTCCACTTTGAACAGTCACAACAAAAAAAAGTATAAGCTCGATTAAGGAGCAAGGAATGCTGCTGCATCGCAGATCAGCTTCTCAGTTACTTATACAAATGTTCTAACCTTGAAAATTTTTCTCGTTAGTAGCAAAGCCCCATACTCACATGCTCTCCAGAAGGGCGTTCCATCAAATTCATCAACCAATCGAGAGTTGTCCATCATGGTCTCATGCATGTTTCAGAATTCCAAAAACATGCCGGCTTAGAATGGGCAACACCGATGACCCACATCTTTCTCCCTCCTATTGATCATCGACTTCCTCGAGCAGGCGCTGGTAGCGTCTCCATTTTTTCCTGTCCAGCCAGCGCAGTCTACAGGACCTCCCTCGATCTCAATCGAGAGACACGAGACACAGCCCTTTCATCCAGCTTTAGTTAGTAACAACTTTGGTCCAACGGCCACCACAATGTCGCATGAAGAGTCTGGCCCACCTGTTCATCGAAATGTTGGCGTAAGCAATGACGTCCCCTATTTTGGTTCGTGGACGGGGGTGGGGAGGACGGAACTTACGTGCGTCCAAGGATGCGCGCGGTAAAGTGCGCGACGTAGTTCGTGGCGATTCGAACGATTCTAGCGCCTTCCATTGTGGTCCAAATTTGAAATAGAGTAGATTAGTACGACCAGTTGACCCTACCAAACTACTCTACTCCAAGTTTGTGCCGAATTTCTCCGCGCAATTTGCCGCGCAATTCCTCGAACGCACGTTCGTCCACATACCCGCGGATGGAGCTCGGAACTCCGGATTCCCGTCTGCATTTGTGTACATTAGGAAAATTTCGAGCATCATCCTCGGGTGTGTGGCGATTCCATGCTATTCTGGGTGCGCGCGGCAGGCATCTTTCATAGTCCACGATCGGTCGCGCGGTCGGTCGTGGACTAAGAAAGATGCCGCAAACTGCGTGGCGAAATCCGGTGCGATTTGGACGACTGCAGCGTTTATCATTGGGGCCCAAATTTGAAGTAAAGTAGGTTAGTAGGATTGTCCGACCCAACTAAAGTACTCTACTTCGAGTTTGTGCCCCAATGATAGGCGCCAGAGTTGTATGAATCATCGCGAATTTCGCCGCGCAATTTGCCACGCGCACCCAAAATTGCACGAATCGAACGTCCCCATCATCCTTTCTGAACGTCGTAGCGTGACGTCGATCCTGCTTTCGTAGAGTTAGATCCTCCAAAAATTATGTCCTAGCAGGAAGAGCCTTGGTGCTGCGTCGCTAACCATGTTCACTTCTCGACCGAGAACATGTAACTGGAGCATTTAAATATGTTTATTCCATTCAGCTCAAAATATTTATGAACGAAAATAGTTAAATAAATGATTATGGATATCAATCCGATTTCCATAAACACAACTTTCCTTAGGTTCAATCGCAAGCCAACACACAAGCGCAGTCAAATTCGGTCAACATCAGTTCCGCTCCCTCGATGCGCGGTGATTCAAAGACTATGTGTCTATTTGCAAAGCGGAGCTGATGTAAGTAGTGGCTCCCATGTCTTCCCATTCCATGATGTCCTTGGGTACAGCGTTAAAAACCTTGAGCGTATGGTATCGTCATACGGTGCCTCTTTCTCCTTCGGCAACTTCTTTGTAGAGTGGCGTAATTTTGATGGTAAAGTTGTAGAACTCACCAACCATCCTCATTCGAATGGAAAACCCTCGTTGCCGAAGGCTCCGATTACCGTTATTTCTCGACAAGTCGAAGGCCATTTTGGAGTCGATGAGCGTCAGACATAGCGGCATCGCTGCTTCAGTGAGCCTTGTCGTCGACGACGACCCCACCCCTATGGCTGACCTCTCCCTTTAGAGTGGCTTCTCGTGCGGAGATTAGGCTTGTGCTGGGTCTATTGTTACTTGTTGCTTTCTCACAAATATACTTGCTTTTGCTCAGCGTGAACGGTCAAGCTGCCCCTGCTATTATCTCGCTTTCCCTTCCTAAAAATTTACTGAACCACCTTTGTGTTATTGTCATTGAAAGGGTAAATACCCGAGACTTCACGCACCCATCCTAGTTAAGCCTTGTGACCATGAGTATATATTCGTTTGTGCTGAACCCCCTCGGCTTACAGTGTTGTTCTTATATCCTTCCCACACTGGCTCCTGTGCGTGATGCTCCCGATAAGCGTAACGAATAACCCTGAATACTCTGAATGCTGTACTAGGAAGTCAACACGATGAAAGACCTAGCAGCTCCGGAGATGAGCAGAAAAGAACGCGCAGCATTAAGAACATCAAGGAAGTGGTAAAGAAGACAAAGAACAGCCGGCTCCCCACTCACTTTTTCGACACTGGTGTGTTTCCTGCTTTGACGTACGCCTCGTAGTCTTGGACTCTAAGAAAACAGGTTGAGCATGAGCGTTACTCAACCAACGCGCGTTGTAAACGGCGATGCTCAAAATTTCTCTATGCACGCAAGTGCAGAACCAATCCGTACATCCGCACTCCGTCGTCGAACGAAGACCTGGGACACGTTGATTGCGCCAAGAAATCGGAGATGAGGTGGGCCGGACACGTTTTGCGCTTGTGATGACCGATGAACCAGGGCGGTTACTGACTGGATCCCTCCGGACGTCAAGCGAACAGCAGCTTCCAACGCAATGGTCAGATTCCCTCACAAAAGCTCTGAACGAAAGGAATGCTGAGCCTTGTGTCACTGCAGCGAGGACAATTCATTGAACCACTCTGGCTCGCGACAGGGACGGATGGAGACGTCATTAGTCTATGCTCAACGAAACGACAGGTGACACGCTTTGAAGTAGAGACCTAAATAAGGTTGGAAAGAATAACACGCAAATGCGAAAACAGTTTAATTGTTCATTTCTGTGAGAAAATGCAAAAGTCGATTTATCCCTCAACGGAGCTGAAAGGTTGCTAACCGCTAACAGATCAAAAAATTCCGATCAAAATTCAAACCTTCTTCGTTGAGGTTTGCAAACGACAAAAACAGTGAACAATGATCAAGAAAGCAGAAAAACTATTTACATTACTAATAAACTAATTCCAAGTATCAGTACGACACGTAAGAATATTTCAGAGTCTTCATGGTTTCCCTGGTACACTACCATAGGCATATAGTGGACATGCCCCAAAGGACAATGAAGTAGCCAGGGAAATACGGATATCAAATCAATTAGATCATGATTATTTTTGGGAATAAGGGGCACTATAGAAGCCTCAGAGGTCTCGTATGGAAAATCACAATTACAATTCATTACCAGCAAGCACAATCTATAAAGAACTATAGCAAGTGTACACACGTATATTATATAACAACTAGCGTTTTATGACAGAAAATACACAACAACAAACTGCGACCACCTCGGCGAGATTCACCAATATCAAGGCTGTTTGGAGGCATAGCTTAACCTTGTTTATGGTCGCAAATATTTTAGACGAAAGAGCATAACAAGTAGTATCCCATCAGTGAGCGCGAGGGGACTGTTTCGGTTGCGCAAAAAGTAGAATGATTTATTTAAAGCTGATTCAATATAGAATAATTTCTACGCAATTTGAAACCCCTACAAATATGATAGTTTATGGGCGCGGACTGGTGCATGGTGTAAGTAAATCTGGAGTACTGGGGAACAAAAGATCATCTCCTTCTACCAACGGTGTGCACGGAAATTCTAATCTCGGATTCACATCAGCGTGAGTGTCTTCCTCTACCAACTCGACCTGTGGATTTCCTCTGTAGGTATCTGTGGTGAGCGGTCCGCCTTCCAATGCCAACTGTGGTCCAAGATGATAAGTTAGCAAACCAGGTTGCTGTGCAGTACCATTCTGCATTCCAAAACCATTATATGTGGAGTTTACGGTATTGGTCTCATGCTGCTGTCCATCAGACTGCGGCTGGTCCTGATCTTCCCCCACATCCACATTCTGCAACAAGAATGCTTTTAGCAAAATTTCCAACAATACAAAGCGGAACATTACAGTAAAGCATACATCGAACAGGTTGAAATCCCAGTGATTACCGAGCAGATCTCTGCACTTGTCAATATCCAAGTCAATTCCATTCAAATAATCTTGGAAGTCCTGTAAGAAAATGTCCATCAAAACATTTCCAAGACGAATGAAGAAACGTGCAACAATTGCGGATAGTAATAACATATTGCGTTCAGCTCATAAAATGTTGATACTTCCGTTGTGCTCCTTAAAAAACTAAACAACGGTCATGCGCCCAAGAAACACAGACACAGTTCCAAACGACAGTAAAGGTGGACTTGTTAGATAACCTCGAGTCTTCATATTTCTACACGTCCTTGACTGTTTTGCATTATTATGTATAAGCGATAGTCACTGGCCAAATTGGGCCCAAAAAGGAAATACTTGCGGAAGACAACCTGCAGTAAGGCCTAAACGTTTCACCGCATGGTTTGGACGCCTTATGAACTCAACTCAAACACCACTATGTGTGGTACAGTGAGTTCAATCCTGTTTTAACACTACTAACTGAATGTTACATTTTGGTTCACTTTAGCGCGCTGGATCAAACACAAGCTTTACATTCATTGTATTCCACAACAAAACATCATGCACTACTAGACTACTGGAAGCACTTCTGGGTAGTCAACAGAGTAAACAGATGAAGCTCGCCTCCAAAGCTGCCGGTACTTGTTACATGCACCATTGCGCTGACATCATTATAAAATTTTAGGAGTGATTTAAGACTTACAAAAGAGGGTATTAATTTACATAATTTACTAAACATAGTAAATACGACACAGCCTATGGACAGCACCATAAAAGATGTTCATGCACAAACTCCAAGCACATGCTCAATGGTAAAGGACCAGAAAACGTGGTAATCACACACACTCCAAAAGTAGCAAAATAGAAAAATCATCAACAAATGATAACGTTAGAAAAAATGGTCCCCCTCCAGACGGCCACGACTGTTAAAGAAAGAAGGGGACAGGATATTTTCCCGCGTTAGGCTTTTGGACAGGTGGTGGACTCAGCTAACGGGACTAAGGCTCATTTTACTTAACCTGTGAGATTAATCTTGTTTAAAATTTTGAAGCGGTGAACTCAATCTTATATATGTAGCCGAAAAACCGTTCTCAAATCCGAAATTGAGCTCTGTTTACGGAAAAGAATAACCCCGAAATGCTTTGGGAGCTGCAGGCATCAGCTCAAGCTATGTGGCTTTTCCATAAATCTCCACGCTCTAATCCTCGTAAAAACCTAGTAGACAAACTCATCACCCTATAATCAAGTAACATCCTTCCATGTAGGACGTAGACGAGTTCGCCGTTGGAAATGTCGCGAAAGAAGAAGAAAAAATAGCCTTTACTTTTTCTGTTTAGCACTATTGCACTTTGGGATCACTGCCGGCCTAATTCATAACCTAGAATATTAGTAAATGTACTTCCTAAGGGATAACGGGAATGTAGTGAGTCCCTACACGTGAAAAAGCACGATCGGCCTGATAGTCAAGTTTTGGGAAAAGATATAAAGTTCTGATTCCTAGTGAACGATGCGCGAGGGATCCGGAGGGAAACCATAAAATAACTTTCAGATCGCTACCAGGTGCTCAAAAACCAACCTGTGAGAATTGTCTTTCAAGAGAGGGTGACATAGTAATCGAGGGCGACAACGTTGCACCGTTTGTCTCAAAAATGACCGTATCAAATATTATTCATGAAAAACGTTGTGAACTTTGAAAAAAAAAAACAGGAAGTAAGTATTAGGTTGTCGGAAAAGTATTTGCGCCTTTTGCAATTTTTTTTTTGATTTTATTTTTTTCCTTCACAACAACTAACAATTAACAAATATATGCACCATCATTATCGACAAGGTATTGCCATTCACCAGGCAGCTTGTAGTTCCTGCTTGCATAGAATTCCTGAGGTTTCGAGGAGGAAAACTCGTCAATGTACGTCTCGAGTTGATTCACATGATCGAACTTCTTATTTTTCGGATGGTCCGACAGCGACAGGAGCAGATGATAATCCGTTGGAGTTAGGTCTGATGAATACGGTGGGTGGGCCATAACATGCCATCCCAATCTTTGAAGCTTTTTCTGAGCCTCCTTCGAAAAGTGTGGGCGAGCGCTGTTGTGGAGAAAATAGACTTTCCTCAATTTCTCTCCTAGAGCTGCAGCAATCCGGTCCATAGGGCACACTGGGCTTCTGTGCTGACAGCGAAGTTCGGTGGTAGAAAGTCCTAGTAAACGTTCCTGTTGAATGGCTACAAACGCTTGGCATTGCCTTCTGAGGTAGGAATTCGGGATTGGAGGTCGGGATTCCATGCTCTACGCATCTAAGCCTCTAGCGCTTCCTCGTGTGGTTTAAGTAGGGAACACACTTCTCGTCGCCAGTGATTAAGTCTTCCAGCCATGCGAAAGTGCGTTGGAAAGTCATCAAGTATAGGCATGACTCCCTCTTCATTTGGAGGTCGTGACCACCCAGATCAAAACGTATCCATATCTCCGAATCTCCATGACTTTCCAAGGCGATGCAAATGGACAGCTGTTGTGTCGTGATGGCTATGAGCTCCTGTTTCAGCTGATGGGTACTAAACCTAGAATCTTCTTCAACCAGCTTCAAGAGACAGTCATCATTGAGCTCAGCTAGTCTTCTAAATCGTGGTTCTTCGGTCCAGTCAAAGTGGCCAGTTTTGAACTTCTTGTACCAACTTCTTGATGTGCTATTAGAGACAATGAATGGTCCTATCGCATCGCACATTCCCCCTGTCACTCAATTTGGATTAACGTTTTTTCTGAATTCATAAAGCAAAGGCAGTTTGACTCGCTTTGGGTCGAGAGCGATTCTTGCAGCCATAACCGTTGCGAAATGCTACGGCAGATATGGTGTGGAGAGCGCATTGACCTGCACTTACACATATTCCGCAGTGAAGGCTCTAGAGCAATCCCCAAAGATTTCACAACATGGAAACCAAAATGCGCAAATACTTTTCCGACAACCTAATATAAAGAAATTGAAAGAGTTAAAAAGACATGTTTCAAGCACAAAAGCCTCAGAAACGAAAATCTAAGGAGCTCGTTCTGAAGAAACTAACCTGCGCTGGTCCCGAAATAGCTGCTTGAGCTTCACCATTCTGTGCTCTTTTTTGAGGGGTCAACCCCATGGATGCTGTACTATTGCTAGATGGCGATGCAGTCATTTGCATATTTGGTGACATATTGTACCTTAACCAATGACGTAACAGTGGATCTACGATGTGAGTGCTAGTAAACTCACGCGTTACTGCCGAATGGTTGTTTATTTCTCGTCTGACCCGGAGGACTATTAGAAGAAGCGCCTGGGACCCATTCGTCTGTCACATCAGCAATGATGGGACCGTCAGCACGACTTGCTGCAGCAGCAACACCCCGTATACCGCCAATGTCCAGCATTTCTCTTTGGAGACGATCAAGAATCTAAAACAGCTTTTGAAAAGGCAGCACTGAAATGCCCTTATTTGCTTTGAAGTTTTTTATGCAAGCTGGACTGCGACGCTGCACTCACAATGAGTCACCAGCACGCAAGGTGTCCGCGTCGCTCACGTTTTACTTAACCTTTGTTCTCAATTTTCCCCAATAAACTGGGTCTTAGTGCAAATATTGTAAATTACCAAAATCTCAAAAGTAACGAGGCATCACGCAGAATCAATCAGTTAACATAGAACGATGCTGAACTCTTGAAATACTCACATCGGTCAGATTCGAGCTATTGTTTGAATTTAAGTTCGAGTTCATTCGCATACGCTTCTGAGGTGGTTCATCAATCGCCAACACTCCTCTTTTCATAACACGTTTCGCCACAGTTGAATTTGGCTGCATCATCGCAACGAGGAACTGCACCAACTGAAACATTATTGGTTAAGCCCTTCTACATTTTACCAAACGTTGTACGCTAATCGACAACTCGAGCAACAGAAAGTTCCCAAATGACATGCAAAGGACTTCCTGGCCATTTTACTAGGATTTTGACTTATTTTGAAAAAGGGAAGAGTTGAGCCCTCATTTGTTTCCGAAAAAGTTGTAAATTATTAGAGCTGTAACTAGAGCTTAATCGGCGATTGAGATGAATTACCTAAACTAGGAAATTTAAGATATGAAGGGACATCGATGAAGTGAGTTATTTTAGACATAGATAATGAGAAGGAATTCTCACAACCAAAGAAAACCAATCGACATGAAAATTGCTATAATGCAAAATCTTCACCGTCGGCAAAGCCTCTGTTCAGTACTATACACTAGAACCACCTTCAACGAAAACTATTCGGTTCGATTTTGAAAATAATTATTACTATTCACACTGCATACAAAGGAAAAGAGTGTCTCAAATCACACATTAAGCAATCATTGAAGCAGTAATCGATGAGAAAAGGCGAAGCGAAACAGATGAGCTGATTCAGTGTGTTTAGACCCGATAAAACTGGGGAGTTTAGTGTTGCTAAACAATCGCGCCGTGTGGACTGGTTTATCGCGCGACCGTCCCACGGAAAAGTCTGAACGGAGCTAGCAGTCCTTGTGTGGTAATAACAGTTGCCAAGGCGGACTACTTATACAAATCATGTGGTGGTAACCAAGAATTCCAGTGGGGGAGCAAAAGCAAGGTGGTGAAGGTGAAAAAGCGAAACGGCTCTCAAGTTTTCACGTATCGGCATTCTGAAGAAGAAGGGAAGTTGCGTAAAGAACTAATTACTCGAAAAATAAGCAGTAAAGGAAATGAAAACATCTGCAAAGAATTGGCGTTTACGAATAAACCGCGTTTTCAAATCGTAATTAGTTGTCGGTACTATTCAAGGAAGCTGAAATGACGGCATCTTATGCAATGCAACACCTCCATCATTTGAGGCTAATGAACTATTCCGAATGTGTTTTTAAGAAGATTCGGAATGAGCTATATTTCGTTCGGAATGATTGATAATTTTTTCTGAAGGTGAGCACTGCGCTTACAAGAAAACAAGTTCATAAAAACCTTCGCACATAGTAATCCAGCCAAAATGAGCATAACTTAGCAAAGGTGGAGTCGTCATAGAACTAAGCCTATTGAATGATAGATTAGTAAATTTTCCTAACCTTAGTCACAACTTGCTGCTGACGGTTGTGTTGTGCTCGTAACAAAGTTACCTGCTCCCACAACTGTTCATTTTCCCTAGAAAAAAAAAAGATAGCGCTCAATAACAGTAAACACTTGTTGCATACGCACTTTACAAGCTCGTGCATCTTGCTGTCCGTAGTACGCTGCTTCTCTCGCAGTTGACGCATTTCCTCCATCACCAACTGTATTGTTGCTTGCGCTTGCACACCATTTGTAGAGTTTTCGGCAGATCGTGAAGATTGCTGGAACAGAAATTGTATTCGAAGAACGGTTGAAGGATTAGAAAGGTTTTGCGCTAAAAATAGTCACTTCAATCATGCTGATATCTTTCCCACTTTCACAGTAACTTAAGAGCCCTGTTCAACTACAATTCGGTGAACTTTTCAATAAAAAAATCTATCGAAGGCACGTCATCATTTAGATCAAAAAGTACGGCGACCGTCAGCCAACCAGAAAACGAATGAAAGGTTTGTTCTGAACTGATCACTAATTTTGTCTATTGAACCACTTGCAATTTTGAAGATGGCACAGATTTTTTGAGCCCTGCTTTTCATAATGTGCACTTACATGCATCACAAAATTCTTTATGAGCAAATGCTGAAACGAAGCAAAGCATTCGCTTGGTTATTGATGAAAAACCGGTCAATGCAGATTTACCCATGAAAATAGGTTCCCAGGCTAAAAAATATGAAAACAATGTACAAGACCTAGCGCAGTCAAAAATACTACTGGTAGAAATTCCCAAAACCGGAAGAAGAAATCTTTAGTCTGACGTAATCTGATCAGCTTTAGTACCTCGAAACTGGCGTTCAAAATCCATACACATTACATAAATGTTACTCAGATCGTATCAAATTTGAACTGTATGCAGTCAACACTACGCGCTCACAAAAAGAATGAAAAAGTAAGATAAACTCGTCCATGAGTCACACCCACAATACCCAATCCAGCCCCACCAATCTAGTGCCGAAGATCGTATCCCAAACACGAATCATGCTTATTTGCTTGGACAGCTGGCTCTCAGATGACGAATGCCAATCAAAGTCCGATGTATGAATAAAAAAACGCAATAATGGATATCAGTTCTACTAAAAAATCCTGTGACTAGAATGGTTAAAAGAGAAATCAAGCTTAAACACCAGAATCAGCTTCAGCATCTTTTCTTCATTACGAGAATGGTCCCCACAGAAAGATTAATCCGACGAGAATCCGGAATATCGTCTCATGCCCATGAAGCGCAATCTTCGCCACGTTTTAAGGAGTTATGAGTATGTCTCCTGGTGAAGGCTAGACGTTAATGCGAAACAACCAAGCAGAAAGGTTCGATGTAGGACCACCCTCGACAGGACCGAGGTCATCTCCGTAACCCCATTACGAATAATGTTAAAGCAGATTCTGGATGACCACCTGCGTTTGTCTTTCAACTAAATCATGCCATTTGTAGTGATATTATCTCATCAGTGACTGCTGAAAATGGTATCAAATTAGAATAACCATTTAATGCAATCAATGGCATCTGAATCATGCATATATACTAGCCAGAAACAATGACAGGTCAACAGTTTCCAACGATTTTCTTCACAATCGTATCGATGCCAAGCACTGAACAGCGGACGCCGCAGAATAAACAAAGATAACAGAAAATTTCAGCAGCCTGATCAAAGAACCCACCTTTCTTTTGATATTGACTAAGAATTCAGGGTGATCACGAATGAAGTAAGGATGACTGAATTCGAGATGGTCCTGATCGGATTCCGTCCGTGCTAACGACCCACGATCAACTGGTGTCATTTTTCGGAAACCGTCTGAAATAACTGGTGATGACAAGAAATTTTAGAACTGGCTCGGCTCATTCCCATGCTATCATTAACAAGAAAATAACAACGTAAAAATCCCTGGACAGTTGCAGAGTAGACAGTAGCAAAAACTCACACATGTTTAGCTGGCGTATAAGACTGTTAAGGTTGTTGTGTTTGAAGAAGTGGGGCAAAACGTTGCGGCAAAAAGAGTACGGATCGATTATATGGAAGCTGTAGCCTGACTAAAAGTAACAAAAGCATTTTGTCGTAACACAAACAGTAGACGAAGAGAAGCATGAAGAAGGTTTCACCTAAGCATGTTAATAAACCTGGGGCCACTAAAGATATTTTGCCTCCTTCCTTATATGCATGATTTCCATGTTTCGATCTTTGAGTTGCAACAAGTTTGTCTACAATTCGCCTTTGTTTATCCGTTGGGGTGTCAGCAATATTTTTAATGAAATTTGCCCTTCAACTTTGAAACCATGATGGCGAGCAAATGCCCAAAATAAGAATATAGAACACGTGTGGGAAAAGGGAATCGTTGATAGGTTAACAGTGTATCTGATAGGTGTTTTACTTCATCGTAAGAAATAAGTTATCGTCGACCGAACTGCACGCTCCGTAACCCAGGCTCGGAATGAAATGTGAATGTCGTTGAAAGCAGCGCTCCTTGTGTTGCCACCTAGTATAGATGATAGGACAGCTTTTTTTATAGTCCCGACGAAGCTCCTCGAAGTGAACGCCCACGCTAGTTCGATACCGATCCCATTCTAGCGCTCGCAAAGTTGGGCGGGAGGAATAGGTGACTTCTACTCGTCGCTTCTCCGCCCATGTCATCCACGCGGAAATCGCCTTTAAACAGCACGGCATACAGTTATCCCACATTCCCCAAATGAGGAGAACGTCGAGTGCAGGTCAATGCGTGTCAGAAGCTCCTTGGCTGTTAGCGACGTTCGACAAGATCCACTATTGCCAAGGATGAAGGAGGGGTATCGTAAAAAAATCCACTCAGCACCAGACGAGAGGCTTTAATCCATCCCAAAGCGATACGCTCACGCGGAGAAGGATATGATTCCGCTCCTCTTCTGCCAAAGGGGTGTTGTAACTACGAGATGCTTCATGGCAGTAGTATGTGGCCACAAAAATGTTTTTCAAACGAAGGCTAGGAATGCGCTCGAGCTCTTATTTCACACTAATTACACGAAAATATGTGGATTGTAGTAGACAGTCATAGACCACACCACGCGAGGACGACGACAGAGAGGTGGAGAGGCTTGGTATCACCTAATTACCCTACTCTCTCATATTCATCTGCCATTTGCCCTGGAGACTACTATGCTTTCAGAAGCCTCCAGTCTCGCGCGGAGAAAAATTCTTTATGAATCAGAAAGTTGAAAGTGCGGCGGGTGAATGAATCGCGGCTCACCCCATTTCCTTTTGGAAGAAGTCATCGGGTCTGCCCAATCAATGGGGAGACCTCGTGGCTGAAGAGGGCCACTACCTTGTTTACATTTGACGTTACTGTTCAGATATTACGTATTCAACAAACCAATCGAATTTTCTCAGAAAATTTCGAGCCTATTAGTTGAACTGTGCATTGCCTCATCTATGAGTAGGTTCTCCTCGAATGCCGAAAATGCCTCGCTCTGTTCACGTGCGTTTTCATTAAAGTTGGGAAACCGGTGAACGAAACGATGGGCTCGCCGGCAGCAGTCAGTTCCTGATATTTTAAAAGAAACCAAACTTGAGAAATTACCTCATCCCATCGAACAATTTGCTGGTACTGCGGATCTTCAACAATACTCCACAACTTGATCAAAAACAACGGCATTTTCTCATCATCCTTGAAGTTTGGAAGCTGTGCAACTGGCTGCAAAAGATTTTCTCATGCTGAGTAATCAATAATGTATCTAATCTACAGCATTTCTCAGGGAACTGCCATTCTTCAAGAATTGCATAATGCATGAATGTTTCAAAGACTGGAATATCAAAAATGTCCTTGGTTGCATATCTATCGAATCCAAGGTTTTGAACCGTAGAGTTTTGAAAAAATGGGCTTTGTCTTGGCTAATATCCGAAGAGTGAATTACTGCTACATTTCTTCAAAAGAGGAAGGCTTCTGGATGAAAAAATGAAATTTTTATCGGAGAGCACTTCGTTTTCCCGGAACTAGGTTTCCTTTCTTTTCTGGGTTTTTTCCCGGATTGGTTGAAAACGCTGAACCTTACAAATTGCTGAAATTTTGGTGCAAACAGCAGTCCAAAAAACAATGGAGTTTAATTTGGAAAATGTCTGTAAGCCGCTCTCATGGGAAAAGCGATTATAGTAAACATGATGAAGCAAAGGCGTAGAAGGACGTACCTGTTGATGTTGCTGTTGTTGTTGTTGTTGAAGAGGTGCAACAATGACTTGTGGAGCATTCTGCGAGGTAATAACTTCGACTTTTGGTACCCGATTCGCATACATTTAATCTGTAAACGGATGAATTCAGTAGAATGACTCTAGGTTTCCCCTCAGCTATCCAATCCTTAACAACACCGTTGTACAAGAATTGAGATCAGAGGAAATGTTCGACGTAAAACCGAAATCGTAACGTAAAAATAAGGAAATCCAATAACGAGCAAGTCTAGGCATCACATGTATAATCAGTTCATGCTTGGAAAAGATGAATTACTATCTGCTTCATCGCTAAAAAATACAAAAATGATGGGCTCAGATGAGGTAGCAGATTCTATCCACAAATGCCAAATAAAACATCAAAATGAAATGACTACATTAAGAACATGACAACGTTTGGCTTTTCTTCATACTTGATATAAACTTATCGCAACGGTTCGTCAGAAGAATTTAGTGCTGAAAAGAAAACAACAGTTTTTCTATAACAAGGTGGACAAGAAGCTATCATGAACATGCTGCGGTCCACTTCCTTAGAAAAACTTAGATTAGCCGATAGCTTTCATATAACAATTATAAGCACAAGGCGAGAAATGGTAGGTTCAGGGCGAAATTCGAAAATGGGAGCACCACAAAGTGATTACTAATGTATGAGCAATGGTAAACCGCATGATGATGACAATCCTCTACGATTTCGCAATGATTTCATCAAACTCTGAGGTATACCGCGAAAGGAATCTAGAAATACCCCATTAAAAGAAACGGTTGCAACACTATAAATCTTACCGCAAACACTCATTTAAGTGAAAACACTTCAAAGAATGACTACTTCTACAGCAAGTTGAAATGTTCCGTAAAAAATGACGTATAACCCGCAATGGATTGTCGCCAAGTGGGTGACAGGTTTGGGGAAACATTGAGAGACTTACTAACTACATACTTTACGAAAAACGTTATCCCAGATGTGAATTGACTGAGATGAGTAGTCGGTTACAGGACCGTTGTCAACCGCGTGTGTAGTGACTCAGCGTTTTTGTCGTTTTCTCTGCGTCTCCATTAACAGGCATCTCACCGCGAAGAGGATAGAAGGCAGACGGGAGAGCTCGTCATTCCTCAATGCCTCCTATTACCAGGGATACAATGGGATACCTACCGAACACTGTCAGGTTAAGATTGGATCAATGGTGTTACAAATCTTCAAGCGATATTGTTGATTTCAGCGCTGATTCCTATGAAAACAAAGTAGCAACTAGATTGCAAACTTGGGTTTTCTACAAGCCAAATAGTTTTTTCGCGGTGTAGATGTTCTATGTAGATGTTTTATTTATATTTGGACGAAGATCAAGCCTTTAGTTTTCTGAGAGCATCTGGACTGGTAATCGAGCAACAATCCTCATCGAGGTGCTACACATTACAACACATCCTTCATTTTCTGTATCTTCTATACGTTTGTCTGTTCGAAACACGAAGTTTCCTTAGTTGGAAAAAGTCTGTCTTTACAAAAATTCTTCGACTTTTGGACCCATTCGAAAGTCTACGCTTGACGAGAGAGCGCTCTGAAGGAGAGTACGGACAACGAGCGGACACGCCTTCTTCCCGCTGGTGAACACGACACGCAGAGACTGCTTCGCCGTCTGATTCTCTCAGCGAGAGAAATTCTGGTTGACAACAGCCCTGTAACCTGAGTAGTCAGCCGAGCCAATCACCCACAGTGCACAACGATTTTCGTCCAGAGGGGGGCGGGGCGACTAGATGCTGCTGCGGCGCAGTTTTCGTCTAGTCACACCGGCTGTTTACATGTCGATTGGCGCGGCCCTCCCAGCCCTCTGCCCTTGGCCCCCGTGGAACAGAACTGTCTCTGTCACGACGCTAATGCAATTTAAAGGCACAGTTCACGATAATTTTGAGGTACCCTTTTTGGGTTGAAAAGCTGATGTAAAGGAGTACATCGGTGACGAAGGAAGCGGGAAATCCGGGTGTGGTGCGTTAGGAACGAAATGGTCGCGTCGCGGTGAGAGGGGCGTCGCGCGCGAGGGAATGCAGCAGGATGCAGCAGTAGGCAAGAAATACAAGAACAGAAGTACTAATAGTAGAATTATGCACAAAATAATGATTGCATATCGATTGAGCTGTATGAAGAACGCTAGAGCTGTAATAACGGACAACGAGTGGTATGCGACAGCCGCACGCGGCGAATCGATTACCCAATATCGTTCCTAACGCCCGTCTCCCGGAAAATCCGCCTACTTCAAGCTTTTTAGAAGTGGTGGAAGTGGAAGTTGTACGAGATCACCGTGACAGGAATGCATGTAAGGGGTGTTTGGGCGAGATTTAACTTGCTCCCATTGTGCAAAGAGCTGATTACATCAAACCATAACCGTCCAGAATTGCCTTTCGCTGTGGGGCAAGAAAGGTTGTTTGAACGTCCTACATTGGTTCGGTTCCCTTATGAATGGTGCAGCATCTACAAAACCCTTGAAACTCGTCCACTAGCCGGACTTACTAGGGGTGTGGCATTCGCATCGATACAATCTTTGGTTCCTTATTGTGCCCTGTTTAGGAAGTTTTTCGCCCTTATAACGATATATATGGTACAAGGGGGAGCTTCAAATTCATACCATAGGGAGATATCAGAAACCAATTTTATCATGAACTGTGCTTTTCTTCCGGAACGAATAACTCTTTGGCACTAATCAATGGATGCAAATTCAGTTGTAGGGGAGGGGGGATGGGGTCACCGCTCCTTCCCATCATTGAGCGTCAGACGCAGAAGAGGAGCAGCCGAACTTACATGTGCTTAGGGGCTGCTTTTAGATTTGAGCGACAGATCGACCGACCGACCGACCGACCCCCAAGCAACGCTGGCTGTTCACGTGCTGACGAAGGCGTTGCGATCAAGCGTGATAGGCTGCTTCCATACTTCGACTAGCGCGCCGGCTCGCAGTTGGAGTCGGCCGTACATTTAGGAAGCGGCGTGCGAGCGGTTATGCGACGGCGGCCCTGTCCAAGCGTGTGACAGCAGCCATCCTCTACCTGCGGTATCGATCGGTACCCGCTGCTCTCACACGCTTGGATAGGGCCGCCGTCGCATAGCCGCTCGCATGCCGCTTCCTAAACGTACGGCCGTCTCCAACTGCGAGCCGGCGCGCAAGTTGAAGTATGAAAGCAGCCATACGCGAGGGCGCGCTATCCATCGGTGTCCTACGTTGTCAACAGGTGGCCAGAGCCACCATCGCTCGTTGATTGCATCGTTGAAGTCTGAAAGCAGCCAGAGAGACGGTTTTAGCTATAACGGCATACTAAATAACATAGTTTTTACAAAACTTCAAGAGGTTAGGAGCTCCGGGGTGAGTGAAAAGTTTGCCTCGTGCAAAAAGCAGGGATGGGATAACAATTGAGAATTGGATTGGCCCGCCCACTCCGGAGCTTTTTCCATTCTAAGGCTTAGTCTAAAAATAACATATTTTTCATCTAGCGAAGCGTTGCTAAGGTCGATTATGCGATTATGACATCGCGAAATCGGCTACCCCTCCTTGTCCGCGCTCTAGCGCTTAGTGATGGAAAACAGCCTGCCCCTCTCCATCACATTTTCATTATCAATAGCGGGTGGAAGTTTATGGTCCCCGTGAATTTTATGGCTACTTATCACACACAACAATAGGCGGAAAAGGCAACCCACCACACACATTACACATCGGAAACGATGGTTAAGACTTATCCGTACATTAGGATAAGTGGGGTGTGGTGCGTTAGGAACGAAATGGTCGCGTCGCGGTGAGAGGGGCGTCGCGCGCGAAGGAATGTAGCAGGATACAGAAGTAGGTAAGAGATACAAGAAAAAAGTACTAATAGTAGAATTATGAATAAAATAATGATCGCATATCGATTGAGCTGTATGAAGGACGCTAGAGCTGTAATAACTGCGAATGAGTGGTCCGCTACAGCCGCGTGCGGCAAATCGATTACCCATATCGTTCCTAACGCCCGTCTCCCGGCTAAGTGAATTAGAAAAGTCAGACATCCGAATCGGGAAGCAGGCCCCGATCAACGCATCGAGATAGTCGCGGGCTGCGAAACCTGATTCATTCAAGCGAGACCGAATCTGGCTGTCACACTGCAAGATCCTACTTACTATAAAGCGCTTAGTCTGTCTGTCTGTCTGTCTGTCTGTCTGTCTGTCTGTCTGTCTGTCTGTCTGTCTGTCTGTCTGTCTGTCTGTCTGTCTGTCTGTCCTGTCTGTCTGTCTGTCTGTCTGTCTGTCTGTCTGTCTGTCTGTCTGTCTGTCTGTCTGTCTGTCTGTCTGTCTGTCTGTCTGTCTGTCTGTCTGTCTGTCTGTCTGTCTGTCTGTCTGTCTGTCTGTCTGTCTGTCTGTCTGTCTGTCTGTCTGTCTGTCTGTCTGTCTGTCTGTCTGTCTGTCTGTCTGTCTGTCTGTCTGTCTGTCTGTCTGTCTGTCTGTCTGTCTGTCTGTCTGTCTGTCTGTCTGTCTGTCTGTCTGTCTGTCTGTCTGTCTGTCTGTCTGTCTGTCTGTCTGTCTGTCTGTCTGTCTGTCTGTCTGTCTGTCTGTCTGTCTGTCTGTCTGTCTGTCTGTCTGTCTGTCTGTCTGTCTGTCTGTCTGTCTGTCTGTCTGTCTGTCTGTCTGTCTGTCTGTCTGTCTGTCTGTCTGTCTGTCTGTCTGTCTGTCTGTCTGTCTGTCTGTCTGTCTGTCTGTCTGTCTGTCTGTCTGTCTGTCTGTCTGTCTGTCTGTCTGTCTGTCTGTCTGTCTGTCTGTCTGTCTGTCTGTCTGTCTGTCTGTCTGTCTGTCTGTCTGTCTGTCTGTCTGTCTGTCTGTCTGTCTGTCTGTCTGTCTGTCTGTCTGTCTGTCTGTCTGTCTGTCTGTCTGTCTGTCTGTCTGTCTGTCTGTCTGTCTGTCTGTCTGTCTGTCTGTCTGTCTGTCTGTCTGTCTGTCTGTCTGTCTGTCTGTCTGTCTGTCTGTCTGTCTGTCTGTCTGTCTGTCTGTCTGTCTGTCTGTCTGTCTGTCTGTCTGTCTGTCTGTCTGTCTGTCTGTCTGTCTGTCTGTCTGTCTGTCTGTCTGTCTGTCTGTCTGTCTGTCTGTCTGTCTGTCTGTCTGTCTGTCTGTCTGTCTGTCTGTCTGTCTGTCTGTCTGTCTGTCTGTCTGTCTGTCTGTCTGTCTGTCTGTCTGTCTGTCTGTCTGTCTGTCTGTCTGTCTGTCTGTCTGTCTGTCTGTCTGTCTGTCTGTCTGTCTGTCTGTCTGTCTGTCTGTCTGTCTGTCTGTCTGTCTGTCTGTCTGTCTGTCTGTCTGTCTGTCTGTCTGTCTGTCTGTCTGTCTGTCTGTCTGTCTGTCTGTCTGTCTGTCTGTCTGTCTGTCTGTCTGTCTGTCTGTCTGTCTGTCTGTCTGTCTGTCTGTCTGTCTGTCTGTCTGTCTGTCTGTCTGTCTGTCTGTCTGTCTGTCTGTCTGTCTGTCTGTCTGTCTGTCTGTCTGTCTGTCTGTCTGTCTGTCTGTCTGTCTGTCTGTCTGTCTGTCTGTCTGTCTGTCTGTCTGTATGTCTGTCACGAAATTCCTTAGTTCCTTTAGGTCTGCCTGGAGAGACCGGGTCAAGTGTGGGATGGGTGGGCCAGGTCTCGAGAAGTATAAAACACACATCAGCTTGGCGGAGCTCCGCCCACAGTGGGCGTGGCGTGCCTCGAAATGAGCCATACCGAGGACCATGATTTCAAATTCAGTCACAAGAAGGACTCGAAATTGGGATTTAAAGGTGGCTAGAGGTGTGCATTGGCTAGTTAGATCGAACTGGGGAGACCCACCCCCCAGTGGGCGGGGCGTTCTCCAAAAATGCAATGCATTATGAAAACATTTATAACTCGGTTTGGAGAAAGCTAACAGAGCAGGAAAAAGTTGATGTGAGAGGAGCATTGACGGAGGTGTCTCCAGCAGAAATAAGTCAGCGGAGGCCCGCCCACAATGGGCGGAGCGTGCCTCGAAGCTCACATTCCTTCTTACATTTATATACGAAAATCCATAATTCCGGTTCCAATGGACGTAGAGAGTTCAAATTTGGTAGGAGTACAGGCGTCATGGAGGCAAAACTCATGGTGGGCGGCAGAACCAGACTCCGCCCTCAAGGGGCGTGGTTTGTGCGAAAACTTATAACTCCTGTCCCCTTGGACCTAAAGAGTTCAAACGTGGTAGGAGTACGAGCGATAGGATGGGAACACCTATGGTCGGTGGCAACACCGGACTCCGCCCACAAGGGGCGGGGTTCCTTCGGAAACTTATTACTCCTGTCCCCATGGACCCAAAGAGTTCAAACGTGTAGGAGTGCGAGCGACAGGATGGGAACACCTATGGTCGGTGGCAACACCGGACTCCGCCCACAAGGGGCGGGGTTTGTGCGAAGACTCATAACTCCTGTCTCCATGGACCTAGAGAGTTCAAACGTGGTAGGAGTACAGGCGACAGGATGTGAATACCTATGGTGGGTGGCAACACCGGACTCCGCCCACAATGGGCGGGGTTTGGGCGAAAACTCAACTCATGTCTTCATGGATCTAGAAAGTTCAAACTTGGTAGGGGTACAGGCGCCATGGTGGCAAAACTTATGGTGGGTGGCAGAACTAGACTCCGCCTACAAGGGGCGAGGTTTGTGCGGAAATTCATAACTCCCGTCCCCATGGACCTAGAAAGTTCAAACTTGGTAGGAGTATAGGCGACAGGATGGGAACACTTATGGTGGGTGGCAGGACTAGACTCCGCCCACAGGAGGCGAGGTTTAGGCAGAAACTCATGAATCCGATAAAGGTCTATAATGAAAATCAGCTCATGCGGCTCCGTCTCTCATGGCTAGAGCCCCTAGCGCGCGCGAGAGCGTGCGTAGCCGCCTGGTTACCTATATAAGGCAACCAGTTGAGGTATGGCCAGTCGAGACAGCTGGAGGGGGCGCAGTGAAGCAAATTTTATTATACAATCCTTGATATGGGGCGCTTGATCATTCTGCGTTTATTACAATATGACAAAAGTGGGTTCCTAGATTTCGATGACATAACAAAATAATGTGCCATTTCGGTACTTTGCTGTTTCCAAGATAGCACCGGTATGGACGAATGCTCCCACAGCGGGGACCTTCTAACTGCTAGTCGAGAGGTTAAATTAAAGGCACAGTTCACGACATTTTGAGATACCCTTTTTGGGTTAAAAACGGGTGTTGATATAGATGATACATCCGTGGCGATGAAAACGAGATAATCCGCCTACTCGAGGCTTGTTAAAGGTAGTGTAAGTGGAGGTTGTACGAGATCACCGTGACGGAAATGGTATGTTAGGGGTGCTTGAACGAGATTCAACTTGCTCCCATTGCGCAAAGAGATAACTAAATCAAGCCGTCGTTGGTTGCCATGAGTTATGACCAGTTGATTGATCTTCCTACATGGGAGCCGCTTGAGATAGTGCAGCCTCATCAAAGCCTTTGAAACTATGGGTGTGGCATTCACACGATACAAAACTGTGCCTTCAAATCTGATTTTCGGTAAATCACAAATATTAGGATCTCTCAAAAAATAAGCGCAATTAGATTTTTCTCTAACTGTATTAAAAACAAAAGGCGGTATGAAAACTCAATGTGTGCATCATTAGTGGTTAAGGCTTTTCCGTCAGAGTTCGTAGTTGACTACACGTAGAAGTGGCGTTAGGAAGGTTGAGCTCTCAGTAATATTTCCCAAACGCTTAACCAGGTGATAAGGTTATCCAATCGGTCCGTTAGCGGTAGAGAAGGAAGTGCTCGCACGTTCTTTTCTACGAACTGGGTCAACTTATAAGTAATCCACTGGTCGCACTTCAAGTCTTTTCCGAGAGGCGAAGATTGTTCACCGAATCTTCAGAGAGCTTCTTTATAAGGATTCGCGTCCATCAGAAAGCTCTTGGCAGAAATCCAATTTACCCTTTTTGATTCTATCGAAAAGAAGTTGAATGCAAGAAAGGCTAGTTAGATTGGATTTATGACAACAAAAACGGCTTAAAAGGCACTAAAAGGCATTTGGTTAAAGCGCCTTCTTTGGTGCGTCCTTAAAAAATTAAAATTGTTCTCGGAAATGGCCTCCGCGCATTGGAAAAGCCTGAAGGGCCATTATACCTTGCTCCAGCCGATGGGCGAATAGGGTCAGGCATCAAGCGTTGACTGGCGGAATTCGATGAGTTATTAATACGCTACTATGCTCTGTTACAAAAGATGCCACTGGCCGCTTTCAGACTTCGACAAGCGACCGACCGTCCGTCCGTCCGTCCGACGCGTGCGTGCTGCGACGGCGGTCGCTAGAGTGGTGTTGACAGCGCTGGCACGTGATCTAGTGTTGTCAACAACGGTCAGGCGCCGCCGTCTGCACGCGTCGGACGGACGGACGGACGGCCGGATGAGTCGTTGAGGTCTGAAAGCAGCCACTGGCTAACCCATTCATTTAATTTCACTGCAAGGTACTTTGGAAAGGCGGTTCGCGCGTTGTCTTCTGGTTTCTCTGTCGAAGACCTTATAGGCCATTACGAATTCGAGTGCACAGTCGAGTTTCACACACGCTCTTCGTACATCGGCCAATGCGAAGTATTGTGTAAATAAGACACAGTTAAACGTTACAACTAGATTGACATGCGGCGGGCCGTAGCGTCGTGCGAGGCCTACAACTGATGGTGTAGGGGAGTGAGAATTCTTCTGTGAGTATTGATATTTATATAGAGACCATATTACTTATCACTATTACATATTACCAATAGGGGAGAGGGATAGGACAGGCTGGCTACAGCCGATGCGATGGGTGCTGCACAGTAGAGCGTTGTGGTAGGCGAAACAGAGGCCCTACTGCCAATGAGCAACTGGTTTAAGTAGTCGCGTAGGGTGACTGTTGTCACCTGTCCCTCTCCCCTACTGGCAATATGTACGTATGTTTGTCTGCGCAGCCAGCGGATAGACTTTCCGTTCGCCGCCGTGAGGGAAACGTGCGATACGCGCGTGACCCCATCAGAGCTCTTCAGGCAGGTGGCACGCAACGTACCGCGCGCCAGATTACGTACGAATTTTGATGCGGTGGCTACATACTCTTCAGCTGAGATGAAGCAAACGAGATTTGCTTCAGTCCATGTTTTTACTATGACTTAATATGAATTAGTGCAAATCTCTCTACCATCACTATAAAACCTCAAGGATTCACTCTATAGTTATCAAATTACCTGTCAAACGCTCAAAGTAAGAATAACTTCAGAATGCTAAGATTCTAATAAGCGCATTCTTTCTGAAAACGTTTGTAGGTTTCTCCTTTCCCATGATGGTAGGCATGATGTTATGGCGGTCTCGTCCCCAGCACCGCGCCACCGCAGTCCCCGTCCTTCACACGAGGCCACATCCAAAGATGAGCTCAGAAGTGATTTCAATGAAACCACTTCTGAGCCCGTCTTTGGATGTGGCCTCGTGTGAAGGACGGGGACCGAAGCCAAACGGGCTAGTTTGCTTACCTCAGACACCGAGGTGTGTTTCAAGTACCACTAGCCAACCGAAGAATTTATTGATTCTCTATTTGACAAGTTCTGGCACCCTTTTTTGGCAAAAAAGCTAGTCACCGAACGTGGAACGGTCGATGTAAGCAACTCCTTCTCATTTGACTACGCGGTCACATACTTTGACGTTTAACTTAGATGCAAACAAATGGCGGGACCATAGCTCCTTTGATCGAGCACATTCTGTCCGTCATACTCAAGCACTATGCATAAGCATAGAAGTCGTGGGTCCGCTCTTTCACGAAGATTTCCCGGAATGACATCCACGATGAGTGGGGAAAGCGCTGAGTGTTGTACATGCGGACCAATACTGACTTTCCTAAAGGAGCGCAGGCTAGCCTTTATCTCGGCACATGGCTAGAGGTTGATACTGACGGATATCAAGGACTCTTATTCGCCGCATTGTTACTGTGATGGCAGAGCTCCAGTTCGGAATTGTCGTACTCTGATGCCAACCCCACCCCAATTTCTTCTGCACAGCAAATTCTTTACAGACCATTTCACCGGATTCTAATACAAAGTAGATTTCCAAAGAATGGCTAATAAAAAGGTCAGCTCAGGTAAATAACACCAATAATAAACATAGATTGTTTGAAAGACCTCAGTATACTCAATATATCAATATTTCCTAAACAAAAGGCTCTAGCTAAAAAATAACGACCATTAAGCAATTTAATTCTGAAAGTTGTGACCACTCACCATTTGCATGTGAAATTAAACCACAATGAAACGAGGTAGGCAAACCAGCCCGTCTGGCTTTCTGCTAGATGCATTTCCTTATCCTGCGATTCCGTTTAAAGGTCTCATAATCCCACTCAGGGAATGTACGTGGGGAGCCGCTTTCAAATCCCATGTGGAAGAGACTTCCTTATTAATATGTGGAAGACAATGGGCGAATATATGAATCAACTGTTAAAGCACACCATACTGTCACAGTTGCACGGCAGCCCTATGTACACCGTATAAAGAACTTCCACCTGGGATTTAGAAGCGACTCACCTCGTACTTTCCCTGAGTGGGATTATGAGACCCTTAAACAGAATTGGAGAATAAGGAAATGCATCCAGCAGGAGGGCCAAACGGGCTGGTTTGCTTACCTCTCGGTGTCTTGGTGCAACAAACGTCCAAGACGGACGGCCGCGTTTTGGACGACATTCGCATCGGTGCCGTAAGAGAGCGATTTTGAAGACTTACTGTATAAACAACATTGTTTTCGATGGTATAGTAACGTCTATGGCGGAATGAAAACTGTCTTCGTAAGGTCGGGCTCATTCTGGGTGTGATTGGATAGCAGTTTGGAGAGTGTCCCACAAAGCGCTAGCGTCCTTTGTGTTATAGGAGTGAAGGTTTAGAAACGAATAATCCTACTGTGCATAGCTCACTAAGTTGTCTGTCTGTTTGTCTATATGTACATATGTATGTCTGTGGGTGTGTGTATGTGTGTGCGGGCATAGCTGGGAATTCACACCTCCTGCTTGCCTGCACCATATCGTCCACGATCGCGAGGGACGTGAGTGATGGGTCAACATTATTCGAAAAGGATGCGTTAGCCCAGTGATCCGACTTCTTAGTATCATGGCAACTCCACACTTCCACAGAGCTCATCTTGACATTGAGCAAAAGAGTACCGGCAAATACAAAGTCATTTGTTCTCTCAAATTGATCGTATTCGTTTAGACGAAAATCTATGATGATTTGGTTTGTGGTGCTTCGTTGGCAAGTGAATGCAAACACACCTCCCACGAGTGCCTGCTTACATTCCAGCGTTCGCAGCCTCTTGTCACAGAACCCGCTCTTACGCTCTTTGTATATTCGTTTCCAAAAGTGAATGAATAGATTATATCAATCCTTTATTCCTCTTATTCCAGGAATATCAATAAATGCATTCCGAAAAGTTTCATTTTGAAGCATTTTGCAGCAATTGTATTCAGAATTATAGAATCTGATGGTTCATCCAAGAGGTGTTTCTTGAAATAGACCGAACTAACAAAGCTGATACAGAATGCAGAAATTTTTTGGGCCTCTACACGGCTCTACGTTTAGCAGCTATGCAGGCCGCAGTGAGTTTAAGGTCTCCGCAAGAACTATCGTCTACTTATCCAAAATAGCACCCACTAATGCCGCAAAATTTGGGGCGATTCGAAGCTGCCTCCCCTCAGCCTCGAAAATCGAAGGATAAAGGATAAACCTTTGAACGTTGATCGATCCCGTCTAAGGAATGCGCCCCGCGTTCGACTTCCATTCAGAAACGTAGTGGCGTTATGAATGCGCTTATGGCCTAAATAATGACTTGTGTTGGCCAGCCGATGTATAAGCTAATGTTCTTATAGTCCTAGACGAGTCTGGTACCAGCTAACCGACCCAGGAAGGAGTAAATCTCGGGTGGCTCAGGCTGAAATCGAGCCGGGGGCAGACTGTGACTCGAGGAAACTTTCCACGATACTAGGATGTGGGTAGTGGAACTTGCAATTGAAGATATAGTCCCGCATGAATGTTGCACTCTTTGATCTTATGTTATTTCTATTTTCGTCATGATTGATCGCGAATTGTTTTGCTACTGCGATAAACGAACTCGAAGGCCATCCTTGAAGGTCTTCGCTGCTAAGCATAGACAATAAGTACTTTGTTCTCTATGAACATCGGTGGCACTAACGTTCCATACTTCAACTGTAGCATCCAGATTTCGAGAGGTCTTCCTGCCACATTCTCAAGTCAGATTGTCCAGTAAAGTTACAGTAAACGTTACAGGCTAAAAAATAGAAGTGATTATGCGAAAAGATTTAGCTAATAATCCCCAGAGTGGGTCTTTCGTTTTGACTGCTCATTTCTGTGTAAAAAAATTCAAAATATTGCCTGTGAGAAGAACTTCTGTATGTTGATACCACATAATATCAACGTACTTTGTGTATCTGAAGTTTCATTTCTGTAAACATTTTCTGTCAACATTATTACCACTTCTGTTGCTCCATTACTTCCACAATACCATTTGTGAGCCTACCTTGGCATGACGATGCGTTATTCCTTCCATTCTTTTTTTTTTCTTATTGTTGGACCTATTACGCCCTTCATCGTCTTCTTTTGCCTCCAAGTTGTGCGATTTTTTCGACTACCTCGTGGCCGCCAACTTGGCTACCACCTGGAGTGTTCAGAAAATATCTGCCATAACGCCGCAAACATCCTTTTCCAGAGCTTGGGAAAATTTCCACAGAAATACTGTGGAGGCTTGTATGCACATAATAAATCACAAAACTGCTGATTTTATGGCATCGTAGTGGGTTGACCATATCGAGACTCATCTTCATCCTTCACATTGTGGAATTTGAAGCTTTGAAACTAGGCGTGGACATAGTCGCCTCGAAGGGGCTTCTAGGCCAAATGCTGGGCACAAAGGATGGGCTTCCTCGGATCAGCGGCCATATTCAAACTCGTAGTAAAGTGCGTATGGGATAGGAGGGGGCATTCGATTATCAGAGCTTAAATAAGCAAAGAAAAGGGAACCAGGTATATTATGTGCTGGATTATTGCCAAATTTTTGGCAGATGCTTTCCGAACAAACTAACAATTAATATTCTCTGTTGAAGAGTAGCGTCTCTGGTCCTTGTACAGGCCGCTAACACTTTCCCTGTTTGGGGCCCACCAACCAACATAGATTAGCCATGAAATTGTTGTAATTTGGCTTTGTAAATTGATATGTTGAGCATACACTAAAAGCGAAAAACTCTCAAATGTATGCGAAGAGTGTAGAAATGAAGAAGAAAAGTAACCGGCCACTAGACATCCTAAAAAAAGAAGGAACTCACAATGGCTGCTTTCATAGTCCGCCGGCCCGCCGGCCGGCGTGCCACGAGGCAGTTCTAGGAGGGAGGAGGGCGGTAGACGGTCGGTCAGCCCCTCGAAGGGCTGTAAACAAGGAGAGACAAGATCAAAAACCATTTGTACGAGCCCCTAGTTGTTTGTTTTTTGTTTGACGCATTTTCCAATGATGGTCCTTGCAAACACTGCCTCGAACATCTAGTGCTACACCTATGCTCACAGTTCCCTGTCGGTGTTCACTAACCATAGCCGTACATCACAAGCTTCATGATTGCAGAATGTTTCCGACAGCAATGTTCGTTGCCGTTTTGGTAACAACATCTGCTTTGCCAGTCTACATCGACAGCAATGACATCTCTGAAATCGAGACGTCGCTCCCTGCAGTGAACCTCGACCTCCTCCGATACCTGAGTAGCAATCTTAACAACTTTTTCGGAGTAGCAGATACTACTACTCCTGATCCACGAGGTCTCAATTTTGCACAATTCGTGGCTACGGAGAAGTGCAGCAATCAGGTCGCTTGGAAATGCTTTACAGACATCGACACAAACAGTGAGTTACTATCGTTCAATTGATAATCAAGGTGATACCTTTTGATTACGGTATGCGGAATACTGTATGCATGGTTTCTGACTACGAATGTTCTTCTATTCAGACGACGGCTTTCTATCATCCGCCGAATTAGCCGATTACGACAAATCTTCAATGACAAGGGTTCAGCTTATGTACGATAACTACTTGGAAACGAGCTTCACGGTAAGTTCAGTTTCTGCGGCCAGGTAATTGTTGAATGAAATTTATTGGATCCGACGATGTCGTTTGTGATTCAAGAAGCAAAAATTTTTTGAGCAACTGAGATACTGTTGGGGATCTGGTATTTAAAAAGCATGGAGCTACCATTGGTGGGCAACAGTGAAACTGAAACCTTAGCTGTTTGCCTATCATAGACTAAACTTACTCCATTGGCTAACAAAAGAAACCTGTCGTTAGCTAACATCAAGCAACGAGCTTACCTTGTCATGAACTCCTGCCTGGTACTCGTGTCACTTCCACGTGCTTATACTGCATTTACATTGCACGAGCGAATTTATCTCTCAAGTCTAGGGCCATTCAAAGGTGATCGATAATGACGTAGACACGACAATCTGGAGGTACACTTTCTAAAAATAACTGAAGTGTTCGTCCAGAATAATAAATTATGGTAAAAAAGCTAGAAATTTTGAAATCATCGGAATTTCACCTATATCACCTGTTGTTCCATTGGTCAGTCTTTGTGAAGCTGGTACAAGTAAAGTCAGATTTGTCCCTGCTGCGAGTCCAACCAGGGAGGGGTAGTCTACTTGTCTTGGAACTTTGAATGGAGACCCAGATATATCGAAAGAATTTTTAATGCTGCTTACGAAACTGGAAAATCAATTTGCAAAATGGTTCTCCTTATAAGCTTTAGGTTCCAGCAGTCCCCAGACTATTAAAAGTAGTTTTGCCGTCATCTTTTTATGCAAGGCAAGTGTTGCGCCGTGCACCTCGTCTCAGGTATTTTTCCATACCCAAAATTTTCATAAGGCCATCCCTGACTAGGGAGGAGAGGAGCCGCGCTCGTACTGAGCGGCTTGCGCGGCGTAACACTTCGTCGTTCAAATCGGTAGAAAACCAAGATAAGTCGATTGGTTACCGTAGTTTTCCTGAGCTTGTTGATGTATCAGATGTCAGTGTTGATACCAGTGCTCCTGTTGCAAATCAAGTCGGTCCGTCAAACTTGTAAGTGCTCCTCGGAACCAGGGGCGCCGTTTGTTGTGCTTGTATGCCAATATACGTTCTATTCATAAAAATCGACGCGCACTTTTTTACCAAATCGAACATTTCGGCTTTGACATAGTTACCTTAACTGAAACATGGCTTATCGCGGGCGTTCAGTGGGCGTCTTCTCTCGGTAACCGCTGGCCACAATATGACCTGATCAGGTGCGACCGTGTTGCAAAAAAAGGTGGAGGTGTTGCAATCTTGGTTAAGAAGGCCCTGTCTCCTGTTGTAGTTTTCCGCGAGAGCTGCTCCAAGGCGTATGAGATCCTATGTGTAGACAATGTATTGAGTAATTTGGACAGCGTCTCCTTGCGTCTTTTAATCGTATACAGGGCCCCTTCTGCTACAGCTGCGGCCACTAATCAGTTACTTCATGCAATCAGTGACCTCATCTCCTGTGACCATCGCTGCATCATAACTGGGGACTTCAATTTCTCTGATATCGATTGGTTGAACCATTGCAACTATAAATGTTCCGCGGTTTCCAAATCATTTGTCGACCTATGCAGAACTCATTTTCTCACGCAACATGTTAAACAGCCCACACTAGGAGTTAATATTCTAGACTTAGTGCTGACCAACACTGAGGGGTTGATTCGCGGTCTGACTGTTGCGCCCCCTCTGGGTAGTAGCGACCATAATAGTATACTTTTCGACTTGAACCTTCTGGCGGTCAGCGAGCCACTCATTAAGAGGCGAAGTTTTAAAGATGCTGATTACAATGCTATCAGGGCATATCTGGCTGGGATTGACTGGTATGCCTCTTTTGGCTTCACTCACTCAGTTGACGATATGTATGAGCTTTTTCTAGCAATACTTCAACATTGCATATCTTTGTATGTTCCTATAATCCATGTTCCCTTATCTCGTTTACATTTGCCGTCATACCTTCGACGCCTCTATAACAAGAGGAGGCAGGCCTGGGTCGATGTTACTCTGAATGACACACCGGAAAGTCGGTCCGCCTTTCGCAGGTTAAATGTTGTGTTTGAGCGGAAGTTATTTAAGTACAACTGCTCCGTTGAGAGGAAAGTCATCGAGTCCAGTGATAAAGATGCATTTTATAAATATGTCAGATCAAGGCTCAACAGTAGACCCAAGCTTGGCTGCTTGAGAGGTTATGACGGCTTGCCACTCCACAGTGATAAAGATAAAGCTGAAATACTTGCTTCTACCTTTGAAAAGGCGTTTGCTCCGAGCGCGTCAGAGGATTTAACCGATCTTTCCGGACTTGACATGTACCCGGTTATGCCCGACTCCGCGTGGGTTCAAGCTGATGACCTCCTTGCTATCTTGCTGCGCTGGCCTTCGTCCTGCTCGCTTACCCCTGATGAGATACCGACTCATTTCATAAAGAACGTTGCTCATGTCATTGTTGGACCGCTGCAATATATTTGCAATCTTAGTTTTATGAGGTCTGAAATTCCCTCTAGATGGAAAATGGCATACGTCACTCCTATACCGAAAAAGGCGCCTTATGATTGTCCGGATAATTATCGGCCTATCAGTATAACGTCAATTTTTGCTCGTGCTTTTGAAAAAATTTTGAAGAAGAAAATTGTAGCGCATATTATGGAGCACTCCATTCTTTCACCGTTTCAGCACGGTTTTCAAGAAGGAAAATCCACTGTTACTGCACTACTGGAGTCGCTTAACAACTGGACCATATCCTTGGATGAAGGAATTAGCGTGGATGTAGTATACTTAGATTTTTCTAAAGCTTTCGACCGAGTAGACCATCAAAAGCTAATTACTAAGCTCTCCTTGATTGGTGTGCATTCTCGGATCATTTCCTGGATCCGTGCCTTTCTAACTGACCGTCAGTTCATGGTTCGAGTCAATGATACATTCTCTTTTCCACGGAAGGCGCCTAGTGGGGTGCCTCAGGGTGGCGTTCTTTCTCCTGTCCTCTTTAACATTTTTACGTTTGAATTGCCCTGTATCATTACTAGGTGTGGTGCTTCATGCACTGCGTTTGCCGATGACTTGAAGTTATATTGTCCGATACGTTCGTTGGAAGACTGCTCGCGCCTTCAAATGGCCATTGATGCTGTTAGTAACTGGTCTAGAAAGTGGGGCCTGCCGCTGTCGAAAGAGAAAACTAGTGTTTTGCATCTTTCGTTGAAAAACGAACAATTCACATACAGCATAGAAGGAGCACCGATCAAGAAGGTGGAGCAGCAGAGAGACTTGGGCTTTCTTATCACAAGAAATCTTTCCTTCGACGTTCATTGCGAGAATATCGCACAAAAGGCTACCACAATGGTACATAACTTGTTCAGGGTCCTTACTACGAAAAATACGACGGTTCTATTACGTGCTTTCAAAACCTATGTCAGACCCATTTTGGAATACGGCACGCCGGTTTTTAACCCGTACAAAGCCAAATCGATCTTAGCTCTTGAACGAGTTCAGAACTCATTCACTCGAAAACTGATGATTAGGGCCCTCGGGTTTATATACGATGGTATACCTCCTAGTAAGGAAAGGAATAAAAATTTCCAGCTGCACACTCTTTCGCATAGACGAAGAAAATTTGATCTCATTCTATTTCACAAAATTCTCTATGGTCATTCCGGTCTCAATCCTTGTCAGTTTTGTATTGCACGGCCCACGGTTACCAGAGGTGCTCCCATCAAACGGTTTATCCCGCGAGCTAAGCACAACCTACGATTTCATTTCTTCACAGCAAGAGCTGGAAGGGACTATTTCAAACTTGCTAGATCTATAACCTTTCCGTTAAGTTTACAAGCTTTCAAAAACTCGATCGATCGTCACTTGGTTCCGTAGAGTACCAGTTTTATGCTTGTCTTTTTTTTCAGTTCTATAGATTAGTTTTTTTTTCTTTTATCTTTGTCTACTTTTTGTTTCTCTGCACGTTAGCTTCGTTGATTGTTTTGTTTTCCTTGGCCTGTTGGTATCATAGTGCTAATTTGATCTTCTTCACATGAGTTCAGCTCATGTAATAAATATATATATATAAAGTTATGGGGGCCCGACTTTTGCTCGACAGTTGTCTCAATTGGATATGCGAACTCGTCGGTTCGATATCAAGTGCCCACGTGGCATAGTGGTAGTGGTCTCGCTTTATAGGTGCTGCACGAGGGTTTGCTCCCCGTCATCGTCGGTATTTTTCCAAAAAGTTTTTTTCATTCCATTAAAAACTCTCTAAACCTTTTCTGACATTTGTTTAAGTGAACGCCTTATTTCTGCTTTTAATTTCTCTCTTCGCTCCCATCCAAGGAATAATGGTTATGCACTTAGTTAAGTGATTCTATTCCATTTTCGACTTGAAGTAACAGCGAGGTGCCAGAGATGTATAAGATGTTCGTGAGGAACCGAGCACACTAACTACGCACCTTATACATGATGCTCCTCTACAACCGGAGACAAAACAGTCATTTGTCTCGAGATTTAACAACACCCACCAAATGTAGTACGTAAGTCTAGGTTTTCAACAACATACCCTGCCTTGCACCAGGAGCATTCCAGCTCTGACCACTAGATTCGGAGCTTTAAAGCTTTTCAAGTTTGATGAAATGCTGAAATGTTGAAAACAGGCATTCACTTTGCAGAAATGCGTACAGCGGCGGGGAGCAAACCCTCACATCCCGCCCATGAAGCGCGACCACTACCACTGTACCACTTGGGCACTCGATTTGAAAGCGACGAGTTCGCATATCCAATTGATAAAACTGTCGAGCAAAAGTTGGGCTCCCATAACTTTATTAGGAGAACCATTTTGCAGTTTTAATTTCCAGTTTCGTAAACAGTATTCAAAACTCTATCGGTTCATCTGGGTCTCCATTTGAAGCCCCAAGATAAGAAGGCACCCCCTCCTACGTAAGTAGTTTACTGGATCGTCCTCGCTCTGGAGACATGAAACATAAGATATTAATTTGGTCCCGAAGTTTTCTTGAAGCTTAAACGCTTCCAGCTCTTTTTATTCGTATCCTGATGCATAGGTAACGAAGACGAGTAGAGCTCGGCTTGAGCTACTTTTTCTCAGCAGCAAATGTCCACCTTAGGTTGGCAAGCTTTTGTATCAATTTCAATTGATGGTCGAGTGCGTATTGTTGAGGGCATCTACACCACCAACCCCTCTGCATCACATTTCGCAAGAATTGGCTCTCCAGTCTCGAAATCGGCGTGCGGATGGCGATGCCTTCTCGTGTCGGTCAGTCTGATGACATCGAACCTATTCCTCCAACCTTGCATTATCAGGTGGAAGTACAAATTGCATCTCAGCTTCTCTTATCTTAGGCAGCCCGAATAGTCCCAACATTTTAGCACCTCTAGCGGTTCTCTTCAACTCTGCCTTTGGGGGCTCCCTAAGGTTCACAGTATTGATGCCCATTCGTGTTACTGTTTTCTGGCATATGTGCACTCATGTGTAGCTTGTCAGGCTCTACTGTTATAGCTGGCTAGACTACGGGTAGGTAGCATGGTTTTCTCAGAGTAGACAGTCGCAAAATATTAGGTTGAGTCATAAGTCCTCGGACAATGTGAGAGTAGTGACTTCTAGCGATCATAACTCAGGAAAGAGGTGACGAAAATGAACGTGCGAGGCAATGTTAGATAGAGTATGGAAAGCTCTTTCAAACGCACACTGGAGATGGCACCTAACTGTTTTCTTTCCAGCAACTGTGCCTCATGATTTCAAGCCGTCGCAACTCCACATCCGCAACACCATCATATTTATTTTTTTATCTGGCCATGAACCCGCGGCAATCGATAGAGGTATGAAGGACGTTTACAAGCAGGAGGTGTACAATTTACAAGTGGCACCAGAAGTTCGCATCGGGCGACTATTCCGTCGAAAATGAAGACCGTCCGGGACGCTCAATGAAGTTGGATTTGAAGGTGCTGCGGAGCTAGGTGGAAGCCGATCCGTATCAAACTACTCGTGAAGTGGCAGCCACCCTTGGGGAGTCGGTCCACAGTTCTTCGTGAATTGAAGTCAATAGACAAGGTGCGAAAGCTCGGTCCATAGACGCCTCATGCTTTGAAGCAGCATGACATGGACCGCCGCGACGACGTGGCACTTTCTCTCCTCACGCTCAAGGGCACCACACGTGGCTCGAGTACCTAGTCACCAGGGTTGCGAAGTCGAACCTCTACCCTAACGTTCACCGGTGTGCTCAATGGATTGACAAAGGTGCGCAAGCAGAAGACTCCCCCAAACCCAACGTACACGCGAAGGAGGTTATGCACTGGTTCTGGCGGAGCGTTCTCCGTGTCGAATAATGGGAGCTGCTAGACGAAGGATGCACAGTGACCGCACACGTCTACATTACGCAACTGAGGAATTTGAAAGCGAATACCGAAGCTAAACGTCCACAGCAGCACAAAGTTTATTTCCAACACGACAACGCTCGCCCTCACATTGCAAGAGCGACCAAAACTGAACTGACGAATTTCGGCAGGACAAGTTTATCACACCAACCATGCTCCTCAGACTTAGATCCCTCGGATTACCACCTTTTTCCCCATCTTCAACGTCATCTGGATGGTCAGGACTTTCAAACCCGCGACGACATCAAAGTGGCACTGGTGCAGTTCTCCAAGGGCTAGCTCCCAGCGTTCTAAAGCAAGGACATCTACGATTTGCCCAAGCATTGGCAGAAGACCATCGATTCCAATGGGGCATATTTCAAATGATTCGCTAATGTCGTTTAAAAATTGTAAGATTAATATTATCATTGCCAATTTGTCCGAGGACTTATGACTCAACCTAATATAAGACCTCTTGAAACTAGTCAATTTGGGGTTGTACGAGGTCAGGACAATGGATGGGGTGCTGGAGCGAAATTTTGGCTATGGGAATGCGTAAAAAGCTGGCCACAGTATGCCTATTGCTAAAAAATGTCTTCCACTATCGCCATGGATCACCAGCCGTTTGATTTTTTAAACAATTGTGCCAGAATGTGAATGGTGCAGCATCTACAGAGCCGTTAAAAGCGGCCACTTTTGAGTTAGGCATTTCAAGGAGACAGTCTTCGAGCTCCATTGACCCTATCTGAATTTAAATATTCAGGTTTCAGAGGTACAGTTTTGGAGTATGGATATGGCGTTGATCTTTTTTCCCAGCGATCCCTCAATTTTGCGCTTTTCGTTTTCCCGCACATTCTTCCTTTCAACGGCTCTACGAGTCCATTCTTGTTTTGGTTTCAAGTTTTTTGGACATAATTCCGTCTATTTTCTATTCCTTCAATGACATCCCTCTCCCCGCCCTAGTTATCCCAATCCGCGAGTACAGTCTTTCTGAAGAGTTTTCGATAATAGCTAGCTTCAATCCGGGCTTTGGAATTGATTCAGCAAGGCCTAAAAGATCAGATATAAAGCTTGACTTGGAATAGAACAGTTTGTTACAGGAAGCAGACAACAACAATGACGACTTCATCAGCTACGGCGAGGGCGTGGATTACGCAGAAAACGTTCTGAAGGTGCAAGCTGATGAAAACTGGAAAAGACTTTTCGAAACAAAGGATTTAGATGGTGACGGACGATTGGATAAGGCTGGTACGTTTGGTGTCAGCTTTATAGCGATGATCATGTTGAAAGTAAGTACGGAGTGTTTTTACTCGCAGTCCTCATCCCCCCCCCCCCATCCCCGAAATACCGAAATGAACTTGTCTTATGGAGCGATGAACCACAGCAGGTAGTACTAGCTTGCCTTGCAGGCGACATCGACGACATTATACTTATACAATATATAGCGAACGGAGCCGATGCTGTCTGAATTTGAAAGTAGCTGAGAAAAGGCCCACTTGCAACTAATTGTAGGCCTGGCGAGAACGACTTTTATCAAAAACGGGAAGCTCGCGTGCTCAACGTGAGGAATGTTTTCTTAAGCTCTGCTTTGCTCTGCTTTCTTAAGCAGGTGCTTCTATCAGGATCGAAAGATCAACATGAAGAGACAGAAGAGAACCGACTGAGCAGAAGGAAGCAAACGGAATGACCAATATTCAAAAACATCAAGTCACGAAGGAGACCTAGTACATCAGTTCCTCTACAGCAGTCCCTTCTTGTCGGCTTTCCTGAATTTCTTGCCTTTAACTACGCCTTTCACTTTGGCTCTGCATAGGACCATCGCACGATGAAGAGTGTTCAAACTCTCTCGACTGACTAAAGCATAGAAAAGAATGTCGGGTCCAGAGCTTCTTCAACGAACGTTCTTAGTATGTGCGGTAACATCAGGAAAGATCGTGTAGTATTGTGTTGCATGTATTGCGCAGTAGAAAAGCGGACTACAGAATTGCAGCTGGTCAGCTAATGAAATTGATTGATGTATTATGATCATTACACTTGTAAGCCTAAAAATTCCTTACCAATTAGTGACATTTCAGAGTTCATGAGCCTGCTGTCTTCATGGTATCGAGGTGATTTCGACCTCAAGTTTAACGACTACACCGTCACATCGCCGAATCCACGCATACCCGTGCAGAAATTATGACAACGATTACCTTTTATATATGCGATTGCACATTTTATGTATATAAAAAGATCTATATGCTTTCCAAATGCTCTCGACGACAGAATTAGAAAATTTAGTGTGCTGATTTTGTAAGGTTTGGCCACGCCGGACGTGAATTTGGCGATCCACAAATTGGGAACGAAACGGCTGAAGGTAGCTCCACGGGTTGACCTCAGCGCAAAAGGGACTTCAAGCTTGGGTAATTAATCTTCATAACAACATTCGAAACAACGTGAATACGTAACACGAAGCGAAAAGGAGAACATCGTCATTAAAATGGACCTCGGAAGGAGAATCTTCTTTCTCAAATAGGTCTGAGAGGTCTGGCATTACAATATACCTGATATAGAACAACGTGAGCATATATGAAATCTGCTAAAGCTCATTCGGGAAGAATGTGGAAAAAATCAAATCGTTTTCTTCATTTATTTGAATGCGGGACAAGATGCGGGGACGAGTGAGGTCATTCTTGGAATGAATTCCGGAAGGAATGAGTTGAACGAGGAGGCTCCTACTAAAAGGCAGCAATATGTTGCCATATAAGCATCAAGATGAGCGTAAGATCTTGAGCCTTCAAAATTAGAGTACTGAAAACATCAAGCAGTTTCTTTAGCACTTGAACAGTGTGCATTACATGATAAATGGCAATAATGACAAGGCCGAAATCAAAGATGTGGGGTCTGTCGCGTCCACATGAGTTCTGGTTTTTGAACCGTTTTCGAGCCTTGAGATTGGAAATTTAAAGGACAGAACTGCGAAGTGTGGCTTCAACTGTAGATCGCAGATCAAAAAAGGGTGCTCGATGAGGCTGAATGAGTACGTTTAGGTCTCGTGTTACCGCAGTACGCCTGTAGGCATTATGCCGTGTCCACCTTATTTTTATACCAGTTCTATCGTCGGGCTGACGTCGGGCTCTCCTCCGTTAAAGTTCCACCCCGTCAAAATCTTTCATATTTTGACGCTCTGGTCCGATGAAGGAGCGACTGGTTTCCCACACACTCGATCACACTTCGTGTGCGCCTCGCTCGTCATAAGTCCAACCAGATTTAGAGAGGGTGCACCCTGTTGGTGAAAAGGCGTCAAAGGATAACGTCTTTGTGCGTTTCAATCCTGTCTGAGGGATGCGCTCCACATCCAACTTCCATTCAGAATCTTAGTGGCGTATAGAATGCGTGGCAGATACAGCGACTTGCGGTGGCCAGACGATGTACAAGTCAGTGCTTCATCTTCCCAGAAGAGTCTGGTACTAATTAACCGACTCCGAGAGTCTGGAAGGCTTGATTCGCACTATCACACACGCATGGTCATAGGTTCGAGTCCTGGATTGTTATCCGGGTGCCTACCAGGACTCGAAGCGATAGTGGGCCACTTGGCATCTCACCTCCATCGCTCTCCATTGTAGAGCGTAATTTGAAAAATGTAGTAATTAGATAAGGGAAGCTGTCAGTAATCCCCTCGTATCCTAACCATCGTGTTGGCTTCATGCTATCTTCTTCTTCTATCATTCTTCTCATGTTTCTAAATCCCGCCTAAAGGGTGTAGGAGAACAATACGATTTTTGCGATTCCACATCTACTCACGGTTGCTTCGCAACCACTGGCACAGTAAAAAAAATCGCCAACAACAGCTCCGGGATGTTTGAGGGTGCGGACGAGTTCATCCACGACTCACAACAGATGCCATCGTACTGTAGTGAATGTAGACGTAAAATAAAATGCTCCAATGCGTGTAACCACAGAATCTGCCGTCTAATTGGTTACAGGACCGTTGTCAACCGCGTGTGTAGTGACTCAGCGTTTTTGTCGTTTTCTCTGCGTCTCCTTAAATAGGCACCTCACAGCGAAGAGGATAGAGGACAGACGAAAGAGCTCGCCATTCCTCAATGCCTTCTATTACTATACTATATGTTCGCTAAGTATCCTAAACAATAGGATACTTAGCGAACACTGCCGGGTTAAGATTGAATCAATGATGTTGGAGATCTCCAGACGATATTGTTGATCTCAGCGCTGATTCTTACAAAACAAAGTTGCAAAGCGATTGCAAGTTTGGATTTTCTACAAGTCACACAGATTTTTTTTGTTGCAGATGTTCTATGCAAACGCGTTAATGATATTTGGACGGATCAAGCCTTTGTTTCTCTCAGAGTACCTGGACTTTGAAATACGAAGTTTTCTTAGTTGGAAGAAGTTGTCTTTCTGGCAATTCTTCGACTCTTGGACCCATTCGAATGTCTACTCTGACGAGATAGCGCTCTGTAGGAGAGTACCGACAACGAGCGGACACGCCCTCCTTCCGCTGGTGATCACGAGACGCAGAGATTGCCTCGCCGTCTGATTCTCTCAGCGAGAGAAATTCTGGTTGACAACAGCCCTGTAACCCGTCTAATTCACAGTGATCATTTTAAGTTAGCACTTGCTCGGTTGGTTTTCGTTTGAGAACCAACTGTTCAACTATTTTCTCTATCAAATCGTCTGTTTCATAGAGACATTCACATTGAGCCTGTCCCGCTACCTCTGGCAGCCTTCTGCCGTTTGTTTTATAAGTCTCATACTTAGTCTTACACAGATCAGACTGCGTAAGCTCCGCTTCTTTCATGTCCCTTACACTAGCGCATGCACCGGTGAGGACTAGCAGACGGCCCTTTTCTCAGATTCGTGTGTTGTAAGTTTTACACTATTATTATTACTTTTAGAGTATGAAACGCGTTTGTCGACATGAAATTGTGGTGGTGTTTAGTTTTGGACGTTCAGAATGTTTATCTTTATAACCTAATTGCACTTACGATTTCTCGACATGAAATCATGAGAAGTTTGAAATGACAAGAAATCTTTTGTCCGATCGTATTCGAGATTGAGATATCCGATTTTTTCAGTGAAGAGTTCTAAAACCCTAGCAATCATTGGGGATCTGATCAAATAACATTCTTGATAGTTCAGCTTAACCATGAAATCAGTTGTCATCTCCTTAACCCCATTCAACTATTCCATCCTCTCGTAAGAGCTTTTCCAAACATTTCTTCGCTTGAGAAAGGTGGCTGTTTGTCGTTTATTTGTTGCCTCAAAAAGGGCCCAGAAAGAAATGCTCAAGATTTTAAATTGCAGGGCGATGTCTTCTCGACGGCGGGTTCAGAAAATTAGCTACTCTGAAGGTAACAATTGAGAAGCATGCAGTTTTCTTACTCTTCTGTGTACTTTCCTGTTTTTTCTATCTATTATTATAGTAAACATCAAATAGAATTACCTAGCACTTAGGTCTCTGCGTGGTTTTTAAACGCACTAGAAGGATCATTTCAGAGTTGGATGACGATGACGATTACTATGGTCGATCTTACGAAGATGACGTAGCTATGTCTCCTAGTGTCAGTGAGTGGAATATTTGCAATAATTTCCTTCCCGTTTTGACACAACCGATAACAAATCTATTAAAATAAAAGGTTCTATTTGATAGCAGGCGTAACCCGGCCGTGGAAGGGCTTTCTAGGCAAAACTAATTAAGGGATCTTCATGGGCCTCAAATGGTGAGGTTGTTATTATTCCAGAAATGGTCGAAGGCATTAGGAAGGAGAAATATTCCATTGAGATACGCAGTTGTTTTTCAATTTTAATAACGATCAATTTTATTGTTAAGCTGCCTACATGTATCAACGGCAAAAACCGTCAACCGGATTCACGTTCGGCGCAAACATGAGCGAATTCATCCCGGAAGAACAGCATTGTCCAGAGACCACCGATGATGGACGCGATTATCAGGAGGACCAGATTTTCGATATGGATATCGACAGGGGTGCGCATTTTTTCGTAGTGTTGTCCGCACGTCATTTTCAATTTAGGTGGTATTTTCAGGTACAGATAGTAAAGCTGGGCAAAATAACCTTTCGTCGACAGCCCACTCAAAAATCGATTCTGGTCCCCCGCCTGGCCTTGGTTTTGATGATTTGCAAAGCACTCCGAAGCCCGTAGTAATTTCACTGCCTCCGTTTGTTTCCAATGAAGAAAAGGTGGGTGTGAGTTCTTCTGTAATTTTACTATGGTAGCAGGAAATAGTATTCTAACTCGATTCCATCAAGACCGGTGGGATCGCTGTGCGAACTCCAGGCTTCCCTCCTACTTATGGCAAAGTTGTAACAATCGGCTAACTCACCACTACACCTTGAAAACAAATGATACTTTTCTTTCACGAAATTTTAATCGGACCAACAGGGCAGGATAAATGGTGTTGAGTGTGTGCTGATGCAAATGTCATGATTAGAAGATTCTGTTCCTCTTCATCTAAAAAATAATCACCCGTAAACTGGCAGGCAACTAAAGCCTTGAATGCTTGTCAGAAGTGCTGTCGAGTAATAGTAACGCCTTTACCAAATGCCATAATCAATGGAGCTTCCCTTTCTCTAAGGATGTATCATTGGTTGAAAATCCTAGATTATTGGCGGTCGGATAAGTTTTGTCGTGAATGATGTCGAAACAAATAGATCTTTCATTGAGTCAGAAGCTTTGCTATGTAGCGTTCGTGATCTAACAGCAAGAAATGAAGCGAAATTTGATTTCCTTTTGAAAAACAGTTTTGATCGGTAACCATCACTGCATTTACCCTCACTAATATCATCCTACTCTACAATCCCATTTCATTGAATAGACATGCTAAAAATCCAAAGCACATCGTAATTACCAAAGGCGTTAGGATTTTAACTGGTCAGTGACTCTTGCTCTTCGAGGGCCCATACCAGCTGTTAGCAATCCTAGTCTCCAATCATCCATGGCCCCTTTACATCCCACGCCGCCTATTAAAGTGCCAAGTTTTCACTGTTCACCCGAAAGGTGTTATAGTCCGAGTGAGTTTCGTCTCCTTTGGCACGTTATCGGTCTTTTTCGATTGTTATCAATCCCTTTCACTCATCATTTACGGTCCCTTCACATCTCACGCCACCTATCAAAGCGCCAAGGCTTTACCCTCAACACGAAGTGAGAACGGATCCTGTGACTTTTGCCTTCTAGGACTTATCAGTTCCTATCGAATGCTATAACTTCCTACTACCTACCATCAGGGCTCGCATCCTGCTGCCTGAATCCCTTCCGAATTTGAACGCTGTGGGACGAGGGCCAAGAGATATGGTTCCTGGTCAAACACACAACACACACACGAAACCGAGACACATCCTCGACCACCTCACAATCAGATCAGAGACTTCGCGGATTATAAATATACCAGTCGGGTCGTCCGGCTTACGTCGGGTCCCATTTGTAGTTAGGGAGGGGGCATCGCTTTCATCCAGCACTGAGGGCTTGAGTGCAGGGAAGGAGGTGTAGCCGACCTTACCTGTGCTCGGAGTGGTTCCAGGCAGAAGAATATTGTTTTTCCTGAGCCTGAGGAGGGGAGGGGCGCCCGAGGTGCGGGTAATTACCTCGTGAGAAAAGCTGGGAAGGGATACGAATTGAATATTAAATTGACTTACCTTGTCGTATAGACATACATAGCACGGTGCTAATCCAGATGGAAGTTACAGCTTTGAAGTACTCACTTCAACCTACAATACTCATTTCACTCTGCAGTACTTACTCTACTCCATTATCCTACACACCAAGTGACTGCTTTATATATAGGAAGGAAATGTAGGATAGAGCTACGTTTCCCGTATCACTACGCTTATCGTAATCATCAAGTTCTACGGAGGGACAGACAGACACACCGACAAACACGCAAACCGACAAACCTATGCGCAAAATTACTGCTTTATAAGTAAGAGAGGTAGTTGGATCAGAACTAGGCCGATTCATTCACGTAGTTCTCTCAAGAAATAACAGAAGCATATGCTGAAATAATGGTCGGCATAGCCTGGTGCGGTAAAGGGATTGCCGGCAGAAAGGAGTGGTACCGAATTGAACATTGTGTCAAAGCTCAGTATGGGCAGTAGTTGGTTTATTAGTGCCACTGAGATTACTTGTTTTGACTTGATGTTTTGTTAACTGCTGTTATTTCGCCGCAGTACGCGATGCGAAAGTCTCACAAGGTTGGCGATTTGTGGACAAAACTTCAGCCTCGGACGGGACTTGAACCCGTACTTGTCCTTTCCGGGGACCGTGCTCGTATCCCTTACACTACCGAGGCCCCGCTTGCCCTCGCCTTCTTAATGGCTTATATGCCATAGCTTATCAGCACTCACACGTACAACGTGTTGATAAGCTATGGCATATAAGCCATTAAGAAGGCGAGGGCAAGCGGGGCCTCGGTAGTGTAAGGGATACGAGCACGGTCCCCGGAAAGGACAAGTACGGGTTCAAGTCCCGTCCGAGGCTGAAGTTTTGTCCACAAATCGCCAACCTTGTGAGACTGCCACTGAGATGTTCTTAGAATAAAGGAGCTGCGGCTTTTTTAGCATAAAATTTATCAAGGCGAAGGAGATTGTGATACGAACCTCAGATTACTAGCCCGAGGACGCCTCTTGTATTATTCTCTACACCTCTACAAGACGGATAGTTTTGCTTACTTGATTTTAGCTCGTCATTCCGAATATTTCAAACCTTCGTGTTTCCGAAACACCTCGAAGCGATTCAAAATCACCAACGAGGAAGAAGTCTGCAGCGAACCCTCCGCTTGGTAATCTTCCCGCGAATTCGAGTAGCCATCGGTATATCCTTCCCTTTACTTCTGGTTTTGCGATTATAAGATTTTTCTCAGAATGAATGGCTCTGACCTTTAAACACTAAAATATCTTTTTAGGCTTAGCCAGTTGGCAGCTATCACATCAATGCCAACAACACCGAAACGTTCACGCCGACGCGATGAAGGCAAAGAGTTGATTAATCTGGTCGTTGTAGGGCATGTCGATGCCGGTAAAAGCACACTTATGGGTCATCTTCTCTATCGGGTTCGTTTTGTTCCACTTGACGCTCTTACTCGATGCTCGATATGACACGCTCCTTTTTTTGAAGCGGATCTTCCCATCAACTCTCGAGCTATAGTTTCGGTTGCGCTTTTACGAATCGTTGAGTGAAGTAGGAAGTTTTGAGAATTTTTTGGAGAGTGTCTGTCATCAATGCGCTTTGAAAATATCCCAGACTCCATTTTTGCTATGAAACATGTTCTGTTTATAAAACGTCTGACTGGACGATCTGCTTCAGCTAGGGTGTGTGGATCAACGCACGCTTCATAAGTACAAGCAAGAGTCGGCCAGATCCGGCAAGGCCTCGTTTGCGTTTGCATGGGTATTGGATGAAACAGAAGAGGAACGGTGAGCTCACCGATGAAAATGGATTGGATTTCAATTCTTTTTCATTATCCCCCATTCAGATCTCGTGGTGTTACTATGGACATTGCAAAAACAACATTTGAAACCAAATCAAAGCGAGTTTTACTTCTGGATGCTCCCGGACACAAAGATTTCATACCGAATATGATCACAGGTGAGGCACGACAATCATCTTGGTTTCATAGCTGTGTATATAAGGGTTAACAAAGATACAACCGCGATTTGACCAGATCGTTATGATGCCTATTCAAGGAGCATCGCAAGCAGATGCGGCTATCTTAGTCGTTAATTCAACTCGTGGAGAGTTCGAAACAGGATTCGAGAATGGTGGCCAAACAAGAGAGCACGCTATGCTATTGCGATCGCTTGGTGAGCTTCTTTTGAAGCACTCTTCCGACAGCATTGTAATGAATAGCTCTCAGGAGTTGGGCAGCTTGTAGTGGCTGTGAATAAGCTGGATACCGTGGACTGGTCTCATGAACGATTCCTCGAAATTCAGGCTGTGATGAAGACGTTCTTGAGCAAACAGGTCAGTGATTTCTCGCTGATCACCACTGTTTTGCAATTTTTTTAAAATTTAGGCTGGATTCAGCAAAATTCGATTTGTGCCTGTTTCTGGTTTAAGTGGCGAAAATTTATCTGAACGTGTGCCCGACGATCACCCCTTGCGAACGTGGTATTCGGGTGAATGCCTAATGGAACTCATAGGTAATGTTATCGCTTCACTTCCTTGTTTTCATCAGTTTTGCAAGGATCCCAAATCCAAAAGTTTGCTTCGTATTAGGAGAGCTATCAATAAGTACATGTAAAATTTATAAGAACATTCTGCCCTGTTACTGGCAATATAACGGGGAATGTCGTGCAGGGTTACACTTCAAGCGCTTCAAGTCAGTGTCCTTTATGAACGCGTGAAGTGAAGTTGTTGTGTGTTGAACTTTATTTGGATGAACTGATATGCTACGGAGTGGTAAGTTAATAGTCTCTTGGGTCGAATATTACCAACAACAATAACATTTCCTTCCATATTGATGTGTATTTTTCTTCTTCTTCTTCTTATTCTTTAGCGTTTGTCCCGCTTGTAAGCGGGGTCCGCTTTTCTGATATGTTGACGCCACTTCTCCCGATTGAACGCTTGATCGGGGTGGATGTTGACCGCTTTAAGATCTTCGTGCAACGTATCGAGCCACCGCTGCTTTGGACGTCCTCTAGGCCGCTTTCCGGGCACATCAAGGTTGAGACTGATCTTACGGACACTGTCGTTCTTTGCGCGAAGGGTATGACCATACCATCGTAGACGAGCTTCGCGCATTTTATCGTCAATGGGCGCAACACCGAATCGCTCCCTGATGGCGTCATTACTTATACGGTCTAAGCGTGTTACTCCGGCTGTCCAGCGCAGCATTTTTGTCTCCATCACGCTGAGACGGGCTTCAACCTCTTTGGTTGCAGGCCAGCATTCAGCGCCGTAGATTGCGACCGGGCGGATGACGGTTCTGTAGATCTTGGACTTAAGACGCTCAGGGATGTTCTTATCGCAGAGTACGCCAGTCATTGAGCGCCACTTCAACCACGCTGCATTCACGCGAGAATTCGTTTCAAAACCCAGGCTGCCGTCAGACGCAATTGCCGATCCAAGGTACTTGAAGGTTGTTGTCCGTGTGAGCTCAGTGCCATTGATCTTGATAGAGCCTGGCTCGCTCGAATCAGTGGTCAAGTACTCAGTCTTTTTGACGTTTAACCTGAGCCCGAACATAGCCAGACGGTCGGACCAGGTCTGCACCTGTGACTCGAGCTCGCTTTTGTCTTCGCTGGCGAGCATCACATCATCGGCATAAAGAAGCGTCCACGGAGCCGGCTTCTGGAGGTCTTTTGTGATGGTATCCATGACGACAACAAAAAGTAGTGGGGATAGCGCAGAGCCTTGGTGTACTCCGACGGAAATGGGAAATTCCGCCGATGTGCCCGCTGCCGTTTGCACTCGGCTCTTTGGGCTAGTGTAAAGGATGCGCACCCACTCAATGAGCTCTTCGGGTACGCCATGCTGTCGTAAGGCATACCAAATAACGTCACGTGGAACGCGGTCGAAAGCCTTCTCTAAGTCTAGAAAGGCAAGATGTACCGGTCTACGTTTCTCGCGATGCTTTTCTAGAAGGAGGCGAGCGGCGTGTATGGCGTCGATGGTGCTACAAGTAGCTACAAAACCACACTGATTAGTGGTCAGCTCGACGACATCCCGGATACGACTGTCTACAATCCGCTCAAAGATTTTCATGCTGTGCGAGAGCAAGCGAATCGGACGGTAGCACGTGCAGTCCCCAAGGCTGCCCTTTTTCTTCCAGATAGGAATCGTCGTGCTCTGTTGCCAGCTCTCAGGCACCTTCTTCTCTGCAACGACCTGGTTGAAGAATTCCGTCAACCATCCTGCAGGATTCCAGCCTTTCGATTTCCACAAGTCCGCTGCTACGTCGTCAGGACCACTTGCTTTGCCTGACTTCATCTTCTTCAAAGCCGTAATAGTCTCATTCACGGTTATTCTCTGAACTGGACCGTGTACTGGCGGAGCGCAGGGGATGGCGGGATGAGCGAATTCGACTGTTGAGATGTTTGCGAAGTACTCTCGCCATCGTTTCAGTACTTGCCTGCGATCCGTTAAGAGGCGACCGTTCTCGTCATTTATGCCGAAGAACTTTTCTATATCCTCGGTCTGGCGGTTGCGGGTCTTTGCGAGTCGGTAAATGTACCGCTCACCATCCCGAGACTCGAGTTTCTTATTAAGATCGGCATAATGAGCTGCCTTCTGAGAAGCAACAGCCTTCTTCGCCTCTTTCTTCGCTATCTGATAGCGTTGCCAGTTGTCCGCCGTCTTTTCGACAAGAAATGCGTGGTACTGCTTTTTCTTCTCACGGACTTTATCCCTGACATGGTCGGTCCACAGCCATGTTTGCTTATCGAGCTTCCGCCGTCCAGGCTTGGTCACGCCGAGCTTCGACCGTGCGACCCGGGTTATCGCTTCCGCAGCTCCCTTCCAAGTTTCGTCGACAGTCGTTACCGCTGGTAACAGAATGCTGGAAACGACGGCCTCTTCTTTCTCCTTCAGTCGCCACCACTTGATTCTCGCAGGCCCGCACCTTTCTGCTAATTTCGGTTTCGGCGGGGCGATCTTGAACGTACAAATCAGTGGTCGGTGTTGTGTTGCGACCGTTTCATAGGGAACTGTCTTTGCGTCTGTTACGAGCCCCTGATCGCGGTGCCTGACAAGGACAAAATCAATTTGCGTTCTGTTCTCACCGCTATAGAAGGTGATGAGATGAGAGTCACGCTTGCGAAATCTCGTGTTTACAATGGCGAGATTATGCGAGTCTGCATATTCGAGAATTCGCTCGCCATCAGTGTTACGTGACCCATATCCGAAACCCCCATGGCAGCTATAACCGTCTTTCGTAGCGCCCACGTGACCGTTGAGGTCACCTGCGACAACTATGGCTTCTTGTAACGGTACTTCAGCTGTCTTCTCATCTAGCAGGTTCCAGAACTTGTCCTTGGTCTGCTCGGAGCATCCAGTCTGCGGAGCATAAGCTGAGAAGAGATGGCATCTTTGGCGTTCGATGACTACCACGATCTTCATTAGGCGGTCATCGAAGCGTTCCACGCTTACTATCGAGTCACGGAACCGTTCAGAGACTATTATCCCGACGCCGTTGGTGGTTTTTGGGCCACCACAAAGAACGGCTTTGAAGCCGAGGCCAATGTCCCTGGACTTGCAGCAGGACCACCTCGTTTCCTGCACGGCACAGAAATCAATTCGTCGACGCTCTAGAGCTTCTGCTAACTCGTACAAGCGTCCCGTTAATGTGCCAACATTTAAGGTCGCAACGCGGGTCTTCCATACGTTGCGTAGCTTTCGGACTAGTTTAGTTGCCCCCCGATGCCGTCCTTGCACCGGAGACCCTCGCATACTTTTCACACTCACCGGGCCTTGCGAGTGCGCGTCGGCTCCCGCGGACGCCGTAGCATTACATCGAACTTCTTTGAGTGACATTAACATTTTTGATGTGACTGGGGTGTTCGTAGGCCGGCCTGTCACGGGGCCTGTCGCCTGCATTCGAATGTCCGTGGTCAGCTCAGCCCACAGAGTGGGCAGTTTCCAGTGGCACCCCTTGGAGGAACGGACTTCGCCACCATTGATGTGTATTTTTCGATCTTTTCAAATTCCAGTGTGCTTTTCTTTTTGTATGGATTCTTTTTCAATTCCTCATTTTCGTCTTCCTTTTATTCCGTTCCCATTTTTAATGCCTTCTAACAGTGTAGCGTGCTGGTTACTTGATTAATTTGATTCTATAGCGCTGTAAGTATTTCTGAATTGATTCTCCATTGCACTTTTGTCTTACTGCGTCCCTTCTTTGGACGGAAAAATAGTTCCTAATGTTTTAAACTCCAAGCTGTTGATTGAGTTTAATGATGATTGTGATGCTCTTTCAGATACATTTTCTGCGCCTAAACGAGCAGATGAAGGGCCTTTGCGGATAGTAATCAATGATGTTTTCAAGGTTGATTTTCAATACTCACTTTTTTCTATTGGAACGCTATTGTCTGGTGCTCATTAATGTTTGTAGAACTACTTGTATTTATTTTATACAGGCTACCAGTAATCAATTGAGTTTGAGTGGAAGAATTGAATCAGGAGAGGTGGATTCAGGGGACAAGGTTTACATAATGCCAAATGCAGATGCTGCTGTAGTGAAAGGTCTGCAATACTTCAACTCATTGTTGGTCCCAGTAAAGTAATTCTAAAGTAATTCTGTTCTGCAGCATGTTCGAACGATGATGGCGGATCAGTAGATTGTTGTGTAGCGGGTGATCAAGCGATTCTGACCTTGACTGGCGCCTTTGAACCGGACACTATTCACGCGGGACATGTGATCGTACGTGGTGGACAGGTGGCTACTCTCTCTGAAAAGCGCTTATTTTTATTACCTTTTGACCCACTGGTCACCTATTTCCTCGAGAAGACTTCAGTGACGTCTCCATTCTTCCATTTTCTTGATGGCGATCATTAACCTCTCTAAGCTAGTCTGTTTTTTTTTAACATTTTAAGTAGCACTGTTTCCCGCCATATTAGCTTATTTGTTTGACAACAAGGAAATTTTTCCCTTTCCAGGATGCACTGTTGCCATGCAACCGCTTCGTGGCACGTATCGTTGTCTTCGATATAATCGTACCAATCATGAAAGGAACGAAGGCGGAACTGTACTGTCATTCCCTTTGCGAACCATGTACAGTAGTCAAACTGATCTCATCCATAAATAAGGCAAATGGCGAAGTAATCAAACAGCGACCAAGGTTAGTTTCCTTATGCTTGCAAAGTACAGAATATCTGGGCGAGCCTTGGTTTCCAAGTGGCCTGTCGTGAAATCAAATGCAGCATTGCTTCCATTTTCATGAATGCAATGCTGTCTGTGCATTCCTGCTTCTGTTTAACTTTATTGTCTGGCAAGGGAGAATTTTGAGTCACAGTGGCTTCTCAGGAGAGCGAGGAGTGTTTTTAAACGCTGATCTTGAATCTGCGTTCCACATTAGTTGAGTCGATTATGAGACCAAAGTTACGGGAGCGTCTCCTTGATACATGGACCCTCGATATATGGGCTCGTTTTACTTTTTCGTCGTGAAAGATGTCTTAAACGCTTGAAAATTGCTTCCACGCCATGTTGACGGTGTAGCTGCAGCCCAGTAAAAAGGATTACGAAAACTCTATCTGATAAAAATCTCTTCAACATATTACCAGCAACATGTTCTGACTAAAGTTGTTGCTGTCGTATATGTTAGCGAACTTTCGTTTCTGCCACACAACGTGAGCACCTTCTAGGAAGAAACGGAAGCTAATAGAAAGCTTTTCATCTATACCACTGATGCTATCTATTCACCACAACCTTGTTAACGACTGCCACGAAGGTGATTACGTGGAAAGCGATCACAATGATCTCTAATCGCCTGATGATCATGCCGACGGCGCACTGGCTGCTTTCGCAGTCCGCGATTCGGCCCGCGAGCGATCCAGCGACCGGGGGCGGCGCTTGCTCCTTGTTTACAACTGAATCTTGGTCGATCCGCCGGACGAGTAGTCCCCCGGTCGCTGGTTCGCTCGATCGCTCGCTCGCTCACTCGCGGGCCGAATCGCGGATTGTCAATCGGTAGCACCCACTCTTTCAATTTCATTTCATCACGAACGAACGCCACGTACGGGTTGAAGGAAATCGGGTGGAATCGTGAAGTTCAGGTTAGCCTATTTTTGACTAATTGTATAGTTGTAATAATTACCTGCAAAACAAGTGGGCCGACCTGCTGCCTTTTGTAGATAAGGGAAAAGGTTGGAAGGAGTCATCGCAAAAATTAATTCGGGAGCTCCATTGCACGAAAGCTATATCCACTGAATGGCGCTGAAATTCAAAAAAAAAAAACTCCATAAAGACAATTTCGAAATAGCCAAACTGTCGGCTAAAGGCTTAAAGTAGAACCGTGGTATCGAATCACCATGTTAACCTGGAGGAAGGTATTCTTCGACAGTGTCTCCGATCATTGTACATATCATAAGTTGTTCTCTTATTGCTGCATCATTACTTTTTTTAAATATCTTCAATTCATATGTACCAGGGCATTTATATTTTCGAAGATGAGGACAATATTTCTTCCAAAAACACCTTGAGGATGAGTCATTCGGCAAGAGGGTGTGGTAACCTTCCCCGAAAGTCGTATCACGCTCGCCGCACCCGATCGCGCGTTGTGAAAGAGAGAAGGTTTGAATTCACGGTGGAAGGATATGGTAATTCCCGCTAAATAGCCCTTATGAAGGGCGAGAACACTTTGCTAGTGTTTAGGACCCATTTTATGAAGAAACAAAATGAGCGCATCTTCTTGTTCTTATTCTTTAGCGTTTGTACCGTATGTAGGCGTGGTCCGTTTTTCTGATATGTTGTCGCCACTTCTCTCGATTGAACACTTGATCGGGATGGATGTTAACCGCTTCAAGGTCTTCGTGCAAAGTATCGAGCCACCGCTACTTTGGACGTCCTCTAGGCGGCTTTTCGGACACTTCAAGGTTGAGACCGATCTTGAACACTGTCGTTTTTGCGCGAAGAACATGATCACGCCATCGAAGACGGGCTTCTCGTATTTTATCGGCAATGAGCGCTACACCGACTCGCTCTCCGATGGCTTCATTACTTATGCGGTCTAAGCGTGTTACTCCGGCTGTCCAGCGCAGCATTTTGGTCTCTATCACACTGAGACGGGCTTCAACTTCTTTGGATGCAGGTCAGCATTCAGCGCCGTAAATTGCGAGCGGCCGGGTGACGGTTCTGTAGTTCTCGGATTTGAGACGCTCAAGCATGATCTTATCGCAGAATCGCAGAGTACGCCATTCATCGAGCGCTACTTCAGCCACGCGCATTCACGCGACAAGTCGTTTCAAAAACCAGGCTGCCGTCAGACGCAATTGTCGATCCAAGATACTTGAATTTCGTTGTCCATGTGAGCTCAGTACTATTGATCTTGATATAGCCTGGCTCGCTTGGATCGGTGGACGAGTACACAGTCTTTTTGACGTTCAATCTAAGTCCGAACATACCAGGCTTGCACCTGTTGCTCAAGCTCGCTTATGTCTTCGCTAGCGAGCATCAGCTCATCGGCATAAAGAAGAGTCCCTGGAGCCTGCTTCTGGAGTCCCTTGTAATGGTATCCATGACGACAACAAATAATAGTGGGGATAATGCAGGGCCTTGGTGTACTCCAACTGAAATGAAAAAGTCCTCCGATATCCCCGCTGCCGTTTGCACTTGGCTCCACGCACTAAAGTAAAGGATGCATACCCACTCGATGAACTCTTCAGGAACGCAATGCTGTCGTAAAGCATACCACATAACGTCACGCGGAACGTGATCGAAAGCTCTCTCCATGTCTACATAGGAAGGCAAGATGTACCGGTCTTCGTTTCTTGCGATGCTTTTCTAGAAGAAAGCGAGTGGCGTGTATGGTATCGATGGTCTACAACCAGCCACGAAACCACCCTGGTTAGTGGTCAGCTCGACGATATCACGGATACGGCTGTCTACAAATCGCTCAAAGACTTTCCTGCGGTGCGAGGGCTAGCGAATTGGACGGTAGGAAGTGCAGTTCCCAGGACTACCCTTCCTCCAGATAGGAATCGTCGTGCTCTGTTGTCAGCTCTCAGGCACCTTCTTCTCTGCAACGACTTAGTTGAAGAATTCCGTCAACCATCCTGCAGGATTCCAGCCTTTCGGTTTCTACAAGTCCGCATGACCGTTGAGGTCACCCGCGACAACTTTGGTTTAGTGTAACGGTACTTCAGCTGTCTTTTCATCAAGCAGGTTCCAGAACGTGTCCTTGGTTTGCTCGGAGCATCCAGTCTGCGGAGCATACACTGAGAAAAAAATGGTATTTCTTGCGTTCGATGACTACCACGATGTTCAGTAGGCGATCATTGAAACATTCCGCGCTCAATGTCGGGTCACAGAACCGTTCAGAGACTATTATCCCTATGCTGTCGGTGGTTTTGGGTCCACCACAAAGAACAGCTTTGAAGCCGTGGCCGATGTCCCTGAACTTGCAACAGGACCACCTCTAATCCTGCACGGCAAAGAAATCAATTCGTCGACGCTTTAGAGCTTCTGCTAACTCGTAGAAGCATCCCGTTAACGTGTCAACATTCAATAGCGCAACGCGGGTCTTCCATACGTTACGAAGCTTTCGGACGAGCCTGGTTGCCCCTCGACGCCGTCCTTGCACCGCAGACCCTTGCATATTTTTCACACACACCGGGCCTTGCGAGTGCGCGTCGGCTCCCGCGGACGCCGTAGCATTACATTGAGATTCCTTTGGTGACATTAACATTTTTGATGTGACATGGGTGTTCGTGGGCCGGCCTGCCACGGGGGCCTGTCGCCTGCATTCAAATGTCCGTGGTCAGCTCAGCCCACAGAGTGATCAGTTTCTAGTGGCACCCCTCGGAGGAACGGACATCGTCACCAAATGAGCGCATGCATCAAGGGACGAATCTCTATGCCACTTCTATGTCCTCCGTCCTGTCAACTGCTCATGTCTGTGCAATAGTGACTGCTCGGTTCGCTCATCCGTGCGACTCAATGGTACAAAGCGATGGGGAAAGGGGATGCATAACAAGATTCCCAGAATCGTGTAGCAGATTTGAGAGTGGTATCAAGATCGGCATTGTAAGGGACGGTATTTGATTTGATTTGATTTGATATATATGTTTTTTACATCGCATCTTAAATTACATGGCCACTACGTGCCTGACTGCTGCTCCATAACCAATTCGTCATAGGGCCATGACCCACAACTGATTGCTTCGTGAATTGGGGGCCCGTCTTAAATTTCCTTTTTTTGTTCTCTCTCGGGGTCCAGATGGTTGTGAATTTCTGAACATTTATATGACTTACAATAAGATGTGACATTTCAGTTGGTTGTATTTCTGATGCCTTTTTTAGATGCTTAGCAAAGCAGATGAGTGGATTAGTCGAGATCGAAACAGAACGTGAAGTGGCAATAGATACCTACACAAATTGCAAGGCACTTGGTCGTATCACAATTCGTGCAGGTGGTCAAACTATTGCGGCCGGAATTGTTGAAAAGAAGTTGAGCTGAACCGTTCCTTCATCATTTCTCAATTTGAGTAATTGCATTGCATGGAGCGTTTCTAACTGCAGTTCGACAAAGTCGTGCTATTGCGAATAGTGCTTAATGCCTCTACCGTTGTCCGTTTCGCTTATATTATCATGGGGACTGGCTGACTGTGATTTGGCACACCGCTAAGACAAATTGTTATTTTTTATTATTATGCATGGGGTCATTTGAGACTTGAATTCCAGTTGTAGTATTTTTTCTAACTTTTTAGGAGCTATCTCTAACTCTTGAGTGAAGGGTTTCAAGACTGTCTTTTAAACCGGTGCCTACATATTTATTCCAGAATTCTTTCATTTTTGTCAACATAAGTTCCATCACGCTTGACGGAGTGACGTTTGTTTGGATTTCGTTAATTTATAAGAATCATTTGAAGCAGTACTTCGGGTGGTACATGCAGCGTGAGAAATTTTGGGTAATGATTGGGTTGCGTTTCTGATCATTTATAACCTGCTCTCGTAAACTTGTCGAAATCATCGATTTTGCTTCTTCTAATGGCTTTTCTTATGGAAAATTACGAATCTTTAGTAGGCTGCTCATCTGGTGCTGCAGTAGTAGCCTTCGTAATGTCAAGGTTTATGGTGTGACTCTTGTGTACTAGTCCTCTTCCTATTCATTGAGTCTCAGTCAATTTCAATATATGTTCGCCATGTATTCCTTTTGAGACTTTTTCCAATTGAAGTATTGCATATACGTGCTTTGCGAGAGATATATTGAATAAAACTTCGGTGTGCAGTAGTCGGTAGAACGATTTGAGCTTGAGCAAAATGAAAAGCTTCGGCGAATTACAAGACGCTGTTAGAAATGGACGAGAAAAAATTACTGTTTTTTATATTTCCTTGATACGATCCAAAGTTCCTATCCCAGTAGACAAAATGCAAAATGACTTTTCCCTGGGCATATGTATTGGCAAGTGTGTATGAGTGCGCGTTCGGACAGGAAATTGTGTGTCTTCCCTTGGATTTCAAATGCTCAAAATTTCAAGATATAATGGTGTCCGCAGGGGAAGTTGATAGACGTTCCACGGGCGAGAAATTCATGAATACTTTCGAGTTGTAACGAGTGAAGCCTTACCGCTTATACGTATATTCGTCTACACCGGTCGGAAAAGTTTATAGTTTTTGAGCTTTTTTCCGCTGTTTAGCTGAGTGAGAGTATGAAACTGAAACAGAGCTCGAAATCCTTTTGACCAAAGAGATCATGTGTTCTGGAACGTTTTGTTTCGGAAAGCTCTCTAGGCAACTGGTCGAGGTAGACGGTCGAACACTTTCAACAGATCGAGAAATAAACAGATGGGGAATGCGAGTAGCAGAGTCTACACTTTTTTCAATGAGTCCCCATCACCTGCTGGCTATGAAAATGGCATGACCTTTTGAGGGTACACCTGAGCATGAGCATAAGCGCAAGCAACTATTTTCGAGTTCTCTCAATGCTGAGTCGACTAATCGTTCGAACAGTTTCATCGCGTGCGCAGTATAGTTGATTCCACGGTACTTATAAGATTATGCCTCATCACCTTCTGCTTGAACATGGGAACGATTCGCCATGCAGCTGAAAATCTTCTACAAGTTTTAGTTACTGCACACAGCACCCAATCCCGTCCTTTCCAAGCGCCTTCTATGCCTCGGTCAATATCCCATCAGGGTTCACTGATTATTCATCAATAATCTTCACTATTGCTCGACCACCTCATCCTCTGTCCATGTTGCGATGGGATCACTGTTGCTTCAGTTCTTGGGCTCTCTTTACGAAAAAATTCTTCAATTGGGGTCCTGTCAAAGTCGAAAATCTTAATTTGAACTAACTTCCTTGGCCGAGCTTGTTCACACCTTGTCAGATTTTGCAAACTAACCGCAGAACTACTCGTCACTTACCGTGACCTCCTAGTTCTACTAGTGCTTAAATCAGAGTCTCTAAAAATGGATTTTGTGAGTGGGACTCACCATCAACCGGCCTGCCAACCTGGTCCTGACTCTGGGACACAATTTCGCAAGTCTGCAGGGCATGGGTTTTGCTTCGGCAGGCTTCTTCCTGAGTATGGACATGAACCTTCCGTCATAAGCGCTCGGCTATCACTGTCTGTTTTTCATTGCATGAATGTGTGTTTTTAGGTATTTGTGTGCGATTTTTGCGTGTAAGCTTTTCTTGTCTACGATTCTCTATCACTCAGAGTTCTTATGTATCTTCGTACCCATGCACACATGCGTGGAGAGTCTGTAGATGCAGTCGGCATTCTGCACATCTTCTCAACCAAAGGCTACTGCTGAAGTGAATGAGAAGCACTCGGAAAAGGCTCGGGGCGTCCTTATTGATCAGTTCATAACAAAGAATGATCTGAAGGAGATAAAAGTAGCAGTTCTGGATGAAATCGCAGAGACCAGAAAAAACATTCGCAAAACTCTCCGAAACTTCACCAATCACGAGAACGAGGTGCTCTTAACGAAACAGTTGCAGCATCTCCAGAGGCAATGGAGAAGGTCATCTACGACCTCTACGATAATCTTTTCCACAACCACCTTCAACTGGCCACCTACCATCTCAAGGAGCACACTACTTGAAGGTCAGAATTGCGAGCAAGCAAGGTTTCGGAAAGGGTTAAGTGAAATCGATACCAAGATGCCGTTATCGATTATCGCCTGACGTTCATCGATTTGATGAAGGCGACGATTTAAGACTAAAGCTTCAACTGAAACTTAGGTGACCAAGGTGTTTCTACTCTGAATGTAATGATGCATCGTTAGTTCTGGAATAACTCTATCTCGCCGTTCTACTAGGAATGTCTTTGTAAACGTGAAGGGTTCGGCGAAGCGATAGCATCTCGCACACTCTTCAGCGCCACTTCCAGAACATCGTGTGTCATTTGGAACGTCTGGGAGTGGAGGCCAATAGCCACTACTCCGTGATCTCCACTTTTTGCGACGTATCGTGTTTATATCACGAACATCGAACTAGTGGAACGAATGCTGACTGAATTAGAAGATCAGCGTTTGTGGAAGGATCATCTTACGATTGAACCTGACGAAGACAGTGCCACAACGAACGGATTATTACCTGATCCTCCTTTCACTCTGACGGGCGAATGTGTCTGATTGTATCACATGCATATAGGTTGAGAAAGCAACATGATGAATGACCTAGCTCCGTAGCTCAGCAGAGGGAAGCACGCGGATCAGGGAGTGAAGAAGACGAAAAAGCTCTGTGTTTGTCTTTTCAACACTGTGGTCTCCCGCTTTAATGTGCGCCTCGGATACTTGGACTTTAGGAAAGTAGGATGACCATGCAGTCAGGGTCATTAAAGGCGCTGAGGGAAGAACGATGCTCGATTTTCTTCTCCTGATTCGCGTCTTCGCAGAGGGGCTATAGGGGTTCCGAACACTGTCAAATACGGGACAACTTGTGGTATAGGTAACTATCTTCGTGTGTATTCTATCGATCCTTGTGTATGTGTATGTGTTTAGTGTGTATGTTTGTGTTTGTACTTGAATATGTATCCACCTTTTATGTGTGTGGATCTGTCTGACCTGTTCGGCGGTTGAGAATATTCATCGTATTTTCGATTCCGGCAAAGAGCTGAATGAGCTTCCTTGCAAGCAAGTTCACTTCTTGGAAAGAATAGCAATCTCCTCTAAGGAGAAGACCTATTGAATCAGAAGTGCACTCCGAAATTTTTCACCTAAGTCTGTTTTCACAAAAATCTATTTTGCAGAGGAATGGAGCTTTCAGCAATAATTTGAAGATAAAAACATTGATTTGAACTCTTCGATATTGCATTGCATTACTGGACAAAACTACGGCAAAAGCAGTTCTGTTCAGCTCCTAATTCTTATAAAAAGCCTTGCCTTTCCAGGGCATAAGACTTCCGTCTGCACAGATTTGATGATTAAGTTGCCTATACAGACGTGCTTTGGACGACTGGGACACGATAACGTCCTTGATTTTTAAATTGTACTGCTTTTATGGAGTTAAGGAGGACTTCTTCTAGCTCTTCATTATCGAAAATACACCCAACCAAGCGACACAACAAAACAACTGTAAGGCACAAAAATACAAACATCAAGTCAATACAAAAAAATACAAAGAACTGTAAGGCACAAAAATACAAACATCAAGTCAATACAAAAAAATACAAACAACTGTAAGGCACAAAAAATACAAACATCAAGTCAATACAGAAAAAAAAATACAATCTACGAAAACGTTGGCACATTCTCCACCAGAGTGTTTATCCATAATCACAATGACGGTTCATTGTAGAAATTCTGAAGACCGTTCTGAGAGAACGTCTACATCCAGAAATCTGCTTCCAATCTATAGCTCGGTGTTTCGAACGTCTTTCATAAGAGAACTATCACCAGTTGCACGAGAACGATTTGTTGCCGCTTCAACAGCATCCATCAGAATACCCTAATAAAAGAGATTATGAGTAAGTTAACAACACTTTCACTCTCAACACTTCTCAATACAACCTTTAGACCTCCGCTCTCTAACTTATGCATTCCATAAACGGAGGAACCACCGGGGCTTTGAACATCGTCCTTCAGCTTAGCCGGATGCGTACCTTAATTTTATATTATTGTATATTTTCAAACTTAAAATCCTTCCACATCCTGATCCTAACAGCACTGTGAAAAGTTCAAATGAATGAGAGTGAAAACTTGCATCCCTTAGCTCAAGGAATAAGAATAAAGGATAAACTCCTGGGATTTTATTCAATTCCGCCAGAAGGATGCGCCCACGCATTCGACTTACTGTTAGAATTGTAGTGGCGTAATGAATGCCTGTGGGGCCTATACATTTCTTGCGGTGGCCAGTCCCAGCCGGTGTACAAGTCAGCGCTTTTACCCTCTCAGACGAGTGTGGTACCAATTCACCGGCTCCGTAGGGTTGGAAAGCCTGGTTGGCCGAAGCAGGCAACGTCGGGGTTCGAACCCATGAGCTCAAGGATTGGTGTCAACAGTCCATCACCTAGCTCTCGTTTGCTGGCGTGAAAAATTATGCACCATATCTTTAGCTCTTGCCGCCTAAATTGTTTGATAGGGATAATTCGCGCGTTGCGAAATTTACATATCTCGACGCACAGAAGTCCTCTGTGCCAACGCCTCTCCTTAGTAATGCAGTCAGACAATTGGCAAAGCTATCAAACGCAGCCATTTTCATGTGTACCCATTCGTTCTAGATGGTTCTAAATTTTTTCGGCCTCAGTGCTCACTGTAAGATATGGTGCGTGCTAAAAAAAACTATGAAGAGATTTTGATTTCATTCATCAACCCAGAATAAAGCGTCGCCAGTGCTCATGCCTTTTCATTATTTTTTCTCATAACTGCGTTTCCTTATTTCATCGTCTGTGGAAAAATGATTTCAATATAATGGACTAACTGACCAGTTTCTAAAACCATTTTGGCAGCTCCATAAAGTGTGTGAGCGGCAAGTTTTAGCGCGAGATCACGAGGTAGGCCTGCTTTAACTCCTCCATCGGCCAGTCCTTCGATGACAGCAAACATCTGCAAAAAGAGGTTCATTCACTAAAGCGAACAGCGACGGGCCGTAGCACTCAGCACTCAGCACAGCAAACCGCTTTCATGCCGGAGTATCGCTGCTCTAGTCGCTGTACTATAAGGGATTAACAACTCTGTTCGTTGATCCAGGGGCAGCATCCAAGCAACGCATGCGAATTCATGTCATCAATATTATCTCCGTTCTGTACAAACGATTACTGTTCTCGTTTGAAACACTTAATTCAACAATCCATTTAAACAATTTTGGTCTCCTGAATTTTCATAAACCTAGTAATTCGAAGGCGTGAGTGCTTGAATGTGATATAGTTTCTCTAGGTGAAGAATTATGGAGACTAGAACGACCGCATTCTCAAAAAGTCACGTCTTTGCTGTATATATATTCAATTTGTAATACTAACCTTTTATATTTTCGTTTATTTTCCCGTCCTTCTCACACTTCTCATCCAACCCTTATGCTGCTCTAATTTCTATTACCTCTCAAAACATCGGTCCATGTCAACCATTGCAAACAAGTCCATGTAGAGCTTTTGCTTTCTTAACGGGGTGTGGCGCAGTAGGACTGAAATTGTCGCGTCGCGGCGAAAGAGACGCGGCAAGCGAAGAAATGCAGCAGAATGCTGCAGCAAGTAAGAAATACAGGAACAAAAGAAGAAACTTTGAGATCGTACCAAAAATTATGACCGCATATCGAATGAGCTGTGTGAAGAACGCTAGAACTGTAATAACGAGGCGAATAGTACGCAACTGCAGCGCGCGGCGAATCAATTACGCAAAACCGATACTACAGCCCGTCTCCCTTGTTAATGCCCTCTACGATGTATACAATATCAAAATATCCACTTTTGATAACCAAAGCGAAGTTGGACTCACATAGCTCGGTCCGGAACCAGATAATCCAGTGACTGGGTCAACATAAGCTTCTGGAACTTCGACTGCGAAACCAACGGTGCTAAGTAAGTCCCTAAAATGGCACAAAAGAGAATGTCAACAGACCAATGTAACATCTGAAAAAATAGCAACCGAGAGATGTGGAGATGTTAGAAGTTCAGGCTCGAACCGACACTTATAAGAACTCCGTGTTCTGATCGTGCCTAATTAAAAATTAATGAATAAAATAAAAAGTTACGTCGTGCACTAGAAGTGCACGACGTAACTTTTTATTTTATTCATTAATTAATTCATTAACTCATTTATTCATTAACTCAATTAGTAGATGATCCTCTTTTTGCAGATGTTTGCCGTCATCGAAGGACTAGCCGATGGAGGAGTCAAAGCAGGCCTACCTCGCTAAAACTTGCCGCTCACACACTTTACGGAGCTGCCAAAATGGTTTTAGATGCCGGTACCAGTGCCAGAATCGGTTCGTTGGGCTAGTATGAGAACTCAGGTCACACTGGGAGCATTGTATTTGGGCCTGAAGAAACCCTGCAGAAAGCGCCACCATCTCTTCACAGCCATCATCGGTGATTTCAACTCCAAAATTAGCCGCAGAAGAACGACTAGAGGCATATCGGGACTCACGGAACGAATGGAATGCTGTCCGAGCACTGAAGGAGTAGTGGAGAAGACACAGAACATCGAACTCCGCGGTCACTTTCAATGAATGAGGGGTATGTGCATTAGGCATTCAAACTTCCACGCTACATTTGTGAGTCCGCTGTCCTACCAGCTAAGTCACGGTCGTTTGTCAAAATAACTCTCAACTTGTTGTGAGCTACTTTGACACGACTCCCTACACGCCGTATTCGTGCACTATAATCGAGAGTGCTTTCCGAAACATCCTCTACATTGACGGTTCTGATCCCTGACAGCAGGACGATACTACGGTAACATAGTCAGTACTGTTGTGCAAATGACTGGTTGACTAGGTTAAGACATAATGTTCCAACACAGCTGTGGATCTGGAGGTGAGAAATTCGGTGACTCAGAAGTTCCACCAGCTCGAAGCTCCCACGGGAGTATTCAAAGTTGGCTTACAGTAGCGCTCAAAAGTCTTTGGTGAAATGCTTTGACGCTCTTTCATTCATAACTTTTTCCTCAGTGGACCAAATCGCGCAAAATTTGGATATGTTTAACTAGAGCACATTTCACCCTACCGAACACTATTTGACTGCAAAGCTGCAATATCCACAGATAGAGCAAAGTGTTTGTTGCGGTAGCCGATTTTGCTAAACTAAAGTTGTTGACGTCTGCACTTATTCACACCTTATGTGCGTTTTTCTCATCTATTGTGTTTGGCGTTACCGCTCGTACACTTTAGACATGATAAAAAGGAAAGAGGTTCTAGAAGGACTGTCATCTGTATTTTCAGTCGATTGTGTGTTCATGCTCTTTGGAATATCTGGAACATGATCAGGTTGCAGGTTAAAAGTGGTGAATATTCACAATACAGCCGCGCTCCAAATATAGAAATTTCGCATAATTAGATCCAGTAGGAAAGGAGTTATAATACAACTGAAAAGTACTGCTGGAGAACCATTTAACAGAAGACTTTTGAGCGCTACTGTATTTTTGCTTTCAGCGTTCTCTTAGTGGGCAAAACGCCCACAGTCAGCTTAAGGCGGGACGGCGCGACTTGATAGGTTTCTATGCTTACCGCTAACATTCCCTAGAGGCATTTCATTCATAATTGTTTAGTCCTCACACGTAAAAACTACAGCTGATGCTGTAACTGTGATCATTAGTTAAAGGCTCACAGTTACAGCACCAGCTGACGGACTCGGAGCCTTCTACCACTACACTATTCGGAACCACTAATATGTCTGCCTTCATCTGCTAAGTGAAGTGGTAAGGAAATGTGGTTTCTGTAGTGTGAGATACGGAAGTACGATGCTGGTCTGAGTTTCATCTGAGGCCAAGCGTTTTGCCCTCAATTCAGCAGCCTGTTGATGAAGGCTTTCTTTTGTAGGAAGTGGAAGTCAATAGGAAAAGTGAACGACTTCGAGAAAAACTTACTTCACAAGGTCAGCATCACCATCACGACAGGCAGACCCGACTGCAAATGCTGAAGCTCCAGCTCGAACTACAACTGGTGTATTCGGCATAACTCGTATAACTCGAGACTTAGGAGGCAGTAACTGAAAAAGCAATTCTCAGTACTGAAATGGGTCCTGAAGGAAGAAAGCCAAACCGTCTCTATATTCCGTATCGTAATCCCTAAGGCAATTGAAACGACGAGCTGTTCTCTGGTCAGAGATGGAGCTATCTCAGCAGCAACCTAAGACATGCTTGCAGTCGTTCCTTCACAGGAGGGAATATGAATGAGATTCATAAGAAGGAGAATACCTTGCTAACGTGTGGAGGTTTCACTGCAAAAAACACAACGTCGCTATTGTGAACGACTTCACTGTTATCATGGGTAGTTAGTAGGCCTAGCTTCTGGAAAAATCATGAATGCTGAGATAACTCGATAAAAGTTGGCGTTCACAGGAATAAATGTTCACATCAAGAAAAAGAAACACATTAGGTCCCTTACGTTGTCTTCGCTGTTAAGATATACATTAACACAATCCACCCAAAACAACATTTGATTTTCCGCTTCAATTTTTTCGTAACTCAGTTGAAAGGCTGCTTTCATAGTCCGCCGGCTGGCCGGCCGGCGAACCGGCGGAGGCAGTGCTACGGGGGAGGAGGGAGGCAGACAGTGTTAGGCAAACAGTCCACGCCCCTTCGAGGGGCTGAAAACAAACACCCTTCAAAGGGGCGTGGACTGTTTGCCTAACACTGTCTGCCTCCCTCCTCCCCTCTAGTACTGCCTCCGCCGGCTCGCCGGCTCGCCGGCCAGCCGGCGGACTATGAAAGCAGCCAAATGCGTGCTCGCTGCTATCGTTTCGTGAATATCTGCATTGATTTTTGGGCATACCGACTCATACGTTCATTCCGCCTAATTGCCATTAGAACAGTTTTCAAACCATCACTAAAATATAAAAGCTACGCACCTTGCATTCGTTTAGAAGAGCAATATCTTGCTTTGGTGAGCTCGCAATTATGTCCTTCGCGTTGATCCTTCCTAGTAATGTGACCAGTTTGATCAATGTCAACAGAAAAAAAGTAGGAAAAAAGAAAAGTAATGAGTAAGAAAGTTGAATAAATCAGAAAAACCAACGCCTTTTCTCATGTCCAGTAAGATTATAGGTGTAATCAAATCAGTTTATTTTTAATGTTATTATAAATTGGTGCTGTTAGATTGAAATACCAGATAGCATGACATTTTAATATCGAGGGTGTTCGAACGTCTGCCGATGTTCTCAATTCTAGGGATCCACTCACTTATTCCTTTTTATAGAATGTTACCGTACTTTGTGAAGAGCTTCTTAGGACAATGCAGTATTTAAACCTCACTGGCGCATCAGTTCTCAGCGTTTTAGAAATGTAATGGGAAAGAAATCGGCTGCTTGACAGTCCGCCGGCCGGCCGGCGTGCAACGAGAGTGCTAGGGGGGGGGGGGGGGAGGAGGGCGGCAGACGGTCGATCAGACTCTCGAAGGGCTGTAAGCAAGGAGAGGGCCGGCCGGCGGACTATGAAAGCAGCCGTTCCTCAGAGTTTCTTGGTAATGTTCAGATGAGGACTCTGTCGGCTGTCCGATCTAATACGCGCGTTTTGTAGACACCCACCCGCACCACATGTGGTGATGTCAGTCTTGTCTTTTCAAAAAAAGTGTTCGACATCAAGGTGTCCATAGAGTAATGTGAGTAGACAACTTCCTGGAGTTTTCTGCTTCCCGTTGAACTCACATGAGGGAAGCGAAATGAAGCCTAAGGGTTCGTGGCTCGAAATTGGTGGTAGACAATGAAGATTTCCGGGGCTCGAATTAAGCCACATCTCCTCAATCGCGAACGTCAAATTCGGGTTGTAAAGGCTCCCTACGAATCGATGTTCATGGCCAAGTGCGTATTGACGAGGACACCTACGCACCCGACGCCTCTGCTGTCGCATGTTCCAAGGAACAGTTCTTCTCCAGTCTCGAATACAGCGTGCAGCGCGCGATGCCTTCTTGTCTTGGTCAGTCCGATGAAGTCGTACTTGATCTCCCTAGCTCTTCTATACACGCTTCCAATGCAAGCGTCCGTGCGTTGAAAGTACAGATCGTCATCTCAGTCCTCCTTTTGGGCAACCTTTTTTGGCCCTGAAATTTGAGCAGCCTCTCCCGAGCGGTCCCACCCAACGCACCCGTATTGGGGACACCCTCAGCTTTAGGGAATAGATACCCACGAGTAGCTTGCCAGGCTCTAACGTGGGAGCTGGGGTGACTTCGGTACTAGCCAGGCTATCCCGAAAGGGGCGGTACTTTTTGAGTATTCCATAACGTGTTTTGACTTGATGTTTTGTTAACTGCTGTTATATCGCCGCAGTACGCGTCGCGAAAGTCTCACAAGGTTGACGATTTGTGGACAAAACTTCAGTCTCGGACGGGACTCGAACCCGACTTGTCCTTTCCGGGGACCGTGCTCTTATCCCTTACACTACCGAGACCCCCCTTGCCCTCGCCTTCTTAATGGCTTATATGCCATAGCATCTTCCATAACGCGATATAAGAACCTGCTAACTTGCTTGAGGAGCAAAAAAAATGTTGTGTTGAGCAAGATGTACCATTTACTCAACATGTGTGTAAGCTAGCGAAGCCCCGTATAGAGTGAACGGTGGGAGAGGTGTTTCCAAAAAGACTATCGTTCTTTGTTATCAGTACTTCAAGTCTGTCATTTTGATTACTTTTACAAGTAGAAAGTAAGCGACAATTCTGACTGAAAAAGCGCCTTTTCATTCAGAACTGTAACTTCACTGTTGCCGTTCTAAACGAGGTGATCCGAAAAAAAAAACAAGATCTACTGTGGATTTTTCCGAACAATCGAGTATGTCTCGTCTTTTTTTGGTCCAAATCTCGATGGAAACGGACATGACTGGTTCATAAATGGGCAAGATGTGTGAAGATTCGCTACTACACTTCTATGTACGCTTTAAGGTCATCGCGTAAGATCACTGCGACTTGGGAACTTCCCGCGATCATCAAATTCAATACGTTCGAGAGCATTCACTTGTGTACACTTTAACTTTCTTAGGAGTTTCATAGATGGACTCAATCATTCTCGTCCAAAATCTTCTCAGAACTGACCATAAGCAATAAGAAATTAGATGAAGAAAATCAGAATGATATATCTAGAAAATTTAAATGAATAGATTGACTCAGAATAGTATAGGCAACACTATGAATACGAGAAGTCGAAAGTCTAAGACCAACTGGAATTTATGAGCCCCCTGGCTAGAGCCTGTGCCATCTGTCCGGCTCCAATGAATCCGATCTTCATCTAAAGTACATATGTCATCTTAGCGGTAAGAAGCGCCACCAAATATTAACGAATTCTTGAAATTCAGACATCACTCGATATAAGAACGGAATAGTGAACGTGATGTCAACGTCAAAGTGTTCGAGCAGATTGGAATACATTTCGTCGGAAGGGTTTTGTGTAAGAGATGAGATCATAGCGAACCTTGCTTGGTGTCATTCGTTTGATAACAGACATGGTGCGCTCTGCGAAAGGAGATGGGCAGTTGCATCGGTCAGGGTCGATGACCTCACTGCAATTCAGCCTTTTTTCACTAGCTCATCTTTGGTATTTTCCGACATCAAAGAGATCAAAAATTTGTGTTGTGCGCCTATTTAATCAGTGTCCCCATCAAAGAGGTCATCCTTGACCAAACGACCTCTTCTATAATACGTTATCTACTACGTTTGCGGCCCCAACCTTATCATTCAACCATTTCACATAACCTAATACTTAGAGTGATAAATGCCCATGAAAAATTATTAACTCGCGATTCGCATGCTCAATATTTTTTTGATAGAATAAGCATCGAAAAATATCAAGCATGTGAATCATGAGTCCTGGGCAAGGGGGGGGGGGGGGTGGGGTAGGGGAGTTCCAGGGCCTAAGAAAATTCCAGAACATGCATTATTTTCTGTGTTTGATCCGTATTTGGTCATCACTTTCGTTTGTTCACTTTCTAAAACGTTGCCTATTCATCAAGGTCAAGGTCGAAACAATGCGCAGTGAGAGTCGAAGGGATCTGCGTATATCCGTGGCCGGTCTCCGACTTTGATCGACGGGTTTATCGGAATGAGAACCAGAGGAAGAGAAAACTGGAACGGCATTCCATGGAAAGGTCATCGAGCGCAAAAATCAGTTCGAAACAAATAACGGTGTGAGAGTTTTCTTTAATACAGGAGGTAAAAGTAGTACAAAAAGATTCAAAACGACCATCTTGAAGACCTCCCGAGATTTCTGAATTATTCGTGCTGTTGGAAGATTGCAAATTTGCTATCAGGCGGAACTTATTTTAAGCAAACTAGCAACTTCCTATGGAAATCAGATGTTGTGAACTTGCAAGCAAGTGTATATAAAGAAATAAATGAGCATAGAAAAACAGCAGAGGAAAGCCCTGGAACATATGGTAAACAAGCTGAAACTAGCGGCTTTCATAATTGTAGACGTGCTCCAGCAAAGCGAAGGATAAAGTCACTTGGTGTCAATCAATCCCATCTAAGGGGTGCACCCCGCATTCGACTTCAATTCGAAGTGACAATTCATTCATTCGATTCAATCCAGCCTTTAAAAAGTCCGGAAATCCGAAAGTGTCGCGAGAGAACCTTTGCCGTCCAGAGAAATGCAAAATAGAAAAGGATGTGATAGTTACAAAAGGTACATATGTAAGAGGGCGCGCACTTACTTGGGTTCAAGCACGATGTCGATTCCACAAGATTCTTTACAAGGCATTTTCGAGCCATCGTCTTTTATGTCGCGCCGCAGCATTGGAAAGATCATTCCACCATCATCACCGTTCGCCACTTGTTCGATCGCCTCGCAAAATGAAACCCAAGACACTAAACTCGAAGATAACCCTTAGTTAGAAGGCCCTCTCCCCTCACGCAATGGAAGACCATATCGTTAAGAGAGGATTCGGAGGCTGTCACCAGCAGTCTTGCAGCAGTACTCGGATGCATTCAATCGAGAGTGATTAACCTTAGCTACTGAAAGTGCTGACCTTGTGAATTCCTTATAAGTTGTCGGATGGTAGGAAGATATTTATATGTCGATCTCTCCTCCGTTCCCATCACAGAGAGTTTCTAGGGGACCTGGTTATTGGACGTGAGATGTTTTACAAGGTGCTCCCACATGAGCACACGTCACCGCTTCCACTACAGCATAATTTCGAAAACTCGCGGAATTTTTTTCGAGAAAAAGGAGAGAGACTAGCTTCAGTGAAGCTTTTCATAATAACGCCTGACGCCATGTAGCTTATGATGCGCTCCAAGAAATTGAGGAGTCAGGTGGGAGAACGATTCCATCCTCTACATTCTCCTGACATAGCTTCTTCCGATTACCTTTGTTCCGCCTTCTAAGTTCTTTCTTGGCTAAAAAAACATTTACAAAATGACGACATAGGTAGAGTCGGTCGGCGACTTCTTAAATGTGTAGTCTTCTCAACTTAATTGTCTGCAAAAAGAACAGGGTCACACCTCTGCTATGCCCTAATGTGCTGGAAAGGGAGTTCAATCTTCTCAGTTCACTGAACCCGGTGGATTTGAGGTGTCCGAATGAGATTGTTCGCTGTCCGAAGAATGCCCACCGGAATTAATCGAAGTAGAAAGGATTGCTTCCACTCAGCTCTGTATTGTCATGCTGTAAATAGAACTTTTTCTCAACCGTCAGTCAGCCGCTGAGGACCGTACTGCAGATCTGAACCTTCACTGCTTGGAAATATCGAATTTAATCCGGAACGCCGCATTTTCGGTGCCAGATATGCAAACTGGAAACCATGTTCATGGCGCTGACAAGATTTTTGTCATAAAGTTGATGCAGTTGGCGAAGTACTGAAATAATGCCTAGCTCGGTACAGCGACATCTACTCATACGAGGAGGAAACTATTTTATTTTCCATTTCTTTCTATTGTGGATCACGATGTGGAATGTAGTCGGATTGTCCTCGTTGGTGACAATCTGAGAAGGTCTTTTTCTGAAATTTCGCAACTTCCTTTCTCTCAATGCACTGAAAACTAGAGTCCAGCTCCGACAGAGTTCCAGAACATCAGCAACATCAGAGAACCCGAAATTCCAGTTGAAGACTATGTTATCCCTTTTTCATGATAGAACTGTCCTCCGGTGAGTTGCAAGCCCTTCGTGAATGAAAGAGTTTTGGAAGTGTGGGCTACTATGTACATGTGGGTGGCGTGGATCGACATGATAAGCTCCAACAATGTTTGACCTTGTCCATTCCATTCCCTTCCTTGAGCCTCTGTATGAATTCTGTTGCTCTGATAGAGCTTTATGCGTGTGTTAAGCTGCTTGCACGCATGAGACAGTCAGATTAGCACAATGAGTTTAGAGTGCTAAATGAAGTTTCGGCTTGCTGGAGAGGAGATAGAACGTGAGGAGGATAAATGGAGTTCATAGTATCTCTTGTTACACAAACTGGACCATATTTTCGATAAAATTGCAATTAACACAGCAAAATGTTTATTGACACAGTCGATAATAACGTAATCTTTTGCGAGAGCCACCATTCAACCGAGGCAACCGAGAAAAGCAGGGCAAAAGTTGCAGCATCGTTAGAGGATTGAAATCTCCTTAGTCCATTCAATCTTGCTTGTTTCGAAAAAATGACTATGCTATGATCGGAAGAAGCTAAAATCAATTTGAATTCAATACAAGAACACTACCTCACGAGAACGACACCGAAGTAATCAGTCTCTTACTTCAGTCGCTGGGCGAACAAATTTTTGAAGACGAAGGGATTCAAACATACCAATAAACTTAGACTCACCGAAACTGTTCACACTTTTGGTTTCCCTTTCGACGGCTAGGTCATTGCTCTGCAAAACCTTTTCCACCTATGGCTTCCTTGTAGAATGTTGAGACCTTAGTTGTGCAGTTGTTGTAGAGCTCACGAAGCACCCTTATGCAGGGAGTAAGAAAGAATGAGAACATTATTCGGACTACCGCCTCAGTTTTGACGGTGCCAAAAAAGGTCTTTCAGACAATACTGAACATGAGCGTTACTGTATCATATATTATCGCGATACTCCAGTGAGCCTTATGGCAGCGTGGATATGATCGAACGTACTAAATCCCTACGAAGGCCTGCTTGCTCTCGTGATTCTTCTTCACCCAGTATTTTGCCAATTCTTTCATGAATACCTCCTGTGATACGCTCGTCAGCTGCAAGCGGCAGGCTAGAAGTGCCTAGCCAGTGTTCGGACGGTAAATGGTGGAAGGCTCTTGAGATGTACCGCTGCGATCCTATCGAGACCAAGCGCTGCCCAATTCTTCATCGACGTGATGGCATGTGAAATTTCCGAGAGGGAAACGGTTAAACGACGTACGCGTTTTGCCTGGGATAGTAAGTAGTCAGGTAGACCTTATTGTGACAGAGATCATGATGAGACTCGTAGGTGGCCTAACCCATTGCCCACTGACATGCAGTAACTGTTCCTTCGGAAGAACTGAGCAGAGTCGTCTTGGTCATGTAATTAGCGAAGCCTCGGCGGACGCTGCGGCTTTCCGGTCTAGGCGGCTTCAGTCAAAACTGCTGTTCCCATTGCTTTCTAATCTTCAATCTTCTCTACTCTACATAGCTTCGCACGCCCTGACGTTAGATGGCAATCGTGCAATTCGACGGTAACGATTGAGCACAAGGGATTCGAAGACAATGCTGCTCTGTAGGAAATTAATAGCTGATAGAAGCCGGAAAGGGGTCCTGAAAAAGGCTCTGCTACGTCTGCTCCAGTGGTAGTACACCGTTGACGCTAACAAAATGCGAAAGTTATAGGGTAGCTAGTTCAATGATTGGTAGAAGGTGCTGAAAACTAGGGTCGCTGATAATATAAGAAGATTGCAAGGTGATTAAGCATCATGTAATATGTATATTTGAACGCTCAAGAATCGATGTATTACCAGAGTTTTGCTTTTTTCTACCATATGTATGCCACTGATCCCTCCCCTCAAGAATCGATGTATTACCAGAGTTTTGCTTTTTTCTACCATATGTATGCCACTGATCCCTCCCGATCGATGCACCTACTATCCAATTGCCGCCTACCTACACGCGATGGCAATTGGATAGTAGATGTAGAGATTCCTTCTTCTTACGAGCTGCAATTGTCGTACTTTGTTGCCAGCACTCAGTCGTATCTATTTGATCAACAAGGTGGTGGAAGGATTTCGTCTCGAGGAAAATTGGCAGAACAGGGCTGGCATTTGAAGACAGCTTAGGCGAACTTCTTCGAAGCAAATCTCTTTTCAGGGAAGAGCTTGTACCACTTATGATAGGTGACAAAAGAGGGTCACTGCTGCCCATCAGTCACCATATCTCATTCCTAGTCCAAGTGTCGAAGCTATCAGTTCGTAATGGAGAAACAGTAGGCTCCGATAGTCCTGTTGAAAGCACGTCGTTCTGTCTATGATCACTTACTCTAAACGATCACGTTAAATACCGCTCAGCTATAATAGTAATCTATCAACGATGCTCTTTCCATGTTATACAATCTATAGTTCTTCTTTCGCGCATTCGAGCGCAAAATCCTTCCCAGGTTAATGGCACAGTTTCCTCAAAACTTCCCGGACACCCTAATAGTTGGGAATGGGACCATTCTCTTGCAAACATAAAAAGTATGACATTGTCCCGATTGGTAACGTTCAAAATAAGTACACTAGGAAAGTGATGGTAAGGCGAGGTGGCTTCCTATATAGAAAATATCAAAAGCTGGAATACGGGGCAAATATTGCGATCTTTCTTGCCTTCAACGAAGGCAAACCTTTTGCGAGTTATGCATGTTTTACAATGTTCTCAGCGGCAGATCCACGGTCAAAATTTCTCAATTCTACAGCCTCCTTCCCAATAACACGAGGGAATTAGCTCAGATTGAATTATCTTTACCTGAAACTAGGCGCGACTTTTCCCGATTAGAGCAGGTCTTGCGCACCTGCATTCCAGTAAAGCCCTCAAATTAGACTGGTTCTGAGCTCGATCATCAGACCTTTAATGGCTAAGCTGACAGATAGGGCCCAGTTGGCAGCACTCGGTCGTTTCTGGTTGATTTTCTTGATCTTCACATCGTCTAATGTTATAGTTATTTTGTCTGTTTCATTTCTGACGTTGACTTACCCAACATATCGAGCTAATGAATAGATAGTTATTTCCAATCTGAGGTTATAGCTTATGAAAATAGCAAATGATGTTATCTAGGTCTCTGCCCACAAACTATTTCCAATCTCTTAAAGTTTCTCAGGGAGTTTGTGGTAAAGACCATAATGCCTGTGAGCGTGTTTTCAACGAACAACCTTTCAACTCGAAAGCAACGAATTTCAGAAATACTGGGCCACTCAGTAGTAAGATGTTTGGGAGAGGTCATCAGTGAGCGATACGCCAGTGACTGATTCCTTCCAATGAGAGGTAGAGATTAATTTATGTGGCGCTTCGGCAAATTTCGTCAACTCGACCGTATCAAGAGAGTGTAGCACTCAAGTTAGAAACTCGGAGCAAGGAAACTGCTTTCTCATCAATGAGGTACACGACAAATGAAGCAAGTTTTCCGGTTCTACAACGTTTGATGAGATGTCGAGATAAAAGGTTAAAATTGCGAAACAAGCCGTTATTTTACTTATAGGCGTATAAGGACAGTACAAGGTATATGTAGTGTCCAGCACTTAGTGCGACTTGATAAGATCTGCAGCATTTCGAAAATGTTCCGATCGAACGGTTTACACAAGTTGTACTTCGGTAAATAACACAAAGTGAAATGCAGGAATATAACGACAAAACCGTAAATTAAAGCGGATATCTGCTCGATAAACAGTTGGCTCAGTACAGTCAGGTTTAATCATAGCCTTATATACATACACATTCACAAATACAACTAATAAGAGTAGACCTTCCAGCAAAGACAGCGGGAGGTGCTGATATCATACGCGGCTTCCCATAGACTACAAATTCATGTATAAACATTAACAGCAGAAACTTCAGGACTAGTAGTACTATCTATTATGGTGGTGTTCTCACGTTTCCCCAAGCAGACTACTTTTATGTGAGTGCCTTATTAGACGTGGACAAAATTAATAATGATAGTTATTTTTGACTCCACAAAACTGTCAAGATGAATTGGAAAAACATAGACTATGCTGGGCAGATTCTTTTGGAAAATGGTGGGCAGACAAGGCGAAGGTTGAATAATTCACGGGATACCGGACACTCGGGAAGAGATTACAACGGAAGTCCCATAGTTCGGAGAGTTTCTACTTGTTCAGGCGTCCATGACTCGGCTCCATCCCGAGAAGTGTTGCTCTCTGAATCTTCATGTGAAATGAATGTTGCTGGATTTAAGGCACATCCGTAATCCCAATAGACGTCTCGAGCTTGCTCAGAAGACTCTTTTTAGGATAGCGTCTGCTCGGCTAAGCTTTTATGGAAATTAAAAGTCACAGTTCAGTTCAAAAATGGGGGCCACACCCAAAAATGGACGAGTTTCAACGACGGTGCAGATGCTGCTTCACCCCAAGGGACTCCGATGTTGGGAACTCAAACAACTAGCCGTGACAGTGAAAAACAGTTGTGGACTTTTTTTGCTTATTAGTGTGTTCAATTCTTTACGCAAATGAAATAAACGAAACCTCGTCCAAATACCCCTTCATTTCCATCATGGTGATCTCGTACAACCTCTATTTACACTTACGAAAATCCCATTTCCGCAAAATCGGCGGGTTTTATGCCTTTTTCACCACCGAATACTCTATTACCCACCGATACGTGCGCCAGATTCAGCACGATAAAAGTCTAGAGGGTTTCAGAGCCTTCTGAAGCGTCACGCTAAGCCCTAGTTACAAATTGAATGCATACAGGAACGGATGAAAGCATCTACAAACCTTCGCATAATCGAAACCGCACAGTTCCTGTGAGAAGGTGTGAATCCATGGAACCTCTTGCGGTGCACAAAACTCCATTGAACAAAAACGGGAGCGACTCGAAATCTATCTGAAAGGAAAGATTTTTTATATGCATCAAATAGAGAAAAAAAGTTTTACTGGAAATTTCTGATTAATAAATCTGTAGAACTTTAATAATTAACATTCAGTAAACCGTCCTATACAATGACGACAGCCTGTGTTGAGTATCAGAAATAAGAAACTCATTTTACGGTTAATATGCCCAGTTTACGTCCTACTCTACATTATATCACACATGATGTGGTGTACTACTGTACTGTTCATCAAAGTCTGAGAGTTTTTGCCGTTCTCGCCCTCTTTCGGACCTTTGGTATCTCTTAACACATGCGCACTTCAACAGCTCTATGTCATTTATAGTAAGATGGCTTTAAATTCACACCGGAATGAAACGAAAAGGGTTCGTCCACGCATTGGCCCTGTATTCTGAAGAGTTGACCCCTATAGCAACACAGTTTCACATCAACAAATCATGGTGCCGTGCCCTATTGCCAAACACATCGCACATCCTTCATTCTTTCTCGGGTTGATAGTCCGAATACCGATACTCCCATACAGGGTGGAGCTAAAGGGAATAGTCTACTAGACTAACCCATACGAGTGGGACTTCGAATTCACTTAGGTGGTGTCTTATGGGAGTCAAAACTACTAAAGAATCTACTTCTTCTTTGTGTAAACGTAAAGCTTATCACGTTATAGCTGCTCAGTGCTATTCTTGCTGATGATCAATTGGACATTGCCTCTTCATGAGGGAGCGTTGTTGGTCTTCGAATCCTTATTTTGCCCTATCTATACCGTTCTTTGGTTGGATTGCGAATTGCGCCCAAGTGGACCACCCAAGGAACTGTCATGCTTCTGTTGCAAAGGCTGCGCGACTTTCACACGCGCTGTTCACATTGTAGCCACTTTGTTGAAAAGGCAACCCGCTTATCATTCCCTTCCACCTTCGGCGTGTCTTTATCGAAAAAAGGAGTCACCACGATTAACCAGAGAAAGCACAAAGTAATGACTAGTCCCGATCCATGGATATACCTGGTGCGATTTTTTGCAGCACACCCACTATCCTGCCACGAATATCTCATGCAAATTTCTCTTCTATACAACCCGGAAACTGATTACCTCTAAAAAGCCCCGTTTACCGAAGTTCTGCGAAGTGTCTACAGCGCCTACGGAACAAAAAAGGACATACTGTAAAAATTAATTTCCCTCTACGCGCTAAATGGCCCCAAATGTTTCTCAAATGGCGTCGAAAGGCATGTACCCGAAGCCATCGATTTGTACTGTTAGGTCACGGTGTTAGCTCGAATTCAAAAACTACATACGTCATGTAGCAGGTACGAACGATGTAAGAAGTCAAGAGACAATGAGTCCCTCGTAGCACTCATCGCCCTAATAATCATGTCCAGGGAAGGCATAGGCAACTTGAGGTGATGCTGACGCGACTCCCTCGCACCGTTGAGCATTTTGGAAGCATCCAATGATGTAAATTTTTCCTTTTATGGGATTCCAAGGCTTCCTACATTCAAAGTTGTTGTTGACATTGCTGCATTCTCATCAGGACAAGGTGCGAAACGAGAAGTTAATGGGAAAATTTGGAAAACATTTCAGAGAAAAAATTGGCTGATGAACTGATGGAGCTGGTAGGAGGCTCACGTTACGCTCAGTGATGTCGTCGCTCGTGGCGATCAGGCGTTGAGCAGCGATTGGACCTCACGACCCATTATAATTACAAAATGTCTACTTAATCAGTGTTCCCGTCAAAGTGTCATCCTCGCCCAAATACATCTACGTCTTCCAGGGAAAAGGACAAATAGAGGGGCAGTTCATATTTAGGAAGCTATAAAATCTGAAGATGAGACAATTTTTGGAAAGGGCGAGAAAAAGAACTGAAATTAATCACTTTTAGACAAAGTCTAACCTTGAAGTGTACAATTACTAGTCCCATTTGACTGGCTGAGCATTTTGCAATGATTTCCTCACTTCATTGCTATAAGACATCCTTGCAAATGTTAATGACAGCCTAGTGTCGAAATGTTCCATCACTACAGCAGTATGTTTGATGTTGAACGATAGGGATCCTTTGTGTTGTCCGGAAATTTTCCGCCGTTTTTGAACACCTTGGGTTTATTAACTGTTGTACTAAAATAAAGGACCTTACCTCATAAAGTTATATATTTTTTTAAAAAAGTAATTCAGCCCTATATTCCTGTTTAGATTCTGTTAAGATTCCTCAAATTCTGTCTGTTGAGGACTCGTGCGTAAGTTGAGGACTATCGCGTGCATTTTTGGTACCTGATGTTTTTCTTCTACTGCAAAGGTAAGAACGCGGTTCAACTGCGAGATAGATTTGGGACGTTTGAGTAGAAAATGCTCTCGAAGAGCGTACAGTGCGTGAACGGTTTGCGAAGTCCAATTAAACAGGGTAAATCCACTCCCACAAGTCGGCAACGATCAAAGAGGCTATCATCAGTTGGAAAGGACCAAATCGAAATGTTAATACAAACGAATCATCACATCACTGCTCTTGAAATAAGTGAGGGACTTCGTGTTTCGACATCATCCATCTATGGCCATTTACTTAAACATGGTTTTGTTATGCTGTTTGGGTACCTCACGAATCGAGCGAGCGCAATATGATGAGCTCGTTGCTTGGATGGAACCAAAATGAGCTGATCCTAAAGTGCATGGAAGCGTGGGACGAAAATTGGGTCGTGTACAACAAAGTGGAGCGAAAACGACTGTGGAGCCTTTCCAGTGAGCCGTCATAATAACTCGTAAAGTCAAAATCTTGATGCGTAAGATTATGCTGTGTTGCTGGCGGGATTGAAAGGGAATCTCTCATTATGAGCTGTTGCCGCGTAATCAAGTATTTTTGGCCGTTCGTCAAGAATTGCTAGAGCTCGGGTGGGGTGTCTTAACATCCCCCAACATCCCCCTTAACACCCACGCACCCCCCCCCCCCCCCCCCCCCCCCCCCCCCCCCCCCTCCCCCCAAAACCATCTGTGAAAGTGGGGTAATGAAACTTACAGGAAGATGGTGAACCACTACTGAACAGGATGGACGATATACTGTTTGATGAATGGGTTCGCTTTCCTAGACACTTTCACTATAGATGACCCCAAAATTGGCGGAATTTCTCCGGATAACTCTATACATTTCTCTCTATTCACGATGACGAAAGGGAAACACGTCACATGTGCACCCACTACTAGCTCACCAAAAGACCTAAGGGCTTAAAATAGAACTATAGTATCAGCAGAACTATATTTACCTCTGTCAAAGAAGGTGCTACGGGGGAATGGAAACCAGTGCGCGTTTGAGTTGGCAGGAAAGTTTGTGAGTTCCCTGAAAATCGAAACCTCCCGGAGAGCTTATTCCCTTCATGCCTTGAGGGACTCGACGGTCTACCATGCCAATCAAAGGGATGAAGAACTATAGACTCATCCGCACGGATTCATGGTTTAGCAGACATTTATAGGAAGGTATTCAGGTCATGAGGTGTCCATACATAACTTTATCGTAACGAAAGAAAAACTTGAAGACGGAGTAGACGCCCCAGGGATGAAGGATCCACGAACCATTTCTCGGTCCCGTTTTCCAAATCAGCTCAGTGTCTGCACTCATGGGAGAAAGAATAGTACGTAGAACCATGTTTCACTTGTTGTAGATTGTAGCTCACGTGGACTTATTGTCTGCGTCAATAAGTGAAATGAAACTTTCAAAAAGCCAAATACAAGACAGAAAGCAGTAGGTGAGAGAGAATGGGTATGGCACGCTACTAAGAATATCAGCATCAGAATTCGAACCGATGAATTGCAGTCCGTCGCCACCGTTACTATTGTACAGGCATCGAGTCTGCTTTTCTCGATACTTACTATGTAGCATATGTACCGCCCAACCACTCACTTCTCGTCAACCAGCCGGGTATGGGTACATTCACCCAGAACTGGATGGACGCGGCAAATCGCGCGGTGAAATTCGTTGCGATTCAAACGATTTTAGCGCCTATTATTGGGGTCCAAACTTGAAGTAGAGTAAAATGATAGGATCATCTGACCAAACTAATGTACTCTAGTTCAAATTTGCGCCCCAATGATAGGTGCCGAAGTCGTCCTGAACACCACGAGTTTCGCCGCGCCATTTGCCGCGTCCATCCAGTTCTGGGTGAATGTTCCGTCCCCCCAACCAGCCATTAGCACACAGGTGTGTTCCACTTGGTAACATTCGAAGCCCTGCACCGAATCCTCGACTTTGTCGTATGACTCTAAGTGAACCATGGCCGACTGGGGCGGCTACTGGCTATCAGCTTTCCTTCACTACACTACAGTACAGTTTTTGAAAATTAGTACACAGAACTTATTTTGACTTCTCCGTCTTCCTTCATAATCTTAAATATACAGTGGTGGCGAGTGGTTTATTGAAATTACTTAACAGGGGCGCATTCAGTGGAATGTATAAATGAATAAATTAGATATCATGTTTACTACAGTATCTAAATACTGCCCAAAATTTCGGATTCCACTCACTTTATTGCCAGACGTAGTAGAAGATGCGATCTCCAGAGAAAGATTCACACCAGCGTCCGTGAAGGTCTGCAAAGAGTGGTCACTACTTAATCATTTTTTATCAACCCAGTTTTATGAAAACTAGGAGCGGAGAATTAGAAAAGGCTTGGCTTGATCCTACAATATCTACATTATCCTATTTTGCTGGGCATGGGTGCTTCTTAACTCTTCGTACTGATCATTCTCTTTACAATGGTAAATAAAAAATAGAAATACACAGTTGAAGACAGAGGTCATGACGAAACTCCTTCGAAGGTTCTGTAGCAGGGATGAACCTTTGTCTGTGAAAAGTCGATAGATAGGAGATGTATCGTGGTGTTTTTCTATCATAAGCGTTCAGGGAAGCTCCAATGAAAGCCCAAGGTTTTCTAGACGTTTCGCAATAAAAGCAAGTCAATGCCCCTCACGCAGAACGACTGGGGTGGTGGAGGAAAAAATCACTTTAACGAAGTAATTCCAACGAGTGCAAATTTCAAATGCCTCTTTCTCGGTGCCTTTTGTCGCATTTTTTTTGTGGTGAAGCTTCCTCATAGTCGAGTGAAGAAACAACAGTCCTCCACGATCCCTCCGACCTCCAATGTTTGACAACTCCCCTTCAGAAAGGGTAACAGTTTGTAGGGTATACAGTAAAATAAGAACCAATAGCGTGAGGAGGAGCTCGTAGAACTTTGTTGATTCCCAACTTAACCACGCGGGATACTCAACCTCACTTATCTGACGTAGGGCAACAGAAAAATCCATTTGCAAGTTGAAGCGGCCTATGGTCTGATCTTCGAGGCGTTCCTCATTTTAATCATTTAGTGTGTCATGCACCTGTAAGGTTTTTTACCCGGGTGCGTTCTCTCGGAAAATGCTCGGTGATGTAAGCTTGAGGTCCTTAGGAAAAATGAGGATCTCGCTTTGGGTAAGTAGCACAAGTGATATCTGACTGAGACCTCGTGATAGTTGGCTTTTTCATGGTTGTACCCAATATCGAGTTATCCTAAAGAGGTAGCTTTAGGGGCAATCGACAGCCAATTCTCTGTTTCGGTGGCAGAGCGCAGATCAGCGAAAGCTTATTGCACCTGTGAAAACGAAAATTTGGGCTCATCGATCCGCTCACCACTCTATAATGCCTTTGCAAAAATATAAAAATAGGCTATAAAAATACGTGAGCAGCAGGAGGCCCCGAAATAGTATTTTTCCAAACCTAACACCAGTGCTACTTCACGCAAAATATGATCAGAGTAGCAAACTGAAGGGCTCTACTGGGACGTCGCCAAAGCTCGTCTGTCTTGCGCTTTGCGCTGTGACTTCTCCAAAACACCTGATTAAAGCGATATGACACAAACGCCTTTGAGAATCCTCACATCTTGTAGTACCCAACAAAATATGAAAACTTTCATCCCCTGGGCAGATACGGCAAATGAGCAACGGAATTTTTTCGAATTCGCACGAAAGACGGGTAACGGAACTTTTCCCCGATTGCGGCATTCTCCCTTGCGGCATGTGGCAAATGTCACTGCAATTACCGTCACCCCCCCCCCCCCCCCCCGCCAATCGATATGACGCAATATTTTTCCTTGACCGGCTTGCTTTTTCATTGGATTTTATCGTTTTTATAATTCTTTTTCTTGTTTTTATGTATATTAGACTTTTTTAATTAGAATGACTCCTCCTATATTAACGACGATCAATACCGCATTGGAATTGAAGGGAGCCTCCAGCCAATTCAAATAATTAAAGGACTCCCTACCTCACAAATTGCGCGCTCCAATCTTCCATCGCAATCCTGTGATAGGCGGCGGGTGCGGCGTGCGCGAAGTCGTCTTCAGGGAGATGTTCCCGGACCCACGGAAGACTACTATACTATGAGATAGGATGCACGATGAGGTAACGTTATTTTTGGAAAGCTAAACATTCGATACCGTACAACTCGATTCAAGAAAAAAGAGGAACAAATTTTCCAAACTCCCCGATTGGACTGGAAAATTGGAGCCTTTCATGAATATCTATAGTACACCGTAAACTGATTTTCAAGCATGAAGTAAAGTTTGTACTGCGGAAACGAAGACCATTCTCGTCGGCCATTTTCACCAACGGAACGTTCAGACACTTTTGTCTATTATATTGTAAAGTGTCTAGTTCACTAAATACGATTGACAAAGCTACTCCCGGAAAAAATGGAACATCCTCATCTCCCACGCTAGCTTCATGCAGCATTTGTCTTCAGAATGGAATATTTCAGAAGGTCGTTTGTTGACAGAGCGTTTTACAAATAGTACATAGCCATTACAGAAGAGACATAAATACTTGTGGATAATACAAAATCTTTGCGATTTGTTTCCAGCCAGAGCTAGGTGCCGATGACCAAAAGCACGTCATGTTACAGTACCCACCGCGGGAATCTTAAAATACGAGCGTGTAGGTCGTCTCATTTCATTCATTTCAACTTTCGAAAAGTTAGACATATCATTGGACTGAGATCTTCAGGCTCTACGAGCACAATGCTTTAGGAATCTGGTAAAACTCCATTTTTTGGCCCACTCTAGGGATTGTTCGGATGTTAAAGATAGCCTTAGAACCCATTAGTCATGACGGTCTACGTTTAGTGGTGTGCAAAAATTTTGTGACTGGCGTGATTACGAATAAAGCTTCCGTTGCTAGAGGGCCAGTAGCCCTGAATATCGGCACGGAGCATACTTCGGCGAATTGACAAGCTTCTCTTCTTTGTCAGACCAATTACAGTCTATTTTTGTCAGGTGAAGCTAATCAATGATACATGAATCATCCATGGAAAAACCTTCTTTAATTTCATTTCCAGACTCTTCACCGGTTGACCTCTGGAGTTCTAGACGGCAGCTTGCAAATGATGTCATCCAAGCAGCGAGCGGGCATTACGATCCCCTCATAAGAAGGGAATGCGTATGTGCACCGTCTTGTATAAAGGTGTTTCTCATCCGTCGGAACAACTACAACTCACTTCGGCCCCATTGTGCCCAGCACCCTCTTCTGCTAAAGAATTGCTGCCAGTAAATCCTGCTTATTTAGAATTGCTGCTGATTTATCCAGTTTCAAAAGATGCTTTACCGGATGAGTCCAGAATGACAAAATGACAAGCATCAAGATCTAACTGCTTTTTAAATTCAAACCATCAGCTATATGCCTCTGCTTCATTCAACAATAGGCTGAAATCAAAGTGAAGAGTAGTAGTTTCTTTTGAATCTGGGGAGGGCAGCAGCCAGCTATCCGTATTAAACGTCCCAGCTTCAAAAATGAACTAGACGCAAGTTCCCATTCATGGAGGTAAGGCTGTAGATCGAAAAATGGATAACATCGAACACAACCGGACACAAGTGAACCGATTGTGAACTTTGAAGCGGGTGCTAGTTACTTTACAATTAATATCTATCCTTTAATACAGGAGCAGATAGGGGAATGTGAAGTAATCCTAACAGCTATAGCATAGTTATCAGCCCCAGATTTTCCTGAATAATCCTTCCCAGGATCGGTCAGTTAGAGGAAAATCCTTCAGGATACTATCGTTGCAGTGTGGATGGTTTTAATTAGGTAGGCCGAACTCATAATCGCCTGCAACAGCTTTACAATACCGCTCTGACAGCTGAGAACATCATGAAACCATCACAGCCGCTGCTTTCCCGGTGCCAACGTCTAAGCCGTGACTACGGTATTCAGTAGAAAAACGAGAGTAATGGAAAAACGAGTGTCATCCCAGGGCTAAGCTATATGCACTAAGAAAAACCTCGCGAGATCGAACAACAGACTTCAATTATCACAGAAAAAACCAAAGCAAATCGAAGTCACTGACCAAAGGGAGCTTTCGTTGTGCGATGGCTTCTCGAAATCTCTCCCGTCGTTCCTCCACAGGTGCATGCTCCGACAGGGAAAATTTAACATTTGACTGTTGGGCAAGTTGTACAAGAAACTCATCACTTTGGAATACTTCACGAGGATTGGGAACAGAGGCAAGCATTTCTAAATCAATCAATATCTATCAATATCTGTGACTTACAGTAAGCTTCTCTGTGATCAATCTTTTCCGAGAAATAGAACACTAAATGATATGACATCAGGCATTGTTGCAGTGCTAGGACGCTTTGATTCTGAAGTGGCTATCGGAAGTTCAGCTAGGGAGCGCTGCTGGAGGCACTACACAATGAGTGCCAGGTGGCTACTCATAAAAGTAGGCGGCGCCAGAGGCGTACCAATTGCACTCCTCTTTTCGATACAGTTTTCATCAGGAAAAGAGGAAAAAGTTCATGACGACCCAGATTAGCCAATTAAATAAGCGATTAGAATAATTCTTACTTTCGTAAAGTAAATTTCCTAATTTTCCGATTTTAAGGCTTATGGGTATGGCAAAAATGTAGCATTCAATGTGGGAGTGGTTTCCACTGCGATAATCTCCACTGCTCCATTAAATCTTCTAGACCAACTAATTTACATTCAAACTTTTTCGTTTGGTAACCTCAGGTTTGACTTTTGGAGTGGTCTTGTGAGAAAAACAATGTCAAATTGCATTTTTACAAATCAAGATAAGGAAACCTGCTTATTCCGGCGTCCCTATTTTCGATTTTGGTGCCTATTCATGAAATCTCTCTCTTGTTATAATAAGAAGATCAACCTCAGAGTGAACTCATCGAAATAATCTAAATGTAAGGAATCTTTTTGTTGCCCTTATGAAACCGATGAGAAGTTTTGCCAGAACCTGGCAGCAATCACGAGATCTGAATTCATAGCAACGATCTGAGCAAGCACCTAACAAAAGCTGGGAGTTCAGGAAGATTTTGCAGTTGGATGCAGCTCTCCAGTGATTTCCGACTTAAGGAAACAGAAGAAGAGAGCAATCAAGGAAGTCTGTAATATTTAATTCAGCCACAAGCACTGAGTTAATCCTAATAAGGGCAGCGGTAGGGCTACCAAACAGCTCATTAGATCTCGACGGACGAATCGGACAAACTTAACGGGTAGTCCGACGAGTTGCTTATCGCGCACATCTACAGGTTCTTCTTATGACGGTTGTCATCTGCGGCCTATCTAACCTGCATCTTGCCCGCAAGATCCTATCTTCATGGCCAACACGCTGTTCATCGAATGGTGTCACCAAAAAAAGAAAGCAGACAAACCTTGTAAAGTGGATTTTTTAGAGCAAAAGGATTGAAATGTCCACCGATAGCAGGTTGATGAAGGGCGCAACTAAAAGGAACCTGGAAGTCTAAAGGATTCATCCTTCATCTCTCTATGTGATGTATGTACGTCTCCCCCTTCTAAGCTCACGCTTGTACATCCTTTTCCGAAACAACTCCCTTGACAATCTTCTTTTCATCTCTGGGGCCTCAACAGACTGAGTGCGGTCGAAATTAACCTGATGACTGATGAAACAAAGGGGAAAGGAGCCTTTCCAGTGCCACTGAGTAGCATCTGCCAGTGGGAGTCATGCTCCACCTTCCACAAATCAAATTGTGCCTGCCGATTCATCAAGTACTGTCTGAATCTTCACATATTAAGGCCAATTACTCCGAATATGTTCTGATAAATGCATGCATTTGATTCTTACCCATCAGCTGTGGGTGATGGTCAGTAAAGGAAACACCTTGAAGAAAATCGTTGCCGATCGAACACAATTCTCTCTGTCACCTCTACATGTCTATCTCTCCTTTGGAGCCATGCCCAGAACAGCTCCTCGTACGAAAAGGGTGGTGATGTCTTCCTCAGATCTCGGATGAGTGGCTTCCATAGTTGCACAAAATGGATCACCACAGCTTGTGGTTGGCCACATACTGTGGGGAATCGCTAGTTCGAGAGTGTCATTTCTTCAGCTGTCGGCGATGTCAACTCAACACGGAGACGCCGAAAACATTCGCGCATGCTGTACGATGAGTACATTAGATGGCTATCTGTATCTGACCAAACGACAATTCAGCATCGAATTAATCTAATTGTCGGAGGGAGTCCACTCTCGACATTTTCGGAAAGAGATCGGATTCATCGGAGCTTGGATTATGTTCTAATAGTCCTATAGGCAAGAGGAGTCTCATATAAGGCACATTTTGAAAAGGTGATGGAACATGTTAAACAGATTCGAGAACCAAATCACCTCCTTGAACGATTTCCCAAATATTTAGAAGTCTCAGTCTTCCATCCGTGAAGGTGAGGTCTACGAATGCGCCACGCTCACAACCTCTGCTCCATAAATTATGTAACCGCTTGTGGTATGGCAAGTAGATTACTCCTTTTGCAATGTTTTTCAGCTGCATCGTACGTTTAGAAGACCTCAATCTTAGGAAGTGCTTCACTCATTGCCCGCCGAAAGGTTGCTACTTTTATGATTGTCCTCGACCTCCCCCCCCCCATCCCCCCTCCCCAATATCGCGGTTGCTTTAAGGACTAGAAATAAGCCTTAGGCAAAAGAGAGTTGAGTTGCTGTGTGAGCCTAAACTGGTACAAGACGATACAGAGAGAGCTTCGATTACTATCTCTTTGAACGTTGTAGAAAGTTGGAACATTTTGGTTAGTTCAAAATATTAGAGCGCAAAATTATTGAGCTAGGACTGGATTGAAGTGGCGAAGATACAAGAATAAGTTGATGGTCATCGCATAGAAATGCTACAGAAGGAAGATAGCACGTGCTGGAAGATCCGCTTCGTAAGCAATGAGGCAAAGAGAACCGCCAAGAAGAATTTAACTCGAAGTGTGTGATTCATTGTGGAATATATGGAATGACCACAGCATCCGCATGCCTCAAAGAAACCCATCCTGATGAGCTACGCACGCATTCTTCGGTGATAAGTGTTATCAGGCTTGAAAAGCATGAGCAGTTTGTCACGAACGTCACGAACGACGCAGCTGGCATGATATCAGACCCGTTATTTTAGGTAGAACTACCTGACTTGAATGCAAAGCTAACGCTATTCTTCAAGAAAAAGGCACCTCCTTGGCTGATAGTCATTCTGAATGGGGACAGGAACACTAGACCTTCCAACTACTGAATGGTTGCACTTCTTCGCCCCACCCATGCTCTTATTTTGCACAACGAATTGAAATTGAATCAGAACTCAGCCGATAGGAGCCGTTTCCTGCTTCCATAAAGAATTCAAAAATTCCATCGTGTTGTAGTTTATTCATTTTCGTAGCCGCCTCCATATCCTATTCATTCCCAACGAGTGCTATAAAACATCTATCTATCTAGCTTAGGTAAATTACTAAGAAAACATCAATAGCCAGCCTAACTGTACTATGAGGAAACCCCTCATGAATCATGGAAGAGCTTTTGGAGAGGAAGTTTGAAGAAGCTTACCTCAACTCTCCAAGAATACATAGCTACAAAGCGAAGTTGAGCCTTATGGCTTGACACGGCGCACGCCCTTAGCGGTGTGTTCGTGTTTGGTTCTGTGTGATCGTCTCGTTTGGAAACAGTAGAATACTGAATGACCTTAAGGTAGCATTTATAGAAACGGGCAATGTAAATAGGAAAGCAATGAATGGAGAATATGATGATCATGTAGGTGTATCTGAATGATTCAACGATAGAAAGTGCTACAGCTGGCCTCCCTTATATACGAGTAGTTCAGCAAAATGCCTTCCATGTTAATCTCCCTATTTTGAATAGGTTCCCTGATATTTCATTAGAAAGCTGTGATTATTGGTGTGGAAAAACACGGTGAACAAGAGACGTGATCATCCACCAAATGACTTTAATAAAAGAGAACTGGCAGGAGCGTCATGTTCTTTTAGATGACTCTGGTTAAAACACAAAATTAAACCTAAAAAGTATCAAAAAAATCAAACCTAAAAAAGTATCAAACGTAATGGGTCTAAGGAAACCATTAACTTTTACTTCACCGACCGGTGACTGACCACTGTACTCATCTCCATATTTCATCTAAATCTAACTGTTATCCACATTACCTTTGGAGGTTGCACTAGCACCTGATGCAAACTTTTGTTCTAAATTCGATCCCGCACTCGACTACCTGTTCTATTGTACACCTAGTTGGGATGTTTAATCCGACTATAGACGTGGTACTGGAAACTGTTGCGACCACGTTCAAAATCCAGGGCTCACTATTTCGCTGCTCACAGTCTTCTTCACCTGGAAAACTGCTTGAGGTGGAGTAGAGGCAGTCGATTCCTGTTCTAATTATATGAGCGAGTGCTATGGAAATTGAATGCTTCCATATGTTGAGCATCAAAAGGAATACTCTTCAATATGCTCTGTTTTGTGCTTTGTCGTCATGGTGCTGCTGTGTGCTAACTCCTCACTGTCCTCAGTTTGTGATTAAACCGAGCTGCAAAAGAACTTTCGAATTTGCTATTGATTTTCCGAGCTTTCTGTTCTTTTTGAGCCATTTGATTTACAGGCTCAGTATTTAGGTGAAGTGGGTATTTCTTCCAGAGAAAGAATTTCCATGTCAAACGACGTTGCATCTAACACCGACTATTTATCTATTTTTGTCTTTAGAATGTATAAGGGTCACCGATATGTTGGTCATTTCAAATCAGCTGTGCTGTCACTTTTTTTCTCAATTAGCTCCCAAACCCTCGAAATATTTCGCACATATAGAAGTGTGGTTTTGTGAAGGGGGGGGGGGAGTTTGCCTCACTCAGCATGGGCGTGATGATGTTGGTAAACCACTGAACATTTATTCATGACACCCGAGAGTTTTTTGGCATATATTTGAGAAACCTAATTTTAGGATTCCTTTGTAACCAGCTGTATACTTCGAACATTTTTGTGCGGCAAGGACTTGATTTTTGGATACCACATTGAACCTAAGCTCATTTTTGATGTGTTGTGGTATCTCACTGCTGTGTGACAACATTCTGTTCAAGTGTTGACGAGTGTTGTGAGATGTTTCGGCGAGATATTACAACGCGGGAATATTGTCATTGGTGACCCTTGTCACTTTGGGCACCTAACTATAACTCATTGCTGGCTGGCTACATTACAACCACGTCTGAATCTGTCGCTGTGAAGGAAATATTCTTCTGAAGGAAGCATTTCCATTTCAAACGACGTTGCATCCTGAATTCACAATAAAGTCCCTCTCATAGCCGCTCTAAATGGTATAAATTAATGAAATCAAGAAAGACCGCGTCTCATAGTATGTCTAGCTACTGGGAAGCTCCAGTTTCCTGAACGGCAACTCTCAGCCAACAGACTGATGATCCTAAACGTACAAAGCAAACCGTTCCTTCAGAATCGAGGGTAAGTACTTTTCAGTAACTCAGTGTCATGGGAGGTTTACCTGCAGAGTTTAAACGAAGGCTATTGGGACAGCAAATCACTTTACGACAGTTTTTCTTTATTTGAACAATCCTGACAATTGCAAAGAGCCACGCTTGATGAAAATGAGCTATCTCATTTTCGCCGAGGGTTCGAGAACAGACCATCCCTCAGAAGCCATGGGTCAACTAACTTCGTGAAAGAGTGCGTAAGTGTAATTTTCTTGGATAACATATTCTTTCAGCTCGTAAAATAGTCTCATCGAATGTGATCCAAAATCTGACCTAGAATGTGTTCCTCCTTCAATGAATGTTGGCGCTGTACGGTTGTTCGAAGTTGGAGATGTTTCTGAGCGCAATCATTTTTTTCTAAAAGTATGTCATAGGAAGTTGTAGAGTCAAAACGACACAGCTGCTCAGTGGTGGTCGTCGAGCTAACTACCTGCATTGTATGCGGCACATTGCGTCAGGATCTCTCTTCAGAGGAGGGTTCGAAGAGTTCCAAGAATGAGCGGAATGCCAAAATGAACCGATTTCACTTCGACTATTATACAATAATTGATCGACTAACTTAATTGGGTCTCCATTAGCACAAATGGTAGAAGTGGTGTTAAGCAAGAAGGTACTTTTACTCACAGGATTCGGGGTTCAAATACTCGATGGATAACAGTATCCTCTAGCATTCACGGGAATAGATATCGTTTGAAGGAAGTTCTTCCCGTTCTGCGTGACTGACCCCTCAAACGCTTAGCAATTCGCGAAGAACATTCTTCGGTCGAGGGCCATATCCCTGCACTATTCTACTTTCAGTGGGGGTGGCCTCGGATTAGAACAAAAAGTCTGACTAATTCACTCGGGAACTTACTGCATGTTGGGAATAGGGAGTCAAACTTTCGATCCGCAATCTGTCTGCGCCCAAAAGCCTCCTAAAGAACTGGTAAAACTACCTCTCCCAAGTCGGAACTATCCCTCATTGAAAGTTATTCAGCGCACGCCTCATTGCAGAATTCGAATCAGAAGGAGTATTGAAATTGAAGCATTTTCTGTTTCTTAGCCTTCCTACTCATATGTCACATCCTTCGGTCGAGAGGTAAGCTGCCAAATGAGTCTTCATTAATCACACTCGATCACCTGTATCACCCGTCGTCCCGTAGATGATTGATTAGCTTGAACGTGTGCCAGTAACTTCTCTAATTGTTCGTCACCCTCCTCGCTCAAGAGGCCTTAGGACAACCGTCCCTCCGTTCAGAGCTTTCGTCACGACTTTGCACTGGCGGCCAACCTAATGTTCGTTCGACGTCTCGAGGGATCGAGTCTATGACACACCTGTGAAATGGCGATATGCTGGTCATGAAGCTCACGACGCCTCTTTGCATAACTTATAGAGGTGCTGGTTGTTTTACCCTTGAATTAAGCTTAGTTTTTTTTTCTAGAAATTCTTGGAAATCCCCAAAGAATTTTTACAAATGGTCACTACCCTTTTCTATGCATTTCATATGGTATTACATATAGGGAGGTTTCATGAAACCACATTCGACTGCCCAGATTGAGGCTCATCTTCGGCTCCGAAGCCTGTGAACGAGATCTGTCTAGAATCGCTTTAATGGAGCTTCAAGGGGAGATACTTGGCACAATCTCCAATGGACTTCAACAGCGGAGTGGTCAGATGCCAATTTTTCAAAGAAAAGCGCCGAGCTTGCAAAGACAGTTCGACCCTTATCGGGCTAGAAGAGCAAGAGGAATGTACCAGGATATGTAAAAAAAAGGCAATATAGACGGTGAATTGTAGTTGGGAGTGGAGGAGGGAGAGAGCACCCGCTCCCTTTCAGCATTAAGCGCTAAGCGCAGGAAAGGAGAACTAGCCGAATTTACTCCTTCTAGAGAAGGTTCTTAGCCACAAAATCATAGTTTTGAACTAAGCCTCAGGAGGGTACCAGCACCGGAGTGAATGATATGATCACCTTCTGGGAAAAGCTGGGATGGTGTAAAAACTGGTTATTCGATTGACTCACCATCCGGTGCTCTTGTAATCCTATGGCTTAGATGGAAACAAGCTAAATTTTCGGCTAAGATGAATTTCTGAGACAGTCGGCTACCCTTCCTCCTACGAGTTCTAGCGTTCGATAGGGAAGAGCGCCTCTACCATTAGCACAAACTTCTTTTTACCTCATCTTATCTCTTTTCTTCGATTCATCATATAGTAGAGGCTGAAAGTACACCACCACACATTGTCTGGTTAGGTTGTCAACAACAAGCTCGAAACATCTGATGCTTCAGTCCTTACTTGAAGCTTCGGAACTGGACCCTACGTCTCTTCCTTGTTTCAATGCATTTTCGACGGAGGGCCTGAGGATGTGCGGCAAACCTGTTACAAACAACTGTTTTCCCCATGAAAAGAGCGATTTTTTTCTGAATGACCGCCAGGCTCTGCTGCTTTCCGACATGACATTCTGAACATCTCGTATGGGTAAAAGTTTTATTTGAGACGGTAGCTCGATGATACGCAATTACACTTTTGATGAAAAAAAAAATTATTAATTGTTTGTCGGTGTGTTGACTCATCCGTCTGCAGAACTTCTTATAAGTATGATAAAAATAGTGATATGGAAAACTCACCTCCAAGTGGCGTGCGAATTCGCAAATATTTCAACAACTATGGAGAAAGCTTAAGAACTGAGTTGGTATGAAGACAGTGATAGCCAAAATAGGCATGGATCATAACAGTGACGTGTACGGCTCAACGGTAATTTCGGCCAATCGATAGTGATCGATATTGATTAACGATGTGATCGGGAGGTTGAACATAACCTCTCGTTATGTGCTGCCGAACTCTGAGAGGATAGAGGTGGTTGGGTGTTGAACTAAACATGTGTTTCCAATCGAAACTGACCCGGCCCTCTTCGAAATCAATCAATTAGATATAGTACCACTCGATACTTCTACTATATAATTGCTAAGTGTTGTCTCCGTTGGCCTGTCAGTGTGTTTATTTGTGTATTTGTGTTTGATGGATTTGGAGAAAAAAACAGGCGGCAGGATGGACACACTGATAGAGGGTGACAGGAAGTGATAGCAACCATGAAGGGCTGATAAGGAGAATCAGAAGGCAAAAACCCCAATAGAACGACGCGATTCTCGCATTTGGAACGTAAACTTGGCAGGTTGTCAGTGCGATATGGCGTGTGTCACATTTGTGGATAGTTGCTGATAGAAGCTGATAACAAATGATAAGGGATGCTAAAAAGCCATTGAAAGGAAGTGGTGGGGGCAAGCGAAGGATAGTCAAGTGTTAGGAGAGTGGGCTGATGCGTGCCCTGTAGAAAGCCATGAGTTCGACCCTGGAGGCAAAAATCCTGTTATGCTAATTTGCAACGATGCTGTCGGTATCAGAATGAGGCCAAGATCAGTAGGCCGGCTGAGTGAGGAATCCAGTCACAACAAGTGTGTCCAAGATCTTAAAGGATTCAGGGACGGGATCAAGACTCGGGACGACACCCGGAAAGTGCGCACAAACACGTCGCCCTGACTTTGTGGAATTATCGATAGTTGACCAATACAGGCTTCGCTGCCAGAATCGGATCTACATTAGCAAATGGGAGGTTCGGATACATTTACCGCAGCTCAGCCACCTCTATTACCTGTCGTTCGTTGATGATTGATTCACTCGGACGCGTGCCAGTAACTTCTTTATTTGTCACTTTCCTTGCAGGAGAGGCACGAGGACAACCATCTCCTGTTCGGAGTTTTCAATAGGGCGTTTGACCACTATGCTGACGGCTAACCTGATGTTCGTTCAACGTCTCGATGGATCCAATCCACGATCATCACAAAATCACCCGACGTTTCCAGCTCACCTGAACATGATTCCTTGGCATGAGCAAGACCGCCTCAATAGTAGCTCGTTCACAGAGCTCCAATTTCTGCTCTGCGCGTGCGTGCGCCCTAGTGCCTTGAATTATGGTCTACTCTCAGGAAGAGCGGCAGTGTAGGAAAGATTTGCGCAGAGACGATGTTTTTTTACCTGTTCATTACTTCATTACTTCTACCCACTTGTATGTGATTCATATTGTATTACATATAGGAAGATTTCTAAGATCACATTCAGCTACCCAGATCAAGGCTACTTTTCGGCTTTGAAGCTTGGGAACGAGTCGTGCCAAGAGCCGCTCAGGAGGTGCTCCAAAAGCAAATGCATTGCACAGTCTTCAATGGGTTCCAGCAACGAACCTTGCAAAATAGTACTGAATATGGAGAGCCAGTCCGACCACTGTAGGATGGGAAAACCAAGAAGGACGCTACTTTAAAGAGGGGTAGCCAATTCTACGCCTTATACAGAGACGACTCTCAGCCAAAGTAATATAGTTTTTACCTGAGCCTCAGGGAGTGACATGATGACCGCGTGGAAAAAGCTGGGATACCGTAAGAATCGAATACTCAGCCCTAGTGCTCCTGCTATCCTAAGGGTAGGGTGTAAAACGATAATATTTCGGTTTATAGAAACATTTCTAATCACCATTATGAGTTCCCAAAGTCGGCTACACCTCCTTCCTTGAATCCTATCGCTCAATGGTAAAAAGAACGACCCTCCTCTTCCCGTCTACATTTTCACCTAATCTTCAATTCATCATATAGTGGAGTCTGGAAGTATAATGTGCACACCACTCATTGTTAGGTTGTTAACTGCAGGATTGAAATGGCAGATGGAGCTTGAAGCTTCAAAATTCTACCTTTCTAAACAGAACTGAAACCTGTGCTTTACACTTGTTTCAATGTATTTTCGACGGAGTATCTGAGATGCATGGCAAATCTGTAACAACCAACCGTTCTTCCCGAAAAAAGAGCAATTTCCATAGCATAATCATCCGTTTAGGTTGCATTCCGACATGACATTCTGAAGACTTTGTATGGGTGTACATTTTTTTGAAAAGATAACTCGACGATATTCAATTATCCTTTTTTCAAAAAACAGTTAATTGTCTGTCTGTCGGTTTGTGACTCATCAATCTCAAAACTTCTTATAAGTATGATAAGAAGAAAGATATGGAAAACTCACCTCCAATTGACGTGCGAATTCGCAAATATTTAACAACAGGCAGGAAGCTCAAAAAGTGGGTTGGTATGAAAGCAATGATTGTCCCGATACGGCATGGATCACAACACTGACGTGCACTTCTCAGCCGTCATTCTGGCCGATGGGTACTGATCGAAAAAGTAAGCATTGTGATTGGAAGGGTAATCATCATCTTTCTCGTTTTTGCAGTTAAACTGTGGAAGGGTTGGCTGCTTTCATAGTCCATCGGCCTGCCGGCCGGCGTGCCACGAGGCAGTGCTAGGGGGGAGGAGGGCGGCAGACGGTCGGTCGAAGGGTTGAAAACAAAGGAGAACAAGATCAAAAACCAAACAACCAGGGGCTCGTACAAATGGTTTTTCAATCTTGTCTCTCCTTGTTTACAGCTCTTCGAGGGGCTGATCGACCGTCTGCCCCCTAGCGCTGCCTCGTGGCACGCCGTTGAAGTGGTTGGGTGTTGATCTCAGCATTATCAATTGGTACTAACCCGACCTGCTTTAGCATCAGTCAAGTCAGCTATAAATTTTAGTCGATATTAATCCCACTATATGATTGGTAAGTGTGGTCTCGGATGGTGTCTATCGCTGTGTTTATTTGGTGTATATCTGTATCTGGCCGGAAACTCATGAATCCTTCTTCGCTGGACTTAGAACTTTCAAATTCGATGAAAAAAAAAACAGGCGGCAGAGTGGACACCCTGATAGCGGGTGACAGGAAGTGATAGCAACCACTAAGGCCTGATAAGGGGAATCAGAAAGACAAAAACGACTAGAATACCTACGCTTTTGGCATTCGGAATAGAAGCTTAACAGGCTGTCAGTGCGACAAGGGGTATGACAAAGCCGAGGATGGTTGTTGATAGGAGCTGAAAACAATTGATAAGGGATGCTAAGAGGCCATGGAAAGGATGTGGCAGTGGCAGAAGACGGATAGCCAAATGGTTAAGGAAATGGGCCGATGCTTCCGCTTTGGCAAACCATTGGTTCTATCCATGAGGCAAGGATGTTAAAAAATTCAGGGATGGGCCTTGGACTCGAGACGACACCCGGAAATTGCGAGAAAACCCGAAAACTCTGGTTTTGTTGGAAAGGACCTAAGACGGCAGGGTGTTGCAGCAGTAGCAACATTCTTGTAAAATTGTCTACCGCTTCCAGCAGCATCAGTGGTTGAGTCCCGGCTGCGAAGCTGAGCACCAAAAAGGGGCACTGCTCAATAGTATATGTGTGATTAAGCGCTTCTGACACGAAAAGGATGAACTCTCTTCTAAGCCTTGCTATGCCATCTGATCTGTTCCGGGGGGCTATCTCATCATAGCTGTTATCTACTTGACCATGTTAGCAGTGAGCGAATGGGTTTGAAAGGGTCTAGGGACATAGTATGCCAGGAGTCAGAAATGAAAAAGGGCGAGGGTCCTCGAAAAAAAAGTAACTGAAGCACCATTTCCGAGAAAAGGAAGTCTCAAAAGGGAGTGGATTAGGAATGCCACTGTCCACGTCTCAGCAGTCCTCGGCACCTTCTTTGGAGGCGGGAAGCTCATTAGGAAGCCTACAGTAGTGCTCAAGACAGGCAGAGTTAGCCATGTACCTACGAGGTAGTGACCACGCAGCGGGGGTTCCTCTTTCTCCCCCCCTCCCCCCGCCCCTTTCCCCCTTCCCTGCCATAATCCTTCATGAGGAAGCAAGCGACTGTTCAGAGAGGAAAGTTCAGTGGTGAAAACTGCATCAAGCTGAGATGAAAGTCTCAAACGAAGGATACCGGAAACTGGTCTTCCATTTCTCAAGCACTGATCAAGCAAGTATCGACTGAATATCACACCCAAAAATGGACGAGTTCCAACGACGCTGTATTGACTGCACCACCACAAGGGACCGAATGTTGGAAGTTTAATTAACCAGTCGTGACCTTCGATGATAGCAGAACAGCAGACAACTTCAGACAATTTCGGCTTGATGTGGTCAGCTCTTTGCGCAGTTGACACAACTGAAATCTCGTCCAAATACCCCTTTCAAACCATTTCTGTCATTGTGATTTGGTACAACCTCTATTTTCTGATACTGCATCTGGAAACTGTTATTTTTCGCAATGTCAATGGAACTTTCCATTTTCTTCTCCATCGATACCTTCTTTTCCAATGACATTTCTGCTTTTCAACCTAGAACAGATGTCTCGAAATTATCGTGATTCGTTCCAGCGTAGACAAAATTTGGTCAAAGCCAATGTATGAAAGGAGCATCACCTTTATTATGCACATTGAATTACAAAACATTGTTCATTGCAGTATTCTTGTAAGAAAACATCCTTCCTTACCGTAATCGGGCCATGAAGATCATCACACTACCGATAAGGAATTGTTCAACAGCACATATACAGTAGCGCTCGAAAGTTTTCGGCCAACTTTAACTTGCCGTAACTTTTTCCCCAGTGCAGCAAATCGCATGAAATTTTGATATGTTTAACTGAAGCATATCTCACACTATCCAACACTATTTGACTGCGAAGCAGCAATGTCCACATAACTAAGGGGAAGGCGTTTGTAGACTATGCTGAGAGCAAGTTTGTGGTGTCTGCAGTTATTCGCACCCTATGTGCAATTTTCTCCTCCACTGGGTTCGACATTAGCGCTCGTACACTTTGAACACGGCAAAAAGGAAAGAAGTCTAGAAGCACCAATGCCTGTACTTCCAGTTGCTCTTGATTTCAAGCTCTTCGGGATGCTTGGAACGTGGTCAGATTGAGGGTTCATAGTGGTAAATATTCACACTAAACCAATGCTACACATATTGAAATTTTGCTTGATTACATCAAGTTGGAAAGAAGTTATGACTGAAAAGTACGAGCGGAGAAGCATTTGGCCGAATACTTTTGAGCGCTACTATAACTCCAAACAGTTAACGATCTTGACGGATTCAGACAGCTCACAAGTCGTGGAAGGAACTCAGGATCCAGTTTGAAGGCTCAGTTCAGTGTTACAATTTTTTCTTTCCACAACCGGATGAAAGTGAATTACATAATAATAAACCAGATTGTCAGGGATAGGGAATACCGAACTGCCGAAAATCTGGCTTCGTGGTTCGACATGCATGCCCTGGTACTCGTGTCGAGTGGCGTTATCCCTAGGGCCATCCACACTTCAAATGCTTCATAAATTTGGACAATACGTGAGTTGTGCCTGCTTGTGCCTTGCATAACGCACTGGAAATGCTTAGAGTTTAAAAGGTGTCCACCGCTAGCGACCTCGAATTTTCTGATTGTTGTCCCATCTCATATGTTGCTTCGAATATCGTTGTCCAATAAGGCAACCAGCTTTCAGGGTCTACTTGTTTTCTGCTCTACTCTTATTGAATTGTGGCCTCAATGTTTCATTGTTTTGTTTAGTTCAATTTCTGTTGTTGTGGTTTTGTTCTTTCCTTATTTTTACCTCTTTTTCTTTCTTACTGCCTGGTGCTAGCCGCCCAATGTTTACGTGGGCGGCACTAGTTCGTTCTATATTATTGGTTTGTTCCTCTCTTTTGCCTGATCTGGGCACACTCTCACGAGTGTAATAAATAAATAAATAGATAATGTCAACAGTTATTCTTATAAACTTCGTATGCGGTTTCACACAAGTATGAAGCTGCTTGCATATGGCTTCTCACCTCGGCAGACGACCTTTCTTTGATGAAAATCTTTTCAATGGTTGAAGACTTTTATAAGTTTTCATCTTCGATTTTTACGGTGGATATCACTGTCGTTCAAATTAGGCACAACCTCGAGTGTGCGAAACAAATAGATAAAAAAATAAACATCATCCATATTGGTAGCTTTTGTCTTGAAGCCGTTCCGCAAAGTTCAGCATGACGAGTTTAGTTACAACATTTATCCATGAATAAAGGATAAAGGTAAAAGACTTTAGGCGCTAATGAATCCCGTCTCAGGTATGCGCCGTTGCATTCGACTTCCACCCAGAATCGTAGTGGCGAAATGAGTGCGTATGCGGCCTATACAATGACTTGCAGTGGCCAGCCGATGTACAGGTCAATGCTTTTATCCTCCCGGACGTGTCTGGTACCAATTCACCGACCCCGGAGAGATGGAAGGCTTTGTTGGTTCGGGCATGCATCAATCCCTTACTCGCTTGCGCGATTGTGCGCCATTTTCCGCTTCACCACCTCATCACCCGACATTTGTCATTTAGCCGTCACTCAGAAATGCCTTCAAAACTGGAAGAAATAAAAAATAGACAATTTTGAATTGTTAGAATTACAAGGACGTTATTTGCTAAGCATTGTTTGCCCCAATTCGCAAATTCTCTCTTAACTCATGCTCAGATCCATGATGATAACTGATAAAGCCATGTACTGCCATCAACTGTTCCTCGCTCGCGCTTCAACTTGACGCCGAATGAATTGGATTTGTGACGAGAACGGGAAATAGCGTCAAGAGGAATAGAGGAGGAATGGGTATGCACGAACGGAATGCTCCTCTAGCGTCTGGCTATCGATTTTCCCATAGTGAAGCTTTTTCGGACGCTTCTCTAACCTAGCCGCGCCACCGCCGCCGGGCGCTCGCGACAACTACGACGACGACGGCATCCGACACCTTCGAGCAGGCTCTTCAGCAGGATCGTCACCGTCGTCAACAATCAGCAAGAGCATGGCCACGACTCGAGCCGCTACATGTGAGTATGCAAATTGATTACGTTCTCTAAGTGGTAAAATTACTGAAAGGAACAGACTTTTCTCATCCGCTTCGCGGCCTTTTCCTCGGAAACGGCTTCGCGTTGGTTTTTACCAGAACATTTTAGATTTGAAGTGGTTGGTTGGTTTTGAGTACATTGGATGTTGGTCAACAATAACAGCTTTGTCCGAGGCGGCTGCACTTTACGCATCGCTTCACTTTTAACAGCCTACTATATTGGGTTTAATGAGCGAGTAGGTCTCGCCCCATGTTGGTAAAAAGGCATGTGGACGTACAGCGGTGAACTTTCACTGGGAGTTACTAGATTATTACAAAATTAGTCCAATCGAACTTGTGCTTGTCGCTGTGTAAACCTTCGATGCTGAGCATTCAATGCTTTCAATCTTTAAAATATTGAGCCTCCACAGCTTCATCTTGTGTGTTCCCCGGCCTTTTCAGTTTCACCTGTCAGCCTCCTGCATACGCAGGGAAGTCTCAAAGGACGGGGAATTCGTAGAGCGAGTATGTCCAAGGCTAGACTACTCTTTTCAACCCAATGATAACACGCATGGATAGAAATAGTGCCCAGAGAAGTAGATTGAAAAGATTATGCCATTCCTAGGACTTTTCCTAGCCAAAAAACTTTTTTTAGTACGAAGCGATCAATGACTTTTTATTCGTACGCGCCACTTGAGCATTTCCTTCAAATTTGAATTTTTAATATGAATTTTGAGAACGCTGTCATTGCGTTCTCACAAAAGGCCTTCGGCTTTGCATTTCGAAGTGTTTTCAAGCACAAGTTCCATTTTGGAGTTTGAAAAGGGCGATAATTTGCCGGACGACGGGGAGCTCACTTCAAAGGAGTTCGAATGTGACGGGATCGGAAGAGAATAGGCATTTTTGCGTGGGGAGTCCACAAGCAGCAGTTCGTACATTACTGATCACTTCCACATGATTATTTTATTAGAAATGCACTCGTACTCGTATACAATTGAACTTGGCCATTTTTCCATTTACTTTCCTCTCTCCATTATCTCATTTACACAATATCCCAATATCTCATCTAACCTAATCCTTTCCGAAATATGGATAGTCGGAGAAAGGACTCCTAATGAATCTATCACATACAAAGATGGTTCCCGTCTAAGAGTCTGACAACCGCTACCCACGCTGTTTCCCTCTTTCTGAGCTTTAGCATAAGTTTCCCTATGGACTAGAGATTTCGAGTAGAGCGTGAGCAAGGCTGCATTCACACTCATCAGTAGGTAATTATCCGAAGGTATCAACTGACCTCTTTCTTCTCTTTGCGAGTTTCGAGTGTAGTCAGCTGAATATTTTGCACAGCAGTCAGTGCGGAAAAAAAGAAAGTACGGATAAAGAGGCATTTATTAGAACTGGGCAAACGTTTGACTTAAGTTCATATCTGCCTGGAATACATAGACCTTGTTACCAACTGCCTGCAGAACGCATATAACACATTGTTGCTTCAAATTCGGTCTATCCTAAAGGGTTTCGTTTCTAAGTTGAAGGCACACTTTACGATTATTTTGAGGTACCTTTTTTAGGTTGTAAAGCGGAAGTGTTGATGAAGAGGAGTGCGACGGTGGCAAAGAAAGTAAAAAAAAATCCGCTTACTTCAAGACTTTTTAAAAGTGTAGAAGTGGAGGTTGTACGAGATCACCGTGACGGTAATGGATGTAAAAGATAAGAGATTCAGTTTGCCCCCATTGCTCAGTGAGATGTCTACATCAAGCCAAAATAGTCCGGAACTACCTCTCATGGGTTATGACAAGTTGTTTGGTTTTCCTACCTGGGAGTCTACTGAGATAGTGCAGCTTCTACAAAGCCGTTGAAACTCGTCCGCGGGGTGGGTGTGGCACTCATATGATGCAATCTATGACCCCTTATTGTACCCTACCCATGACGTTTTTCAACCTGACAACGGCGGTATGGTATAAGGGGGAGCTTTGACTTTGAACTATAGGGGACTCTCAGGAACCCATTTCATCGTGAACTGTGCCTTTAACCCGGATAAATCAATGATATATCAGTGATAAATAAGGTATCAGTTTTGAGTAAAAGCAGAGATCAAAACAACCGATTTTTTCTTTTTTTTAGCTGAATATTTCATGTCTTAACAACGTTTTTCTGTCTAATCCGTTTATCTTCATTCCCTTTTCACGTTGAATTTTATCCTTCCAGCTGTTGTAACTGTTACTTGTTATAGTTTTAAAATGCCCATAACTAGGTTCGTTTTCGGTGACGCATTGCACATACTCAGGAATCGTGAGGGCCCGGCAGGTTTGAAAAAAAGGGGCAGGTCAGGTCATTGAACTGGTCCTCCTCTTCCTTTAGAATCTTCTCGGTCCGAAGCAGTACTGAGATGATAACGCGGAATTTCTTCTTTCATTTGCTGACAAAGTATTTGATGAATTGTCTAAATGGACAATATTCTAAGGTAATACTTCATATGTTTGAATATGCTCATAGACCTCGTGTAATGAACGTTGCCCTCTACTCCAAGGGAGTAGAACATCGGAACCTCTCTGTATTGTGCTCTGTTGGAGGAGCTCTTTATCACTCCTGACCACTATTTTTTGCTTTTCGCAGAAAGGACTAAGAAATTCCTTAGCAAGGCAGTATGGGGCTTTCCTGAGGGATGGTATACGACGAGACGTGGGCAGCGGAATTTTGTAATTTTTCCGTCGGGGCGATATTCGTGGCCTTCTGCTCGCATGATAGTAAGGCAATATCCAGGCACTGAGCATGAAGCACATCGATTCAAAGGTGGATTCAATGGGAAACCGCATAGGTATATGTAGTGTAACTCACAGTGGATAATCAATGGCCACCAGTCTTCATAGTATGACAAGCCCATCATGAAACTAAAACTAATCTAAGCCTCACCATGATACCATGGCTCTTCAAATAGCTAGCCTTTTCGAGAGGAGGAGAGGATTCGAAGAAAATTTCGATCATCTTGAGCTCTTAGGAGTCACAACAATGAGTGTGGGATACTGCCCTAGATAAGCTGAGTTGTGAATTTCCGGCTCAGGCCTTTCATTAATCTAGGGTTGAGTTTAGAGCACAGAGCGTTTGATCTAAGTGGTTCCGGGCCTAAGCGGATCCATCGAGATGTCTCGAAGAGATGAATTAGGCCTCACTGATCACCGTCAGTCGCTTTGTAGCACGCTGCATATTGCCTCATCGCCCTAGGGGCACTGAACCTCGCTATGTGTAGGTCCAAATGATAGAACTTGGATTTTGACCACGACCCTTTTATTTCTTTTGGAAAGTATTTGTAATTATTGAGCAGCTCTTAGAAGTAATCTACGTCTTATCATCAGTAGGAGACCGTTCTGTACGTCCAAGCTTGATTTGTGATCTTTCAATTGGAAGTCGGGTGAAGCTGGCTGTGGCACGGGCAGGAGAAACTCCTACAAAAAGTCATGAAAGATGCTCGGAGCTATTTGCATTACTCGTGCAAAATAAAGCGGACGAAAATGTTCGGGAGGGCAAATGCAAAGCTGCATTAGCGGTTGTCCTGCATAACTTGAAGAATCATGCTTGAAAAGAACGTTGACTCGACAAGGATAACTCAGTTTAGCTGAGTCTCATGCGAATCCGACTTGTGGCTAGAGAGCTTATTAGAGAGATGATTCGACATTAGGCATGTGTGGGAACAGTGGTGAAGAATGGCCTATTTGAACAGAAACCAGCCAGAAATCCCCGGAATCTGACCATGAGCTCGGAACTCCTCTTCATTTGCAACCTTTTAGTTGCCAAGATATATATTTAGTTTCTTTTTGGTGCTAACTAACTGAAATTCGACTGGGCAAAGTACATGTCAAGCTCTGCGTTGATTGGCTTTTTTACCGATGATTCCAACACATTCACGACATTGTACTCCACATGTTGACTGCACTTTTTGGGCCCCGTAGGACCGTGTAGCCCACATGTGGACTTCAGCTGTTTTTAATTTTATCTAGCGATTTTTCTTTTTTGTCACTTTTTTCCCGAGTCATTGACTCAGACCTACGTAAAGCTCCATACTGCGTGGATTCTGAAAATCTTTCATTTTTAGACTTTGAAGTTTGGTGCCATACCTGAGTCTCTCTGAATTAATATAAAGGATCAAGTTTTTGGCGTCAATCAATCCCATCTGAGGGATGCGCCCCTCGGTCGAATTCCATTCAGAATAATAGTGGCGCAATGGATGCGTATGTGCAATGACTTGGTGTGACCAGCCGATGTACAAGTCAGTGCTTTCATCCTCCCAGACGAGTCTGGTATCAATTTTCCAACGGGGATGGAAGGCTTGGATGGCCTAGATGGTCGAGAGAATATACTGACCATGGACGACTTCCAATGAATCTTGGCATCGTGTAAGTTTCGGTATGAAGGTGCGGGCTACAATTGCCACCGGCTTCAAGTCGGGGGTCAGGTCACCCGGGGCCCACCCACTGCGAAAACGTTTAAATAGGCAGTTCTGAGGTGGGTTTCCTTGTTGTGTTTTACGAGCTGGTGAGATATCTGTGGTTTATACTTGAGCTAACCGAAGTGTGAAATGGTGCATGAATTGGATGAATCTCAAATTTTTTTTGGCTTCCAGGTCCTGACGAAGGCGATAACTGAATAAAGAGCTGTACCATCTCGGCCAAGGCTATACCGCACCTTCATACCAGGAGAATATACTGCCTCAAATGAACCATTTCTCTGAAAATAATCGTCCAAAAGACATTTTTGCCGTGCTAGCAGTACTCCATGCGTTGTTCATTAAAAAACCTCAAAAAAGGGAAAACTCATTCCCCTCAGCATCTTCGCTGTTATGGACTAGGAGCATAGCCCGTTGAGGCTCCTCGAAATGATTTTTTGATATAATCGAGCTCATGGAAGAACGACTACCCAGTACCCCAGTACAGAAATCTCAGAATGAACCCAAAAAATGACCAAGTTGGACCATAAGGTCCACATGTGAGCTGCAGCCGCGGGTGGAAAGGATAGGCGCGCTGGTCCCTTGCGAGTCTTTTTCCCCAGAGCGTGATTGTTGTCAGAGTGTTAATATATGAGACTACCCCATTCAGTCGTAAGTATACGGATGCTGATGATAGCTCAGGAATCAATGTATTCAGTCTATTTTGTGAAGCAGTAAAAGCAGCAGTGCGAATTTATCGCTAACCAAAATTGTTCTTAATTTGGGGTGTGGACGGTAGAATGCGGATATTCATTGCAACTGGGAAGGAAGCTCTAGGTTCGTCTGCTTTCGTGATTCGCATCCTGTTGATTTCCATCGTTACTTGTCGTGTAGTGAGGTGAGGGAAATGACGTCAGTTCGAGACACAAGTGTCGCAATTACGACTTACGCGAGGTTTTAAGTGATAGTGAAGTTAGCGTCTGAGAGAAAGTCTACAGTAGCGCTCGAAAGTCTTTGGTGAAATGGCTCTTCAGCCGTACTTTTCAGTCGTAACTCCTTTCCTACTGGATCTATTCATGCAAAATTTCTATATTTGGAGCGTGGGTGTATTGTGAATATTTACCATTATTAACCTGCAGTCTGATCGTGTTCCAGATATTCCAAAGAGCATGAACTCAAAATCGACTGAAAATACAGATGATGGTCCTCCTAAAAACTCTTTCCTTTTGGTCATGTCTAAAGTGTACGAGCGGTAACGCCGATCACAATAGATGAGAAAACCCCATATAAGGTGCGAATAAGTGCAGACGTCAACAACTTTACTGTGAACAGAATCTGCTACCGCAACAAACACCTTGCTCTATCTGTGGATATTGTAGCTTTGCAGTCAAATAGTGTTGGATAGGGTGAAATATGCTCTAGTTAAACATATCCAAATTTCGCGCGATTTGGTCAGACAAGAAAAAAGTTATGAGGGAAAAAGCGTCAGAGCATTTCACCGAAAACCTTTGAGCGCTACTGTATGTGCACCGTAAAGAAAGGCGTTGGTTTCTCGTAATCGGCGATGTTTTGAAGTTTATACGATGCCTTCTATGACCGTTTGGCCAGACCCTTCCTCGCCTAACGGAACAAATAGGATCACTGAGTGAAGGCTATATGAGGCCAAGAAACTCCTCAGACTGATGCAGAAGCTTACAAAAAGTCAAGAAATTTGGGGACTGAACTTCTTTAGTTTTATAATAACTTATCTACATTCTGTTTTAAACTCTTCCTTTTCCTTAAAAAGCTTCCACGATTGTTTTGTAGGAGTGCAAGCTTAAAGATGTGAGAAATAGACTTGGAAGGGCAAATTTCTGTGGCTGATAAAGTTTAGCAAAGTATCCCTTGAATAAGCAAGAGGAAGCTGATTGAACAGACCTAATCCGAAACGAGAAGAGCCTTTTGGGTTCAATTTCCGCTCTAGTTTCTCCGGTCTCAAATGAGTGTCAGTAAACCTCTGAATATCCGCCGCAAATGGGGTGCAAGGTGCAATCGAAAAACCTTCCAGTGTACGATCATGGATAGGTAATACCTGTTTACCATCTGAAAGATAAAAATGAAAATAAATTTTTGGGAGAAATTGATCCCATCTGAGGAATGCGCTCCCGCATACGACTTCCATTCAGAGCCGTAGTGGCGTATTGAATGCGTTTGTGTGTTATTCAGTGGCTTCCGGTGGCAGCCAATGTACAAGCTGGTGCTTCAATCCTCCCAGAAGAATTTAGAACCAATTAACCGTCCCCGGAGGGCTTGGTTGGCCAAGGCAATATCCACCGGGACTCGAACCTCGTGACCATGCATAGTTGATAGTGCGCCATTTACCATTACACCACAACCACCTCTGTTTAACTTCATCGTTCACATCTATCTTCTTGTATATAAATTCATGGTTTTTGAAAAGAATTAAAGAATCACAGCATCAGGGGAAGCGATAACATACCGTACCGCTTTGCCTGTTTTTCTGTATGGATCCGTGACTGACTGCGACCAGTGTTTTAAGGCTGGTATGGGAACCCTCCCCTAACAATGTGGGTTCCCATACCAGCCATTAATCACTGATCGCAGTCAGTCAGAGAACAGGGAGATTTCATGTGGTATAAATCAGTATCCGTGATATTATTCGATTTTTTCATTGGGATTACATTCTGCTATCAGAATGTGCTGGTAATGGGCCTGAAGAAAATGATAGCTGCTGAGTACATGTAATGAGGAAGATGATGGGAGCCATTGGATGTCGTTATAACTGGGGAAAACCAGATGTCTCATGATGGTGCTGATATAGTTTGGCGTTGTGTATGTAGTTCCTCTCAGTTTGACTCACTCATGTTCTGGCTGAGCTAACGAAGCTATGTTGGGAATTTGATCTCCCAACCCGGACGACGGATCGGTTTTCTTGCATCAGTAGCTGTTTTGCTGATATCCCTCCCTCAAGAACTGCGTTAGTCACCTACTTTGAACTTTCATAGTGTTCTTTTCTAAAAAGAACGTGAGAGCAGCCGGTGAAATGGAATTAATAGCTGACGGAGAGCTCCACAAAAGGTCATTATGGGGTGAAGTGACACAAATCCCGTCGAGTTACTAAGGTGACAAGCCCCCGGCCTACTGTAGTACTTTAGTCTCCAAACAAGTAGACTCGAGAGGATAACGTCCTAAATTATTTGTTTTACGGCTTTAATAGCTTGAATAAAAAATTTAGTGCTCTTGTCCAAGAAGTCCTTTTCTTTCATTTTGTTTTGTGCTTTCCTTCGCGGAGCTGGTTCTAAAAGCTCTTTTAGCCAAAAATGGTACAAAACTCGAGACAATGGTTCACTTCTAATCGAATAAAAGTCAACAGCCTAATCGCAATTGTTTTTCATTATCCACTGCAGTCCAACTGTTTCAATGCCAAGTTAGTAGAGGAGATCAGGGATCTCGCCCCAAATGTGCACTCTGTCTATTCGCTACGTGATGATCCTCTTGAAATAACGATCGTTTTGTGATCAAGTTGTGAATGCTATCATTAGCAATTACAAAAGACACCCCTGCTGATCATCATTTCTTAGGGAAGCACAGACTGGGTGGACCAATTCTATTCACAAGTGGCGCAAAAGGGTTCAGTGTCGGTTATAACCAAAACGCTTTATTATGATTCTAGAAGAATGAATATGTACTTTCCGGGGCTTCTACCATCTTTAGGGCATGGTAATCCCAGACCAGTCAGTGGTTGGCCTGAAGTGGAAAAGGCTCATTGTTATGGGCGTGATGATACTCCATATAAGTGCTCCCGGTAGCCTTGCCTTCTATGACTAGAACACCCCTTGGTCATCGTCACGGAACAAAGAGCAAAGCAGAGTTTAAGTAGTTTTGCGGTGTTGTCTCGTTCTTCCACCCACATAATATGTACCTATATCGCCTTCGTTTGAGCCTTCAGCTCTTTACTGGCAAATTCATGAGCGATCATTGGCGATTTCCATTATTTACAGTGTGACAATCAACTCCCATTGCGAACTAAGAGGCATTTCCTGCTGGTTTTATTTCTAACAAAGTCACGGAGTATCCCCCAATTCCCGATGCGAACTACCGAAGCATTCGCCCATAGTTAACGAACAGAGGACGGTTTCATAGAGTGTCGTTTCGTTTCCCTGCACAGCTTAGGTCTTACTGCTATGCACTCGTGCTTTTACCAAAGTAGAGAAGGACTGGGTTGCGAAACGAGTCCACAGCGATTTCGTACTAATGACCCGGATTCAGTCGCTTTTTTTACCAGCGACGTGAGCGAAGCAGCACGAAGCGGAGAAGCCCGATTGTAAAATGTCAATCCCCTGCATTTCGTGAGAAGATATGTGGCGAGCCCAAAATGAGCTTTTATGAGCTACGAAAGGGTATATGAACGTCACATTGACGGCATACGAATATTGCTAGGAAAAAGGGATATGAGAAGAAATGAGAAGGGGAAGGCTTGTCACAGCTAATAGCGCCTCAACAGAAGCATTGACGAGCTCCATTTTCGGGGCTGTAATGAGGTGAAAAATGGCGGGAACGGTGTAGTGGCAAGTGGCGCACTATGACATATTCATGGTACGGAGATCTGATCTCGGGCCGATAGTCGTCTAACTATTCGAACCTTCTATCCCTCCGGGGTCGTTAATTGCTACCCTACTGGTCTGGGAGGATAAAAGCACTGGTTGTAAATCGGGTGGCCAGTAGCACCATGAAGATATGCTAAAACATCACATCCTACTGGATTGCTGAGCATACCATTAAGAACTTCAAGTCTAGACAACGAGCATCTGGGACATCTTAGTCAGCCCGGAACTCCCGGGTAAGCCGTAAACTTCGCAAACTGCTTCCAGTATTCCTTGTGGGCAATTTTCTGATTTACGGTTCCCCACTTGACATGAGCTGTTCTTAATGCCTAGTCATTTCGAATACAACCGTATCCGAACCAAAACTTCTAAGCCTCCAATAGTACAACTGGCTACTTAAACCCAGAATTAGGACTTACATTGTCCAATAGATGGTGTGTTAGGTTTTTTGAATAGTCTACGATTCTGAATGAAAGGGGACCAAAGATGGCGTATTGCATGCACTGGTCTATGGCTTGTTTGAATCTGTTTGTGGAAATTTCGATGTTTATAACGGATAGCAAATTCAAACGTGAAGGCTTTCACACTGACTAATCTTTTTTAGGCCCCACAAAGACCATCCTTTCCTCGAAGAACAAGCAAAAACGTTCTCACCTTCACTGAGGAAGTCTGCACAATGTCTAGTTATTGCTTTTCCTTTTCGCCTCAAACTTCCAGCTTCTATTCGAATGGAAAGTGTAGTTCTACCAAAATGTTTTTGACTGCTCCAAGGTTGTTACCTGTACTTTCTGGGGCTCTACCAGCAAGCTTAGATGATCAAGCCTGGCAACGCCAATTCGTTACGATTGTTGTCGATCCCATCAACTATTCATGAGAGCGGGTACACGAACGTGTTCGTAAGCGTGTGGTGAGGTGAGGAATCCATCCTCAGGAACCATTCTAGGACTTTCTATCCTTTTACTACGGAATCTCATCATCCCCCCCTCCCCTCCTCTCCGTCTCTTGAAAGAATACTATTTAGCTGTTTTGTTACCCTAGTACTAATTTTCTACCGTGTTTGCCTATTCTACGGAAATGCTAGACGCATCCCAACTGAACTTACCTCCCAAAATGGCATCTGAGGCTTTGAGCACCTTAAGGGGGCGCTTTCCATTTCCATACTTGCCCTTCATCTAAAGTCATTGGTAATCTTACTCCTTTCATCTAAAGTCATTGGTAATCTTACTGCCTGGCTCTCTCTGGCTGTTTTCACAATCACCATACCTTCCACACACCTCTTCTAGTCTAGAGATTATCAGGTTTCCAATATAGCTTCTTTCCAGCGATATATTTTTCTCACAGTCGGGTTGCAACTAGGCATGCTGTAAAGAAAAAATAGCAATTAGTGCATCACTATGAAGATTGCCGCATGAATATACTTCCGAAATCTACAAAATTCAATATCATGCTGACCTGTTTACTGTTTCACGGATCTGTCAGCACTAAAGCTCGCTTCCAAAATTTAGGCACCTAAAAAATTGGATTAGGTCTGATCCCTACATGAGAGCAAATGTTACCGCACTGAAACTGTAAGTAAGGCAGAACTGGAATTAATAAGTAGTTTTATGAGGGAAACAGTCGACGACTCTATCCTACCAATCTCTTTTTCCTATGCAGTTTCAGAGAAAAGGATAGCAGAGCGGATCTAGTTGCTCTTGATCACATCACTCAAAGCGGTCTCATTTCAATTTTGAGGTGTAATATATATGGTGTTAGGCTTGTGATATGATATTCAGTATTGAAGCAGGCTGACCAGTTTTCGTATTCCCGGACAGTTCTGATACGATTGTACCGTTGAGTGGGGAAGGAATGAGGGATGAGAGGTGATGAGTGAGCTGAGGGGTAAGGGTAACCAACTGGTGAGGGACACATCTTCTGCTTCCTTTACATCCAGTCCAATAGTATCATCACATTAGATAGTCGACCATGCGATCGTTCTTCAGACTGCTTCGTTTCGGATGCTCACCCATCACCCCTCATCCCTCACTCATCTTTCCCACTAAAGGGTGCTACGGTTTACCTGCGGAAATGTTCTATATACATGGATTTATAAAGCGCCAAGGGAGCTATCCTTGTACGCTCCATCCTAGGATTTATATAAATACCCCTTCATGTATTAGCCTATGCTTTCAGTTCCATGAACACTTTTTCCAGGCATAGCTTCCTTTTTACTTTTTTAGCCATATTAAGTAAAGTCACCAACCGTACCACTGCTATCTCCCGACCATAGCTTTCCTCATAAACTAAGTGGCAAAAACATCCCAGTTAATCAGACCTCTCCTTCCTCTATCGGGTAATCTTTAAAAGCTAAACGGCGAGGATTCAATTCACATTAGGGAAAATTTGTGGAGATAATGACGTTCACCGACATCTTCTAGACTGAGCTACAGTAATCTGCAGGAAATAACGATTAAACGAAGGACTTATGCACTCATCTTAATGTTCTGCAAGGTCTTTTTTGGCTCATCCTGCGTTTTGCAAATATTACGGTGTTCCAATATTCTTCAGAATTCTTGATGCAAAAGATTAATCCTCCTATTTCTCGGGAATCGCTGATGGGGCTTCGTGAGCTTTCTTCCATAGTAACACGAAACCTGACTGTAAGGATGCAATCTCAATCACCCAGAACGCGTTCAGCTTTTTAATTCCTGGCTGCTCTCCTACCATATCCCTGCTCATTCACACTCCCGTATGAGAAAATTCGTTCTTTTTGTTGTCGTAAAGTTGTTGCACTAGAAGAGGGGAGGGGCTGGGAACAGCGATGATGAGAGGAAGCGACCCTCACTCAGCTTTTAAGTTCAAAGCCCATTCGGAGGCTGTGGAGATGAGCACAACTGGATCCTTTTCTGTATGGATTAAAGAACATCTGAAAGGAAAGGTTAGGTCAATCTCGCCCTAGCTTCAGTTTGAATGTTTTGCTCTGGTTGCCAAGGTATAATCTCGTAACAGAGATAATCTTGGGGTTGGGGTCCTGGCGGGCGCATGGAAGATAACCCGACCATAAAGGAATTTTAGATCCACCTCACGGATCCAGAAGTGAACCAGAAGGGGTGTGAACTTATTCGCTTGATAAAGTTAGTCTGTAACCTATACTTCGAACTTAGAACAGCTCATTTTATCATCTATGACGCAAGCTTATTCTGTCAATCAGGGATGTACAGTACTGTTATTTGCCTAGGATTCCGCGATGATTAAGTTGATCTCGAGGGTCTTGTAGGGTGTTGAGATGTTTGATCGAGAACTTCATAAGTTGATTTCATTCTTTCAGGCGACAAAGCAGGCGGATTCGCTTGATACTGAGCCACTAAGCTATTTTGCCAACCTGTTGTGGAGTTGTATTGATAGAATATTCTGATAATGACACCAAAATCTATCGAAAGTCGTGTATGAACATTAAAAAGCACCAATCTTCATGAAGAAATTGCCCCTATGCAAGGAGGGTAGAGAAAAACAGTTGGCCATCTCTATGCGAAGGGGACCTAAAGAGCCAGAGGCTTAGCAGCGCCTTTGAGCTACCTTCTCTTGCACCAAAGTGGTGCTCTCTACCTACAAACGTACACTACACTCCTCAGCTGAAGCTGTTGGTCGTGCCGTTTTTCCATCGTAGAAAACCCACGTGAGCAAACCATGCTTAGAAATTCACGATTATCCTGAAAACTTTGACTTTTAGGGTTGTGCCGTGGGTTATAAGGTCTGGAAATTTGAGAATTCCTTAACAGCTTCAATAATGAGAGATAAATACCTGGAAAAGACTTACTCGATGCTGTAAGCTGAGTATTCTCGGACTATTTAACATTGCTTGGAAATCAAATCTTATTAGAAAATGTTATCATCACCGCTGATATGTCTTCGCATGAACATAGGACAATCTAAGTCAACGAGCGATGGGGCAAATAAATTGAAAAGTTTCAAAGGGATACGGTAATTCCTCACTAAGCCCCACAGAGGGCATGCCGCAACATTAAAATTGACTGCTGACCCGAAGAGTCCGAAAAGGGGCAGTTATGAATAGAATAGAGTTGGAGACAACGGAAAGCCAGAGCTTGGCACATCAACGGTCGCTAACGAGCAGAAAACGTTTCGAGAATAATACAATGATAGATAGCCAGAGGCGTGGTCGGGTTGCAACGAGAGAGCAGCATTTTCATTGAAGGGGTGGAGCGCTTCTGAAGATCGAGAGAGCATTGAGAAGAGCAGAGGGGCTGGTCATAGTTGTAGGGCGACGAGGGAGCAAGCTGTAGTTCAGGGAGCAGTTGATGAGCCCATAGAGACTCAGTGAAAAATGGGCAGATCAGCGAGAAGATCCTTGAACGAGAGGTAGAGAAGCAAAGAGCAGTGGGGGTGGATAGAAGGGCGTGCCAAAGTGGAAAACGCCAGGCATGCAGGGTCAGCTAAACTCTCAGCAACAGTAGTCCGGCATGTGCGAGTGACGTTCCTAATGGCTTTCCTACTCAAGTATTACACCTGTGAGCAATGAGTATAGTAGTTGTTAGTAACTCTTTTTCGATGAGCCTGATCACCTCAATTTTTTTCAGTTTCGGCAAAAATCCGAACTCTCTCTGAATTCCAAACCCGGCTATCCACAAATCAGCAGCCCCCAAGCAACGCGGAGATCATCACAACACTTCGTTACTTCCATCAAACGCTTATTGGGTGAGTGAAACACTTAAACACACTTCGTGGCTGTCGTTTCATACGAAAAAGTCGGTTTCAGTTGAATCTTTAGGATCTCTGCGACCGTGTTGTTTTCAGCGTCCTCTTCTTTTTTTCGTTTTTCTATCGTTTTTTGAAATCAAGCAAAAATAAGGTTTGTATAGACATTAAATTGAACTTCGCTACCCTTCTAATAGGAGCAATCCCATTTCTGACTCACTCCAGGAGCATTGAGAGTGAACCAGACTGCTCTCTCGAAGGAGACCTTGTAGAACACTAGAACTATCAAAAAAAATCTTGAAATGCCTGGAAAAAACGGTCCCCAAGGTTTTTAGAGGTGAGCATCTGGGATTCGGCCCGACCTGTCCTATGGAGGAAATATACAGACAGCAAAGAGTCCAGGACCGTATCTACAAGGATCAGAAAAGCCGCACATGGGCGATTCTGTAGTCGTTTTGGTTATTTCCTGGTGTTGCTCCGGTTTAGGTGGTTAAACTCCGAGCTTCCGATCAAGTTATCTCATAGACGGGATCGGAGATGACGTGGATAAAGAAAACTTGCTCTTCAACCGTGTCTCAGTGCCCATCTGAGACCCCTCTTTCAACTATTTTCAAAACTTAGCACGTATGTTCTGCGTTAGACCTCTCATCATCAGAGTTCCTTTGAATAGCTCAGGAATCGTTCCTGGACACCAACCACAGGAACCTTCATTAACAGCGGGGCCCATTCCCTTAATTACTCGGCAGAACGAAGGGAAGTGAATTGACTGGCAAAAAGCTTCCTAATCCTGCTCATACACTTTCATTTTTTGTGGGTTTTCTTAGATCACTTCTGAAAAATAGCGGAAAATATGACTGGAAAGAGTTAGGAGAGGGGTTTTTTGAGTGGTCTGAATCGAGCTCATTAAGGTTTTTTGGATCAAAAGTCTCTGGCAGCTGCTGCTCCGGGGCAGCGCTTGAAACAGACAACGACGTTTGCGGCATTTTCAATTGTTAATGAGTTTCGAGTTGGACTACATGACGGCAACGCCATCGGATATGCAGAAATGTTTGACGGCGATTAATGAGGCAGTCACAGGGGTAGAATTGCACTGCGCAGGAAGGTCTCAGTTTGAAAAGACCCCGCTTTTTATTGGAAATTAATTCATAAATGGTAGAAAGCGCTCCGGAGATACTCTTGAGACAATACAATGGCGATTCTAATAGAAGAGGAAACTCAATGTGATGAATAGAGCTACTTATTCAAAAGCCTGAGATGCTTTTCGGCAAAGAGTGGCCTCCACTTATGGTTTTGGACGCCCCATCTATCAGAAAATATCGCCAAACCAGATAATCTCGAGGGTGAACATTCCAACAAAAGTGGGAGGTTGTGAACAGCAGAAGCTTTGTTACACGTCTTGATCGGATGGCTGCCAGATCTTGAGAGTTGGAGGAGTTGCTAGGCGAATGCTGTCAATGGGATACCGATTTGTTCGTCCTAAAAGTCAACTCTGGGCCAAGCCATGTACTACTGAATACTCCGCAGCTTCTCTCGGCTTCTTGGCAGCATAGTTATCTTAGCTTATCACCTCTCTGCTTAGAATCGGTTCTTGTGCCGTACGCATCAGGACTAATAAGATGTACCCCGAGAACCTAAGAGACTGGAGCCAAGTAGAAGTAGATCCGGGTGTCTACTTGAAAAAACCCTCCGAATATTTGCTCAATTGGCATTTCTCTTACATGTGTAGTTAGAGCTTTAGTACGAAAAGTAGGGAATGGAATGAACATGGTGTATCTTCTTCAAGAATAGAATAAAAGTGATTCATAAAAGGTGATGGGACTTGGCGCTCCCAACTTGTAGCCTTATATGGACCCTGCACATTACCAAATGTTGCTACCATAACATCATGTGCCATTGCCTAGATTTGTCCGATAATGTTCCCCCGTGGATTTTCCAATTCTGAGGCTTGTTCGTGTGAACCTTGCCTTCCACGAGATCTCGATGGAAACGTTGAAGTCAAGTTGCACCCGATTCAACTAACCTTAGAGGGTCACAACTTCGCCAAAATCGCTCTGATGATGAGGAAAATTCCAGTTCATCGATGAAGATTCGAGAGCGCAGGTTGCCTGGTCAAATGTTACCTGGTCAGATATCGCAAACTGCACCATGACGATAGTAGGGGCAAACTGGACACATATATTGGGCCTTTCCGAGGCTTGAGAAGCGGTGTTATGGTGTTATGGACTATGACGGTGTTATTTAGGACTAGTCGCGAGTTCGAATCCGTTACTCAATAGTCCCGCGATAGTAAATAGTACGACTTGCTACGAGCAGTCATCTACTACTGACTGAATGAGTTTACGAGCATGTTATGACTGAACTTTTTTCTTTGGACAAATACGGAGCGCAAACATTTTCCCATTCAATTTTTAAATTCTCTAATCTGTTTTATTTGTTGTTGCAGATTTTCTCAGTGATATGTGACTTCAACTCTAACAACGGTCCTTAAAGGGCGGAGGGGGAGGGGGGATGGGGAGTTGCTGAGGTACCTCGGAATCGCTTTTTCACCCATACTAATGACGCGCTGATTGTGCGACTTCACTATGTATTGAATCATGATTCGCCCCTATATGTAGATTTCCTCCAACTAGTATGCTCCGGCTGTGGGAGTCAAATTCAATGACACACCGGAAAGATGGTTATAATCGCAAGAATTCGCATGACCACACCGTACATGTGTTATAAGGTTGTGAAGGTGGTTGAAGCTACCCCAGGCCCAAACAGCTTGTTTTGTAGCTGGCAACGTTTCCTGAGGTGCAACTCGAAACACGACCTATAGGAAGAAATCCTAGAGATCCGAAAGTTCCCTAATTCAGATGTTTCGATGCTTCTATTCATAGAATGACTAGTCTCGTCAATGGCGCATTTTGTCAAGATGATGCCGTCTGGGGAACCCAAAAGCCCTGCACAACGCCGCGTCCTTTGAATGTGAAATGAGATCGTTACCCCGCTATTGGAAGAGGTTCCGCTGCATTGACGAAAACGTTTTTATTCTCGTCTAAGAGTCAGTATATCAGACGCGGACATTCCGCAATTACGAAGACCTTCGGGGCCCACTCGACGAGCACGAAAACACCTTCTAAGCGTTTGATCAGCGTGCACAAATTAGTACGCCGAATGTCTCAAAGCAGCTCTGCTCTGGATGATTTGTGTGGATGTGTGTGTGCACATAGGGACTAAATAGGCTGCAACTTCGCTTTGACAGGATCCCATCTCACGGCTTGATAGCAGCAGTATCTCTCAGCATATTAGGCCCAAGGGTACGCGAGAGATGAACGAAAAAGCTTACTTTCATAGGTTCTTGAGGAGGAATTGACATTGCTAATACATCGTGAACATATCTAGAAATCTGGCCACCATCATGCCAAAAATACTTTTCCAATGCTATTTTTTTAACAAAATCAAAGTTCTATAGGGACCATTTCGAGCTTGGGAGCTTTGAGTATCATTTCTTTAACCACATCTTCATTTCTATCGAGGGAAGCAATGCTTCAGGGGAAGGGGGGGGGGGGGGAACGAAGAAGGCAGTAGTAACTGTGTTTGGTAAAATTGAGAAAAAAGGTCAAAGCGAAGAGAGGCTAAAGATGGGTGTACATTATGAGGGGAAATGGTGGAAAAGGTTATTTTCCAAAGTTACTAGTCGTAATAAGCAAAGAACAGTAAGAGCAGCAAATTATCCGTGTGTGGACTTGACTGGGACATGCCATAGGGACTATGAGCCTCCTTAGTATGCAGCGATCGTATAAGGGCCAGATGAAGAGAACAACGCACAATCAATATAGAGGTTACGATTACTCTGCAAAACAAGGTAGTTAGTGGGCGAAACTCGTCCGAATGTTTTTTGAGGGTGTTGACTTGGTTGCGAGTGGGAATGCCGGCTTTGCAAGCCTGTAGCGATTTCAAGAAACGATACTCAGCTAGTAAGTTGGACCCACTCAGAAAACTAGAAATATGCCCGACAGCAAATGAAAATCTCAAGAAACTACCAACTTCTTGCCCCTGCTCTAGCGATTACTTTCACGATGTCGAGCCGAGGCGGCACGTAGGGATGCTTAATCCTCGGAAACCTTTTGAAGAAATTAATTTTGAACCTTCGGCATGTGTAAAGCTTCTCAAACTCACCAGACCAACTCACCTGAAGTCTGCAGCCAGCTGGGCTACACTGCTTTTCATCACCACCCTGTCTCAATGAAACGTCTATGGTGAAGGTGTCAATAGGTCCAGTCAAGAAGAACGTCATAAACGATGGGACAGATATGGTTGTTGATTTATTTCTACGAACGAACTGATGTCCGCACATCAGTTTACAGGGTTTTCAGTATTTATTATGCCTTAGTTGTCACTCTACCACTGATCTTCAGCATTGCTTGCTGAAGTGCACGCAGATTCAGGGGTTTTGCTTACCGGGCGGCTTCTCACTTCCCTTTCTTATGCTCCGCCAAAATATGTAGTCAATTTCACTCCCTACTTCTGGTCGAATCTGAACATAAGTATGTGGATGGGCAAAAAGTGTGATGTATCATGTTGCAATCACACTTGTGCTGAGGAATTCAGTAGTTTTGATGTATGCCAGTACATACAGTAGCGCTCAAAAGTATTCGGCGCAATGCTTTCATTTGTAATTTTCAGTCATAACTCCTTTTCTACTGGGTCTAATCAAGCGAAATTCCAATATGTGTAGCATTGGTGTAGTGTGAATATTTACCCCTATTAACCTGCAACCTGTTCACTTTCCAGATATCAAAAATGGCTTGAACAAAAAATCAACTGGAAGTATAAATGATGGTCCTTCTAGGAGTCCTTTCCTTTTTGCCATGTCTTAAGTGCACGAGCACTAACGTCGAACCCAGAAGAGAAGAAAAACGTACACAGGGTCGGAATAACTGCAGACGTCACAAAGTTGCTTTCAGCATAGTCTACAAACGCCTCCCCTTCAGAATGTGGATATGGCTGTTTTGCAATCAAGTAATGTTGGACAGTGTAAAATATGCTTCAGCTAAACATATCAAAATTTCATTTGATTTGCTCTACTGGGAAAAAAGTTACGGCAAGTTAAAGTTGGCCGAATACTTTTGAGTGCTACTGTATGTTCAAAAGAAGTATAAATGCTACTTTTAGTTCACTGAAAAACCGTATACTCATTCGGAAAGGTAGTAGATTGAGATGGCACTGTTAACTTTCAAGTCTGCGGTTACAAGTATGCAAATACTGGCCAAACCATGGAATACCACTCCCTGCTTTCAGTCGTAATTAGTTGACTTGGTAAACGAGGGCACGGGTCAGGCTATGAGCATGTTAGGGTGTAGACGAAAGGTAACCGCATGACATCATTGTCGACTGTCAGTCGTTTTGCTTTATAGATTGGCCGTTTCAAAAGGACGTGGGGCTTGACGCTGAGTGGGCTCGAAATTGCTGAGTCAATGACCCTTTCGATTCGCTATTATAAATATTATTCCATTTCAAATTGCCCTGGCCAACTGATTTACAAGTCCGTGCTCTGATTTGTTTGTCTTTTATGTTCCCAAACGGACTCGGTAGAAATTACTCGATCGACCTCGGATGGATAGATGGCTTGGTTGGCTCAGGCGGATACCAATCTGTCATTCGATTCCGAACCATTTGTGTTTGTGTGGCTTGCCACAACTCCATGAGTCTGAGAAGTGGGTAAAGAGAATTCGTAGTTACCGATATAGCTAGGTGCATTTGTAGAAATAAACTCAAATGCTACAGGTTTTCCATTCAAAGTTAATTTGAAAAACATTAATCAAGTAGTTAGTCCTTCCTCCTTAACCACTGTCTTCGATTTGACTGAGCTGAACAATGTTGCTTTGCCCATTCCCATTGTCCTCTGGTCTCAAACCACTGATGAGCCCCAAGGGAAAGTGGAGACGTTGTTCCCCCGGCGGAGAAAAGGAATGGAAAAAGGAGAAAGTCATCTTTTATTTTCTTTGTCTTATTGTTATGCTTGCTTACTAATTTACATGTTTCACTCCTTCCGATTCGCTTGACCTTGTTATTTATCAAAAGATATCCATAAATCAAAGCTAACGAGATTTTTAGAGTGAAAAGGCGACTGATGGGAGCCGACAAAAGCAGTAGTCTTTACTGAAAAGGGGAAATGAAAGTGCATGATGAAAGAATGTAATCAAAGGCGAGAAAGCGAATGATGGCAGTTCACACGAGGGGTTAAAAGACAAAGTGTCAGAAATCGGCGAATCCCTCTACCATCTGCAACATTCTGGTCTCAAAAAGCATCTGGATGCGAGCTCTTTGTCGCTAGACCATTGTCGAAGAATGAAGAATCATCGAGATTTTTGAAGTCTTCAAAAATTCGAGCATCACATTCAACTCCTGTCCATTACCAATGTATACGGTAGTTTGGAATGAGGTAACTGCTTGCTTACGATCCTCCACTGGTACAGCAGTCGTTAGCAAGCAGTTATACCGGTTATCCAGAACATCGAGTCTTTATGCACCATTTCTATGAGTTTGCAAGGAGACGCTCATAGACTCGAGAAGGACCGATGTCTCTTCCTGATACAAAATTGCAAAGCATGTGTCATTGTGAAAAGAGCTTTTGATTGCCAAATTTTTCCCCTAGTGATGACTCTACTCAGTGTAAAATCTTCTTTCGTGAATTACGACTCAGAGAAGTATCCTTTTCAGATTTTTGAAGGATTTTCCTCAAGGCCAAACACAGTATTGCGAACGGTTCTCGTCCGATCCAGCTCGATGGAATCTCTATCCAAATCTGAATTATGCCGGCTTATTCTATGCCATAGGCAACCTACTCGAGGTGTTCCCGCTAATTACTACCGGACAAACAGGTATGATATATAAGTCTTTTTGCTAGATTGAAATACCACATTTTTCATCAACTCCCCTGCAACTGTTCTGTTCGCGAGATGACGGCAGTCCTTGCTGTATTCATGCGCGTTTATTGTTTTCGTAGATAGATTTTTTGAATTAGTATTTGGTCCTTGGATAAACAGCCAGACAGGTCTCCGGTCTATCCTTAATTGACAATGATTCGAATACCAGGCTGTTTCCGGAGAAATTGAATAAAATTCCGAAGTTTTTACTAAAGTTATGAGGAGCTCATACATTTTTCGCTACTCTGTTGATCTCTAATATCTCTGGCGGTAAGAGTAAGTCACTATGAATCCAACCTTATCTTCGATTGGCGAATTAGCGACCAATCGCTGCACCGATTGTGAGCAGCTTCGGATTTCCTATCAACGTGACAGCGAAAGCTGTTCGATTACTGCTATAATGTTTATCAACCGTACAATTCAGCTATTGGAGAAGCAGTACTGGACACTTTGAAGGCATTGATGATGTTTCTCGATCGAGATACCCTCGAGCAGTTGCCTCTACTTCTCGCCAGTAACATCGGAGTCTTACCTAATGAACTTGACAAGCAGGTGAGCCAAAACGTCGTATTATAGTGTGTAGATCCTTGCTATATGACTGCAAAATCGTGTTTCTTTGTTTCCCTAGTCAGAAACGTTGATAGTATCCATCAGAAGCTGAGAAGCAAGAACGAGGCTATCTCCAAATCCATCTGATCACCATGTAGACCTTTCGTTGTTTGATCGTGAAAATCCTTAGAATAGAACTATCAGTGGACATCCTGATTTTGAGAAATCACGCTCCTTTGCGACCTAGATCTTATGATAAATAGAAAATAGGTGAATAGAAGCGGGTCTTGGAGCCTTAGCCTCTAGCACATCGAGCAGTCAGGCACTTGGATTAATGACTAAATTCACCGAAAACTCGAGCGGCACTAGAATATAACCATCGTGTTCAAATAGATGGATTTCTACATCTAAATATGCTTCAGCTTGGCGAGAAGGAAGCTGTCCTACCGTAGAGGGCATCTGTGGTATAAGATTCACCTTATGTGACTCACTGAATCAAATAACAAAAAAAGCGGTCTATAAATTGTGAGTAATGGACCTCCCTTAGATTCAAGGTTTACCTACATCAGTATACAAACACGCTGGGCGCAGGAGTGATTTTATCATTTAACTCCTTTCATTACTTAGGCTACAAACTTTCCAAGTACTTTCTGACAGTACATACGTGCTCTTTCAACTATTTGAACCTTAGAAATTTCATTTGTAGATCGTTCATCTACTCGCCGATACAGTACTACCATTCGCTATAAATGAAGAGACATTCATCAAATTGTCAGTACCAGGCGTCCTGATGCTCGTACTACAACAAGCCCATGATCCAAGTAAGCCACTGATTACTGTAGTTCTTTTTCTTCCTCAGTTTTTCCCAAATTTATTCCTGGTCATTGGCTCCTAGCGCTTCAGAAATCTTTTGACATCTTGGGGCTCCTTGTAAGTAATACTTGTGCCACTTTGTGGTGCCCTATCATTTGAGGAGCTGTCTTGTGGGAGGGCATCGTCCAAATAGCTGGAAGAGGTCTTTTAAAGAGGTGGTTCACCAAATTGACGTAAACCGTTCACAATCATCTATTTAATTTATACGGCAAGTGAGTAGGAGAATAGGGACTGAAACGAAGGCTTGGAAGTGGTAGCGACATACTCCTAATGACTCTCCCATATCCAACGAAAGGGGCATTCAAACAAAAAGGAGCATCGACGGATGGTGCAAGTGGGCAATTAGCGAACGGGCCTTCGAGTTCGAGAGAATGTTTTCTATGTTCTTACTGAGCAATTTGCATTAGTTCAGGAAGAGAGACGGGTTTGCACGTTTCTTCTTATCAGATCTTTTCTTACTACTAAAACACAAAGCTGATTTTGATGGAGTGAAAGTGTAGACTCTCTTAGACGAGAGTACAGTTAACTCGAAGGGCTATCCTTGGGAAACACATTAAAGTGCTATAAGTCAACTGAAGTAGTGCTTTACGCAAAAAGTGTGGCGGTGTGTGCCATGAGCTTAAGAAAGCTAATTTCCACGAAGCTTTTTAAGCTCTTTCCTGATGTGATTGATAGCTATTTCAGGCCTTCATACGTGGATAATGGAAGGCGCAATGAACTGCAGCCCAAATATTTATGAGGACTTAGTGCAGGTGAGAAGCTTTTCAATCTGGGCAAACCTTGTAGGTAAACTCGTAGGTCAGCTACGTGCAGCACTTCCACACATGGTCAGGGAACGAATCCCTAATCCACTTGGGTCAATCAAGCCCCTTATCTTTCCGGAGTCGGTTAGTTGGTACCAGACTCGTCTGGGAGTATAAATGCACTGACTTCAACATCGACTGGCCACTGCAAGTCATTGTATAGGCCACATACGCACTCAATAAATCACTGTGATTCTGGATGGAAGTCGATTGCAGGGCGTATTCCAAAACGGGATGGATCAGCGCCAAAAACGTGATCATTCATCTTTCGGACATGTACATGAGAACTTATCAAAATCCGTAACTGCCACCATACGATATAGGAGTTTCAGCATAACGGCCCAACGCCTATTGAGTGCAGCTCATTGCGAAGAGACCCGAACCTTTTCTTGAACCGCCTCTTACATTGCAAGACTCAGGTCTGAATGTCGAAGGGCACTTACCATGGTTTAGGTGTACCAATCCTTTTGAAAGCGCCATGTTTCCACCACCTCACTCACAATCGACTGAAGGGGTGCTCTCCTTGACAGTGGTAGACAGAATTACTTTGTAGTCGCGATGATCAGCAGCGATTGCTCTAGGAAGCCAGCTGTTCAGTGCTTTACGGTGTGTCTCTCCCTCAGACAACCCCAGTAAGTGATTTCTGAGATTGAGGTCAGGCACGCCAAACATAAGTTGAAAAAGGCTGATACCTGTTGGAGAAAGGCTGAAGAAAACGCTTGAAAAGGTGGTTCACAGATAAGCCATTGAAGTTGTGACATGAAGGTGGCAAGGATCGGGCTGGGGTGTTTACTAACAGTGATCAGCTTTTTATCATTGATTGTCAGCAAAATGTGAGGTAGGAAGGAGTGGGAGACATGGTTTTGAAAGAATTCATGACGTATGTGCAGATTGGGAAATCCCTATCGCACCAGTCCCGACCCTGCACCGAACCCTTCATCTCCGATCCCAGAATCGAGCGATAATCTGGGCATATACTTGTGGATGTTGTGCGAGCAGCCCACAGGCTGCTACCTACCGTCGGAGTTCCTTTTTGTCCTTCTCGTTCGCTTTCTCAGGTTTGCATACGCTGTTTACTTTAATTTTCGTTAAACGTGGAAATAAACGGACCACGAGCAACTGGTCAAATGCCCTGCATGCATTCGCTTGAAAGCTTCTCCAGAGAATATATCGCTCTAGGAAATGTAACTGTAATTCCCAACAATTTCTCGCTCAGGTTATCGCCAGAGGTACATCGGAATCCAGAGTAGCGGCTGCAAATCTCCTACTTCACTACTGGCCGTTCCCGAATCCTCACATAATACACAGGAAAATCATCCAGTACAAAGTCCATGGTACGTCTACGTCTACATTAATTGCCCACCTTATTGCTAGACTCATGCTGGCTTTTCTTTTTGAGCATTTCCCTCATAGGACTCTTTTTTAATTTCAGTCTTTTATGTCAACGTCATAACGTCATAAACTATTATATCAGCTTTTTCTCGCAAGTTATCCAAATGAAGAGGGTGGATCAGAAATGGGTAATAAGTTAGAGTTGTAGGAAGCAACTACATGTCCATGACTAGTATTGCGGACCACCTTAGAATTTCCCTGTTGACATTACCTAGTGAAAAATGAAATAGGAAATAAATGTGGACGGATGCCCAGCAGAAAAGGAACAAGTAACCTGACTATGATCTACTGCATTTCCCCGGCTAGCAGTTTCATAACAAGGGGGGGGGGGGTGGAAGGTGAGGTTACGCCAAGGGCGGCTGCTACCATGACAATTGGCAAAAGGGATTTGAACAAGATCAACTCTTTTCTTCTAAGGAAAAAAAGATTAACTTCTTTACTTCTCCGCGATTTTTTATCTGGTGACACATGTTATTGGTAAATGTGAGCCTTAATGTAGACAGCTTTCCTCTCATTCATCGTAAGGTGAGCAAACCAAATGACATTGTTTTCAGCTTGGCAACGAATACCTTGTCAATCAACAACTTGTGCGGATAAGGGACCTAGGTGAGTTTTTTTTGCATGGCTATCCTGAAAAGTTCCTCTGAAGAAAAAGTAGGGAAGCAAAAGTGCCTCGAAAGAGCGATGTCGATTAGATATGAGAGAGTAGCGTGCAAGTAAAAAAGCGTCAAAACAATCTGGAAAAGGATCAAAGTAATGGTAAAGGGTAAAGGGATCGAAGTAGTTGTAAAGGCAAAACCGTTCGAGTAGTCTGATTTCCGGGCCGACAGCAATTTTCCGTCTTTGCGCGTGCTCTGGTGCGCTCTATCGATCTCCGAGATACGAGTAGGTATGAACTCAGCTCTGTTCTGTGGTTCTTGAAGGCTTAGAGAAACGAACGCCTTCGAGGAATGCCAAATCGATTGTCAGTAACACCTCACCTGTATCACCCGTATCACCTGCCGTTCCGTTGATCATCGATTTCCTCGAGTGGGCGCCAACAACGTCTCCATTCGTCCCTGTCACGAGGCAGAGTGGTCTAGTGACTCGTCTTTGCTACATGGACACAAGGCCCAGCATTCCTTTCGTTCAGAGCTTTCGTGAAAAAGTCTGACCATCTCGATACCAACTATCAGTGGTTAATTTTCTCAACTCCCTATTCCCAGTTAGTCTCAATGCTCTGTTAGCGGAAAAGGATGTATGTGATCACAGCACAAATTATTTACGATGTCTTTGACACGGTCTCCTTCACTGATTCAAACTTATCGCTTCAGCGTGAAGTCCTGTTACGACCCTGTGATATGCGCCGACGTCGCCGACACTTCGCCACCGGTGTTTCTGTGTCGCAGGTGTGCTGAAAATGTAATCGCCGAACGTAAGGCGCCCATGAGGATTTTGACGCAGCCAATGCAGGCAAGCAGTGCCACATGCCAAAACAAGGTGAGCTAAAAGTTTCTAAAAAAAGTGCCTTCGAGTGATGGAAATTCCGAGCAGTGACCATAGGAATCTCTTCTCTCATAACCTCTTTGGCTCGTTTCGCCCTCACTAAAAATTATCATTCGCTCCATGTCGTTGATAGATCTACTGGTCAAGTAGAATGGAAGGGAGCAAGGATCCGCATAGCTTTGGCATTTCAAAAGAGCGACTGTCTTCAGAAGGCGTTTTTCCCGCAGAACTCGACTGGTAGGCGTCAGGAGCTTCGATTGAGACTTCAGATTCCATAGCAATTCCAATTGCATGGTGGATCTCTACAGTCATTTTCTTACCATAAGCCACATTTAAGCTTGGCTTGCTATGATCAATAGCTTGCATCTGAAAGAGAAACATGTATTTTAAGAAGGCTCATTTGTGAGAGGCGATAAATAGTCTCCCAGGGAAATCTCATTGATAACAAGCATTCATCACTTAGAGAGAATGGCTTCATATGTAACAAAAGCTTGGGTTGTTATTACAATCAACCCAACTAATCCCCAGTTACCAATCAACTCAGTGGTAACTGAAGAGGCATTCCCAGTGTGAGCCACCCTTACCACTTAACATTAAGCGTTTTGCCTTTTTGTATGTGTGAAACTGTATGTCCGCACTCAGAGGGATCTAGAATTTCAAGTTGGCAAAATTATAGGTCACGATGTTAGATAGATTTATGAGCGAGTGAAGCCTGGTTAATCATGGGAAGACCAAACACCAGTATATGCCTTCTAGACAAAAAATTCAGCTGATTTACAGTCTACGAGTCTAGGGAAGCAATGTTTTCACGAATAAGATGACTGAGATCCAATTGAAGCATGATCAGGTCAAACCACCCAACCTGCCCGGGGTCTTTGCCGTTCATCCGTGCCTTTGCCTTTCCCCGTTCACTATTCGGATAGAGAAAACCAGCTCTTGAACCGTATGTAATTCACTACGACAGTTTACGACTAGAAACGGAAGCAGCTTTTAATACGTTTCATAAGTATAAAATCACTCTCGAATATGGTATTCACAGGATAAGCAGTCAAGTGGATATCTTTCTGGCACCGCCATTAGATTCGTCACCTTCAATCACCCCCATAAACGTGCTTTGGTTTACTTAACTTTTATATTAACATTTATATAGTCTATTTTCGATTTCTACCCGTTTCATTAGTATAAGATCACTCCCGACAGTGGGAAACTTTCGAAATCGAGTGCAGGAGAACTTGCACTCGGACGGACTTGTACGGGAGAGAATGTGTCGCAAACATGTTTAATAGCATTACGCACTTTGCTTCGTTGAGGTCATCTTCCCCTTAGAAAAAAAGCGCACAATCGAAATCTTTGTGATATGTGATTCAGTGTGAGCGCATTTGGGAGGCGAAACGTAAGATTCTTCAGCAATCAGAGCTCCCACAAGACAGTACGCTCGCGCAAGCTAACCGCCAAGGACGAGCGGAGAATGCTAAGAGCTATTTCGAACAAAACCTTGTCGTTCGAGGACCAAATTCGATCGGAGTTGGGTTCCTCAGTGTCGAAAACTACTGTATGGAGAGCCATGAAAAAGGTCAGCAACATTGTCAGGTCAGCAACGAAGAGGGCTCCAAGACTTACTAATCACCACAGGAAGGCACGACTTAAATTTGCGTTGCTGAACCTCTGGATGAGATTGGACGAAATTCAGTTTGTATTGTCGATTAGCCACACAGTCCAATATTCTCGTCCAGGTCGTATTTTTCGATGCAAAGAAAGTTAATTTGGATGGCCCAGCTGGTTACAACTACTATTGGCATGACTTACGAAAGAGCGGATCAACTCTAACCGTCGCAATCTTGAAGGAGAAAGTGTCGTGGAGCGAAGTGCCTTCTGCAAAGGTGTCGTGATGGAGCTTGCTTTCGTGACCTCCAACGTGGGCTCCAAGGACTACCTGGAATTTGCACTCCCGGTGCCCTTTCTCAGCGTGGTCCTAACGATGTTCTTCAACAGAACAATGCTGTAGGCATTGCACGAAAGATTGCATTCCCAAAATGTCGAAGTTTTGGCATGGCCAACTTGTAGGCACAGCCTCTATCTAAACCCGATGGAGAATCTGCAGGGCATCATTGTACGAAAACTTCATACGAATCACCGTCAGTTTCAGACGACAGAAGAGCATAAGCAGCCTATAATTGTTGGAATGAAATTTCCGGCGAATCACTCCGAAACCATGTTTGAGTATGTCATGTATGTAGGCAATTCGATATTGAGCTGGAACAAGAAGGACCCACCAATTAATAATTGTTTTTTGTCGTTAATAATGATAATTTTTTCGAATTTTCAAACTGATCCCATACTTATGGAACAGTGTAAAAACCAAAATTTATTTGTAAAAATGTTGAGTAAAGAGCTGGTGCTGATGTTGATCAGACTGATGCATTGATTTATGACTGGAAAGTTTGGATGGACCGTCATTTGTTCGCGCCGTTCGGTGATTTTTGACATACATATGATACATTCATCAGGCGGCAGTTCCAAGAATCTCCGGAGAATTATGTCGTCATCCAAAGGAGCAGCTCTGTGCTATTACCTTCTACGAGTGGAAACGAGACCCCAGTGCGCACTCCACAGATTTCGCTGTCAACATTGTATTCTGAGAGATGATTTTAGCTATGCGACGTTCACGCGTGGGTACGCCCACTTTGAGGCTGGTGAAATTAGGTCGTGGGACTGCGTTCTTCCTTGTTCTGCGTTTTGGATGATTGCTTCTCATTGAAGATACCGTCTTCGCTGTAACTCGAAAAACTTCGTGTTCTCAAGGGAGTATCTTTCGGGGCTGGTATCTTCTCCCCGAACGGCGTGTCGCGCTCGCCGCACTAGATCGAGCGCTAACGAGGGAAAGATTCGAATTCCCAGTGGAAGGACACGGCAGTCGCCGCGGAACCACTGCCGCTGGCCGTGGGAAATCGGGGAGATGTTCCGGCATCCGGATCTTTCGAGTCATCCTGAGACTCTGGCTGTTTTCGTCCGACACCCACGAGCAAGACTTCAAAAAATTCTTGATTGATATCGCACTGATAGCCAACATTCATCACACATTTTCATCTGAAGAGGCTCCCAATCTTGAAGTGGAAGAAGTTCCTGAGAGAATCGTTGAGGCTTTACGACAACCACAAGAGGTCAGTGCGCCCACCGCGAAGGGAATAAACGCGCGTTCAGCCGAATCCAAAACTGCGCAAGAGAACAGATACCTTGATCTTTTCTGTGCTTATAGAAGGCGTTGTATCTTGTGACCTGCGCCCGCTCGGTTAAACAGTCATTACCATTTCCAGAAAATCAACCATGCTGTTGGACAAGAGAAACCAAGAAGTACTTTAGTCCACCTTAAAGGATAAAGGATAAAGTTTTTTGGCGTTAATCAATCTCGTCTGAGGGTGCGCCCCCGCACTCGACTTCCATTCCGAATCGTAGTGGCGCAATGAGTGCGTATGTGGCCTATACAATGACTTGCGGTGGCCAGCCGATGTACGTATGTAAGTCAATGCTTTTATCCTTCCAGACGAGTCTGGAATCAACTCACCGACCCCGGAGGGATGGAAGGCTTGGTTGGCCTAGGCGGGCATCGACCCGGGATTCGGACCCCTGACCGTGCGTGTGACCCAGTGACCACTTCCCACTACACCATCTCCGCCCTCAGTCCACCTTATCCACGACAATGCTCACAATCACTTAGCTGAGACTGCTGTTCATGTTACAGGAACTTAGTTGAAGCCGGTTCTCCACCTAACTCATTTCCCGACTTGGCCACACTATTGCCTGCTTAATCTTCCTGACCAATTCATGCTCTAACGAAAAACCTTAGTGACCAGTTTTCCCGATTCAAAGTCTTTTTCTTCTGGGAGAAAGAGCGCTCTAGCTTTGGAAAGCGAGAAAGAAAGGAAAGAAAGAATTTTGCGTCAACCTACTAGTGAAGGGGACGGAATTCAGTGGCTCGAAGAGCGGTCAGGTATGCCAGACGGCGAACCAAGCTTCGATTTTGATATTTGGATTGATATCAGCTGAATTTGTTTAGTTTTGCGCAGAGCGCCGTAATCGAGTTCTGGGTGATTACATTGAGTAAGTACAGCTGTGGGAATTCAAACTACTCACACAGATTCATTGGTTTATCATCACGAGTGTGATCTCGAATTCTCCTAACTATCTTTCAAATGATGAACTGAAATAGAAGCCATTTGTTGAAATCTCTGTATGTTAAGGACTGCCAGTCACAATCACGTCTTGCCGTTGGCATCTGTTTCTCCCACGAATGTACCAGGACGCACAATTTCGTCCCGATGCGTCTGTGTCAGGTAAGCTCACGCTCTATACAGTTGACTTATTTTGATCCTTTACCTTCGCCTCAAGCCTTTGAAAGTGATCGGTTAGTGCGTCAAAACAATCCCTTTTGAAGAATGATTTTCCATTGAAAATTAATGCCAAGAAGGTAGTTCAACTTCGCCTAATACTTTTCAGCAAGCGATTTTTCGAATCATTCTGTTATTATCATAATTGTAATTACCATTCTCCCATTTGGTGATTGATATTATTTTGTAGGAATGCATGACGATCCTCCATGCTAACTGCGAAACACCCCATTTGCTTCATCGTGGCTCGGGATGCGTATGGGGTCAAGCAGTGATGTGGGGTACCGTAGAGAGCATCGTCAAACTATTACGCGAAACGGCTCAATTTGAAGGTATGAACAGCTAAAAAACAAACTGTTTTGATTTAGAAAGAGGACCTTCAAGCCGGTTTTTTTTCAGGGACGGAAGGCGAAGGGAAGCGACCGAAGTGGCTTCGTCAATTGGAAGGAGGTCATTCACTTGGCAAAGAAATCGACACCATGGCTGACGAACGTCGAATGCTCAGCCGATTCGGTGTTTGGATGATGGCAGCTCTTTGCCCACCGAACACCAATGCAGACGAGGTACCAGACAGTCTACTTCCTCTATTTTTAGCTCAAGAGATGTAGATGAAACTTCAGCACTTAGGTAGGTGTGAAGGCAGACAGTTGGACCCTGAATCTGAAACCAGAAGAAGCACCTGGAGTTAAGGAGAAGATCTAAAATGTGCTCATTAAAGGCACAGTGGAAATCGCTTCTGAGCTTCCCCAGAGGTTCGAAGTCCCCTCGTATACCACATCTGACGCTATTAGGTCGGAAAACTTCCCAGTTAGAGCGGTACATAGTTCAAAGATTGCACTGTGTGTATCCTCGGACGAGTTTCACCTATTCTGTAGAGACTGCACCGATCCCAAGAGAAGTCATATAGGAAGTATAAACAACTTGTCATGACCCATAGCGACAGCGAAAGGCAGTTCTGCCTTGATGTAGTCAGCTCTTTGCGCAACTGCAACAACTGTAATCTCGTCCGAAACTAATCCCAACCTATACTTCCGTTTTTCGAATAAAACGGGTACCTCAAAACAACTGTGAACTGTGCCTTTGAATCAGCCCAAATCTGCTGTCTGTTCTAGCTGTTGGTAAGCCATCGAGAACAGCTTTTTTAAAAAGGCCTCGAAATGAGAGGTTACGATAAGGCGAAATCAAAATCGTGAGGATTGAGGAAGCCCACCTGCGGACATAGGATTGTTTTTGGGAGGGCTCCTCCGGGACGATGTTTAAGAGAGCTTCCTGAAGTTTCTCTTCTTCCTCTTCAATGAGACGTCATGGTGTACCCTTTAATACCTATTCAATAGAAATTCAATCAACCTTTTTTTTTTTGCAGAAAGCGATCTCGTATATCATGAGTAATGTATTCCAATGGTTTGCCACGACAGCGCTGCTGCCAAATGACAGCATGGGTGCGAGCCTGGAGCAGCTGAAAACCGATGTGAGCTGTAATCGTTCTGTTTGCTAAAAGTCTTGATCATTTTCATGGACTAGAGTGAATCGTTTGCTAATTGCAGTTTGTCTGTGACTGGATCAACATGGCCATAAGAGTGCATTATCAAGTCTTCATTGATGCTTTGTCTCCTGGTCCAGAGGAAGAGGGCCGTCATTTTGAGCAGACGAAAGAAGGATTAGCTCGGTATGTGTCCGTGGTTAGATGGATATTGTTTTGTTGATGAGTCGTGAAGCTTGGTTGCTTGCTCTTCCGCTGTAGAGACTATCTCTATACCTGGAATGAGGAACGCTGTCCTGTCTGCGGCAAGCCTTGAGACTCTTTTTTGGCGTATCTCATAGTCCTAGAGCAGTCTTCATTAGGTCTTCCGCTAAACGGTAATTCTACAGGTTGCTGGCGCTGATGCCATATGATGTCATTTCTTTGGAGACATGGAGTCGTGTGATGCCGGAATGGCTACAGGTTAGTGAAGAGTTTCGAAGATATCTCCGCCCTTCTCGACAAATATTCTTCTTCAGCTGATCTACGAGAAGTGCTCCGAGGAGCAACAAAATGACTTGAAAATTCTGCTGTGCAAGATTTTCGAACCAGACCTTTGCCCGCTTCCGTTCGAGACTGTTATGGTGAGTTGCCAGTACATACTTGCCAGTACTATCGTGTGCTGATTTTCTATGTAACCTGAAGTTTGAAGTAAACTCTTCGGACGTCAAGCAATCCCGTTTGAGGGATGCGCCCCAGCAATCGGCTTCGTACGGAATCATAGGGACGTTCATATTAAATGCGTACATAGCCCATACATTGACTTGCTCTGGCAGGGCGATAAAAATGTGAGCACTCCTTTCCCCGCAAACGAGATTAGTAGCAATTAATCAACCCGGAGGGATGGAAGGCTTGGTTGAAGTAGAATATAGATCCGTGGTCCGAGTGAAAGTGAAATACGCCGCACAACCATAAGTAAGACCAATATGAAATCACGAATTCATACTCACCCAGGCTATCAAGCCCACCATTCGCGAGGGACTATAAAATCAGCGGCTTTCATATTAGCTGGTCATCGCCTTACATGGGCACAGACGCATTCAAGCTTAACTATGAATCAGAATGAGAGTAGAATGCAGGGCTCATCCATGAAACGAGATTAAGCTGGATCAGGGCACTCCCATTCTTCATAAGATTTATTCCACTTCTCAATATGAATATTTTTCAGGTTTTTGAATTTGTGAGCACCAGGCTCGGAGGGAAAAATTACAAAGAACTCTTCAATGCCCTCCAGTGGTTGCACGTGAGTTTTGTGATTTTTCCTTTCGCCAGATAGAAGTCACAACGTTACATTATCCCGCTTTCTCTGATTTTCTTTTTGAGGCCCTACTTACTATGTTTTGTTGCAGCTGCTCTCACGTCTGGAAATTTCCATTCCACTCGATATGCTTCTCGAGAAATTCAGCTTGGCTCTGATGGGATTGAGTGCTATGGAAATTCCATGCCTTGGACAAAATGATCTTGAAGACGATGATGTCTCGATACACATTGTCATCATTGACATATTAGTTCTACAGGTACCTGAATAGTTACTCGCTGTCCTTTACGGGTCACAGTTAACTGGGATGAATTTCGTTGGGAAAAGATGAATCTCAGTGGGTGGGTTAGTCGGCTGGCTCCTTCATTCTTGCTTTTGCAGTGGGATAAGATGCTAAATTTCAAAATCTGAGAACAATGGGAATATCGAAGATAAAGCGAAGGGACCGTCAAGAAAGAGCGTCGGATTTTTAATTCATGGACTTCGGGACTTTTTGGGTTTCTTTGCCACCTACAGCCTCCAAGTGTATGAATTGAGAGCTTACTTGATGGCGGCAGGAAAAGTTCGTTTTCAGCTACGTCTGAATGAAATCGCCGTCCATGAGCAATCGACTATGACCGAGAAGCTATTCTCGTGCGTTTCTTTGCTGCTCAGTGTCCCTCTTCGTACTACTCCTCATGAATGCAAAAATCCAGAACTCGATGGATTCGCTGATTGTTCGGGTGAGGACAGACATTGTTGCTTCCGCCGCATGAATCTTAGTTACAAAGCTTCGAGCTCGCATATCAAAAAAGCAAGAAGGCCGTCTATCGAATGGCTACCTGGGTTCCTCGGCAATTCTTCCAATTTCAGCCTGCCAGCAAGCGGCATTTCTGCATCAAATGATCATGAACATGACCGAGAATGTCTCACCGAAGCAAGAGATGGCGATCACAGCCACTGAGGTTTGTTTCCTTCCTACGGATATGAAATTCGAGTCATTCTTATGAGTTTTATTGCAAGGACGAACCGGTGGACGCCTACGACTTGGCATCTCCTGGGACATCACATCCCAGTTCAGCTTTGTCCCCGCAGACTGCACCTGGTAGCAAAGGAAGTAAGAGAACCATAAATCAACAAGAATCGCAAATATTGTTCCCAAATAATCTTTTTCAGCTTCCCCAGCAACAGCAAGCGCCCCTACAGGATTCTCAGAAGGCGGACTCTGCTTTCAAACGGCCACCGTTGAGCAAACTGGTGACGATGAGTTCGTTGGCATTCTGCCAAGTGAAGAGGTTTGTCCAATGCTTTTTGATAGTTTTGAAAAATCTATCGTATGCTTAGGTCGAGGTCGGTATGGCGGAAGCTACGACACTGACGGAGACCGATGTCGGGCGGGAGACCTGCCAGGTGGTGACGAGTAGCCTCGTGGAAGGACTAAAGGTTGGTTTTAACAGTCCACCAAAGTGCCAACCACTCATGGTACAAAAACATCATTCACTACCTCAAGATTTTGAGTTCACGATAATTTCGGGTACCTAGAAAGTAGAACTGATGGTACAGAAAGTTGTGGGTCACATATTCATCCTGCCAGAGGAGGGAGAGGATGCTCAAAAACCATTTTTATCGTGAATCCTGTTCTTAAGTAGTTCACCTCAGAAGGAATCACCCTTGCAGATGGTCTCACCACCGATGTGGTAGTTTCCCTTGCCGTTTTACGAGCCCTAACTACGTGAACTTTTTTTGAATAGGGCCTTTTCAGTCAACACCCAGGAAAAAGTTCAAAGCAGAAAAAAGTGTTACACTAATGCTCTGTCTTGTACAGTGCTGATAAGCTTGAGAACGCGTGTTTCTAACTGCAACCGTGGGCATATTCTCATGATTTAGGGTTCGACGCCAACCACACAGCAGTTACCCAAAATCCCACCTGATGACTTCTGGACGACCTCTGTTGGCCGATTTCGGTTTTCCATCGATCAGCTGCCTCCGCAGCTCAAAATGATTCACGCATTGCTTATGGTATGTTGTTCGTCTTTCATTATATCACTCGTTGTAAGACAGAGATTGGGCAAACGAGTGACAAGGCATGTCACTAAACACTGTACGATTGAATTCTGTTGGCTCTTACCAGAAGAGGGTTTGAAATTTCCATGGCACATTGAATGAAACGTAAATGTATCGATCAGGTTCGAAATGCTATTCATGGATGTGAAAAATAAAACTGTTAGATGAGCTTCTTAAATTAAATTATAAATTAAAAAATTACGAGCTCCTGAAATTTGCTTTGAGATAGTTCCAGTTGTATTGCGGAGCTGTCAAAAACTTCTGGGGACTATGTAGTTACATGGCATTTTTTTCATGATAAATGAGAACGATACGAATGTCTTATAACTCGATAAAAGAAAACTAATCAGTAGGGTAACAGCAAGTGTCTACTGATCCGCGTCGCAATTCCGATCTATCCTTACGTACAGTGTTCATTCTCAAAACAGTTAACTCATATTAAATTGGCTGTAGAGAACCCCCATTGTGAAGTGGAAAATTTGCGAACAATCGAACAACATTCTTACCTCACACATTTCTTGATTTTTCATCAATACTGGGTTTTTAAACGTATCTCTTTCAAAAGTCATATAATTTACGTGCACGATTATTCTACTCAAAGTAATCATGACAAGTGTACACGATAGCCCAAATAAGGCGTTAACTCAAATAAATATCATAAAAAGATTACAAAATCTTCTATTTGGGGAAAAACACGGTTTACGGAACTCCGACGGCCACAAAGCCACAACCCCCACCTGGCAAAGGAAAGCACTAACTCTACGCCGCGGATGCGCTCGAGGGTTCCACAATGCAACTGAAACTATCTACAAACCAATTTCAAGAGTTCATAACTTCTTTGGTCCAACTCATTTAACAACTTTAACTTTTCTTTCCGTAAAAAAAGATTCTGAACATTATCAATATATAATACCTACGTCACCATTCGAAGTTCCATTGGGAAAAAACCTCTCCTTGGTTAGTTGGTCGAATGGTTTGACTATGTACTAGACTGACTCTACGAAAATTGGTTGGACACCAATTGCATGGGATTCCTAACATCTTTCCACTCAAATTGTTTTCATTTTACACATGATTCTGCCTCTAATCTCATTATAATAGAGTGAAGAAGTAAAAATATTTATTGCGGTCCACCCGCGTAGCACAAAGTTAGAGAAGAAAAATTTGCAGAATAATTAGAACTCGAAGGATCCAGATAACTTGATTTTTTTGAAGAATCTGGAATATGCTGAAGATCCGGATGTGGAGAACTTCATCATGCATACACTAAAGCTACTCTGCCTTCATTGCGGATCATTAAGCAATTCTAGGAGGGAACATCGTGGCTTCCTCATATGGATACAGGTATTCGCTACTTTTAACAAAGTCATATAACCTCTCAATACAAGGATTCCAAGGAAATCGAAAAAAATGCTGGATTTGATCTGCACTATTGAGTGGATAGTCTTGATGTTCCAAACGCTTCAATTTCAGGAGAGCATGATGGTGCCAAAACTCTGGGTCCGGCTTAGGTCTGACTTCGTACAGGTGAGTGTGGGAACGATGATGCAACGGAACCCATCCACTCGAATAGGTTGTTTTCCAGGTCGGCGAACTGGCATCTCTGTTGCTGTTGCACAGCATATCTTTTCCATCTGGGGAAGAAGCGTTTTGGCGGGTCATTAATAAGGACTTCACGAGTCCTGACTGGAAAATACGGTTCGATGCAGGTCAGTGGACTGACCTACTTTGTTTTTTGAGGCGCAGATCACGATGAGCTTATCACTTCTCTGCCAATTCCAAAAGTACACTGTAACTACTATGAAAACCTCTTCAGTTCGTCACTGTTGTATTTACCCACTGAGACTATTTACTTATTCGCATATATCATCCTTTCAGTGGGCAGAGCGTACGTGATGGCCCATATGACCAAGATGGCACCAGTGAAAGGAAATAAGGTGAAATACTGCAATATATGTTTAATTTTGTATTGCATTGCAAAGAACTGCAAGTGTTTTAAGTGGTGTCTGCGAGGTTTCAAAAGCCTCACATGGAGGGCTTTTAACCACGACAAAATCCTTTCAATAAAACCAAGAAAGGAAAAGCAGTTCTTTGCAATCTAAGCTGAAAAGGCTTGCAATAACGCTCCCGTAAAGAATCACTGAAGTTCAGGTGCTTCAAACAGCTCTCTCTGCTCTGTTCTATCACTTCGTCACATCACTTCACGATCCTAATCCTACTGTGGCTCAGCGAGCCATAATTGCTCTCAGAGCTCTGCCATCTCAGACACTAAAGGTTAGCTTCACTTCAGGGATACTTTAGGTAATGTCAGAGAATACAAGCGCAGAGCGAGAGGTTTTCTATCGAAATCTCTTTAGAGCTTGGAATGACTGCGTGAAAGAGCTCTGGAAGATCTTTTTTGATCATTGGTTGTAATTTGGTACCGGATATGCAATATCCATGTATTCAGATGATGTGCTTCTGCTTTGAATCCCAATTCGACTCATGCATAGCGGATCGCCCCATTATAATCAACACGATTCGGTTGCTCACCACTCAACTCCCAGACGAGAACATACTCACCTTCGACTTTTTCATACAGGTCTCAGGCTGCAATATGGATTTTAAGGAAACTGTATGAGGGCTTTACTGCAATCAGAAATTTTCAGAGGTTCGAGACGCTGGTTCTCGAAAGCCAGTTGATCAGTCAAAATGAGGAGACCGTCTTCGTCCAAGGTAATCCTATGAAACAATTTCTATTTTCAAAAAATTTAATTCAATACTACGCTTCCGGACACTTTTTGAAGTGTGTCTAATGGTTCAACTTAGATCTGATGCACACCGATCCAATGAGCGAGATTTACCAGCGTAAGGTGAACAAAGCCAAAAAGGTAAGTCAAACAGGGACGGAGCAAAATCTTAGAAAAATTAGGAGAATCACACGACCATCAAAAAATTACCGACAGTACTGTCAAATACGGTAGAGGACTTCTTAGGTAGAGACTCATTCGATGTACATATCTCAAATCGTTGCTTTTCCGCGAGCATGTGTTTTCATTCGAGACCTCTTCAAAAGAAGCGATTTAGAGCTTTCACACTCATGAGCTTTTTTCAGAACCCCTTCAGTTACGTGATTTGTACTACTGCTTCCAATCTACTGCAGTTGTACGAGAAAATACTTATAAGCTCTGCTCGCCCCTTTCTTTCTGCCTCATAATTTCTAAATAAAAATTGAGGTCTGAAAGCCCAGCCAAGACATCTACCCCTTTTTCGTCTTTTAGTTGCCTCTTTTTCGCCTAAATTATTACTGTTACCATTACTTGCGCATGCTCTTTTTGTCGTCATCCAGCTCAATCATTGCTTGTGGAGCCTGTTCATATGCTCTCATAAGACGGGGAGAATGGTCCTGTTCTGCAACCACTCCAAACACAGCTTTCTTTCTTCATGGCTCTCCACCTTAAAAGGGTTCTCTCATTGAATTCACAAGGCTTCCCACCTGAATCCTGGGCGAGAACTGGTTTTCAGGGGAGAAGGGGAGGGGGGACGTGATTCACGCGTGATCCCATTAGAGTTCTTCGCGCACGCAACATCGCTTCAGTACCTTTCCGTTGAGATGGACCAAATAACATTTGCATTAGCCCACCGCTTCACCGTAAACTAGAGCAAATCTCTTTACTAGGTCATTGAGCCTCTTCGAGATTGAGAATTCACTCCTAGTTCAACAACTTACTTATCAAACGTTCAAAATGAGACTAACTTCAATAAGTTCCGATCCCAATATCCCAATATCCCTTCTGTGGTCGTGAATAAGTCAAAAAATAACCAGCTATTCACATCCAATAGCTGGTTATTTTTTGACTTATTTTTTACAAGTTCTTTTTTCTCCCATTATGATGGAAGGCTTGTTGTTATAGCGTGTCTTGTTCGATGATCTCATTATAGACGCGGGATTCGCACCACACCCGTTTCCAGACCCTCTTGGATTACTTTCGTAGGAGCAATCATGTAGCAAGAAACTGGCGAGACGAAATCCAATTGCAGAATTCAGAGTACATACTAAAATATACACATTGAAAGTCAAAAAATAAACAATCCACTCCCGAATGTGAAACGAGCACTGGAAACAGTACTTCTCGTGTGATTCCCAAGCTCTTTCAGACTATCGAAGACGCTAGTACAGCCAAGTCCATTGCCAAATATCTACGGGAATACAATGCCCTGAAACATCAGCTATGCTATCAGCCATCCGACCCACCCGGTACGTTTGATTGGTCCTCATTTACAGAATCCAAACTCATCGTAATCCCCTTTCAGCATTTCTTAAACGTACGATATCTTTTCAGCTTTAGTGTGCTGCTTTCTTCCATTGTGCTATTTTTTCTAACTTTAGAGATTTCTAATCTAATCGGTTAGTTGATGTCTCATATGTACACGTCCGTCTTGGATGCAACGCATGGATAGAAGACGCGGTGATTTGTCGCTGTAAAGCGAACACTGAACAAATACATTTTACGCTGTTTCCTTCTGTTTAGCTGTGAATCAATTAACTTTACTTAAGTTTAACTTCCGTTAAGCAGGTTTGAGGTTGACACGAGGGAAGGCTTAACGTTCTGCTGGTGATTGATCCTAAGCTGGCTGGCTGGCTGAAGGGCAGAATTAAACATGCCGGTGAAAACAAACAAATAATACCTTTTGATAATCCGATCCGCCGATTCGCGCTCACGTAGTTCAAATTCTGATCCAAATTACTCCACATAAACTTAGCCATATAAAGCCCTCCCAGGCATCGTTCACGAGCTGATGAGGCTGCTTTTGAAGGCACAGTTCCCGACAATTTCGAGGTACCTTTTCAATTTAAAAAGTAGAAGTATTGGTTGGGAATAATCCATTGGTTAGAGAAGCGAAACGAGGAAACGAGATAGATCGCCGATTTCGCAGAAAATGAGGCTCCTCAAAAGTAGTTAGAACAGTGGTTGTACGAGATTACCATGACGGAGATGACACCATGGGAATTGTATTTGGACGAGATTTCCGTTGTTGCAAATACACAAAGAGCTGATTACACCAAGATAAAACTGTCTTTCACTGGGTCATAATAAGGTGTTTGAACTTCCTACATAGGTTCTTTTGTGAATGGTGCGGCCTCTATGAGGGGAACGTCCGTTCCGCGCGTCCGTCGAAACTAGGTCCCGCGCGGCGCAGCCCACCGCGACCTCAAGACGACATTACAGTACCACTTAGTGTCAGTGGAGCGAATGATTTGCATTAGTCCGTGTTATCTTCTCTTTGGGCTGACTGCCGTGGACCAAGCGCCAATCGTATGCCCCACTGACAAATACGACGTTTGTCAAAAATCGCGGACTGACGCGCCGCGTGCGTGTGAGTTTCAACGGACGCGCGGAAAGAAGCGCACCCTCCTCTACAATGCCGCTGAAACTCGTCCGCGCATAATCGCCAATCTTTGAGCCTATATATCTAGGCCATTTTCCTATCTATAACAGCGCCATATATGGCATGCAAGGGGGCCAAAGACCTATCTTAGAGAGATATCTCGTAAGACATTTTTTACTGTGAACTGTGCCTTTAAGGTTATGCTGATTTCCCACTTGCAGGGTACCATAGCCCTTTAAGAAGCGTTTTCGGTGCAAGCCTTTTCAGCATAGCGATCGATCTCCTGCAAGAGTAACAAGCCATCTCCTCTTGTCGACCCTCATCCCTGATAGCTTTCGTAGACGTTTTCAGTGTACTAAAATCTGATTGTTCTTCCCTCAGCTTTATGCTTGGCGAAAGTGCCACGCTGGCGCCGGCGTGGTCGGCTCTCCGAGGCAGCGCTCAGCTGTCGTGTCAAGATACTGCGAGTCGTCACGATGGTGAAGGTGGTGAATCGTTGGCGCCAGATGGCTGCTGACATCACCGTTGGCGCCGCATCACTGGTCTCCTTCATTGCCGCTTCAGCGCCACGTAGTATGTCATGGAAAATAAGCATGAGTAATTCGCAAAGGCGGAGCTGTCTGGGCTTTCCAGTCACGACCCAAGTTCGCCTGTGGTGTTCAGCTCCGCCTTAGCGGATGGATATTCACCGCTTGTTGCATGATTTCAACACAGCATGTTTTCTACTCACTCCTTAGCAGCTTCTCCCCTCTTTTTAGCTTTTCTCATTCAGTCACTCTTTTTGCATTGTTTACATTTTTACTTGAATGTTTCTATCGGTCACTTTGCCTTCGATCCATTGGTGAGCGGCAGCCACTCAGCGGCTATGGCACTCCGCCTGTCGTCCGAGATCTTCTCTCGCCGTTCACCAGTGGCTATTTTCAGTATGATGTAGTTTCTGATTCTTTGCTTGCAGCAGATTCGGATGCGCTGTCTCCTTCGGTCACTTCGCCAACCTATTCTGCCGGTATGAGTGCTTCTCTATTTCGAAACTATTCCTATTATTTGGTTCTTCTACGATAAACTCAACGAATTTCTTATCTACAGTAGCGCTCAAAAGTCTTCGGTGAAATGATTCTTCACTCGTACTTTTCAGTCGTAACTCCTTTCCTACTGGATCTAATCATGCGAAATTTCTATATTTGGACCGTGGATGTATGATGAATATTTACCGCTATTAACCAGCAATCTGATCATGTTCCAGATATCCCAAAGAGCATGAGCTCAAAATCGACTGAAAATACAGATGATGGTCCTTCTAGAATCTCTTTCCTTTTTGTCTTGTCTGAAGTGTACGAGCGGTAATGCCGATCACAATAGATGGGAAAAACGCACATAAGGTGGGAATCAGGGCAGATGTCAACGACTTTACTCCAAGTAAAATCTGCTACCGCAACATACACCTTGCCCTATCTGTGGATGTTGCAGCTTTCCAGTCAAATAGTGTTGGGTAGGGTGAAATATGCTATAGTTAAACATATCCAAATTTTGTGCGATTTGGTCTACTAAGAAAGAAGTTATGAACGAAAAAGCGTCAAAGCATTTCACCGAACACTTTTGAGCGCTACTGTATGTCAATCTGTCCAACTTCTCCCACGTAGTACGAACCCTGGAGAGTTCTCGTGGAAAAACCTTCTTACTATCTTGTTTCTGTGACTCCTTCCTTTTCTGTCTGACCATTACTTTTACTGTTTACTTTACTGCTACTATACCGTGCCTGTGACGTTAGGTCAGCAATGGGCAGAATCCAAAGTAAATGAGTTTGGACGTTGTTCCACCGAAGCTGCTTACGGTTTTTAGTTAGTTGACGACCCACTTCAGCTAGGAATCCCTCACACTGTCTGTAGGGGACCTTCATTAATCGAGTAAATCTAGAAAAAGGCGTCAGTCTGGAGAACTCTTGAGGGGGGGGGGGGGGTTCACAATAGCATTGACGTTTAGTAATGAATCGGGCTCTTCCTGTTGAAGAACTGAAGTACTCTCAAACTTTTTCTGTTCACTTCCGCTCACCAAATTTTTGACGACTTGTGCCTTCTAAAATCCCAATGCCCATAACTAGGCCCTACAGTAATAGCTGTAATACGGAAGAGAGAATTTGAGACAACCGAGCACCGAAAGTACGGCTCTAAGAAGTTTTAGAGGGTATCCCTCCAGCAATAGCCCGAGCTCGACTGGAACGGTTGTTCTGGCCCTGTTTCTATGAAACCCTCCAGTGTGATGGGTCCAGAAGAAAATCATAAATTATCAAGAAAAACAAGCAGAGATCACTGGTTGTGATTTGAGGCAAAGAATCAAGAAACGGAGCTGGAATTGAGGGGGCTGATACCTGAAAAATCATCGTTCAACTCTCAATCATGAACTTTTTTTGCAGAGAGCACCTGGCCCTTCTCTCGTAAGCGGGCCCAGAGTTTTTATAAAGTAAGAAGAATCGTTGAGGATGGGGCAACTTCGTGACCAACTCCTCCCTCTAATAAATAGCTCTTGTAAAAATCCTTAGTCGGTTTCAATGGCGCCTGGTCCTAATCCCGTGCTGCTCATTGCTGATACCGACGTAGCGGTGCAAAGGGACTACCTTGTAGAACCTTATAGAACCTACCCTATCTTATAGAGCTCAAAGAATCACTCCTTCATATACCGGAATACTTGGCTCTGCGAAGCCGAGAACCCCTAAATTGAGTGTAAAGCCTGAATTATTCGTTTGTATCATACTTTAAAGGCCCATACGGTCGTCTACGGGAATTCACCGATGAGGAAAGCAATCTTTGCCTCCTCTTCAATCGCGTTGTTGACATCGAAAATCCTGAACGGCACACAGTGTACTTGGTGATTTCGCTCTTCGTCTCATTCTTGAGGTATGGACGAGTTATGCTATTTGCTCATGGACTTTTCTAAGAATCAAAAATCTTTCAGTAACAAAAATTCGACGCCAACTGACGAGAAAGCGAACGCCAAAAAACAGTCACTACTCTTTCGTCACTTCAACACGTTGCTCGGCTTCAGTAACACTGAAAAATGCTTCACTATTCCACCTGCTAGATTACGGTAGGCTGTGAGGATGATCAGGGCATTTGGGAAGGAATCCCGATAGTGGCTGTTTCAGGAAATCTGCAGTCTGCAATGCCTTTCTGTGCGGTTTACCCGAAATACTCGATTGTAATTTGTGCATTGGTAATTTCTTCTACATTCTTATTAGCCTAGTATATGTATGCTTCATTGCCTTGCCATAAGGTCCACGAACCTGAGCCTTAATCTTTATCACTCAGGTAATCAACTGCTGCCGACCGTTGTTCAACTGTTACTCCACCTACCGTCTCCACAAAAGTTGGCCAGCGATCAGCATCAAAACAATTACTCGTTGAGGTTGCTGTCACAGCATTCTCGTCACCTCTGGCTGAATTCACTAATTCTTATTCTTTACAAGGTTTGGATCTGGTCATTTTTTGCTGAAGGTCATCTCATTCAAATGTGCGCAAACCTATGAAGGGGTGGTAGAAGCAGGATAGATGCCTCTTCGATCGGCGGCATTGTTTTGATCGAAAGCAAGTGCAGTTGATTACGTCACTGCCGGTTTCGTCACCATGGCTTTGAAAGGAGATATTCAAAAACTGAAAGGAAACATAAGGGACCGAATTCACCATAAACAATCAGTTGAATTTTCAATTGTATGGTCATAAAGGGAAGGTCCACCGTTCAAATTCGCCAAATTACAAGACTCGGTGTCCTGTAAGCGTGTCAAGGAATCGGTGCTCGTATTCAAGGAGGAAATAGTTGATGTGTTGCTCACAACTTTCGGTGTGTCCGGGGAGAGCGGAAAGATGAAAGTAATTGTCAAATAGCGGAGTGCAGAGACTAAGCCACTGCCGAACTTTTCTGCATCTCCACTGTGACCTTAAGCAACTATGTCCAAAAAATTGAAGAGGGTCGGAGGAATTTACAGGAGAGGAGGAGAGTTTATAGGTATGTCATTTCCTTTCAGAAGTAGAATTTCAGCACCAATTGACGCCCGCAGTGACCATCTTCTTCATCACTGGAGTCGCCCGCCAGTTTCGAAACGAATGTCGCGAGGTTGATGGCCACCCTTTGGAGCGCGATCCGCATCGGCGGTACGAGCACCTCAAACCTCCTCGCTCACCGGACCACTACGCCCTACCTGCGCCCCGAGACAGGGGGCGGACCAACCCCCCGAGGACCGAGGGGTGTCGGCTGGGAAGGGCCAAGCCTTGCCGAGCGACCTCAGCCTAATTCCTCGCGACGGGATCCCTGCCCCCGTCACAGGGACCAGCTGACTGAACGCGGCGACATAACCTACTTCTCCCGTCGCGACCAACCAGAGTGCCCTACCTTACTTACTTTCCCAGGACAAGTACAAAAGTAAGGAACACTGGTTTATTATGCTAACTACGAAATAGACTATGACTACAAACCACTAAATAAGGAACTACACTATAGGGAAGAACATGTGGGCCAGAGCCAAGGAATGTCACAAGAGAGTAAAGTGATTAGCAAGAATAAAACAGATCAAATATGGCAATGGCGCAATATACAAAGCACGACACTCACCTATCCCTCGATCTTCAGGCTTCCTTCAAGGCAAGCTCCTTCAGCTGTCCATTCTAGGCCCCCATTGGCCTCGGCGGTCTTCTTGCCTTCCTTCGTCCACAGTATCCGTCAGGTGACAACTGCACGCCCTCGGAGGGGGTGCTCGGATACTGGTCGGGCTCACACTGGCGCTCCGGTGCCTCATAGGCACCTTCACAGCGTTGCCCGGCTATACCGACCAGCAGCCGACAGCCAGCCGGTCGCGGTGCATGACGAGTGACGACTGACTAGGCTATGCGAAGGAACGCGCACAACGCGCGCACATACGCGCCGCGTTGTGGCGGCCGAGCAAAGATGGGCCAGGGCGCGCGCGGTGCGCCCAGCGGCCACCGTCGCATCCGCGACAACGGATGTGGACTATAAACAAAACACGAGTGTGATTGCACCCTGGGATGTGCAGGTGGAGAGGCGGCAGGATTGACTCATGCAGAGTCAAGTGGTTTCAAATGGACACTCTTCATGGCTGTAGACTCCTAGGATGTTATAGCGGCTCTTTTCATTAAAAAAATCGACACAACTAAAGTGTGATAACAGTTTTACGCCGATATTGGCGACAGCCGGATGGCAGCACAAAATTACAAGGAGACCCACTGACGCTTATAATAAAGTCAAACCTCTCGCAGCTTGAATTGAGCGGCAGCTTCTTAAGAAAAGGTACCGAAACCTGAATTCAACCTTTCATTCACCTAAATTACAACCGTGCGTTCCTAGCTGTTTTGATCTATGACATCCAGCCGAAACAGACTTGGGCAGGCTGAAGTTTTGTCCACAAATCGCCCACCTTGTGAAACAATACTGCCGTATGTAGCTGGCTAGTAACCTACATACTTCTCGCCAAACCTCCATGTTGATTGACTGATTTCAGTACCGATTCGACCAAGTGCCCATTAGTGATGGCGTCATGCGACTTATCAACATCGTCTCCAAGACTCTGCAAGGTTCGTACCATTTTTGACGTCTTTGAAAGCCACTTGCAACCCTGAGATTTTTTGACAATGACGCAACATTAGAGGAACACATACTATTAACTAGTCAGCTAGAATCCATTTCTAAGGGTCTTTGATCGACTAGCTCAACTGACCTACTAGAACACCTAAATATCCACATCTTAGGATTTTGGTGGCAACCTTATTTTCTACTCACTCTGACTATGAAGAGTTATGGAAACATACTGTCTGAGGTTATAATGCATAGAAAAGGTGTATTATAGTCCTATTCCAAGCAGACAGAGGTGAGTAAGTCTCCTCTCCCCTCCTATCACACCTAAGGGATCAAAATTTATACCGGGTACGCGACCAGACATTTGAATTCAATGAAGTCGGAATGGATGGGTTCCATAGAATACTAACTGATATATCGCCTAGACTGTCGAAAGACTTCTGTCGGTAGACATCATTCTTTTATCCAGTCAACCAAGGTCTGTCAGTCCTAAAGTGGGATTGGTCAACAGTTCATCCCACCTGAACATTAGAAACTATTTTTCATGTATTTTGCGAAGTTCGAGACAATGAATTCGTTCTACTAAATGGAACGATGATAAGAAGTTCGTGATAACAGACATTTGTGAGCAAGTGTTGCCATATTACCGCAAATAGAAAGTGAAGTGAGAGAACTTGTTAACATGAGTAGGTTCAGCCCACAGCTACAAAACTTATCTTTATGATAAAGGTGGGGGTTGAACAACTGTATCATCTGCCGTCCCGCTGATCACTGTTTTCTTCTGGCGATGGCTAGTAACATCTCCATTCGTCCCTGTTCCAAAGTAGCCCAGTGGGTCTTTCTCACGCGAGGGTCACAATGCGTAAAGTTCAATTTGTCCATGGCTGTTGTGAAAAAAAGTGGCTATCGTAGCTGCCATCGTAAACACGAGAAATATGACCTAAAAAGTAGTCAAACACAGAAAGAATATTCCATAAGGGTTTTCCAAGATACTTCTCTATAAAATTGGTTTAGCGAAGGTATCATTTCCTATTACCATCGCTTTGCTGTCAATCATTTGCTCACACTTATGTTTTGATCCTCAGCACAAGCTCATGTCTGTTGTGAAACGGACCAATCGACGGACATAGCTACGTGGGACGACATCAGTGACGAGGAATCGGAATCGCCTAAAGGAATGATCAGACCTGAGAGTCTTACTGTCACAACGATACAGGTAACGTTTTTAATTGGTAATCTCATAGACGGCCTGGTGTATAAACAAATTTCCCCTTTTGAGGAACATGAAGGTGAAGGTGCTATGCATCCCACCATCGTGGAGCCGCGTCCGATGCGTAGGAGTGAAGCGATACGAAGGAAGGAGCCACGAAAGCAGCGCAAGCCAGTGGAAAAGTAAGTTTGGCTGCTTGGGTGACTGAGGGCTGCTTTTTGGGCCTAAATGGTCTATCCGGAAACTGTTTCTTTTGAAAGGGAGATGCTTGAACTATTGGGGAGGTGCTGTCTGTATGGAGTTGGGGCTTGCCGTAGTGGCTGTTTGACTAATTTATTTCCTTTAATGAATACATTATTCCGTAAACCAGTTCGATCTATCCTCGATCTGTGCCCAAAATGGCCGGGAGATCGATCTGCGAAGCTCCAAACACCTAGGACGACTCCCTTCCCATTCTATATTCCCATTTGAGAAATGGCATCTGGGGAAAAGGAAAAGGTTACGTCGGGTTCATCAGAATAAAAGGACTTAATAAGTGTTTCAGTGTGGAACTACGATGCGATCACTGTAATGAAAGCCTGACGTCGTTTGATGAGGAGACTATTTCTTTATGTCTGATCGCTGTCGAAACGTTCTTACATCGGGAGCCCGTTATGGCTGCACCGATTCTCTTCTCCCTCCTTCATACTGTGACCCGGTAAGTCAGTATGCAAACTTTTGGAACTTTTGCACTAAAATTGTTTGCTCTCACCTATTTACATATAAGGAGATGTTTATCACGATTTCAGCCTTATTGATCACCCAATATATCCATGGCACGATTCGGATATGTTCGTTCCGGGAAATTGCCGTAGCGTCGCTAAACAAATGCTCCGGGTGACTCTTCATCAGGTATGGTGACGATAAGGTTAATCTTAGGGATACGCCTCGTATGTATGTCGAACTTGCTGTTGTTAAAGCTTTTACTTGGTGAATATTTTGAAATGAAACACACATCGAATCGTAGGGGTTCTGGTAGAACGTCCATTAAAGGTGAATTAAATACAAATATGGTAGACTTACCTGCCAATCTATTAAGCGTGTTGGGACATTTCTCCTGGAGCAAACTTTATTTCTCATCCCTGAACGATCAAGATGTCGGTAAATTTTATATTTGGTAGCGCCTACTCAGTGACCTAGGCTTTTTCATGGCGAAGATTCAATTTGAATAAGAAAGCAGAGTTCAAAGGCTGTTCTACAACAGCGATCAAAGCAAGAATTAATCTTCTTATAAAACTATTTCCCACTTTTTTCGACAAATTTTGTCCATTCAACGGAATTCAGTCTAATTTTGTCCATTCAACGGAATTCAGTGAATCTTTGATTGAAGCCAAAATGTGCTTGGGCACATACTTGGAAGTTTCGACGTCGATGGCTGCGATGAATCCATTTTTCTTTTCTTCCATGGGAGAGGGAAATATGTTTCGAAGAAAATAAATTACAGCTATCATCGTCCGGAATCTGCATGCAACTCTTCGACACACCCCTCCCTCGAAGGGATTCCTTTTGGAAGGTGGTCTCGATTTCTCTGGCGGATTTTCAAGAGCTCTCACCTGTCTACTTCATTCAGCTACTCTTCGAAGTAATTTTCCAGTTTTGTAAAATATCTTTCCAACTTCTGTTGCCCACTCAATGCCCACTTCCAGGATCTCTCTGAAAATTGGCTCCCTCATCTGTCAACAACGATGCGTAACTTAGCTGCATACATTGTTGAAGTGCCTTTTGACGCCTATATCAACCACTGGAGTACAGCGATCGCTCACATGGAGTCATTTTTTAGAAGATATCATACGCAGGTATGCGATTACTGTTATGGGTATGGTTCTCTGCTTGCAAATTGAGTGATCCCATTTTCAGATCTCAGTGGAGGGTGCCGCTAAGCCAACACGATCCGAAGTGGAAAGCGCAATCGTCGTCATGAGCCACGTGCTGAAAGTTCAGAATTTCAGCGCATTCAAGGTTGGCGTTACCTTTTTGTCTTGTTGAATCTCTTCAACACTCTCCGTCGCTTTTTCTTTTGAGCTGTGAAGTAGAGGCAGAGGACCCTTCAGCTTCCCATCGTGAGGTACCAGTCTGATTGCGTACTCACGCCGGGCTCTGTTCCTTTTTCTGTTGAACTGAACTTGTTTCCCCTCCCTTTACTCCGACGACGCTGATTTTACGCTTAGGCCCCCTCCTTAACCCCTACCCCTCCGCTTGTGGGGTCAAGCTCGTTATTGCCTACCACCTAGCATCGGAGTCTTTGTCGTACCGTCTGTAGACCTACCAATTTTGAACGCCGCATATCTAAATCAACTATTCTCGCGCAAGCTTCACCCTTTGAAGGCGAAGTCTACATAGTTGTGTCACCTACCATCCCTCTACCAAATCAATCGCTTCGGGGAAACAGCAATGCGCATGCATTCGTCTAGGTTCCCAGCAGTTCCAATATAGGGCTCCAGTAAACCTTATCTATCGCTCACTGGAGGCCTGTATTGAACTGGATATCTTTGTTCACCTTCTTATGGAGCTCATTACGTGTTACGTTCCAAAAATGCTTTTTTTCATCTAGTTCATGGTTGACCTGATGCATTATTTCCAGTCGGCTGTCTCACTGGTGGACTCATTTTGTAAATGGCTTGCAGAGGGTCTACATGAGTGTCCTGTGAAGCTCGAAAGCCTTTTGACAATATGTACAGCCTGCAATAGAGCTCTGATTCGGGTACGTTAACGTTCTGTGATTGATCGGGTCCAAGTTGACGAAAGTCAAAAGGCAACAACTTTGCTGAATTTACTTTTCCTTTTGACTATGACATATTTCTGTGTTGCCATTGTCCCCATTTTGCTTCTGTGTTGCCATTGTCCCCATTTTGCTCTTGTCCCCATTCCAATTGCTTATACCAACCCCAACTTCTGCAGTTAGGTAATGCATTTAGGAACGAGACAAGCAAAGTGTTTCCCGTGCTGTTGTCGCAGAAATGATTCAGGCCATCAAGTTCAAATGTCCTATGCACGAAACGAATTTCATCACCATAGCAAATCTGATCCTTCAAGACGCTGGAGAAGGTCAATTGGAGATTTTTTCCAAGGGACTGAGTTTAATGTGACTTTTTCAGACATCGAAATGAACATACAAGACGACCAGTTCAATACGGCGGCCTCGGAAGCCGTTAGGCCGTTCCTGTTCGAAATTCTTGATTTCATCGCCGATCTACACGTGTTGGCTAAACTAAAGGTGATTCTGATGAGAACATGCTGCTGTTATTTTACCGCTGTCCAGTTGTATTCAGGAAGGGATGAAGAAAACATTTCAGAAAGAAACGAATTCCGATTCAGTTGGAGGTGACTTGAAGGTGAAACTTGCTGAAGCCATTGCGGTCGAAATGAGCCGCTCGAATGCTCGCGATTGTCGTACTGTGATTCGATTCATTCCATGGCTTATGAGTCCACCGAGTGTTACACAGGTTCGTTCACTGACGGTCCTTTTATACCCTTGGGAGGAAACCTCCACCCAGCAGCACTGGAATACACACAGCTGACATATCCATCGTTTACCGTACCTCTTCGGGTCCAAGATGGAAACACCAACACAAAAAAGCGTCAAGTTAACGACTTTATCGCCCAAAAACATTCTTTTCTTATGAAATGAAACCATCAGACTCCGCAAGTGATCCTGACACTTGGTAGTTCTCCCTCAGTCACACAAGGGTGGCAAGGAAGGCGAAAGCGCCTCCAACCTGAGACCAATATTCTGTCACCAAAAGTTACTATTTTCGGGTTTTTGGGGTGGCAGGTTCCTACTATACGTCCGGAGGGAAAACTCACCCAGGGAGCTCTGTAGCACCTCATCAGCTTTAATAGTTCTTATCAGTCCCTACCCCTGTTTTCCTTACGCCTTTTGAGTTACCCTTGAGACTTTGTTATTGTATCGTACTTCGTGGACAGTGAGGTGATCGGAGATTGCCTGTGACAGAAGGTCAGACTTAAACTGAAGTGGCTGATACTCACTGTGGAAGGCGTGGGACTCTTGATTCACAGAAGCTGTAACCCACTGTTCCTGCAGTTCTAATCTCAACTTTTTTTTTCTATCTCTGTAGAACACCTGCATTTTCCATGTCCATTTCTATTTCAGGGAATAAGTGCAGTATGAAACAGCCATCTTTAAAATCGGTTGCTCTAGCGGTCCTGATACACTTCGGTTTCGGTGATTATACGCTATATATAGGTTTTCAGGCTGCTCCTGGAGCATTCGCAGACTCGGTGACAAACGTTCGAGTTCTTTCCTGGCTACTTCTTGGAGCCCTTCATGCGAATCACGGATGTCTGCCAGTTCCGATTGAATGCAGTCAGCACATGGCGGACTATATTCACTTCGTACTCGCTGGTTTCGCTGATCAGTCCAAGGTTTGCTGTTGGAACTTGTGGGTTCCTATCAAGTATTTCCAGATTTTAACCAGCCTATCGTTTCAGCAGTCTGTTGTTCATATGTCCGCACTCTTCCATGCGTTCCATCTCTGCCAATTATGGACGGTTTATTGTGAGCGAGCCGCTGTGTTTAGGTAAATGCTTCCTCATTTACACTATGTTTTGATTTTACAACATTTTATCGAGCAAAATGAACTTTTATATTTTCATTTATACTAATTGATAGCACACGATCGTACGTACAATCAAAATAGGGTTTCTATGATGAAATTGGGTAAATCGTATTTCGAATGGACATACGCACGTAGGCTGAGAGTCGTACCAGAAAAAAAGAGAGATTCACAAAAGAAAATTGATTGAAAGGATCGTTATTGAAATGGAGAGCCTGGTAAGCCCCTCAAGAATGACATCGAATCGAAGCAAAAATGAAGCAACCCATTATAGTTCTCAAGCCAACATTTGCCTTAATACCGTTTTGAACAATGCAAACTTCTTTCGGTACAAAATCATAAAGTTTGGAGGAAAACCAGAATGACAAAAAGTTAGTTCCAACGTTAGATCTATTCAAGAAATGACAAATTCGATCTATCCCCTCTAGTGTTAGACCTATGAGAGGTAGGAGATATCCGAAGGTCAGTAGTCTAGAATGTTCGAATGTTGGAAGCTTGCTTATGTATTCACTAATGTTGGCGAGTGGGAAAGAAGGAAGCTCCTTCATAGTGAGAATCTAAAGGTGAAGTTTCATAAGCCAAATGGAAATGGTTCAGCGTCTGGGGTACAGGCTGGAAGGTTTTTTTGTTCCTGAACAAGTCTGCGTGCCCTTTTACATCAACGCTTCAACCCGACCTTTTTTCCGGGTTGAAATGTTGGAACGAGGTGTCGTGTACAGAACTGCTCAGAAGTGGTTTCACCGACAAATATAATACTAGATCTTAAATCGGTCAATTGGTACCAGACTCGTCTGGGAGAATGAAAACCCGCTACGATTCCAAACGGGAGTCGAGTGCGGGGCGCATCCCTTAGATGGGATTGATTAACGCCAAAAGTTTTATCCTTTTATCTTTCAATTGGCTTCAATGGGGAAGTGGCCAGATTCTTTGAACTCGCAAAGAAGTATGTGTAGAATAAAGGGGATAGTTCGCTAATTATGAGGACAAATGAGCAAGAAAGAGGGAGAGAGAGGGGGGGGGGGGGTCGGATATGTATAGACAGCTAGGCAATCTTTGCATGGGGTGTGCCGATATTCCAAGTTCAGGAACGTTCTGTCCCTTGTACTATCTAATTTGAAGCGTCAACACTTACGGCTGTTTTCTATGGAGGATTGGAAGGCTGCTTTCATAATCCACGATTCGGCTCGGGGGTACGGAACTTACGTGCGCGGCGAAGTTGGCAAATTGCGCGGCGAAGTTCGTGGCGATTTGAAGGACATTAGCGCCTATTAGTGGGGCCGAAGTTTGAAGTAGAGTAAATTAGTAGTATCAGCTGACCATACTAACCTACTCTATTTCAAGTTTGTGCCCCAATAACCGCGGTCAAGATCGTTCGAGGGACCACGAATTTCGTCGCGCCATGTGCCGCGCGCATCTCGGACGCACGTATGTACCCATACCCTTCGGCCCGCGCTCGAGCGACAGGGGGTGACGCTTGCCCCTTGTTTACAACTGAATCTTGGTCGATACCGCCGGACGAGTAGTCCCCCGGTCACTCGCTCGCTCTAGGGCCGAATCGTGGACAATGAAAGCAGCCAAACAGTCTTTTGCGTATGTCTGTAACAGCATAAGGTCTGACCATATGAAACCCAACCAATGTAGAAGCCTAATAACAAAGATAATAGCTTACTTTTATGTATTAACGGCAGTTATTTAATGTGACAAGAAAATGGTAGAGCAATTTCAGTTCACCAACAGCGTTTCCGCATTTGTTGGATTTCTGGGCTCGAGTAACGCCTGCGATTCTTCAACTTCTCAACCATTCAAAAGTGGTAAGTTTCTCGATTGTGATTTGATAACTTCCTACGACGTTGTGAGTACTACATCATTGCATCAAATTGGCCCAAGCCACCACTATACTCTGCACCGCTTTGGTGTGATAGAAACTTATCTACCTGGTAACAAGTTGTGAATTGAGGGTGGTCTAGCCCCTTGCAATCGTTACTCAGCTTTGCTAAGTTTTTAGAAGAGTTTGTGGCAGCTGTCCACAGACGTTTTCATTGTTGGCGATTATTGGAATCATGGGAACGTGGGTTCATTAGCAATATCATTACGTTTGGGGTCCACCATGGGCATTTCGTAACTCTTCTACTAGTGCAGTCCCTCCTCTTCATTCTCCCCAAAGGCACAGTTCACGATATCTTTAGTTACCCGATTTTTTCGAAAAACGGAAGCATAGATTGGGAATAGTTCATCGTTAGTGAAGAAAGCGAGAGAATTCGCCGATTTCGAGAAAGATATGGCTACTCAAAATCAGGGAAAATAGAGGTTGGAAGAGATTGCCATGACGGAAGTGACATGGAAGAGGTACCTGGACGGATTTCAGTCGTTGCAATTGCACAAAGAGCTGACTACATCAATCCAGAACTGTATAGGACCGTCTATCACTGCCGCTCTGGGTCATGACATGACATAATCCTACATAGCTTCCCTAGTGGTCAGTGCAGCTTTTACAGTGCTGGCGAAACTCGTCCGTGAATACACACGGTGTAATCCTTTATTTTTCAGAACCCTCTAACTAGACCGTTTTGCGACCTAATAATGCCAGATATGGCTTACGCGGAGGTCTCGAATACATTCTGGGGGGAATCTCAGAGACCATTTTTATCGTGAGCTGTGCCTTTAAGGTAGGGAGAGCCGAGTGGGTAAGAATGTAGGCTCAGTTCTGCACTCAGAAAGACCGTGGAGACCAGGGATTTCGAGTCCGTGCTGAGGCAAAAGAGTTTTACAAAGAATTGTAGAAATGGTGTCGATGCCAGACCCAACTGGAGAATCCTAGTCACAGAAGCGTGTTTTCGAAGGAATCAGTAGTAATGCCAGGGCGTCATCAGGCGTACAAGACTCCCGCACTAGTTTTGTGGAGAGCGTCTGGGGGCCTTGAAGAGTGAAAGACCTAGGCAAAAATGTTTAGCTCGAATAGAAACTCTGAATGCTAGATTATTCACTGGAATGTCCCGAGAGATCGCTGAAGGCCAGTAAGTTGGTAAAGGAGCTCTACTACAAAACCTCGGTCCAATCTTTGCTATGAGGATAGACACGAAAGAGGGGTGCTGGACAGTAATCTACGCGTACGCACCGCAAGCCGGCTGCCCCTAGTGTGAAAAAGGGGAGTTCTGTCTAGCACTGGCCTCTCCAAGCAGTCATAATTCATAGCCATAGAGCCTTCCAACAGAGCGAGGATAAAGATACAGCGAATAATCCGATTGTGGGAAGTGCACGTACTGAGAAAAAATGCGTCACGGTGAGCATTCTGAGAATTAATCTCCTGAACGCTCTAAGTTTGATCCAGCAAAAAAGGACCGACGCAGGGGAGATCATCCTGCAGTGTGCATAAGAAACATTGCATAAGAAGCACTGGGTGAGATGTGGGCTGGATTCAGGGAAGAAAGGACAGCATAGTTGTGGAGTGATAAAGTCCAAAAAGCCGTGAAGTGCAAGAAGGACAGGCGCGGACAGAAAACGCTGGCTTCGGAGGGCTTATTGTTAGCTGTCTGCAGAAGTTGGAAGAGATCTACCAATGCTGTCGTAGCGTAGCGAAGGCTAAGAATACGGAAGTGGGGGTCCTGTACGAGAACTCGATGGTCGAGAAAGAAAGAAGTTTGTATTCCGGCCAGCTGAAGCATGGCTTTGGGTTACTAAGAATATCCAGGCATGAAGTCCGTAAAAGAGATCGAAGTTGTCATTCTGAGAAACCCAAATGGGGAACATCAACAGGAATGAGGATGGTCTAGTGGGCTTGCTGTTGTACGCGTCTGGACCGGGTCAGAAACGAAGACGTCAGGACTGTTATGCAAATTGCAAATTTCGCTGAAGCGGCTACGAAGAGCCCCAAGAAAGAGGTTTTGGGACGGTATCTGTAAAGACTTCGCCGAAACCAATTTCAGGGCAGAAGACTTCACAGATACTAGCAGGAAATGGAGCAAAGCCAATTCTGCGACTGTGCGAAACTAACGCTTTATGGAAGGGAAGGAGAAGACCTCCTTAACCAAATTCTAAAAATTACGATCTGTATACTCGATCTGCGAAAACAGTAGCTTTCTTTCAAAATGAAGAAGGATGCCGATCCTGCTGTAGAGGATCTCAACAAATATTTGACCCCTGGTGATATTAGGTATATCATTCTAAGATTTTTTCCTTTAGCGTCCCAACAGTAATTCTAGAGTAGAGGTAGAATGGTTTTGTGAGGATCCCAACCAAAGCAATGCCATACTCTCAGGTTCCGGGTCTTTTTATCGGTGTACTGCTAAACATTGTAGTCCTTGCCCGTGCTCGCAGATGTGTTCCGGGTGAAGGGATGATGCGATGGTTGTCAGAATAAAAAGATTAAAGGATAAAGTTTTTGGCGTTAATCAACCCCGTCTGAGGGGTTCGCCCCGCACTCGACTTCCATTCAGAATCGTACTGGCGCAATAAGTGCGTATGTGGCCTATACAATGACTTGTGGTGGCCACCAATGTACAGCTCAGTGCTTTTACCCTCCCAGACGAGTCTGGTACCAATTGACCGACCGAGGGATGGAAGGCTTCGTTGGCCTAGGCGGGGTGGGATTCGGACCCCTGACCGTGCGTGTGAGATTGTGCGCCACTTCCCACCACGCCATCTCCGCCCTTGTCGAATACCTGGCCAAAATTTCTACATTTTGAACGTGTGATTTAGACCCTGTCTGGTTATGAACTTCTTAAAATCAACTCATCTCTATTTCAGCTGGCTGATATGGTCAACCTTCACTTCCTCAACACTATCCAAGCCCTACAACAAGTGAATTCTGCCTTGTTGTGTCAACTCTATCCGATGTGGGCTCCAATTCTCACAGCATACCATAGCCAAATTCCTCATCAACTAAGGTAAGGACTCGGTCTCAAACTTTAATCGAAATTTTGTTGATACTTCGTTTTCAGAATGAAGTTGGATTCCTGTGAGAATCAGCCATCTATTTCACCACCACCACTTTCGGATTGGTTGAAAAAAGTCCGCTACAAAATTTCTCAAGTGGAACTGCAAACATCAGCAGCGTCTCCCTACTATAATGTGTAGATATTATAGAGTAAACTTGATTACTGTAGGGTTAATAGGTACTGTAGTGTCATTGCCAAAACATGGTGCTATTTTGATGTACAAATGTGTATTGTTTCGATATATTTGCATCGTGCAACGATGTTAGCAATTTCTTCCCTTTAATAAAGATCTCGATGAAGATTACAACAAAAAAAATTGACCTCTCCATGGAAACCCTGAGAGGATTTTATGAGATCTGAAAAGCAACGAAAAAAATGGGTCAGCTTCTTAGTGAGAATCATTATTCAATCAGTTCTTCCTTCGGTGCTGCATACTTCCGAGTCGCCTGTTTTTATTTGCCGGTACGTTTTTTTCTACCACGCTGGATTATTACTGAAAAATATTTTGACTTTTAGCCTTTCAATCGAATTCTGGCCTCCACTCTTCTTTGTTGAGGTTTAACGGAAGTGAAGTCTTTATAGGCTTTAGCTAGGAAGTCTGCAAAGGAAAGAAAGACGTGGCGTAAAACGAGAGACATCGAAGCCAAGCAGTTGATGAATTTACTAGCACGTAATCTGGCAACTGAATAAAAATTCATTTCTATTCAGCAACGGAAAGGCAACAGGACCACCCTCGAATGCTTTATCAGTCCAGAAGCTTATTAACATGCTTCAGCCCGAAGCATACAACAAAAGGATTAAGGGAAAAAGAATGAACGTACGGGCATCAGCAATCCCGTCTGAGGGATGCGCCCTCCGCATTCGACATCCTCGAGAATCGTAGTGGCGTACATGCCAATGTGGCCCACACCATGATTTACGGTGGCCAGCCGATGTACAAGTCAGTGATTTTCTCCTCCCATACGAGTCTGAAAACTATTAACCGACCCCGGAGAGATGGAGTGCTTTGTTGGCAGCGGACTTCGATCCATGGATTCGAACCGGTGACCACGTGTGGGTGGTAGTGCGCCGCGTGCCACTGCCCCAACTTCGCCCAAGGAAGCGTACCCTATAACGAAAAATAATTGGTGTCATATCTGCAAAAACGAAAAAATAATTGGTGTCATATCTGCAAAAAGTTTTCCGAGATAGCGTTCTGCAAAGAGTTTTCCGAGATAGCGTAAAGGCGGTGATATTGACAAAACAGTTCCAGACGGCTGTGCACTCGTAGAACATAAATCATGTCCCAATGATAAGGGCGCCGCTGAATCGATCATGGGAAGCGAGTTCTTAATAGACCATTTCACTGATAATTTTTTATTTCTCCGTGCTCTTTCGTCCCTAGGTTTTGTAAACAAACGTTCCTGAGCCCATTGATGAAATATGATAGAAAAAGAAACTTATCTGCCATAATTTTGTTTCTCATAAAATTTGAGCTTACTCGATTGAACCCCGCCCAGCAAACCTGGATGCTCCATATTTCCGGGGCCGGCTAATTCAGTTAGCTGATATATGAGACGCCTGAGAGGATAAAAGCACTGACTTGCACATCAGCCTGCCATCGCAAAACACTAAAATGAAGGAGACATACGAATTCGAAATGCCGAATCGAGTTCAAACTCGGGCAACTCAAAACAGATTAACTGGTAGTCATTCTCCCGTGAACATCTTTTCAACACCTTCATCTAAGCACAATTCACAGTTCCAATGATAACGGTTCCTGAATTTCTCTCTTTGATGAACTTGTGATCCCCAAGCCACCACAGAAAACGTTGTTGGGTCGAAAAACTGCCTAGATAAGGCCTAATATGGGACGAAAATCGGTTTAGTCGACGTACACATCTAAAGCGGACAAGTTCCTACCGTACTGTGAAAGCTGTAAAGACTGTTCCATTCGTACCGGGACCCACACGCTACCCACAGGCAGCTTACTGTAGCCACCTGAATGCTGTGGGCACACACATTTGGACAGCTCGTCCAAATACACCCAATATTAATATATTTTCGAAACTTTATGATTTTCTTGACACACCGATTTTCGCGTTTTCTTCGCCACTACTGCGCTACTGTGAACTATCACTTCCATAAATTGTCTAACAGTGAATACCTCGAAATTGTGGTGAATGTTGCCTTTGAGGCTGCAGCTTCATTTATTCATTGGTCTGAAAGGTGAAGCTCCCATTTTTCAGATGAAAGATCGTCATTGATCGATAGGGTTTTGCCATAATAAACAAACATAAGTTATGTTTGTTTACAATGGCACCCTCAGCTTTATATTTCACTGAACTACTCATGCAAGCCTTAACTTTCGCTTTCAACACTATCAAGTATGCCTTATGATCCAATTCATCCCTTATTTCCTACATGTTTTTTTAGAAATGCCGCCAGTATTCCGTTTGCATTCTGGTCCGGATGAGCTGCAACAGATACGAGAAATTCTTCCTCCACATTCCAAGTACCTGTTCCTCCGTCAAGCAATCAAAATTGAACTTGAACATCTTTATCCAACAACAAAACTTGAATTGTACTCCTATACAACGGATCAGGCTACGTACTGGTTTGCTTGGAAGATTAATAAAAATACAATGTAAGTTTTTTCATTGTTCATAGTTCAGTAGATTGGGGGGTTAGAGGGGATGAGGGGATAAAGGAAAAGGAGATAAACCGAAAGGAGCTTTCACTAAATGCCAAGGATTTTCTAGCGGAGGCTTGGGCCTCAGTGCAAGAGAGGGATTAGACGCACCCTGATTGCTGCGGCCTGTTCACCATTGATGCTGTCGAGAGCCATCTACTACACCTTCAAATAAATCCATACATAGTAACACTTTCAGAAACCACGCCTACATGTGCTACGTGGGCAAGTTCAATGACGATCAAATTGCAGAGGCTCTAACTATGTTTGTAGAAGCGACAAACCCTTTCAACGTCCCACCACTCTTTGTTGGGGAGAAGCTTATCATTGATGAGGTCAGCCTGTCACAACGTTTTGCCGTTTGTTTTATTTGAAATCAGATTCCCAGACTAGTGCATTTTCCATTCAATGTGACTGCTATTGCATTATTTCTTGAGGTTCGTATGACATGGTGTTAGCTTTGGGGATGATGCTGAGAAAAATGTCCAGGTGCTTTATGGAATAATAGTCTACGTTTACACGTGTTGATGGTCTTCAAAAGGCCTGACCGCACGGTGTTAACCAAGCTCGTTAGCAAGCCCTCACCTCGTAGCGTTGTCGGTGTTAATGTCTTCACCCTATATTTAAAAAGTCTGATTTTCGAGAGGATTATACGTAGGTAAAAATAAATTCACCTGGGAAAGCTAACAACGGTGAACTGTTAATCTCAGGAGCAATCCATATTGGGTTACACTCCGAAGTTCATGGTCTCGGCTCACAGTTTCTGTTGAATTAGTAAACAACCAAAACTGCGGCTAGAATAAGGAAAACAGTGGCTTAGCGGACTGCGAATCTTCCTTCAATCTTCCTTTTACCCATAAGATACGAGGAGGGATTTTCAGCTCCCCCTTTGCTCATAAACTGTTCTCCCGTCCATTACTTTATCAGTTTTATAATTTTTTAGGTGGAAAAGTACGTTACCGCTCATGTTCCCGAAATGTTGGGTAAACAAAACCCTACAAATATGTTCTACATGACTGAAGCTCAGATGGAGATGGTTGAGGGCTTAAAACTACCGCCGCTGCCTGATGGTTACGTTCTCGGTAAGCACTTGTCAGGGCCTCTTAAATGAAAGTTCGAAAAGCACTGTGAATAAGGAATGGAAGTTAATAACAAATAACCATGGTAACTCGTAGAAACTTAGGGCGGAGGTGGTGTAGTGGCAAGTGGCGCACTATCTCACACGTACGGTCAGAGGGTCGAATCCCGGCGCGGTACCTGCCTAGGCCAACCAAGCCTTCCGTCCCTTCGGGGTCGGTTAACTGATACCAGACTCGTCTGGGAGGATAAAAACAGTGACTTGTACATCGGCTGGCCACCGCAAGTTATTGTATAGGCCACATACGCACTCAATACGCCACTACGATTCTGAATGGAAGTCGAGTGCGGGGGTGCATCCCTCAGGCGGGATTGATTAACGCTAAAAACTTTATCCTTTTAACCTTTATCCTTCCAGATGATCCATTTTTATGAGCGCCACGGCGTCTCATGCAAAGAAAAGTTGGATAAAGATTCAAACCGCCTCACAAGGCACTGATCTTGTTTTCCCGAATGATCCTGCTGGTACAAACTAGCCGACTTGTAGCGCTCGGTCAAATTGAGCGTGTACCGATCCGGACCATTGGACCATATGTACTTTTGATATTGCGCAAAATCGCACTACGCAACCTACTGCCAATCAGACTGTGACGCTTGAAATCCATTACAAAGCCTGTAAAGAGAACAAGTGAGAAATAGAGGAACGCTGTGGAAAAGCTACAGATCTGTAGGTCATGGAGTAGCTCAGCCGGTGTGTGTCTTGGAACAACACATTGCAGGATACTGCTCAGAATGCTCTTTGTATCGAAATTCGGATGAATTTCCAATTTGAAACACCGTCCAGATTTGTTTACGGCTGGCCAACCTTACAATTAGATATCTGAGCTCGTTCGCATTTCTAGTCGTGAATCCTTGCCCCCGACTCTAGAACACTTCTGGAAAGGAATACGACTTTTGGTTATACTTTACCCCCCTTGGTTTCCACTCCGCCATTCATGAAAACATTCCTTACCTCTCTTTGATGATCTCAATCCATCCGTCGCAGTGATGGGCGTGGTTCGGTTTGTGCAAGTCTTAGTCAGTTTAGACAACTGGCAAATGCTCGTGCAGGCGCAGAGAAGCAGCACCACGTATGAGATCGTTGTTTCAGGTTCATCAAACCCAGATACAGATGCTGAGCTTATCACTGCGATGTGGGTACATGCCAGGGAGGGTGACGTCGAGGAAACAAGGTCTGTACGCCGGCATCGCAACGAATTCAACTACTAGTTGATTATTTCAGGTCCAAATTGAGTTGTTTTCCATCGAGTTGCATTCGATATAAAGGCAAGCCGGTTGCATTCGAAATGGTGTCACAGGCAGGTCAACTCACTGCGCTCTATGTACTGGAGGAACACCGAGGGAAAGGTCTAGGTCGAATCGTCGAGTTAGATCTCTGTCAAAAAACAGTACGGTAAGGCTGCACAAACCATTCGACGATGGTTGCCGTCTATTGAAAACTAGTTGATAGTATGGCTAAGGATTTCCATACAACATTTGTAACTTATATATGCTCCGAACACTGCCGCAACCCCCTTTAGACAGAGACAAAGACAGGAATTCAGACAGACAAACAGACAAACAAACAAACAGACAGACAGACAGACAGACAGACAGACAGACAGATCAGACACAAGTTTGGTCCAATGGACACTTCTATTAGGTTGATGCATAATTATTGCGGATTTTTTCGCGGCTTTTTTTCTCCCGATAGAACTTGAGTATTGAAATCGGGATTTTTCTAGAAATGATCTACTTGATTTTCTCTACAAAAATATACCTAGAAAACCATCCGCATATTCGCGCAATTATGCTCCACTTTTTCGAGAAATGTAGGAAGGTGGCACACTCATTCCGCGATCCCAGTAACTTTTTTTTTAAACAAGTTTTATTTAATGAAACGACAAAAATATTGAGCAAAAACATGTTCGAATAAGCATCCATGTTCGACTCTCGGTAAATCTTGGCTTAGTTTCGCATTAATTTTATAAGATTTTGTTAAAACCTGATGCCAAGATGGTAAACAATTTGTTTACCATCTTGGCATCAGGTTTTAACAAAGTCTTATAAAACATATTCAAATAACTACTCCGGATCTTATCCACCATCTACGTCAAGCACTGCGTCTCATTGGCTAGATAGTCGGATTCCAAAAGCGAAAAAGTTTTGATCCTCAGGTGCGATCCACGAATTGACATCGGCCATCAAGTCATCCAAGTCGACGTAACTTCTATTCTCTAGCCTCTATTCTCTATTTTTTTCAGCGAACGGTTGACGAGATAATCCATAGCAGTTTCAGTTGGTGAATATGGCAGATTTAGGAGCAGATCCCATTTCTTGGTTGACTTTGGCTGGTTGTTCCATCTCCGGAAAGTTACCGGGATCGCGGAATGACTGTGCCATCTTCCAACATTTCTCGAAAAAGTAGAGCATGATTGCGCGAATATGCGGATGGTTTCCTAGGTACACTTCTGTAGAGGAAATCAAGTAGATCATTTCTAGAAAAAACCCGAACTCAATATTCAAGTTCTATCGGGAGAAAAAAAGCCGCGAAAAAATCCGCAATAATTATGCATCAACCTAATATTAATGGACACGTCTCTTGAAACCTGATCAGAGATCTCACTCTTCAGTGAACCTCTTGGATTTTGACGACAAGGCTACAAGACTCCTAATTCGTAAGTTGAAGTCAATAAAAAAAAATAAAAATCTCCGACTTCTATCTTGCTCCAACCTCTGCATAGTTGTACCACCTGTATCACCCGTACTCCCGTTGATCGTCGATTTCCTCGAGCGGGCGCCAGTAAGGTCTCGTTCCTGTCATCCCTGTCGTGAACCAGAGTAGTCCAGTGAATAGCACTCGCTCGAGGGACACGGGGCAAAACATTCCTTTCGTTCAAAGCTTTAATGAAGAAGTCTGGCCCATTGGTGGCCGTCCTGGTCGCCTGACGTCCCGAGGGATCCAGTCCGTAACCGCTCTGGTCCAACGGTCATCATTATATCGTATAACGTGTCCGGCCCTTTGATCTCTTGGCGCAGTCAACGGCATCCCTGATCTTCGTTCATCGACGGAGCTCGGAACTCCGGATTCCCTTCTGCACTTGCGTGAATAGGGAAATTCCGAGCATCTTTCTTCCCACAGCGCGTTGAATGACGCTAACTGCATGCTCACCCTGCTGGCAGGATGAGTCCAAGTCTCTGAGGTGTATGTCAAAGCAGGAAGGACCGCAGTATCGAAAAGGTGAGCGCGGAGCCGGATGTTCTTCGTTTTCTTCACTTCTCCCTCGATGTTCTTGAACGCTTCCTACGCCGCGCGTTACCATCTGCTCAGCTCCGGAGCTAGGTGGTTCATCATGTTGACTTCTCGACCTAGATACGCATTGCCTGAGAATTCAGAGATATTCTTTCGTTCAGCATGGAAGGAGCATCAGGTACCAATCCATTTCGCATGGATATCGTCTTCGTTAAGTTGAGGTTCAAACCGATCCTTTCACAAGCGTTGTCGAATTCGGCCAGCAATTGTTCCGCCTGCTCGATATTGGGTGTTATAAGCACGATTTCATCTGCAAAGCGGAGATGATAGGACGCATGACGTTCTCGAGAGCGGCACTGAAAAGTTTTGGAGAGATGGCTCTGTCAAACCCCCCTCTTTAGTGAGGACATCCTGGTTGCCCAGGGCTTCAATTACCGCTTCTGTCTCAATGGTATCAAAGGGTTTCTTCAGGCTATCAAGGCTCGATGAACGTAAGACATAACGGCATTCCGTTCTCCAGCATACATAACACACCGTTACAAGGCATAACTGTATATGATTATAGTATTCTTGAGCCCTGCGAGGTTGTTAGGTTTAACAATTTATTGATCAACGGCTTGAGTTCTTGTCTTCGTCAGAGGCCTGAAGCAACTCGAGACTATTTGCACAGTATCCAAAGAGCGCATTACCACCTGGCGAATGTTACAGCGACTTCAAAACCCATAAATTGAAGTAAAACTCACCAAGGTTCCACCGCTCAGGCGGATATAGAATCCGCTGTCGCTATACGATTGTCAGCAGCGAATGAGACCTATTGGCTGTGTTATAATGCTATTGAGCCACAAATCGCAGAGCGATATGTATGGCAGAAGATCCTTGGCTATGGACGGGCACTCATCTCTACCGTGCATTTTAGGATTTTTCTAGAAAATCTAGAAAGCCTCTAGTGCCTTTCTCGCTGAAATCTCCATCTCCTGCGCTAATATCGGGCGCTTAACTTCGAAGTTGTTCCGATTATGTTCCTCAATTTCATGCCTACCAAGAGCCGTTATCATTCTGCCACGCCTCATACTAGCTAAGTGTTCTTTTATTCGTATAGATAGTTGTCTTCCCGTTTCTCGTATGTATGTTGTCCCACATGTCCGCCATTCCGTCTGGTAGATCGCGCTTATCAGAGCGCAATCACCTGTTTTTCCGTGGGAACATATGATGCAATCTCTTGTTATGCACTGCTTATCGTAGAGCTTATTTTGAACTGATAGCTGCTCGATATTGTTATCAGGAATATTAACTAATTGCACAACATCTTGCAGCCCAGCTCTGCAAATGCTTCGCTGTATAACATTGCTAACTTTATCGGAGATGAAGGGAAGACATAGTGGTAACTTAATTTGAGGGAAGCACGCTGCATATTTGTGCGAGATTTTCTACAAGCTTGTGACACCGGAAAACCGTTCACAGCAGCTATCTCAAAGCTAAACGCCCGGATTCGAGTCGTTCAGCTTCACCCGTGCAGACACTTGTTGCTGTTCTCAACACGTTGTTGACGACTGCACATTTAACGGCTTGTGGATGAGCATCACTTTCATCACTCGTTCAAAACTACATATCCCGAAATAACCGTGAATTGTGCTTTTAAAGAATTCAGCGTGACCGCATTAATTTTATAAGATTTTAATAAAACCTGCTGCCAAGATGGTAAATATGTTCTTATCAACTTACGTTTCGGCGTGATTTCTCAAGAGTCGAACATGGATGCTTTTGAAACATGAACCAGCGTGACAATAATATGCTTCTCAAGTAAAGTCTGCATCGGGGACCGTGTTTTAGCGGAATTATGCAAATTTCCCTTTAGATTTCCAAGACTAGTGAGTGGGCTAAGCTTTCATTTTAATACAGATTGGAAATGTTAATGGCATCACATTTCGGATTCCAGGAGTAATTCGCATCTCATTTTCAGATTTGGAATGGTTGGTATCAAATGCGTGGAACTGTTCAACACTTCCCTACTCGACTCGACCTCTCGGCTACCCTATTGGACCAAGGTCAAACAGGATGACGGAACTGACCTCATCAATGTGTTCTACGATATGGAAATGAAATAAACACGTGTCCAAGTATATAAAGTATATAAAGTACTGGCATACGAACAACATTCATAACTTCCATCCTATCAGAAAGTGGCTATATGGGGAATCGGGCTATCTCTGTTTTGCTCTTCTCCCCAACGGTTATCCTGCACAGCCGCAGAGTGTGTTTTTTTTGATAGTCATATTTATTTTTTCTATTGCCAGCATCTCTTGTTGTCATTTTAGGTACAGCAAAGTCCTGATAAAGCATGATAATCGTATAACTTCTTAGATTCCCTCGCAGCCGCTGCCCTAGACTCTTATTTTTTCTCACTCAGCTCTTCTAGTTTTGTGATCCCTGCTCTTAGCACCATAATAGGCGGTGCCCTCGATTTTCAGCGAGACAGGGTTGTCTGCTTGACCATCCTGGCTTCTTCCTTTTGACTCGGGCCACTGGCGTCCAATCGCAGGCACATCTCAACGTCTCCATTACGTGCGGAATAGAATTGCCTCTCATGATTCTTGCCTACGCTACCGTAGAGCATCGTAGGTTCAGTCATTGCGCTATATACCTTTCACTTGCGCCTCATCGAGGACACCCTGAACTTGCTTCTGTATCGCTCTCATTCAAGCCTTCATAGCACGCAGAACGACCTGGTTGTTGAGTGAAGCTGGTTAATGCTGAAACTTTTCAGCGTCTTGGTCACTTTCCAGGTAGCAGGAATCTTAAGCTGTTTTGATGCATCCCCCTAGTCAGGCCTCACTCAGTCAATCTTCAAAATTGTGAAGCCCGACTTTTTGTCGTGTCGATAGGGGATGCGAATCACTGTCTCAGACCATTCCTACACATCTTTGCCTGGGAGATAATGTGTTCTGGTGGCTTCGTTTTTTCATTGCTTTAAAAAGTCATGGGAGGCGGTCGTAACACATTTTCCAAAACGAGGAAGGGCAGTCTGCCTACCAATGAAGGAGGATGTCCGCTGTGGACGTAAATCTTAGCTGTTTCCATGAGATCGAGACATGCTCCGTGTTCTCGAATCGAGCAGCCGCTGATACATTTTTGGCATGTGCAGTAAGCCTGATCCCATTGTGGTTTAAAACAGCCACCCAATGCTGTAATCTTCGAGCTCCGACTTATACAGTTTGGTCAGTTGATCAGTACAGTTTCCAGATGGGTGAACAATGGAGTATTTGTAGAAATACACACCTGACTAGGAGCGACTTCGAGCATTAAGACTTTCATGATGAGACTCTTGCATCTCAGCACGGGTAGACCTGTGTCGCAACCTCGAATTGAAGTGTAAAATTAGATGAATATTACCGTACGTCTTTGGGTGAACCTGCGGCCGTGAACAGCCGCGCGAGGGCTGGTAGTCGGTGCCCAATTGTCTTCCACTTACTACCCTCCCTGCCGCCTGTCATTCAACCAAATTTGAGAAACTTAGCCCTATGGGAACAGGATTTTTGAAATTTCGGTCACACACACAGACAAAATCACGGATACAGGCAAGACGCAGACATCTAAAAACCTCCAAACTCTCCACATGGAAATCTCCTCAATGTTCCTACCGGAGCTATTTTGTCAAGCGTGGGGTAACGTAGCAATAAGCGAGATTTTATTGTCCCGAGTAAGTGTGATACATAACCTCACTAGTGATCCACCACCAACCCGCCGCCTTCAGGCCACCTTTCTGTTGCGTTGTATATGTGACGGGTGTTTGGTGGCGCTTGAGTGTGTCTTCGAGTTCCTGTGAAACATATTCACCGGGACTATGAACTACGTCTTGTAATGTGGCACATATGAACAGACAGAATCATCGCAAACAGCTCCTGACCTTGGCGGAAAATCACTAATCCTCCAAAATGGAGGTGCTGGTGCTAGCAGAGACAGGTTACACGACCGTTTCAGTGTTCGAGGGTCTTGTGCACATTATGCATGCTACTTAAAGATCCTTTTCCGGAGGTGGATCGTGTGGACAAGGAAGGGGACTGTGGCGGTATTTTACGGCGTAGGCATGAACCGGATCACATCAAGCATCAAGAAAGTTGCTGCAGGCTGCCAACGTACGAAAAAGTTTTTCGTTCTGGATGAGGAAGCCCCTTTGATAAAGAAGCCGCGTCACGAGACGTGATCTATGGTCTCACGTACGTATACATGAACCGACACTCTCAACACTGCTCCAAGCCAGTTCGTAGCTACACTCAAAGAAATGGCTTGGAGCATTGTTGAACGTGACGGCTGCATAATGTTTGTGCTCGTTTATGTAATCACTCATCTGAAACCACCTTCATAACTCTATTCAAGGAATCTGCTGACAACTTTGAAAATGAAAATTACCATTCGATGGTCATTTCGACTTGAAATCCTTCTATTGAAAGTATTGTCTGGAATGCATGTGCCTCTACTCACGTCTGCCACGATTCCTTTGGTATTCAGTATGATTTCGGCTATGATTCCGTTTTCGACTGCTGTTAACCCTTTAATTAGCGAATTCCATACCAGCCTTAGTGAAGACAACACAACTGGAAAATATTCCTTCATTGCATCGAAATCCTCCAGAGTGTCGTGGCCTAAACAACGGCTGGTCGAAATAGTACCGAGATATCAACTTAACGAGGAAGAAAATCAACGAAAACTACACTGCTAAGAAAAAAACTGGGTTCATTAGTTAAATAAACAGTGAGAAGAGGAGAAGAGGAAGACACATGTATAATAATGGGATTCAAATGAAGCACAGGTACTCCACGAAACTAAGTGACGGTCGCTTGAGACGCTGATCCGATTTATATCACCTGTATCCCCTGTCGTCCCGTTGATCGTCGATTTCCTCGAACGGGCGCCAGCAACTTCTCAATTCGTCCCTGTTACGAGCCAGAGTGGTCCAATGAATCGCTCCAGGGACACGAGGATCAACATTCCTTTCGTTCAGAGCTTTCGTGAAAAAGTATGATCATCTCGTTGCCAGCCTTCCTGGAATTCGTTTGATGTTCCGAGGGATCCACTCAGTAACCGCCCTAGTCCAGCGGTCATCACTATATCGCATAACGTGTCCGGCCCACTTGATCTTCGATTTCTTGGCGGAGTCAACGGCATCCCTGATCTTCGTTCGTTGACGGAGCTCGGAACTCTGGATTCCCTTCTGCACTTGCGTGTACGAGGGAATTCCGAGTATCGTCCTTTCCAAAGCGCGTTGAGCAACGCTGACAGCATGCTCATCCTGCTTTCGTAGAGTCCAAGTCTCCGAGGCGTCCGCCAAAGCAGGAAGGACAGCAGTGTCGAAAAGGTGAGCGCGGATTTAAGAATATCGAGGGGGTAGTGAAGAAGACAAAGAACATCCGATTTATATATATAGATGAATATTATTTCAAACTTAATCTTCTTATCAATAGAGGTATCGCATTGTCTGCGGATCATGTTACCAGAAGGAGCTCTGTGAATGTCAACAGTTGCAGTAACCATTTAACTAGGATACGTCGCATGATACCTTTATCTTTTCGCTCATCGTCTCCGACATTCACAGTAGGAGGAATGTTCCCAACATCGTGCCGTCTCGTACGAATGGGTAAGCTGAGTGCAATCAGGCAACAATGTGCTTTCTGCTGGTCTTTCTGTACTAACTCATAGCGATCACTTCGCCCTGTCGCCTCAGTGGTTTATCAAAGACCATTCTCCCCATAGTTCTATTTCTATCATGCGTTAATAGCAAAAAAGTGTATTGCCAAATAATAAACGTAAACTTTTGTCGTTGGACCGTATATGCAAGAAATGGGACGGCGATTTGTGAAGATTCAAATTTCATATTTTTGAGTCATGGCAAGTCTGGGTGGTACAGAACTAGCTAGAGAGTTTTGAAGCTTTCTGTTCTTTGTATCCTACCAACAAGACCAAAGCCCTCCTTTCTCAAATGCCCTTTATGAAATTACTTCTACGATTACTTCCTTTTATATTCTTCATCCACCATTGTGGTCAAATCTCGCACACGCTGCTACGAACTCATGAAGGAAGATTCAGCTGTCATTCTCTTTACCTTCGACGAATTCCGCGCATGTGAAATATTAAGAAAAATATAATAATCTTGCAAACGTGGTATATAACTGATTTATATACAGCTACAAAGATCAGTCGGAAAGACAGCGCGAAAGAAATCGCGTCGCAATGTTGATCTTTATCAGTACAGTTCCACACAGGTTTGTCGGAATGATCATACTATTCCTTCTTTTCTTCTTCCTTCTTCTCTTTACCCTCCTCTCCCTCTTCCTGCAAAAAAATTCGACACAAGACATAGTCTATTCCCTCTCTATAGCTTTTTCTAGTGGGTAGAATGAAGTGCAACCCTTTCAGACGCACTTACCTTCTTTTCCTCCTCTTTCTTCTCTTCCTAAAACATATAGTTTTCATGCTGGATTAAGCGAACTCTGGCTACAAAATCTGTATTGATAAAGGCAATTCAGATCCACCTTTGGAGCCTCAGCTTTGGAGCCCTCCTTCTTCTCAGCGGGTGGTTCGGCCTTAGAGCCTTCCTTCTTCTCAGCAGGTGGTTCGGCCTTAGAGCCTTCCTTCTTCTCTTCCTTCAAAAAAAAGCAACTGTGGAACAACAATAGTGAGAGTAATAATGGCTGTCCGAAGTTTTTTAACCATTAGAAGTACATTATAGATGAGGTGTGGAAAGCGCGCTTACCAGACCATAGGGCCGATCAGGGCTAGGAGCTGAGTCGTGTTTTTTTCGCGCAGCACTTCTTTTCATTGAAAATCGAGTGATTACCAACCCCCTTTCATGAACAAAACAGCTGCCAACTTTCTTCGACTCTGTTTTGCGTCAGCTTAAGAGGAGCCGCCAGGAGTCAGATAATTTGGATAATCACTGAACGAGTAACGGTTGCAATCATTACTATAGGGAGACAATGTAGACGCTCAGCCGTCTTTGTATTCAATTCAAGATCTTCAAAGCTCTGTCGAGGGCTGCTCTGCAAGTTGTCCAGCCCATCTGTTCTTCAAGTACATTTGGAATAGCGTTTTCATGCTCGCTGATTGACGGATTCCAGACCTACAGGTTCCTCTCGTCATGCTTGTGTATTAAGAGAGATCAAGAATCGCTTTTTCCACGTCGCCAGTATTGGTGACTGCATTCTGCTTAAAAGCACAGTTCAGGTGAAAATAGTTCGAGATTCTCCCATAGTATGAACGCCTTTCTTTTCCTCGTCATATAAAAGTCCCTTCCAGAGCTCGACGGAGACTAATTTAATCCCATCAGGCAATCATAGAGAACATTCGACACTATTGCACTATTACACCACCCGTGGTGGGGTGATATGGGTCAAAAAAATTTTTCACTAAAACTTGCGCCAAGGTGGTTATCGAGGCCGCTGATCACGAATATGGCATTCTTCGTGAAACGGGTGGCTCTCTTTGATGAAAGGTTGAGTCCAATCACCTGAGGGCACCTTAGAGACTGCGCTTCAGACCTCTCGAGCAGACGGAGTGAAATCGAAATGAGCTCAGAAGCATTTTCCCACGCTTGCAGGCAGCCACGTCTTGGGAAAACGGTATGACCCCAGGAATTTCCCACGCTTGCATTCAGCCAAGGAATCGGCATGAGTAGCGTAGATCCATTTCTCGCTTTTGTTACTAAAGTGAAGCAATGGCTCTCAACGTTATGAGACAACGCAATAGCCAGCAAGAGTTGATGGATTTCTCATTGAAGGATGTGTTCGAAAAACTCCAGATGGAGCACCTGCAGTTCCAGGATTGGCTGCGATCTATGGGGCTAATGTCTACACCGTTATGCCCATCGTGCCAAGGATCCATGACGTCGAGGAACGACGAGCACCACAATGGCTGGGTGTGTAATCGATGATCGTGCCGTACTGGACCGACGAACGAAACGAAGGTCTACGTTCCTGCTAGAAAAGACCAGCCCAACCTCGCCGAGTCGACTGTGTTTGCTCTGTCCTACCTCTGGCCCCACGACATGGGAAAGGTGGAGGACAAAGCATACGAGCTTCACATGAATCCTCGTACCGTTGTTCAGTGGGGGAAATGTTTCTGTGACGTGTGCACAGAACACTTCAGAAGGAACACATCAATCATCGGAGGATTCCAATGTGAAGTGGAAATCGACGAAACCTCGGTTACTCGGCGCAAATACAACCGAGGACGCTGGGTGCGTAGACACCAATGGCTTTCCGGAGGGAGGGGAAGCGATTGAGCTTTCCTCACCTTTGTTCGGAAGAAGGTTGCCGCTACTCTCCTGCGTTTCATCACGAAGTACATTAGACCTGGGACCACCATAGCAGTGGCAGCTGGAGAGCTTACTCTCAAACTTCCACCCTGCCCCCCGGACAGACACTTCCAGGTCAACTATCAGTTGAACTTCGTCGATCCCAGAAATGGAGCCCATACTCAGCATGTTGTGGCACTCTGGCAAAAATACAAGGAAGTGGAAAAGCGACGCTACGGCATCAACAACGCTCGATATGAAGACTAGATGCAGGAGTTCTTGTCGAAAAAACAAATTGGAGGTCGACGTGAGGCCCTGCACAACTTTTAGGACCAGTTAGCAGCACTATACCCCTGCTGAACGAGTTCGAAATCCTTCGTGAGCTAACCCATTGGCCCTCTGTAGGGCCACATTTGAAGTCGCAGAGCTGGTCAGAACAAGACAGCAAGGACGATTCTGAATAAACTGTCACATATGTTTGTAATTACTTAGAGAGGACTTGTGTAGTTCAACGGGCGGGTAGGTGGCATTTTGGTGCTACTGCTCACTTTGACATTAATTTCCAACTGTGAAGAGGGCAGAAGTCAGTGGACAATGGGTTGACCCGCTTTTGCAAGAAAACTTTCGTGAAAAGGGACAGTAATTGTTGTAGGTATGATCAGGACCTCGAATAACCCCTATATACAAGTTTACAGCGAATTAAGTGAAAACACCCTTGGCGCCAATTTGACGCACCGCCGGAAATGAATACCATATTCGTGATCAGCGGCCTCTATAACCCCCCTGGTGCAAGTTTTCAGCGTAAAAATTTTTTGACTCATATCACCCCCCAGTGGGGGTGTAATAGTGCAATAGTGCCGAACATTCTGATAAACATGTACTACACGGTTCTCCACGCTCCAATAGTTGACTGTGCGTGACTCTGCCGCGTACCTTTCTTTCGCAAATTGAGTCTTAAAGGAACCTAAACACTTTGTGACGAGGTCGTGGAGGGACCATGAACTGAACTCCCTTGTTGCTGTTCTATTAGTTATCGGACCGTTGGAAGGAACCAAAGTTACCCTTTTACTTAGTATGCCATTTCTCGGGGATCTAATCCGCAGGTAATAGAGAAAACCCACAGAACATTCCAGATTAGCGTAAAAAAGGCTGGGAGTGCAAAGGGTGGAAACTGTAACACTAACAACTCGTAATCCAGACCCTTATTTTGCGTATATTCTAAACTATAATAGCGCATATACCAATAGCACCTGGTGGAATCGGAGCGTACAAATCACTGCGATCCAGATGTGTTTGAGACCAGTTAGTTAACCTTACAGGGAAAGTGGACCTGATTGGTTCAAGACGGTTCGTTCCGGAACCTCACCACTGGGCCGTATTTGTAGCATGTCACGTGGTGTTGCTCCACATCCGTGTAGACTATAGGCTAATGCCATGCCATGTCGAGTTTGAACTGAAGAAACTTAAAAAGATGTTATCCAACAGAATATTGAAGAGAGAAGGGACTCGAGTTGAGGACGATGCCCGCAGAGGTAGCAAAGAAAAGAAGAGCAGCCGTAGTTTCCGCTGAGTCGCCGCCAGTCGCAAGTTCAAAAGACTCGCTTCCGGCATGCTTCAGACGGTTTGCTTGAAGCAATACAAACAGCAATAGAAGTCTCCGTATATGACTTTTCTCAGTTTCTTCAAAAGTAATGAGCGTAACATACTTATTTAGTATCATCGCTCTTTTACAAGAGTGCAAGTCGACTACACGTAGAATATCGCCCATTGTCCGATGCACACTTTGTCTTTGAGTTGGCTAGCCATTTACTTGAACATGATTCTCTTAATCCTGATACAATACGGTTATAATTCCGATAGCGTACCTGCATGGTTTCGGTGTTTGTTTTCACGTTCTCTCGATTGTTTATCATATGCACGCTACACTGATAATGCTCAGCTATGTCTCTCATAACTACTTGAATCTCCTTGTTCAGAGTAGAAGGATGGCCACTGTATGACATACATGGATGAAAGCACTCCACTCGCACAGTGGAAAGTGCTGCTGATCCGCTTGTATGATGGCTGCTTTCATAGTCCGCCGGCCGGCGTGCCACGAGGCTAGGGGGGAGGAGGGCGGCAGACGGTCGGTCGAAGGGTTGAAAACAAAGAAGAACAAGATCAAAAACCAAACAACCAGGGGCTCGTACAAATGGTTTTTGATCTTCTCGCTCCTTGTTTACAGCTCTTCGATGGGCTGACCGACCGTTTGCCGCTCTCCTCCCCCTTAGCACTGCCTCGTGACACGCCGGCCGGCCGGCGGACTATGAAAGCAGCCGATCGCTACCCCAATGCCGACTACACATCGTGGGGCCTTGAGTAATCTTCAGAAACTATGCATATCCTCACAAAATCCTTGTTTTTTTTGACCAAAGTATCCTTCTCGCTGACATTTGCTCCTCTTTGGACTGGGTGAAGTTGCTCACATGGAGCGAGATGAGTAACGCTTATATAACTAATGAGAAATATACTGATTAAGCTGGAATTTAGTCCTCATTTCGAATCGAACGCAATAACAGCGCGGTCTGAAGTGCAGTTCCGAATCAAAACTTATCTACAGGACAGACCTTCTTTTCTTCTTCTTTCTTCTCTTCCTTCTTCTCTTCCTCTTTCTTTTCTTCCTTCTTCTCTTCCTCCTTCTTCTCTTCCTTCTTCTCTTCTTCCTTCTTCTCTTCCTTCTTCTCCTCCTTCTTTTCCTCCTCCTTCTTCTCCTCCTTCTTCTCCTCCTCTTTCTTTTCCTCCTTCTTTTCCTCTTTCTTTTCTCCTCCTCCTTCCTTCTCTGCTGACTTCTTCTCACCCTCAGCTGGCTTCGCTGGCTCTTCCTGTGTTGGCAATATATTAATACACAGTGTAACTTTCAAAAAGATTCCGTCCTTAATCAAAGAAACACTGCATCCTTTTTTACCTTCTTCTCTTCTTTCTTTGCACCTGGCCCTCCAGGTGGTGCTGGTTTGCTCATAACTGATGGTGTGGCTTTCTTACTGAATCATTGATATACCGATCCCTTTCCAAAGGCTCAAAAACCTGCTACAGTCCTAACAAAACGCCAACATACTCACCCTTTCTTTTTACCCCCACATGTTGCCAGCGAAATGATGGCAGCAAGTACAAGAGCGATAATCTGCAAGACCTCATTAAGTATCATACTTGCTCCGGCAAGCAGGTTGAGGGTTAGTAGTAGGAATAAATGAACATATCCATACTCTACCAGTTTATAAAGCGGTTCTTATCAGAATTAGATCAGCGTTCGAATTCGACGCTCACCATTAACATGTCGCTCGTATCAGAAGAAAAGGGCCCACGTTTGAGCCGTACTACCTTCTATAGTGGAAGTTCAGCCACCAACTCTACGGTAGCTCAGCACCTTATAGCTGGTCGAGCTTGACCATTCAACTTACAGAGATGCGTGCGTGTAGTACTGTGCCTATCAGTCGGATAAAACTCGGAGACTTCGTTGCATATGGGCTATGAGCTGAAGGCGGTTGGTTTAAAATATGCATAGATCCAGTATCGGTTATCCGCAGAACTTTTACGCTACCGTTAGCCCTCTGAACTACGGCAGAACAGTTACTTGTTAGAGTCGGGAGAACAGATCTGGGATTACAATAACTGACATAATAGGAGACTGCCGGCATTTACTGTATATATACATCTTCTAGACAAGTTATAATGCGCCTGAATCAGGAGGGTCAGGCCTATTTGATACCGATATTGCCTCAAACCAGCATGAGGCATGATGCTTTTATGGGAGTGTAGTCCACAGGCGGCAGGTGAAGGTGATCGTCTCGGTCTTAGAACAGGAGCAGTGAAGCTGATGAAAGCATTCGGATACCATGCCCAGACCTTTTATCATAATGGATATTCTTCGAAGCCAAATGAATGAATTGATAGCGCTGATTAGTTCCTCTGGGACAAGTGAAGGAACGAGTTAAGATTTTACCGAGATTCGCCTAACACTGTAGATAGTAGATGGACTCTGAACAAGAAAATTGTAGAGACCAGTCGATGTTCAATCCATTGGAATAAGTATTCCAAGGAACTTCGTTCGTCATTTCTGAAATTCGGGAAATCTCGGCTCTTTACCTGTACATGGCGCAGCTTGGGAGCCATGTCTTCAGCAGTCTTCCATTTAAATATAACGTAGTCATTTTTTGAAAACAATCGCCTAGAACTAAGAAATAAAAAAGAACTCTAAAAATTTTCCTGTAGCAGCCTTCAATAGTGAACAAAATTAGGCGAAAAATGAAATGTCGATTTTTACTGAAGATGCCTTTTAAATGTGCTGAATATAAAGCTTCTGCAAAACTTGATGAGGCGATTACCTTTCAAGCAGGCGTTGCCTGCACGAGCAAACCGGAGTCGTATATCCTTTCAGAACTCTATTTAAAAAAACGAGCCATCAAAACTGATCCGAGTTTTTTGTGGTATTTCGAGCTTGAATCTGCTCAAATTGAAAAATTGCCTAACTGGAAACTAGTTGAGGGTCTTTTTTTCTTGAAGTGGATACTCAACACAATGCTTAGGAATCTCGCAATGCTTTTTGTACTCAGTAGATCCCAAGGAAACGTAATTACACTTCCTACGCAAGGACTTCATGTCATTTCCCCACCGCTAAGGCCTTACCAAGGAGGGGTAGTCTACTTATCTTGGAACTTTGAAAGGAGACCCAGATGAATCAATAGAGTTTTAAATGCTGTTTACGAAACTGGAAATTGAAGTTGCAAATTGGTTCTCCTTATAAAGTTATGGGGGTCCGAATTTTACTCGACAGTAGTATCTTTTGTATATGCGAACTCGTCGCTTACATATCAAGTGCTCACGTGGCAAAATGGTAAAGGTCTCCCTTCATAGGGTTCGCTCCCCGCCAGTGTCCACATTTTTGCACGGTGTTCTTTTATTTCATCAAAGGCTTTCTGAACGTTTTCTGAAATTCGTTCAAGTGAACGCCCGTTTTCAACATTTCAGCATTTCATCAAACTTGAAAAAATTTCAAAGCTCTAAATCTAGTGGGCAGAGCTGAAATGTTTTTGATGCAAGGAAGTGTATGTTGTTGAAAACCCAGACTCACGTATCACACTTGGCGGGTGTTTTTAAATCTTGAGACAAATGACTGTTTTGTCTCCGGATGTAGAGGAGCATCATGTATAAGGTGCGCGGTTAGCGAACAACAAGTGTGTTGCATACATTTTTTTCAGCTTTTATTGAGGCTGGGTTCCTCACGAGCATCTTATACATCTCTGGCACCTCGCTGATGAATGTTTATTCGAGTCGCAAATGGAATCGAATCACTTAATTAAGTGGAGAACCATCCTTTCTTTGATAGGCGCGACGAGAGAAAATAAAAGCGGAAATAAGGCGTTCATTCAAACAAATGTCAGAAATGATCCAGAAAGCCTTTAATGATATGAAAAAACACTTTGCAAAAATCCCGACGATGACGGGGAGCAAACTCTTATCCAACGCCTATGAAGCGAGACCACTACCACTAGGCCACGTTGACGTTTGATAACAGAGCGACGATTTCGCATATTCAATTGTACTACTGCCAAGCAAATTTCGAGCTCCCATAACTCTTTAGGGAAAACCATTTTGCAGTTTTAATTTCCATTTTCGTAAACAGCATTCAAAACTCTATTGATCTATCTGGGTCTCCATTCGAGGTTTCATGATAAGTAGACTACCCCTCCCTGGTTAGTTGTTGTCATTCCTATGGCAGCTGTTGCTGTGGTAGGGGCAGCATATACAGACACCTTGACCCTCAACTACCACACCTCTGCAAACTAACTACTACATCGATAAACCAATCCAGCACCCGATTTCGAAGGGAAGACGGTGGGTCCACTCCTATCTCCATCACAGCATCCACCACCAACAACTCTGACTCGAGGATAACTGCACCCATGCCTGTTGATCGTGGGACCCTTCCATCGAGTGATAAGGTATAAAGAAGGATTTCAATAGCATAGCTCCTTACCACCAGTTCCCCTCTACCCAAACTCTCGGTGACCCGCTAACAGCCGGTTTTCTTTGGCCAGTTTCCATCCCTGCTTGAAATCTTTCCTTAACGGTTCATGAACCAGGAGAGTCGGGCTTGCCATAGATCAATAAGAAATTGATCCAAGCAAGAATCTTGGGTAGGGTAAATGCCTTTCAAACTGTGCATCGCGAGAGCATGATGAAATGTGTGGAGAGTGCAGGCAGTAAGCGCATTCTCCCACACTTGTCATGAGAAAAGTGGGCGGATCGAAAAAAATGACCAATCAGGGATTGACGATTGCGGACGGAACGTGTAAATGTTGGATGAGAGACGGGAAAGATGTCGGAATGGAAGCAAACATCTGGGAGATTTCCATACATATCTAGTGTAACCTCGCAGAATGTTCTCTAAAGTAGAACTAGAGCTGAAGAAGAAGTCTGACCAAGGAAAAACCACTGCGGAATCCTCTGGGATGAAGGTTAGTTCGACTTTCAGTGCATCTTTTGGACGGAGATCAAAATTCCGCCAGTATAAAACAGCGGGGGATGTCAATGTATGGACGGCTTATTCTCTCAATAGGAGCCTTAGGGAAGTAATGGCATTGATGTCGGTTTTGTGTCCATATGTTTTGTATGTAAGTCTGTATTGCAGGACAGGAAGGCCGAGGTTGAAGGGAGGAAGCTTGGGTGTGGAAGGCGCAACCAAGACGTCGGGACGATGTTTTCAGAACGTTGGGTATGTTTGCAGACTTTTTATCCCTTTCATATGATTATTAGGTCCTCGTTCGAAACGATTTTGCCTTTATTCACTACTACTTCCCTCCCATTACGTATTTCAATGACCGCCAAATTCTCCCGAATGGACTAACCACATTTGCTGATAGGCGTACCAATTCTTGTTTTTTCTAACTGCACTTCGTACATTGCAGTCGACGCCATCTTTTGGGATGTGGCATATTTGTAATGTTTTTCATGATTTTTTTTAATTCCAATGCACTTCTATAATGATATATTGGGGCACCATAATAACTGAGCACCCTGCCAAGCTTTGGCTTTTCTCCTATCTCTTTCAGTAAAACTCTTGAGCTAAGAAAATTGAAAATGCGGGGTTTTGGTAATGTGCTTTATTTTCTGCTAGCATTTCCCTCTCATCAACCCCTCCTTCACTATTCTAGTAAGTCAATGAAGCCTGTTTGAAAGTAGTCTGGCTCATTACTGATCAGAATCATCGGTTATAGATTACCATAACATCGAGCTTATTTTGGCCTTTTATAACCAACTGTATTCGAGCTATATAGGTGAATGGGAGTAAAATCCCGAATGAATGAGTAACCAAAAAGTAACCAAAATATGTTTTGTTCCATATTGTTTCTTGATGAAAGTAGCTGCAGGGGACACCTTATAATACCTCTAATAAATGGATCACTCTACATGGAAACAAGAAAATTAAAAGAAACAATCAAGAAAGCAAAAAAGAAAATAAAGCGGGCAACGAAAGAACGGGGCTCTACCCATTAAAAGGAAGCCGGGTAGGTACGGTAGTTGCAGTTTGAAACCACGGGACAACTAGAAAAGATTGCCACGTACGGCTCAGCTAACGTGGAAGTTCGGGAATAAGGGGGGACCAAGGTTCCGGCAGTATAAGAAGAACGGCGTTCAGGGTTTTCAACCCGACTGGCTGCTTTCATAGTCCGCCGGCCGGCGCGCCGGCTGACGTAAAACGAATTAGTTCATATGTACGAAATCTGCGTCTGTTGCATTTTATTTCTCGATCAGAACCTTGAGATATTGCAAATCACGGTCTCAAAAAAGGCTCAGCAGACGTGCACACGCAAGGTGGAGGAGCTGTTTAGCGCTTTAGAAGCTGTAGTGGTTGCAACATTCGTACCGGAGCCCACACCTTACACGCACGCGGCTGGGAGGCGGCCCCTCGCATCCCCCGCCCATTCGTCAGGTTCCTGAGCTAATAACTCGTCCAGGCTATTCATCCTCCTGACCATGCTGATCGGCCAGCCCACTGCCCATCCACTGTTATACACCCGGCCGATGACAACACCACTATCACACCCCGTACTGCGGACTTGTATTCCGTCTATTTCCATCCAATAGCATGGTCAGGAGGTTGAATCACCAGGACGAGTTTCCAGCTCGATTGAGCGGTGCAGTGGGAGGGGTCGTGCTAAACGATTTGCGCCCAGGCTGCGTATTGCAGCCAGCTGTATGTGATGGTGCGCGCGTTCTAACTACTCGTCCAATTCCGTCCAACCCCTGACTTCACTTCTTTTTTTTGAAGCCTAATATTTCTCTTTTGAAAAAAAAAGAGCTAGCGATCAACTGAATGTTCAATACTTCCGCTACATAGTTCTTGGCGCGAGATAGATTTAAAAGTTGTGGGTTACGGTAGGAAAAGTGCAACTTCTACAGCTTTCGAAACGCTTAACAACTCGTCCGCTTTGGGTGTGCACGTCAGCTGAGCCGTTTTTGAGACCACTATTACGCCCTATCTTGACTGTTTTCCGGTCCCACAGTATCCCCTAGGCTATCCTTGGAGGTCATGGGTTCATCTTAGATTGAAATCTCAGAAACCGTTATATCACGTGAACTGTGCCGCTGACATTGAAGACCTGCAGACCCAGCTACAACTTCTTTTCTGCGCTCTGGTGCCCGGTGCTTGAGAAGGCGAATGCTCTTCACCAAACTACATTTTTAAGGTGTACCAGTTATTTTCTACTTTTTAGTAATTAGGATCGAGTCCGACGTTTGGAAGCATAATCCCCTTGCTCCTCAACGCTGAAAGGAAACTCAGGGAGCCTGAGTTTATTACCGTACTAGTTTCCATATTTAGCCACCCACCAAGTGTCCCAGTAGAAGGAAATGCCATTGGTGTGCTCTGAATTCGCACCTCCACTGAACTAATCGCTGAATCACTCACATGATTTCGTTCGAACAATTTGACCTTAGAAACAATTGTTTCAAAAGGAGTGTTCAGACTCATTCTCCTGATGATGTGCTGGCGGCTATTCGTAATCCTAGCCCAAATAAACCGGTGAAACAATTACTGCAGTATCGTGGAAAGCGATCAATTAGTAACTGGGACAGCAGCGATTCTGGCAGTTCATCGCATTACGACGAGACTGAGCAATGCTCACAGGTTCGAGCATACTTTTATGAGAAGTCTGCCATGAGATTAGTTTCGAAAATTCTTTCAGGGCGCGGAATCAACCACATCAGATTTCTTCAGCGGTTCGGATCACGCATGTGAAGTCGATCTTCGAAGCGATACTGTCAGTAATATTGATGTGCTTTTAATTAAATCAGTACTTTCGTGCATATCTTCTGGTTTTTTTTTCAGAGTTCTTCACCTAATCAAGAAACTCCAACTGCATTCGCCTCAGGATTGAGATCACCACAACAGGTACTTGTTGCAATCTTGTTAAATCTAGGTTTCCTATTTTTTTCTCATCCCCCTTCTCATCTTTGAGTGCTTGAAAAGGGTTTTTCATCATTCCTTGTGGTAAACGAAGGTGGGGCTTGCCTAGTTGAGTGCCTTGGGCGATGACGTAAGTTTACAACTTACAATTCAGGGGCTATAGTTGTCGGCTCGGCTTGTGAACTGCCTAGGAACTTGCTTGTAGGAGCCAAGTAGTTGTCCCAGTGTGTTCTGGATATGCAGCGTTGTGATAAAAGGATAAAGTTTTTGGCGTTGATCAATCCCGTCTGAGGAATGCGCCCCGCACTCGACTTCCATTCAGAATCGTAATGGCGTAATGAGTGCGTATGTGGCCTACACAATGGTGGCCAGCCGATGTACAAGTCAGTGCTTTTATTCTCCCAGACGAGTCTGGTACCAATTCACCGACCTCGGAGGGATGGAAGGCTTGGTTGGCCTAGGCGAGCATCGATCCGGGATTCGAACCCCTGACCGTGCGTGTGATAAAGTGCGCCACTTGCCACTACACCACCTCCGCCCTGCGTTGTGATATCCCTAGTGAAATAGCGATTCATTATGTAGTTCCTCACGCGCCTGTCAATAAGCACCTTTTCGCTACAGTTTCCGTCTTTTGAGTTCTGCTACATTTTGTCCAGATGGTTATCTTCTAGGCTTTCCAACCCACAAAACAGTATCGCTATTGTTGGTACTGCTATGACGTCTACTCTGCCATGTGTCTGGCTCAAGGGAAAGCCACTCCGGATATTCATAGTCGAGGAATCTGGCGTGGACACTGCATGAAAGATGCTCAAGGAGTCACTACGTGAGTTAATCTTTCAGTCACCTGCAAAACAGACATATCGAAAAACAAACCCTGAATCTTGATATTAATAGTTTTGTGAGGTGGTGGCGTGTGTGGAATTCATACAGGCTAATTACGGCATGCTTCCGGTAGGCTCTTCAACTAAGCGAAAGCTCCATCTATGTATGAATTGTAGGTTTGTATTATGTGAATAATTCCGAAGCATACTGATTCTTGCCTCTTGACTAAATGGAACGGAATTTGAGGAAGAGCTGAGCTTTTCAAAATGGCTTGCCCATTCAAAGGTACAGTTCATGAAATTTTGGGGTATCTATCGTCTTTCCGTTCAGACGAGCAATTGGAATGAAAGTCCAGAATGGTGTATGCTCCGTATTCAGAAAAATATAAGACTATAAAAGTGGCTAGGGGTTGGACAGGAATGTAACGAAGAGAAAAGTTGCTTTGAAGGGGGATTCGAACGAGTTATTTGAATGTGTGTGTCCCTCCGTAGGTAAGCGTGTAACATCTCGGTACGAATGATGGAACTTTTCTGTCTCTACAATGTCATGAGAACTCGTCCGCCTTGAGGATGTATGTCGGCTAAGCAGGTCTTAGGGTCCTCATCACCCCTATTCAGGCCGTTTGTCGACCCGACAGCGTCTCTCTTGTTATCCGTGCGCGTCCCTAGGGGTCCCCAACTTCAGCGCGCTAGAGATGTTTGGTCGGGTACTCACAGATTGTTACGATCCTTTCTGATTCGGAACAAACCGAAACTTCATCCTGATAAAGCTTCTATACAAAACTTCTGAACAGTTCCAGAAAACAACTCAATAGCTCCCAAATGTGGCGAAATCAAAGAAACATACATGAATCCTAGCAGCAGATTCACAAAAAAGACGTTCAACGAAAGAGCGTGACATCCTATTATTCATCTCAGCTGTTTTTTCAGATGTCCGCATTTATGGTTCACTACATGCGGTCATTGTGGAGCAACAGCTGATGCGGCCCATAGCCCGGAGTTTTGCCCAGTAGCGAAATTGGCATCTCTTAACTTCCAAGAAAACTAATTTTAATAACGTACGTTTCCCTTTTGCTTGTCAGTACCTACTTATGCCGAATAATCGTTGTACATGGTCTCGTTTCAACTGCTAACCCAAATTTCAGATTGCGATGATCTAGGTTTTCTTGAGTGATCTTTGAATATCCACATATTTGGCGACGATCGTGTTTTGCAAGAGAGGCTTGTTTGTGAAAATTTCTGGTTCTTTGTCAGACAAATCAGCCCCTCAACTCATTTTGAAAATTTCGTTGAGTTTTGCGGTTCTTAAAACAAATGATCATCTGGCGTTTCTGTGGGCTTTTCTTACTTCCTACTTCGACGACTGCCTCACAAACCCTAATTCCTTCAGATAATTACCGATTGCACAGTCCGTTCCATCGTTCACGGTGAATTGGCAACTAGTGTAACAACAATTCTTGTCATTGCCGTACCTACTCGAATGAAGCTTTTTGTTTTTACTGAAATAAGATGAGAACAGTTGAAGAATTAGCTAGTTGGTTTGTGACAAAAACCCTTGTCATGCATTGCGACAGTTAGAGATGCCGTTAGATCTAGTCGACTAACATAATCTGCTATTCGCATATTTCAAAGGCACTGTTCACGAAAAATGGTTTCGGAGATTTGCACATGGTTTGAATTCGACGCCCCCTCTGATACCATTTGTGCAGGAATGAGGTCGGAAATCGTTAGGATAGGGCATAATAAGGGGCCAGAGAGTGAGCCACGGTCGCTCTCCGCCCCTCGCTAGGCTGACCACGAAATCTAATTGCCGTTCACCACTTTCGCATTGGAGCGAAGTTGGTGAAAAATCGATAAGCTGGTTGGCAAATTGCCAGAGTCTGCCAGTCAAGATTGTCAGATAATTGGGTATGTTGTTTGCTATTGCAGACATTGTGTCGCCTTCGTGCACTCGCCAGAACACTCCCAATGTGAACTCGTCCAACCCCCAATTCTAGCTTTTTTTGGCCCTTTCTATTTCTTTTTGTTCATCGTTTTGCGCTTTTTTCGTTGTTATCGCTTTATTCTAGAGTAGTTCCGTGAATTCCCGTTAAAAAAGGGTACCCTAAATTTTTCGTAAACGCTGCCTTTGAAGAAATCTGTGCGGAAACTTCAGAAAGCTCTCCAAGTCGTAATCTCTGGGGCTTCGGCTAGAACGCACCTCGATGTTTCGCGACTGACCAGCCATGACTTGAGGTCCAGCCCGAAAAAATAATCGAGCGTGTACACCCATTTAATCTTTTATCCTTACATAACAAGAAAGAACACAGGGATCACAGACAGAATTGAATGACGGTAATCACAAGTATAAAATATCACAATAACATGTCGGAAAGGGTAGCCAGTCGAGTAATTAGAGAATATTGGAGAAGTATTAGTCCTGCTCAAACAAATGTTGAGATTTTAGAGGGATTTCGAGCGATTTCACATCCGTAGGTAAGAAAATTGACATACAGAAAAACAAACAAATATTGCTAAAAACAGTGAGGAGTATAAGAGAAGTGGTCAAAGATGGTACCCATGTAAAATTGATTTGGAAGCCTTTTAAGTGTACAAATTGGAGGGCGTTCATGGTTTAGAAACGACGGAAAAGCGGTGCATAATATAAAATACCACAAAATATAGTTGGTTCTTTGATGGTTCTGCAAAACCCGTCAATACAGAAGTGTACAGTGATTATGGTTAAACAAAACGAGCACATTTCATCACTCATACAGTGAGAAGCGATTGACGAAACCATACCATTATTGTGTTTTACAATGAAAAACACTCAATTATACTTAACTTTGAACGCTTGCGCCGGCGCAAGAACAGCTACATCTTTGTTTAGTTAGCACATATACTTTGCCGAGAAATTGAGCCTAAAAACAAAATTAAAAAGAGGTGCCAAAAATGCTATCTTCGAAATTTTTCGATTAAACCAATATGAAAAACTTTTCACAACATATATGCAAATCATTAGACTCCTAGTGATTTTCGACAGCTTATCCATAATAGATAGAAATGTTCCTTAGCTAACTTGGATCTGCCTGGGGAGACCGGGTTAAGCGTGGGATGGGTGGGCCATGTCCCGAGAAGAGTTGGCACACATCATCTGCTCTGCCCACAGTGGGCGTGGCGTACATCGAAATGAACTGTACTGGGGACCATGATTTCGAATTCAAGACGGCTTCAAAACTGGGGTTCAAAAGTGGCTAGAGGTGTGCATTGGTAAGTTAGATCGAAGTGGGGAGACCCACCCCCGATGGGCGGGGCGTTCTCCAGAAATGCAATGCTTTATGAAAACATTTATAACTCGGTTTGGAGAAAGCCAACAGAGCAGGAAAAGTTGATGTGGGAGGAGCATTGTCAAAGGTGTCTCCAACATAAATGACGTCAGCGGAGGTCCGCCCACAATGGGTGGAGCGTGCCTCGAAGCTCACATCCCTTCTTACATTTATATACGAAAATCCATAACTCCAGTTCCCATGGACCTAGAAAGTTCCAACTTGGTAAGAGTACAGGCACCATGGTGGGAAAACTTATGGTGGGTGGCAGAACAAGACTCCGCACACAGGGGGCGGGGTTTGCGCGAAAATTCATAATTCCTGTACCCATAGACCTAGAAAGTTCAAACTTGGTAGGAGCCCAGGTGACAGGATGGGAACACTTACGGTGGGCGGCAGAGCCAGACTCATAAATCCGATAAAGGTCTATAATGAAAATCAGCTCATGTGGCTCCGTTTCTCATGGCCAGAGCCCCGCGCACGCGAGAGCGTGCGTAGCCGCCTGGTAAATTAAAATAAAATAAAATAAAATAGGAAGACTGACAAAATCAAGTCAAAAATCGTTCATCAAAATAGGTGCAAAAAAGTTCATAATGCAAAGAGCATCATTATTTTGCCAGCATCGGAATAGTGATGTGGCTGCAAGACCATTTCATCATATTCATGGTGGGCGCAGTGAGAACATTCCGAACGTACTGGGTGGGAGTTAAGTTGATACACTCGTTGAAAACAAGAAAAGTGGGTTATAAACAGACTTTTGACCACGGTACTTAAAACATTAGGGTTAACTGGCCTTTCACGTTCAACACGCGAGTATTGATAAGTATCATAAGCCACTGAGAAGGCGAGAGCAAGCGGGATTCTGGTAGTGTTAGCAGTGAAAAGCATTTTGTCCGTAAAATACAAGGTCGGGTTCGAGTCTCGACTGTATACGATTTTTTGTCCATAACTAGAATTTCTTGTGAAGCTTTCTCATCGCGTGCTGTGATGAAATAAATAGTAAAAACATTAAGTCGAAACAAGGGTGGCAGTAATGTTGTGACAAGTGGCTCACTATAACACTTACATGGTTACGAGTTCGAACCCGGGATCATTCTCCACCTAGGCCAACCAAGCCTTCCATCCCTCCGGGGTCGGTGAATTGGTACCAGACCCGTCTGGGAGGACTAAAGCACTGACTTGTACATCGGCTGGCCACCGCAAGTCACTGTACAGGCCACATACGCATACATTTCCCCCTTTTTGGTTGTGAATGTAACTCGAATGAAGGGCGCATCCCTGGGATTGATACGAGCCGAAAGACTCTATTCTTTGAGACTTTAAGTCGGAACAGAAAGTAAAAGAGAAAACCGAGAAGAGTGATTCGATGGATATACAGTAGCGCTCAAAAGTCTTCGGTGAAATGGTTCATCAGCCGTACTTTTCAGTCGTAACTCCTTTCCTACTGGATCTAATAGTGCGAAATTTCTATATTTGGAGCGTGGGTGTATTGTGAATATTTACCACTATTAACCTGCAATCTGATCATGTTCCAGATATTCCAAAGGGCATGAAAATAAAATCGACTGCAAATACAAATGATGGTCTTTCTAGAATCTCTTTCCTTTTTGTCATGTCTAAAATGTACGAGCTGTAATGCCGAACACAATAGATGAGAAAAACGCACATAAGGTGGGAATAAGTGCTGACGTCAACAACTTTACTTTTAGCAAAATCTGCTACGGCAACAAACACCTTGCACTATCTGAGGATGTTGCAGCCTCGCAGTCAAATAGTGTTGGGTAGGGTGAAATATGCTCTAGTTAAACATATCCAAATTTCACATGATTTGGTCGACTAAGAAAAAAGTTATGAACGAAAAAGCGTCAAAGCATTACACCGAAGACTTTTGAGCGCTACTGTACGTCAGAGGTATAGAAAGCGGTTCATGCTCATTCCGCCTGACCATATAAATATTCCTGTTATCATGTGAACAGCGTCACTACATAAAAGAGAGAACCATAATTTACCTTATCAACTACATGTATATGCCCTTGGAACACATACTGCATAATTCGATTGTCGATGTCGGCCTCACCCAGGAATTCGTAGTCCTCATCCTACAATGGTTCTTTATAGGTTTCGTTTTTCACAAGTAGTGCTCAGAGGAGACTTCAAAAGATTTTAGTAACATACCTGGAAAACAGCCGGAGCCAATCTTGGGCTACACAGATTTGATGGTTCCCTCAGAGAAATTGCAGTAGATGCGTCAAGGTTCTTCGCCAAGACCCATACAAACCTTAACGAAGTGATTCGGTAACAGCAAACAAAGCCTGATATTTGGCTAAGAAGTCAATTTTATGGATCTGTTCCTTAGGTTTTGGGATTTGTTGAGGATTGGTTTAGAAAGTCCGAGCAACTTGGACTTTGCATGGTTCTACACCGTGAGTGTTCTACACTTTCAGACATCTTTTGGAAGCAACTCACTTGAAGTTATTGCTCTCAGGTGATCCCACGTATTGCAGCAATCGGATCGTTTCTTTGGCCATATCTGGTTGTGTCAGGTTCCTTATTCTGCCGTTCTGAACACAATTAATTCAAGGTGACTAATAAGCCCAACATACCATAAAAACTCATGAATATTTATATTAGTCGAATGAGCCAAGTGACAGAGGTCACGAAAAATTAATTCACTATTGCTTGGCTGCTCGCTAATGTCGAAATAAAGGACCTGTTCTCGTTTCGTTGTAATATCACAAGTAATGAATAGATATCAATGTACATATTACTGGTGGCAATGGCTGCTTTCATAGTCGCCGGCCAGCCCGCGAGTGGGCGCGCGCGCCGGCGGGGAACTGTAAACAAGTGTCAAGCGGCGCCCTCGGCCGGCGGGGGTCCGGGAACTTCTCCCCTAACACGGCTTCGCACACGCCGCACCCGCTGCCTATCGCAGGATTGCGATGGAAGGTTGGAGCGCGCAATTTGTGAGGTGGGGAGTCCTTTAAACATTTGAATTGGCCGGCCGCTCTCTTCAATTCCAACGCGATCCTGATCGTCGTTCATATAGGAGGAGTTATTTTAATTAATCAAGTCTGATAAACATGAAAACTAAAAAGAAACAGAAGGAAATATGATAAAATCAATGAAAAAGCAATCCAGTCAAGGAAAAATTCCGCGTCCTATCGATTGGCGGGAGTACGGTAATTGCAGTGAAATCTGCCGCATGCCGCAAGGGAGAATGCCGCGATAGGGAGAAGTTCCGTTACCCGGCCGACGGGGCGGGTCATGAAAGCAGCCAATGAGCTAAGGCGACACTTCTACCTTTCACGGTTCATCAAAAATATTTATGGTAGGATGCCTTCCCATCAAACAGTCTGTTTGCTATTGTCTAACTCTGTCTCAATGGAATTGAATACAGCTCTGATGTCAACGCAAAGAGGGAGGTTGGGGCGTATGAGCGGTGAAAGTCAAGCGTGGTTCAGCGCTTCTCGAAGGATTAGCCACAATTCCCGTTTTGTGGGAACGATCGATCTTTGGGGCAGTCCACTTCGCGATTTCCAATATCAAAAACTGTGCGAACCACAACCACTACGCTTATGCGGAGTGAAGGGGGAAGATTTTGCGAAAATTACTGGAGGAGATTACACGCATCGCACCACGCTTCACTATTAGATTCGTTTGCAGAGTTGTTAAAAAAGATACTAAAAATTGAGTTGAAAGAGTGGTCAAGTGAGGAAATAGAATGAATGTACGAAGAACGGTCTCAAAAAGTACCATTTTTGACCATTACCGCCGGTTTTACGCCACAGTTAGGAGCCGGGAGACGGGCGTTAGGAACGATTTTGGGTAATCGATTCGCCGCGCGCGGCTGTCGCGGACCACTCATTCGCCGTTGTTACAGCTCTAGCGTTCTTCATACAGCTCAATCGATATGCAATCATTATTTTATGCATAATTCTACTATTAGTACTTTTGTTCTTGTATTTCTTACTTATTGCTGCATCCTGCTACACTCCTTCGCGCGCGACGCCCCTCTCACCGCGAAGCGACCATTTCGTTCCTAATGCATCACACCCCTAAGAGCCACATGTTCAGTACATACAGCTCAAGAATAAACAAAAGTGAACTGAAATTCTAGTAAGAATAGAATTACCTGAATGAAACTGCCCTCGATGTGTAACTTTTGGTCCAGGTATATGCTTCCCCAGTGAGGCGCTGCATTTCTTGGGTTCATAGAAAATTAATTGATATGAATAGAATTGAGCATGTAAATAGTGAAATAATGAAGCTTCAAAAATCGGCAATCAGCCAAGCATTTCGGCTGAGCTGATGTTCGCTTCTTGAGATTCTCGTAGCTCTAGCCCTTGGCAGAACGCCAAAAGAAAGATATAGATTTAATGCTTACCAAAGGGCTACATATTCCACGTTTGGCGGCATGCTGCCTCGTTGCAATGGTCGCCCGAGGCCAATAACCGATGTAGGAGGGAATCGAGGTGATGAGATGGAGAATGGCGAATAGAATTGTGGACCCACAAAACCGTTGTACTGTAAGGATCAGATCAAAGCGATTTAGTACTCACTGTGGTCAATTCAGAAACTCACAAAGTCAGCGGCTCTCTTTTTGACTTTGGGGCTGACAGTACCATCATGTGTAAGAGTTGTGAGCGTGTAGCTGCTGTCGGTAACGACGTCTGTACCTGATCCCTCAAGATGTTCTAGCAACACGGATCTTTCTATGGCATGATCCAAAGCGAGATCGGCTGTGGAAGAGGTTGACGTTGCATTGAGCGCTTCAGCACGTTGTATTAGAACGCCCCAGAGGGTCACCCAAAGGGTGACTCGGAGCTCGCGCATTCCTTGAAATGAATCCTAGACGATTCTCTATTAGAGAACTGTTCTCAAGGATATACTGAAACTAATGTGTTGAAAAGGTCTGTTTCCGTGAACTACGAGAAACTGAACTATCTGGTTTCAAAAATACCGAGGCACAATAATCATCGAGAGGAGGATTAAAATTCGCTAAAACACTCAGCATACTACTAGTTGTGGAGTGAACAAATAACTCAGTGAAGTGTATAAATAAGTAAACACATAAATAAATAAATAAATAAATTCTAATCTACAAGAACTATTGCATGATACAAGTTAATTCATAAAACGATACAAAAATACTCGAACTCAATCTGTCGAACATGGATCATCAACATTCTGCTCTCCAATCAGCTAGGCCATTTGCCAGGAAAAATAGGTCAGGCAAATTCCAGATTCCGGTTTTCAATTAAGATCGTCATCAGGGCAGTGCCCGACAACAACTAAGTCCACACGTGCACGATGGACCTGTCAGCCTAGTCGAGAAACGTATGTTTGAGAAGATCTAGCACCTGATTCAGCACCTTTGCTTACCAACATGCAGCTGGAATCATAGATAGTTTGTGGAAAAGGATGAAAATCTTAGAAACTGCTCAGTGGTAAGGCGCTATTTTCAGTTGTCCCGTTTGCATCATCCATGTACTTATGCAACAGCTTCACACCCGAGGAGCTGCACTTAGAGAGGTATGCTTCCATTCCAGAAAAGATCAGTCGCAGGAGCCAGACCTCCAGTTGCAGCTACCAGACAGACTTCTTGTGAACAAGTAAACAGCTATAGCCCAACATCGTCTATTTATGGGATCCCACTTCACTAGAAAAGAAGATGAAGAGTTTTGTCTGAGCCTTCGGGTTGTCCTTTTACAAAGCTGGCGATTGATAACCGTACCACCGTGAATGCGCGAAAATTGATAAGATATGATCAGTAATAGCATAAGAGCAGAGTGGAAGTATGGGTGGGTTCCCTTAGCGTTGCCATTGTAGTCGGTGGTCACACGGTCGCAAATTCTTCTTTCTCCGGGCCATGAATCACCTAACACAAAAGAATTTCATATATTTTGACTTGCTCACAGAAATGTATTGGTTAGGACCGAAATTTGGATGGATTCAGGTTTCTTACATGATTTGAACGAGACGTTTGACTCGAGGCAGGAAATACAAATCAGCCTAATTGTTTGGCTTGATTCTTTGTCTACAAGAGGATAGAGTCCAAAGGTAGTCAGAAAAAGGGGGTGTGGTGCGTTAGGAACGAAATGGCCGCGTCGCGGTGAGAGGGGTGTCGCTCGCGAAGGAATGTAGCAGGATACAGCAGTGGGTAAGAAATACAAGAACAAAAGTACTAATAGTAGAATTATGCATAAAATAATGATCGCACATCGATTGAGCTGTATGATGAACGCTAGAGCTGTAATAACGACGAATGAGTGGTCCGCGACAGCCGCGGGCGGCGAATCGATTACCCAAAATCGTTCCTAACGCCCGTCTCCCAGAAAAGGGCACTCACAGAACCTGGTATTGCTGTAGAAAAATATCACGACAATATCATTGAGTCAACTATTCTAATTCGAACTTCACCATGGGAAATAATCCTGAGAACTCTTTGTACGAGCTTATGATTGAGAATTGTCTAGGTGAGCATACAATTACATAGATTGGCTTTCATGGAAGAATTTTGGGTAGCTTTCCTCTTTGTAACATCGATGAAGTCCGTGCGTTCCCGTACTACGAGATTCTGTGAGACTTAACTCGTCCCATTAGACCAACGAAATATTAAAATACTTGTTGACCGGGAAGACAGTGAACCGCGCCCTCCTTCATTCTCGCAACTGATAAGATGCTTCATAAGGTAAACAAATACATAGCATTATATTCACATGTAGTAGAATTGGCATGAAAGATACGATAGGAGCGGGCCCTGGAAGACTCTCATTTTCTATAGTCTGAAGAAAAATAAGAAAATTTGCAAAGAAAATGGGGAAACGAGAAGAGAAAAAGAGCGAAATAGCGGTGAATCAGGTGACGTTTATGTTTGAAAGTACGGCAGAGAGAAGAGCAGCTGAACTGCCGAAAAGGCAAGCATTATCGAACGATTTCCAGGCATATGTGCTAAACTGTAGGCTCATGAATCCATCGATAATAAAAGCTCATTCAATCGGACAACCAGGAAACGAAGTTTCCGATTTGGTAGATGAAGTTTCCGCAAATGCTGGGTACAGCACACTGTAACTAGCCACAAAGTGGAATTAGTCACATTATTCCGAGGTGGTGTAGTGGCAAGTGGCGCACTATATCACACGCACGGTCGGGGGTTCGAATCCCACATCGATGCCCGCCTAGGCCAACCAAGTCTTCCATCCCTCCGGGGTCGGTGAATTGGTACCAGACTCGTCTGGGAGGATTAAAGCGCTGACTTGTACATCGCCTGGCCACCGCAATTCATTGTATAGGCCACATACGCACTCATTACGCCACTACGATTCTGAATGGAAGTCGAGCGCGGGGGCGCATCCCTCAGACGGGATTGATCAACGCCAAGAAACTTTATCCTTCATTCCGAGCTTTGCGGCTAAAAAAATCCAAAATTCGGAAAGCTTCATATTCCGAATCTCATGAGCTTAGATCCTGCTTTCGTGACCAATTTGATAAGTCCAAATCAAAGGGGCTTGTACAACATCATCGTCCCCAAAGTTTTGGTATGCAGAACCTTGTCCCTTCTATCTCCTTGCCCCACCTCCTCTCAACCCTCAGCCCCCTGCACATAACAAGAAAATCTCCCGATTCGGTGGTATCCTCCTATTACTAACACATCGACATCTGTAGACATCAGATTAACAGAGAGAATACCGCTGTGTTCCTCGAAAGCTGTGAGAGAGTAGTAGAGTGAGAGTAACGAGTTTTGTGAAAGGAGGGGAAAATGCCTGAGGTACATAGTCAGAAGATGGGATCAAAACATCGATCGGTTGGTTCCATATGGTACATTGTGATCGATTAAGATTGTAAAAGCACAAAATCAAACTCAGGCTGACTGAAAAACCCTCGAAGGAATCTCGACAATGAGCACAACAACAGCTGAGAGGCTGTTATCAGTGCTAGTACGAGGTGATTGTTACGCCTGTTTGGCGATGAGTTCTTCTGAGTCAGCCAGTTCTCAAAAAACGAAAATTATACAGTGAACTTTTTGTTGTCGTACGTACGTGTCCCTTTTTATCATATCTATGCATTTGCGCCTCCGCCACGCTGTAGCATCCAAATAGCCTCTTAGGGAAATGGAATCGAATTCGGCGGATCGCATCGACAGAAACGACCCCTCCCACCACTACGATTTTGTTTTATTTTTTCTTTATTGTGACGCCCAATCCAATATTCTAATGATTCATGTTGAGAATCCAAAACAACCGAATTATTCAGTTCACCTTCAAGTAGCGTCCCTGTCCGGGTTCCTTGAGCAAAGCCAGCATACGTACTTGTGCTATAGAGTCAGAAACATTCCTTTCTGGGCTTTATCCAGTTGGTTGCTGCTCACGACCATGAGGTGAGGCGCATTTCTTGGGAGAATACTCGCTAGGGTACTGCCTTCAGCCCAGTAGTTGCGAATAGCTCCGTCTTGAGCAAGTATTTCAGGATTACGGTGTAGAATAAAACAAAGGAGCAGCAGGAAAGACCGTTAATGGCATGGGCAGCAGAACTAAAGAGGCTTTTTTGAGAGGTAAACAGGACCGATGCGTCTCATCCACAAGTGTGGAAGTTAGGTGAATTTTTTCAATCCCGCGAACTTGTATGTAGATAGCCATGCGCATTTCAACACGTGCCGTAAAAACCGAAAGAGTTCGAGCAACAGTAAACCTTGAAGAGTTGGAAATAAAAACAAAAAAAAACAAACCCCATGCAGAGGATCTTCTGAATGGCATTACTCAGTGCCCTAGGACGGAGGTGGAGTAGTGCCAAATGGCGCGTCGGCACTGTCATGAGTTGAGATACAAGAACAAATCAAAAACCGACACCTATCGAGGTCATCCAAGCTGCTTAACTGGCACGAGAGCGACCTACGGGGATTATAGTCCTGATTTTCACATTGACTCGTCACTATTACGGTCAAATTTGCATATAGGCGCCATTACGATTCTGAATGGGAGTCAAAGTGTGGGCCCATCTAAAATAGGAAACTATCAATACCAAAAAGCCTGTCTCCCATTCTTTCAGTCAGCACCTTTGAATGGGTCTTTGCATGCGCTGCAAATGTGAAGAATGGCTTGCTGCCATTGATTTGGAAACATTTTTTGCTTTTTTCTCTGTTTTGAAAAGACGTGGCCCAATTATTCAACGATGGCGAAGAATTGCTGGTTTTCCTCAATAGACTTCGACCCCTATTCCTAGAGCCCTTGGCTCTATCGGGCAAATTTCTAGAAGAAATTTCTTCACCACCTCCTTCAAAAGAAGCCGGTGGCAGGGGAAGTCTTTATCGTCAACTCTTTTAACATGGCACCGCGATTTTGCTTTTTTTTTCAGGAAATATAGGAAGTAGACCTCGAAAGAGCAGTATTGTTAGCTTGTGAATTATGCATTGGTATTCACCTTCTCACCCCCATACGATGCGTTCAAATAGACAAGTTCTAGGAGAGTAGTACAAGACTGCTAAAAACAAGTCAGTTCAGCTCTACTAGTAGACGTGGAGTGCAATAGCGAAAAGTCCTAACTACAATGGAATAAAGGAAAATCCCTGTCGCAGTGTACGACCGTTGCCCTAGAAACTGTATAAACAGTGTTCATATCTCCTTAAAAGACAGATAATGACAAAAAGACAGGATTGCTCCTTTCGAAGAATAAGTGGATAAAGCAGCCGACACTCAATCCCATAAAGATTTACTAACGAGCTGACTCTCGCTCAGTATCCCAGAGCCTTGGAGATATGCTTCTATCCGTTTCTGAGCTGGAATGGAGAGAAGAGTAAGAACTCGCTCCAACAAAGCTTATCGTATGTATGCGATACCTATAATAGGCACGTCGTCATCTCTACTCAATCACGTGAACACACGATGGACCGCGTTGCCCAAACAAAAGATTGGGGTAGTCTACAAGCTACTGCAGGCGCTCCTGGAGTGAATGAACCGACCTACGGGAGACGGGCGTTAGGAACGGTTTTGGGTAATCGATTCGCCGCACGCGGACCACTCATTTGCCGTTACTACAGTTCTAGCGTTCTTCATACAGCTCAATCGATATGTGATCATTATTTTATGCATAATTCTACTACTAGTACTTTTGCTCTTGTATTTCTTACCTAGTGCTGCATCCTGCTACATTCCTTCGCGCGCGACGCCCCTCTCACTGCGACGCGACCATTTCGTTCCTAATGCACACATCCGCGAGAGCCATTTGATGGTATGTGGTCATCAGTAGGTAAAAGCCAAATGCAGGCAAAAAAAATTGAAAAAGGCTTCTTCTACATTATTAGGGAGCGCATTTCCTGAAAAGCGCACTAGAAGCGCATTTCCTGAAAATGTAAAGGGGGAAGTTTGAGTCCATTGCTGATACAGCTGAGGAACAGCGATTTGACCACCAAGGTCCAGGGTGAAGTGGTATTTGGGACCCCATCTTAGACATGTTGCCCCTATAAAATCAAGTCAGTAGCCAATTTTTATATTTCACGGTATCTAGTCGAGAGCTTCGAAATTTTAATTTCGTTACCATCTTCTCATGATTTCAAGACTTCGAAAGCTCATCATGATTCAGCTGCATGCCCCGCCGAAAATTCCCCTCAAATATGGATAAAAGCAGGAAAGGTTGACAAGGTTGCATTCAAGAGCTCAACACTGAAACGAGATCTCGGTTTTCCATAAGTTCCATCGAGTACACGATTTCGGAAGGGTTGAAAATGCATGACACGTTCCATAAGTTCTTGATAAGCAACTCGACGGTAGATACACGTTGTCCTTCCAGAAAAGTTGCTGAAAACCTTCTGATTTCTTAGTAACGTCTTAGGGAAACCTAGTTCATGCGCACATTAGAATCGAAAATCTTCCAAGTCGAGGAACAGTCATGTAGAGATGAGCGGGCTGAATCTTGGCATAGAGGAACTGCAAAAAAATATGCGGGAAGGTTGCGCAAGAAACAACAAAAGGGAGAACGAGTATATCCTTTTTCATCCCCTGATCAGTCTAGGCAATTGCAATGCTACCCGAAATTCTGACGATAACCTTACAATCTTCAGAATCTTCACAAGATACAGCATGCAGTGAGTGCATTGTAAGCCCGCATTAACATCCATTACGAATACATGGCTTCTACCCCAGAACAACGGGAAAGTTTGTATTTGAACTTCACACAAAGCCTATGAGAAAAGCATGCGGCACATACTTTGACTTTCTTCCACGCAACATTTAGCTGCTCAGCGACTGCGTTGGACTATAAACGAGTCTCGCAGCTCCGATTTATTCAGGAGCGCTGAAGGATTTGGTAACTCAAGTGGATTTGACTCACAAATATGTAATTGGATCAAAATCTTTAGGCTTATGAGTCCTGTTTAGGTCCAGCAAGAACTTTTGTCCTTAGCCTCACTCCAATATCACTTAAAAGAGATTTAAAAACAGGCGAGGGCACGGGGGGTCTCGGTAGTGTAAGGGATAAGAGCACGGTCCCCGGAAAGAACAAGTACGGGTTCGAGTCCCGTTCGAGAATGAAGTTATGTCCATAAAATCGCCATCCTTCTGAGACTTTCGCATCGCGTATTGCGGCGATATAACAGCAACTAACAAAACATCAAGTCAAAAAGGATTTAAAAACAGTTTCCACTACTAAACAAAAACACACGTCGTTCAGTTGGTGGGTTAGGAAAGCAAGCGTGTCGTAAAATATATGAGTCAGAAACATGGCAACCATTTGTGGAATTCTGTTTTATGATGCACAGGTAACGTCTGGAGGGCGGACACCACAATACGACAGGGAAACCCTTCAATGGCCAGGCATATGTCTAATCAAACAGTCAGTGATTCTTTTGTTTTCCTACCATTGCCATCAATGGTAGAAAAACAAAAGAAGAAAATTCGAGTGGCAAACGGAAACTTGTTCGAGGGCAGATAGAGTGTGGGCGTGAGAGGAGGGCCTAGATAGGTTCACAGCACTGAACGATTTCCTATGATCATTTCTATCGCGTTCACTGCGATTGATGACAATAAATACAAAAATGAGCACCAAAGTTTACAATGGTTCTTTTTATAGACGAGATTCCCTCACATTCCCAGCAGAAAGATGGAGGTGAATTATTCTGGAGAAATGTGTTCGATTTAGGCCAACAAGGGGAAAACCGAATCTTTGACTGCCACAAATCATGATATAAACTGGTCTTCTACTTTTTACTCAGAGCATAGAGAGCTACATAGAGCAAGACGTAGGACAAGAGTCACATAACTGATGGGATAGGTCGGTTTTTTATACGTTAACAACCTTGAATTCCCATCGAGTCAAATACCAACTTTTTTCATTTCACGTTCACCAGGAATTAGGCAAGTGCATACGCAAGTTGATTCTTGTATGTTCCCTCGATCACGCTCCAAAAGGTAGACTTTTAATGGCACAATTCACGATACGGTTTCCATGAGTCTCTAGTATGAACTTGAGGCCCCCAAGAATAGCACGTGGGAATTGTCGGTTTGAAAAACGAAATCGAGAGGGCGTTGTATGGGCCACAAAACCTGCTTGGTCGAAGTGCACACCCAAAAATGGCTGTATTATGACGGCCATTAACAATGAGGCCAAGCCGAGGAATAGTATGAATATTTGGAGGACACCCGAACGACTACAGACATACAATCTCGTAAAACCAACCTCTTTTTTCAGCGCTTTTTCAACAAAAACGGTTTTCATGGGTCTCCACCTTCGAAGTCCTATATTTCTGAAATCCACTGGCTTTTGCTCTAGCTGTGCCATTTTTGCGCTATCCTGCACCATGCATCCATTATTTCACTTGAGCTACATAGATACATGTACCTTGGAATAATCGTGGGCTATGCCTTCAGGCAGGAAGACATTGATTGTTAATAAGTGACTAATGCCTGTTTTCGGGAGCAAACAACCACATTTTGCAGGAATATTTTGATTCTACCAGCGTTTAAAAACTACGCTGACTTGCAAAAATTCGCTTTCAGTTATTGATCCACCATCAAATAAAATCCAACGTTTGCATTCATAACAAATCATATGGCTATATTTGGATGACATGATGTGCACATTCGCGAAGGATGGGAGACTCTTGATGATTCCCTTTATTTCTGCTTTATCCGCAGCTGATCAGAAATAATGATTCGATTCGGCAGTTCTACAACGTCTTGGACTTGATTCAGAGCGAAAAATGTTGTTCACCTGATAGACATTGAGACAATGCTATTTTGCGTTTACTCATTGTCAGACGTAGAGATTGCTGTTCTGCAGAAAACGTAATGTTCCTTTTTTGTAGTTGCTCGAATAGAGGAAATTTAAGACCTATGACAGAGATCTTATCGCGAAGAGGTCGGTTTGACAGTGTTAGCGGGGGTAACACAGACTTCCCTTCGAGATATTTGGAAAGTACACATTAATAATGAATAGTCTGAAGTCTTTGATGTAAATCAGTCCGGTTTGTGATGGTAGTTCGCATTTCCTTTCAGAATCGTGGTGGCGTTTCGCAGGAGTATTTGGCTCATGGTTAGACTTGGGATGGGCAGCCCAAGTAAGAGGTTCCCAAGTTCTTCTCTCTCAGGCAAGTCTAGTTACATTTAGTCGACCCCGAAGGGATAGAGAATCTGGCTGGTCTGGGCGAATATCTATCCAAGATTCGAACCCTCTGATAATCTTGGTTGATAGTGCTCCTTCTGCCACCACACCACGACCACCCAAATATAATATAACACAAGGATGTAACATGAAAACAAACACAAAATCTACTGCAACAGTATGTAAAATTTGTAAAGATATGGAATATAGAATGCACGGGTTTCAGCTTGAATAGTGGCCCCCGAAATCGCCCAGAAATCAAAAGGAGTGTTCATGCGACTCGAATATTCATGGACTATGTATACCCAGTAATCCATGACACAACAAACATTGCAAGAGTACTGAGGAATTGGGTTTGGCTAAGAAAATCACTCAGGTCTGAAATTCCCTGTCATTTACATAGATATATAGTGAGTAATTTGCTATCAAAACATGGAGGCATACAGTAAAGTGACTATCGAATGGAGTTGTTTCCAAGGAAGGGTGCAATTAAAAATGAATGAGTAAGTAAGTAATATGTTCAGGTCGTAACTGCCATGATACATTTCAAGGAAGAGAATCGTTCGAGAAACCGGTTGTTATGAATGCAGACGAGACAAGTCTTTCAAGGACTCCAAATTGTGCACGTGGGAATTCAAAAAGAATTTTCCTGAATACAGAAGTGGTCCGCACAAAACAACGGAAAAGCAAACATTCAAAGATTACATGAATACTAAATGTTCATGTGAGAATTATACTCCAGTTAGCGCCATTGATCAGTGTTATGAAAGATTTAGGCAGAGATTACTAGGGGCTCCAAGTTCGGGTGGTTAACAACATGAGCGAGTCCGGTCTGATGGCCTTTCACTAGCAGGTGTGGATCATCCTCGTAATACAATAAATGAACTTTCATATAAGGAACACCCAGACATTCAAGAATATGTAGATTAGCCGTTTTTAGGTCGTTACACTAATAGTGTGAGTGAGAGCGATACCAAAGGCATTTGGCTGGCCACTAGCCATACTCAGCCATGTCGTCAGCAATAGCAAACTCTTCTTGGAAGAGGCATACTCTTGGATTCATCATCGCCTATGAGATTTCATGAAAGTATCTCTGAACTATGGAGAGGGGATGATTCGCAAATAGAAGCAATCAAACCGATCAAGAAGGGTTGAATCAAAGTGCTAGAAGATTAGCGACTGTGAGTAATCACATGATCCCTGATCTCGATTGACAATGAGTGCCGTTCGGGGACCACTCCATGTGTAGGCAAAGGTCGAGCAGACTTTGGGATCGACACCGATCTTTCTTTTAAGATACTTTGCGGAAACATAGTTCGGTCTAAACTCTAATGCTGAAGCCATTAAAACTTCTTTATTCGGATACATCAAGTCACCGCGTTTTGCATGGAGCCCAATTTCGGAAAGACAAGGTACATTTACATTTTCAAAACGACCAGTTCGTTGGAAAGAAGGACGAGTTCTCAATCCACAGAAGATGGGGCAGCCCTTGAAGTAATCCTAGCGGCCCGGTTTTCTGACAGGCACTTTGGCTCGACTATTTCGTGTTCGTAGTACTGTTATCTTCTGGCTTCTACCGCTACTCCACCACTTCTTGCTTAACCATCAGGTGTTGCAGAATCATCCCATAATAAGGTTGCTTAGATGGGCACTATGGGAATGTGTCTTATATACAGTCGGGTGCTACTGTCACGGCAACATGTCTTTAGACAGATACCGCAACAGCGATAGGTTCCCGATTCCGAAAGGGATAAGTTCCTCCCCTGTTACGATCACCGTTCCAACCAGTAATATACAAGCAGGTTACTGTGAAGTCGGCAGTAGAGAGAAGAGCAAAGTTAGCAACCTTTAGAACGAAATCATACAATTCGATGTCAACTTCAATAACGAAGGAGGCAAAGAAAATTTCATTGGAGAGCGTTAAATTTACTAGAGACTTGATTTTTGAGGAAAAGTTTGTGTTTGGCTGACCAATCAATGATCTGACCGCGATGGATATGGACCGGTGGCGTAGATGACAACGGAAGATAAGCCTCGAACGCAGTGAGGACAACAAAAACTGGCACAGATACACAATTCCTCACTTGACCCCGACCAGATTCGAATAATAACGAAATGGACACTATCTCCCTGTCGATTCTTTATGATATTGGTGGTCTGCAGGCATGAACATACAGAATTGAATTTTCTTTCAACAGGATCGCTCACAATTGGTGATTCTTATCAAACGACCTAATGAAGAAACACGTGGAATCACAGTCATTGAAAAACTTTCCAAATTGTTTTCTTTCAATCAGAGTTGCAATGTATGGAAGTCACTTGACTTACACAACCATCCGAGTGTCTAAGATCCTGTTCTTCTCACCGAATGTGCGATATACGGCTTCGACAGGACTCGGTCGAAGTAGTTTGAAGCAAGGTGAGGAATGGCTGACGGTCACCTACTACAACTACTTGAGCAGGAATCGAATTGTACTACGGCTCAGAGGATTTCAGAATTAACTAGAGGCCAAATATTGCTGATCGGCAGTGCTTATGAATGTCATGTCCATTAGGAATAAAATGAAGAAGACCGCTGACCTCGCCCAATATGCCCCTCTTGAATATTCACTTTGTTGAAGGACCAGATGCAAAATGAATAGACAACACTTATCTTTGAGTGAACACACCCTAATCAGCCACGTGATAATCGTAGACCAATCGCGAATTATGTGATTTTATTAAAAAATCTCCTACCGCATAAATAATGCATATCCATTGACCGCTATGATGGCCGAAGTTTTTTCGGTTCAAACTATGCATTCCAAATGAAGAGTAAGATAATGAAACTTATACAAAGAGCACATGTAGTAACACTAGGCGTAGTTCCAGTACGGCTTTCTATTAACCTCTGCACAACTGTTGCATTATTTGGTTGTATCTTGGATTATTCACGAGGTTTGTCTACATAAAAGCTTCATTAGACTGAACTTTCGTTGGAATCGCCTCCTATAAAGCCTGGAAGGATCGTAACAATTCGTGGCTAACCGATCAAACGTCTCCCTGCTTATCCACTGAAGTTCGAGACCCGCAGGCCATGCAGGCCGGAACGTCGACCTACGGAAGCTTATGTACAAACCTCGTGAAAAGCTCAAGAGAACAAACTTTCCCGACCAAACAGAGAAACGTTTTGCCGTCATTGCATTGAATCGACTAACAGTTAGGACCATGAAAGCCATAAAAACTATTTCTTCCTGTCACACAGTTTTCGGTAGCTGCCATAAGAGTGCGAGATTCTGGTGGGCAAATATAGGATAATTGGAAAACGATTGTCAACACAACGACATTTCGCTTTCATCTCTTTGAATGGCTTGTGAGATCGTAAAATTCCATGCCCAACTGGAATCTAAGCGGATATCAGGAATACCGTATCAGTGATGTTATCATGGTTGATTGATAGTGTTGTGTAGTAAGTGCATGGTCACACAAAGGAATTTGCATATGGGCATAGAATGTTTGGTGATGAGTCATCATATGACATCAAGATACCATGAATGGAATTGGAAAGCGCTTATGGAAGTTACATATGCTCTGCTCTCGACTTAAAGTTCATACGAAAGTTCTTGGATAACAAAAAGGAAAGGCATACAGAGTTACCACGTGCCGATCAAGCTTGCTTTCATTCCATTTGAATGAACAGTCGAGTGCTAGTAAGAAAGTATAAAGAAGTAAGGATGGAGAATATGGATGTAAGAGTTGACCAAGACTTTGAAATATTTTTTAAAAACCGTAGAACTCAGTCGAGGAATCCAGCAGCGATTAGTAGCATTGCCGACTTGTGTACGTAAGTGATTACGGAACCGGCAGAAGCATGAGGTGGTCCGATTGAGGTGCGTGCGATCGATAGGATCAATAGCTGACGGATTAGAGATCTCCGTCCTTGGCAGGAAGGATGAGAATCACTTTGGGATGGCGGCACTGCCCAAAATCGATATAATCGTTGTTCGAACATAAAATCATCCTCGCTGATCGTACAATACCGGCACAACAATCGGCTTTTTTGAGGAAATGACGTACGAGCGAAAGTGTAACATCACGAGCATTTCTATGGCCGTTGACAATGAGGGTGAGTTTGAGTGTGAAAGACTAGTGAATGGTTGCTTAAAAACATCACAAGCTGCTAAAAAACCGTAGAATTGTAGAACTCATTTGAGGAATCCAATAGCGATGAGTAGTATCGTACAATCCGGTGGTCATTCCCTACTCTCTTTCCGAAAGTCTTTCAGTGGAAATCTATTGGCTGAAGGTTTTTAGGCTGCTTAAGAAAAATTCTACATCCAGAACCATCTCGAAAGTGTGTTGTACGGATGAAGAATGGAAATTGTGACGGTAAAAAGGAGACTTCTCTGTAATGATGTGGTCCTACTACACGTGAATACCGTCACCTCTCCCTGTTATGCTGATCAGCTGCAGAAACCTGCGGAATCCGTTCGAGAAAAACGGCTTGACGATCTTTGGTGCACCTCCTCCATGACAACATTAGCCCTCACATAGGTAAAGAGACCCGCGCAAAATTGGAGCAGCTAGGGTGTGACACGGTTCCACATTCACCCTATTTCCCTGATATTGCTCTCTTAGATTACCACTTGTCCAGTCACCTCAAGGCTTTCCCAGCAAAAACAACATCTCGTCAACTACAATACTGGTACCAAAGAGGGTTATGACGGAGCGACTGTTTGCGACGGATTAGTCCGGAAAAACGAAGATGGAGTCTCTTAGCACCTGGGGTGCTACTTGCGGATATGATAGCGTCGTAGGCCCTCCACTTCAATTGAAAACATCGTTTCCAGTTCTTAAAAGACCTGAATCCTATAAATGACGAGAGCATAGAATCCTGACCATTTTGATATCCTTCATGATATAATTTAAACACTTCCAGCTGGTATCCTTAATGATAGAATTTAGAAAGTTCCAGCTGAAAAAGGGATTTCGATGATAAAATTTTCAAGAATTCGTTAGTTCATTTCAGAAGTGCACTTTCTCGGGAACGAATTATTCTGCATTTACTCAAAGGCTACTATTATGTGATCTGATACTCTGATAATGGAAAAATGAATGGCTTCCTAATCGAACGTTGAACTAAGTGACCCCTCACCATCGATCTCTACTGGCCCATCACCTTCGCTATAGCGAAGTCCATTAAAGAGTACGCCTATTGACACATCTTGGGATGCTACTGGCAGGATGGAAAGACTATTCTATGATAAATACTGTTTGACTATGTATATTGAGTTTAGTTTGACTACCTTAAATCGCGTGCAAGTTTTCGTTTGTTCAAAAGCACCATCTTCTTTGCCTCTCAGCTTCCCATTTGACGGAAACTGTGGGGCACTAACACTGAACGCCGGCCAATTTAGCACAGAGAAGCACACATTGCTTGCTAGCACTGTTGTTTCAGCGTTTGCAAGCGCCATGCACGACTGAGGATCCTAACCCATATGGAATCCAGGTCGGGTGCAGACATGAGACGTATGCACTCCCGCACGCCACCGGCCGGCTCAACTTGGGAACATTTCAGTCAAGCATTTGATAGGGGTTTAGGCCGGCTGCGTAACAGTAGGAGAATGCCAATCGAGTTCTGACCTGTCAGGTCACGTTGCGAAATGATTCACTCGTTAGACATATTAAGACTCATATTATGCTCAGAACACAAATATAATAATATTTCTTCACAAGATGGACCAATTACTTTTGATTTTAATTTTTACCTTGCGGTTTTTAGGGTCAATTACAGGAAGGAAAGATTCTCTCAATCCTATCAACCGGTTACAACGTTGCCATTTTTTTAGCTTTGCTACGGATATACGATCAGGGAACGTGAACCATGCCTAATAGACTTTTTTCATTCGAACCTTTTACTGGCGTTCATTTGCATTATAAATTTTAGCTTACTTACAGCATAGCTTGCCTTGATAGCTGAGTCAAGATAGCGCTTTTGAACACGCGAAAATTTACACGCGAATTTGCGCCTTCTATTATCAGAATATCAGATCACATATTGGAGTCCTTTAAGTAAGTGCAGAATACTTCGTTCCCGAGAAAGCGCACTTCTGAAATGAACTAACAGCTTCTTGAAAGGTTGATCATTGAAATCACTGTTTTCAGCCGGAACTTTTTAAATTCTATCATTAAGGATATCAAAATAGCCATAATTTCACGCGTCCATATTCCGAATGTCTTCAATAACCTCGAATGAAGTTTTCTATTGAAGTGGAGAGTCTAGTGTTATGTATCTGCAGGAGCACCTCAGGTGATGAACTTTTCCTCTTTGACCTCCATGAAAATGATCCTGCAAAATTGAAGGTGTATGTTTGACAGGAGATTCATAGCTTTTGTGGTCCTGGATCTAGAGCGTTGAAGTTTGGAAGGCGAACAGGAGCCAGTGCGCAAACACTTGGGGTGTAAGCTTGAAAATATTAGATACGGATAAGAAGCCTTGGTGGGGCAAGGGCTACAGGATATACAAGCTCTCTCCGTCACAACTTTCGTGCGGACAGCGGAAATTTTCGACTGGAATGTGGTGGGATTGTGAGTAATAGTGAAAAGAACTGACTATAACTGATAAAGGCTAGCTCTTGCTATCATATCACTTTATTTTATGACCGTAGATCAGCATTGCTACATTAGTCTGTTATATACTGTACCAGTCGGGCCGCCCGGCCACTGCCGGCTTCCCTCCTTCTTATGGTGACGCCCGGCTGCTCCAGGCGCCTTCCATTTTTGTAAGGGATTTGCTATACCTTCAGGTTCTCCTTTACTTTGGAAGCTCTACACCCTCACTATTAGCTCCAAATTGGGAGCAATTTTTTCTGGATTATAATTATATTTGATTATATATTAATTAGAAGTCTTGATTCATTGCTCTTCATTTGTGTCTCATTGATGGCTTAACTGAGTGACAACCAATGTCTCGGATAGTACCCAGAAATGGATAATAACGTCTAACACAGATGTCGTTATCAATGGAACATTTTCTCCATGAATTTTCCATTAACTGGATATCCGAAATCATTAGCGGTCAGATGAGTCTAGTCATAAATGACATGTCACAAAATAAAAAGGAATCGTGGTACTTTATTGTGTCACAAAGCTTACTGCGTAACTGTCGTAGTTTAATAGCAAGAAATAAACAAAATTCTCATTTCGTTACGGAGAAATGTCTTTGATCTGTCGCTATTACAGTATTTACAGCACTCAAGAGTCAGTGTTCTATCCTAAATACCCTTTTGCCCTCTAAGGCCCCTTATCAGTTCTTATCAGTTGTTATCAGTTCCTGTCACAGAGTACCTACGACCACGTCACATCCTACATTGCCGTCTTTTAAAAGGTTCCACTGTTGACACGAAGGGGATTGCAACGTTTGCTCGCTTGTTACTATCTGTCCTTATCATTAATTAACTTCGGCCCCTTCACATTCTGCACTATCCAGTGGAATGCTCAGTTGTTATTATGAAAGACGTTGTAGTCTTATTGGCTCTCGCCTCCTATCAGTTTTTATCAGTCTTTAACAGTTTCCCGAAGCGTCAAAGCTCTGCCGTTAACAGGAAGTACGTAACGGTTCCTGTAGCTCTTGCCTTCCAAGGCTCTATATCGACTCCTTTTAATTATTATCACCGCTTATCACCTGCCATCAGTGTTCCTATCCTGCTTTCTGAACTCCTACCAAATTCCGAAGCAATAGGACCACGTAAACAAGAACTATTATTTTGGAACCTAAAACTTCTATGGCGGACGCTCCGCCCCCTGTGGGCGGGGTTCGATCTTGCTACCTGCCTTAGCTGTTCCCATGCTGCCCCTTGAACTCCTGCCAAATTTGACCTTTCTAGGTCAACGGGAACTGGAGTTACGAATTTGCGACCTGAAAGTTCTACCGCACACGCCCCGCCCCCTATGGGCGGAGTGTAGACCTGCTAGCTGCCATAAGTGTTTCCATGTCGCCCCCTGTACTCCTACCAAAGTGGAACGCTTTGGGTTCACTGGGACAGGAGTTATGGATTTGCGGCCTAAAATTTCTATCGCGCACGCCCCGCTCCCTGTGGGAGGAATCCGGTCCTATCACCTGCCGTAAGTGTTCCCATGCTGCCCCCTGTTTTCCTGCCAAATTTGATCTTTCTAAGTCCACGGGGAGAGGAGTTATGAATTTCCGGTCAAACACACACACCGACACACACACACACACACAATTCACACACACACACACACCGACACACCAACAGACACACTTAGCGAATTATATAAAGTAGGATGACGGGATCCCAAATAACGGTCTACAAATTTTAGTCTCCGAATCCTTTGGTATATACGGTCCAACCGTGGTAACTTGCCATGGTTTATAGGATGAGACGAAATCCAAGAGTATGTTGACAAAAATGAGTGATCCGTGCAGTGATAGGGACCGACCAAAGTTATTTCTACATATGTTAAGAGGCCAGAGTTTTTCTCAGTCGAATGGATGTATTATCTTCTTACCGCACGGCCGCGGAGAAACTGTCGCCGGGCTTGGGATTCGGGAAAATATTTTCTTCTGAGTATATATCACTAGTAGAGGCTCCTAGGCTATTGGCGGTTGAATACCTTTTGTAGCGAATAATATCGAAGCGAAGAGTAGCCGTGATCCCTCATTGAGTCACAAATCTTGCTGGGTAGCGGCTATGGGATAACAGCGATAAATGAATCAAACTTTCATCTCTTCATAATGAAAGAAACTTTAATGGTCCCTATCACTGCACTTACCACTAACTTTTTGTCACCCTACTCTACCATCCCATTTTATCAAATGAAACATACCAAAGAGTGAAAACTACATACTTTCACCAAACCGATTTCTCCGTTTAGGTTCTATTTCGTATATGATTCTTGCTCTCTAGGGTCACTTATCAGTTCTTATAAATTGTTATCAGTTCGACCCCGCCACATTTCACATGTCTTTCTACCACCTATCATCAATGTTCCGAACGCTCTAGGTCTACGGAACAGGAGCTATTGTTTCATTTTCAAACCCCTGAGGACTGGCCCATTTTGGGCCGAGTCCTTCCCATCATAAGAGTTGCATCCTGCCTCCGACATTCCTACCAAGTCTGAACGTTTTAGGTCCACAGAAGCAGAAGTTATGACGTCCCGCTAAAACATTTGTTCCACGCAAACCTCACCCTTTAAGAGCGGGCTCTGGTCCTGCCACCTGCTGTGTTTTTACCCAGCCGCCTAGACTCCTAGCAAGTTTTAACGTCATTGGGCCAAATTGACAATTTTTGCGCGAACTCCGCCCCCGTGTGGGTGAAGTTCGGTCCTGTCATCCGCTAAAAGTGTTCCTCTATTGCAGTGTTCCTCTACTGCAAGGATCCATATAGAAAAATAGCGATTTTAACGGATCGCTGTTTTTCTATATGAGTTGTTTATTAAGTAGGCGGGGTTTAGAGTTGGGGGGCGGAGCTTCTTCTAAACTTCTCCTCCGATTTTAATTTATCCATCCATCAAGTTAAAGGGATGACTGCATTCAATTTTAATCTCATTCCAATTCATTTTTCACCGGTAAATTAAACCGCTCTTATCTATGGAATTTTAGGGTATTTTATAAAAGGTGAGCCACAAAAGTGGTAACAAAAAAATGGCCCACAGAAACCGCAGTTCATATTGATACATAATCAATTCTTGTCGCATCGCATCGCATCTAAAAAAAAACACACAGTGATCTCATATGACCGCCTCCTGTACTTGTTATAGCTCGGAGACGTTTCGGCTACTCAGCGAGTTATTTGAGAAACTCCAGCCCGAGCTTTTTTTCCATAATTACATAGGAGCAGCAACAGTAATGCGTTTTGAAGCGCAAGCTTCCCTCTCTACTATAAACTATATACAGCGATCTATCACACTGTGGTCCGGAGAATTCGTAAGGAGGTTGCAAGCTGGGATAAAGTCGCGAACATTTCCTCGGCACCAGTCTTGATCTTTTCCTATTTGTGAGCAAGTTCGTCGCAGTTTTCAAATTATACCCCTAAAAAACCTAAGATTCTCAGCTGCATCCTTTCAGAAAAAACCCTTCTTAAAGAGGTTCGGATCACACTTTGTAGTTTTCTCTACCAAAATTTGCGATATAGCTGTGGTAGAGATTCTAGACCAAACCATCATAAAAGAGGGAAAATGGGTATGAAAGGCGATTTGGCTCTTCTATGCGAGTTCAGCACTCGTAGTGTGAAATATACGTATACTCTGAGATCTCAACATCTCTTCAACGCTGGACACTCTCTAGTCAGAAAAAATTCTGTCGCGTGTCGCGCGCAAGTAGCTCACGGCATTTGCTTTTTTCAACTTTTTCTCGTCAAGAAGTTATAAGGCGTCCGAATACTACCCGTATACAACCGTATTTGCTCGGGTAGACATTTCTCATCGGAACAGAGCATACAACCAAATCAGCAGTCATTTTTCTCGTGTTTCTGCACGTTCCGCAGCGTACTTCTTCCAAAGCAATTCTATTCTATTAAGAAAAGAGATCGTATGTGAGACGAGACGACCGTTTCGAGGTTTGTCATTTCCTCTCTATGCAACGCGTTTCAAGAGACTGTCATGTGGAAAATGTTGAGACGAGGAGCGACCTCGGAAAAGGACTCACCAAATGCGCCCAGAGACGGAACGGTTGGTGGTTGTACTCGAGGATGCACCGAAATCAGACGAATTTAAAGTAGCAAAGTAGATGTGTGGACTAAGGTATATCATGAACTTAGGGGGGGGGGGGATTTGGAAAGACCCTTCAAAAAAGGAAATTATGGACGTCCAAAAAGTTGTTACCGTATTTATGGTGTACCCTTTATAAATCGCTAATCTGTTTGTGTGTGTCGGTGTGTGTCCGGCCGAAAATTCATAACTGTTCACTTGGACCTAGAGCGTTCAAGCTCGGAGGAGTACGAGGGCAGGACGTGACCAGTTATAGTGGGTAGCAGGACCAGACTCCACGTGTAATGGGCGGGGTCTGAGCAGAAAGACATAACTCTTGTCCCTGTGGACTTATAAAGTTCTAATTCGCTAGGATTACAGGAAATAGGACTCCACCCAGAGAGGGCAGGGTTCGCGCGAAAATTGTCAATCTGACCTTAGGATGTTCAAACTTGGTAGTACAGGCGGCAGGATGGGAACACTTACGGTAGGTGGCAAAACCGAACTCCGTTCACAGAGGGCGAGGCGTGCGCGATAGAATTTATGGGCCGCAAACTCATAACACCTGTCCCTATAGACATAAAGGATGAAGGATAAAGTTTTTGGCGTTAATCGATCCCGTATTAGGGATGCGCCCCCGCACTCAACTTCCACTCAGAATCGTAGTGGCGTAATGAGTGCGTATGTGGCCTATACAATGACTTGCGGTAGCCAGCCGATGTACAAGTCAGTGCTCTTATCCATCCAGACGAGTCTGGTACCGAATCACCGATCCCGGAGGGATGGAAGGCTTGGTTGGTCTAGGCGGGCATCGATCCGGGATTCGAATATAATATATATGTTGATCTACATGTCCGGCATTCTATCTGGTAGATCACGCCTCTCAGTGCGCAATCACCTGCTTTTCCGTAGGGACATATGATGCAATCATTTGTTATGCACCGCTTGTCGTAGAGCCTATTTCGAACTAAAAGCTGCTTGATATTGTTATTAGGAATATTCACTAATTGTACAACATCTTGCAGCCCAGCTCTGAAAATGCTCCGCTGTATAGCATTGCTAACTTTATCGGAGATGAAGGGAAGACATAGTGGTAACTTATTTCGAGGCGTAGCACGCTCCGTAATAGTGCGAGATTTTTTACAACTTTGTGACACCGTATAGCCGTTCACAGCAGCTATCTCTCAAGCTAAACGCCGGGACTCGAGTCGTTCAGCTTCACCCGTGCAGACACTTGTTGCTGTTCTCAACATGTTGCTGACGACTGCACGTTTAACGGCTTGTGGATGAGCTGATGTGGCGTGAAGTAAGATATTTTTAGAACTAGTTTTACGGTACCACTTCACACTAACAACGCCACTGGATACTTTGACCTGAGTGTTGAGGTAAGGGAGCCAACCATCACGTGGAACTTCTCGGGTGAGTTTAATGTACTGTGACTGTTCATTCATGATACGGAAACACTCGTCCATTTCGAACTGTGTTGATGTTACGATGAAACAGTCATCGATGTATCTACAGTACATTAAAGGCTTTCGTTGTAGAACCGGCTCTTCAATTCTGCCCATAAAGCATACAGCAAGAACCGGTGCTAGCCGTTGTCCCATAGCAAGACCTCTGACTTGAGAAAAGTACTGTCCTGCCCATTTGAAGATGTTACACGTTAAGCATTCCTTGACCAACGTCATTATATGCATTTTACTAAGTCCAAAGGTGTTAATATTGTCAGCATGCCTATCCAACATTTCAGATAATGCTTGGAGGGCTTGCTCGTTTTGGACGTTAGTATAAAGCGAAACGACGTCGAACGACTCAATTACATTATTTTTACCAAGATCTGAGCCACGTAGTAGTTCAAGAAAATGCTTAGTACTGGGCAGGTGAGATGGAACCATGGGCAACAGCTGGCTTACAATATTATTGAGAAACCACGAAATTCTATCAGTTGGTCCCCCCACACAACTAATAATTGGTCGAATTTTAAATGTATCCGGTGATGTAGACAGCGCTTCGTTTGAGGAGAGTTTGTGGGTCTTTATGAGGCTATAGAAAACTGGACAGTTTGGACTATGCAGTCTGAGTCTACTGACCAACTTTTCATCAATATCCGCAGATTTTGCGACACTCAACCATATATGACTGAGGCGACTACACTGTGATGAAAAGTCTTTCTCAGTCACACGACGGTAAACAGAGGAGTCGCTAAGATGTAGTTCGGTTATGGCCCGGTCGAGTGTTTGAGACATAACGACGAACTCACCACCTTTATCACTAACTGATATTCGTAGTGTTCCATTCGATCTTAACTCGCGCAATTCCTTTAACCCCTGCCTTTGGTTGTACGTTAAGTTTGTACCACGAGGCCTTCCGTTCTGGTTCAGAACAGTCAGGACTCCCGCGGATAATATTTTAAACTTAATGTCAGCCTCGGGCACCGGTGGGGGTTCTTTATAAAAATTACGCGGGAATGGCACAGACGTTATCAAGTTTCGTTTAGGATTAGAAGTTTGCAACTCATGATCCCGTCTGCTCTTAGTACGCAGTAGATCTCTGAACCTCTGGAGACCTCCGACAACTTTACGGAACGTATGTGCATTTACATTCTGCGCAAGCGCGAAAGACGGACCCAAGTTCAACACGTTCAATGCATTAGAGGAGAGATCAGTGTTTCCAAGAACCGTGACCCGTACCAAATTACCATCACCTCGTGTTTCGTGGCTTCTGTCATGGTGGACCGTGGTGGGATGGGTTTCGTGACTGTGGGCATTCTCATGATGAGATTTACACAGCCTTTCGTACTTCGCACACAGGGCTGATTTTGCCGCTAATCGGATAGAATTGCAAATTCGTCTCGACTCACCCTCAATCCTCCTCCAAGTCTGATCGCGCAGAAGACGCTGGCAAGCTCGTTCTTTTGACACGCATTTCAACAAAGAAGAGTACAATACACGCTGTTTCTCTTTGATCACTGCACTCAAAATCGAGCGATAAATGGATGTTATCTTCGGGTGATCTTCAGATAAACTGCATGTCGCTCCTATCTTCTTGTTAGAAATGAACCTCGGGAGCATGCCGGTCGTTCTGCATCGTTGAAGGAATTTCAGCGATTGTCGGGTGGCCACCACCTTTTGACGAAGCGAGACCGCTTCGCGCACTAGAGAGAAGAGGTTCGGCGGTACCTTGTCAAATAGTTTCCAACTTCTCTCTTGCTTTAACCTCGGCATAGTTGTTTACAATTGCAATAATGTTGTGCCGTGCGAGGTTGTTAGGTGGAACAATTTATTAGTTAACGGCCTAACGTTTCGACGCTTTCGTCTTCTTCAGAGGCCTAAAGCAACTCGAGACTATTTGCACAGAATCCAAAAAGCGCATAACCCCCTGGCGAATGTTACGACGAGTTCAAAACCCATAATCTGAAGCATAACTCACCAAGGTTCCACCCGCTCAAGCGGATAAATTATCCGCTGTCGCCACAAGCGACTGTCAGTAGCGAATGAGACTTATTGGCTGTCTTCCTTATACTTGTGATAAGAAAGATCACGTCGTAATGCTACTGAGTCACAAGTCGCAGTGCGGTATATATGGCAAAAGATCGTTGGTTATGGACGGGCACTCATCTCTACCGTTCATTTTAGGATTTCTTTTGAAAATCCAGAACGCCTCTAATGCCTTTCTCGCTGAGATCTCCGTCTCCTGCGCTAATATCGTGCACTTTACTTCAAAGTTGTCGCCGTTATGCTCCTCAATTTTATGCCTTCCAAGCGCTGCTATCAGGCTGCCACGCCTCATACTAGCTAGATGTTCTTTTATTCGTGTAGCTAGTTGTCTTCCCGTTTCTCCGATATATGTTGATCTACATGTCCGGCATTCTATCTGGTAGATCGCGCCTCTCAGTGAGCAATCACCTGCTTTTCCGTAGGGACATATGATGCAATCATTTGTTATGCACCGCTTGTCGTAGAGCCTATTTCGAACTAAAAGCTGCTTGATATTGTTATTAGGAATATTCACTAATTGTACAACATCTTGCAGCCCAGCTCTGAAAATGCTCCGCTGTATAGCATTGCTAACTTTATCGGAGATGAAGGGAAGACATATATGATATTAGCGCAGGAGACGGAGATCTCAGCGAGAAAGGCATTAGAGGCGTTCTGGATTTTCAAAAGAAATCCTAAAATGAACGGTAGAGATGAGTGCCCGTCCATAACCAACGATCTTTTGCCATATATACCGCACTGCGACTTGTGACTCAGTAGCATTACGACGTGATCTTTCTTATCACAAGTATAAGGAAGACAGCCAATAAGTCTCATTCGCTACTGACAGTCGCTTGTGGCGACAGCGGATAATTTATCCGCTTGAGCGGGTGGAACCTTGGTGAGTTATGCTTCAGATTATGGGTTTTGAACTCGTCGTAACATTCGCCAGGGGGTTATGCGCTTTTTGGATTCTGTGCAAATAGTCTCGAGTTGCTTTAGGCCTCTGAAGAAGACGAAAGCGTCGAAACGTTAGGCCGTTAACTAATAAATTGTTCCACCTAACAACCTCGCACGGCACAACATTATTGCAATTGTAAACAACTATGCCGAGGTTAAAGCAAGAGAGAAGTTGGAAACTATTTGACAAGGTACCGCCGAACCTCTTCTCTCTAGTGCGCGAAGCGGTCTCGCTTCGTCAAAAGGTGGTGGCCACCCGACAATCGCTGAAATTCCTTCAACGATGCAGAACGACCGGCATGCTCCCGAGGTTCATTTCTAACAAGAAGATAGGAGCGACATGCAGTTTATCTGAAGATCACCCGAAGATAACATCCATTTATCGCTCGATTTTGAGTGCAGTGATCAAAGAGAAACAGCGTGTATTGTACTCTTCTTTGTTGAAATGCGTGTCAAAAGAACGAGCTTGCCAGCGTCTTCTGCGCGATCAGACTTGGAGGAGGATTGAGGGTGAGTCGAGACGAATTTGCAATTCTATCCGATTAGCGGCAAAATCAGCCCTGTGTGCGAAGTACGAAATGGGACGAATTCTTTGTTTTGAAAGGAAAGGATGGTCAACCCTTCATTTCAACTTTATGACTAGAAGGAGGCAAGTCAGCCGTGTGCCGGACGATCCGTCCGGCTGATAGGAAGGAGAATTTTTTATCGGAAAGTTGCATGAGCGTCAGGAGTGTTCTTGAAAAACTGAGCTAGACTGATTTTTGAAGAAGACTTCAAAGTAGAGGTTTCAATTAGTCAAGAGAGATTGCGATAAGGCTTCGCAATTCCTACCCAACAAGTACAACACTGCAGAGCAACTCGTAACTCAACTAGATGAAGGGGTCCTTGAACGCCTACAAGCTCTTCCTCAATACATTTGCTTTTGATGCTGAATCGAGTCGAAAAATTGTCATCTTTTAAAATGAAAACAAGAGGAATACTGAGAGCAATTGCCATGTCATGAAGCGTGTACCGAGTAACTTTATACAGAAGTGATAGGCAAAGCCATTCCTACAAAACACTAGAAGATGAAGGCTTTTCTCAGAATCAGTGTTTCTCTTCTTCCGCAGGGCTGCTATCGCGGACGATTTGTGAAAGATAGATGTGGGGCCAAATCTGGCACAAAGAAGATTTTTTTTCTTCAGAGAAAAAACTGAACGCCTTTTTGCAGGCTCTATGTGGCCAGATAGATTACGAGCGAAGCCCTCACAGCCACTCAATCATCACCTTCACACATGAAAATGAGCGGATGGGTTTAGAATATTGCAGCACTTTTTTGTGTGAGATTGGAAAGGCATGAGGAGCTAGAGGAATTGATGTGACACTATGTCCCCTTTACGCGAGCAAATTCTTAAAAGGAGCCCTAGTTCACACTTCAGCTCGGCAAGAGAGACGTAGATTCGTTCATTCACTGATCACCGGATATAAAGTTTATCACTTCATCGAATTCAAACCGCTGTTCGCAAGCTTTGCCTCTATTTTATATATTACTGCTTGGCGCTGTCACTAATTCCAAAAAAACAACCGCTATGTTCGTAACATCCTAAAGTTAAGAAAGCACCCCGATAGAGGAAGAACTGCTTATATACTACCAGTTGGGCCATCCACGCTGACGCACGCGTCACCTTAACTGATCAGTCAACTGATCTGGATACGCAGTGCTGCGATTATGTAGTCAAAAGCACTCAACTTAGAATTTGCTTCAATGGTTGGCTCCCAGAACTTCACTCTGCAGAAGGGTAAAAGGAGCTCATTCTATCTCTGCTAACAGTTGGATGTGCTCACCATCTTTATAAGCAAAGTTTCTTGGAAAAAGGCCGAGTGACTCTCTTTAGGACAAGGAGAAGCAGTCTGCAAAAATAGGTGGCTGTTATTAACGGAACTTTTTCTCCTCTCTCCCTGATTATTAGCAGTCGAATAAGTTCTGCCATGAATGATATCAAAGCAGAGAGGAACCGTGACCTTTCATTGAATCGCAAACTTCGCTGGGTAGCGGTCGTATGCAAGAAGTGAACCAAATTTCATAATGGGTCCCTACAGTGCACTTACCCTTCTTGACGAAAGAAACATATTAAAGAATCAAAGCTAAGTCGTAAACAATAAAAGCGCTAGGATATAATTGGTGATTGGATCTTATTCTCTATGGCCTCTTCTATCGTAAGTGTTCCCACACTGCCCCCTCTACCCCTATTGATATTGCTCTCCAAATCCACGAGATCAGGAGTTTTCGCCCAGACATTTATTTCGTGGAAGCCGCGTCCCCTGTGAGTGCAGTCCGACTCTACTGCCCAATCTGGTCCTTCTACCAAAACCACTAAGTTGCCATTGAGCAGGGTAATTTGAAATTGAATGCATGTGGCTGGCTGCTCTGAATGCACAACACAACAATGCCCAGAACACATGACAGAAATATTTTATCGACTTTTTAATTTTTTAACGTAACTTAGCGAAAAAAGAGCTGTATTGAAACAACTTTGAGGCGAGACTGAGAATTGGGTGGCATTCCTATTCTTTAAAACTGGTTGAACAAAGCCGTAATCGACGAAGTACGTTTTCATAATTAAGATTATTTCGAATTAATAATTCGGATTAAATCTAATCTATAAGCACTTCTTCAACTGATTTTAGGGAGGAGTTTTCAATTTCTGCTCATCAAGTTCGTTCCACTCCGACGCTATACTTTGTGTTTGATTTTCCAGAAAGTCAGTCAACGCCTTTCGTAACTGAAACGAAATTTCGCTTTTGAACGGATAAGGTATGAACAGTCTCAACGCACTTTCTTACTCGACTTTACTGGGGGTGGTGGTTTCTTGTATCTTTTCACTTTCACTTTCTTCTGTAAAAAAAAAAAGAATAATACGTAGATGGCACAACATTATACTAAGGCAATATACCTTGTGATGCCTTTTCTTACTTCTAGTTCTGGTTGTTCTTTCAGACCTCATTTTCTCTATTAGCTTTGCCTTCTTGGCTCTTCCTCTTCGTTCCATCAACATCCACAGCACGATACACAATCCGATTCCAACCACGAGGAGAATAGGTCCAGCTATCAGTGCTTGTGTTTGCAGATCGCCAAATTGCAGTTGATCCAAACTGAAACTGTGCGCCATTTTACTGAGTGCAGAGTAGTTGTGAGTATTTAGGAATACGGAATCCTAACAATATCATACAAGAAAGATTGGTGTACTGGTAAATGGCGCACTTCACACATGCATGGTCAAGGGTTAGATGCCCGGATCGGTATCCACCTAGACTAGAAAGGCTTTCAATCCCTCTGAGGTCGTTTTATTAGTACTATACCCGTCTGGGAGGATAAAAGCACTGACTTGTGAAACTGCTGGCCAAAGCGAGTCATTGTATAGGCCACACACGCGTTCAGTACGCCACTACGATTTTGAACGGAAGTCCAATGCAAGGGCAAACCCTCATACGGGATTGGCTGAAGGTCCGAGACATTATCTTTTATCCATTTTGCCGATATAATGACTTTGTTCCGGAACGCGAAAGTGCTGAATTCATCATCCTTTATCTGATACCAGTTGGGCTACGCACGCCAATGCGTGCACCACATGCCCACGCTTACGTCTACGATTAAAAGTGTCAATCGGTGGCTCTTCATCTTGAAAATTATGAACCATCAAAGGTTTAAGTGATAGGCAATTGAAGAATTGAATAGTATACACTAATGTTCTCAAGTGTTAATAACATCATTATAAGATTTCGTTATCACTGGACCTTCTTTCCTCCACGGGTACATCATTGGTTGAGAATTTCAAATTATTGGCGGTCGGATGAGCTTTGTCGTAAATGATATTAAAACATAAGGTAACCATGATCTACCATCGAGTTACTCACCTTGTAGGTAGCGGTCGTAATCTATATAATAGCCGTAATCATAAATACATCGTAAATACTACAGGAGTTGAATTCAGTTGGGTAGTACTCTTATCAGTCGTTATCAGCTGTTATCAGTTCCTATCACCGTCGTCTACGATCCCATCATATTCTACATCACATGCTAAACTGTCAAGGCTCCACTAATAATGCCATTATTATAGTGGCTCTACGCTTTCCAGGATTTGCATTAGCCCTTATCAATTTTATCAGCTCCTGGTCTGGCACTAATCGTTCTCGATCCCGTCACCGAGTACCTACGATCCTGTCACATCTTACATAACCTATTAAAATTCCAAGATTCCATTATTAACAGTAAGTGCACCTAGTGGCTCTCGCCTTCTATGGTTTCTTATCAGTCCCTATCACTTGCTATCATTTCCTGCCACTAATCACTAACGGTCCCTTCATGTCCTACACCACCTGCCGAAGTGCCAAGACTTCACCGCTTATACGAAGGGAGTTGTGGATCCTGTGGCTTTTGCCTTCTAAGGCTTCTTATCAGTTTCTATCGATTGTTGTCACTTCCTATTACCTACCATCAGTGTTCCCATCCTGCCGTCTGTACTTCTACCAAGTTTGAACGCTTTACGTACGGGAACAGGAGTTATGAATTTCCGGTCGGACAAACACACACACATACTCACACACACACACAAACATACCAACAGACACACTTAGCCGATTATATAAGTAGGATGCTCTGACGTGAAGATGAATGTGGAAGGGTGCCGCTACGGTGCTGGAGTGTTTGATTCACAGAAATAGCTCTGACGCAATTCACGCTGTTCACCGTTCCTGTCTTCCTCATTTTTAAATGTGAGGAACAATGCGCGGCAGAGTTACGGTATTGAGCTTATCAAGCCGAAGCATTAAGCTTATCACTGTTCTTACCACCAGTGGAGATATGACTATGTGTTGCGAATCGAATTTATGACTGGAAAGGCAAATTGGCGATGATTCTGCGCATTGGTTTCGCCGATCTACAGTTGGAATGTACGGAATAGCAGGTTCGAATTTACAATTCTTTGTGCAGGCCCCGCTTTATTTGAGCCTGAGGGCGGAGTTTAGTCCTGCCACCTATCATCGGTGTTCCCATTCAGCTTCTTGTACTCCTACCAATTTTAAATTTTCCAGGTCCACGGAAACAGGAGTTATGAATTCCTGTTCGAACATTTATTTAGTGAAAGCCGCCTCGAGTGGGCAAGGTTCGATCCTGTCACCCACCCTAAGAATTCTCATCGCGCCGTCTGTACTCCTGCCATATTTGAAACCTGGTTGGTTGACGCGGGGTGGTTGGTGGGGAAAGCCAGGGGGTTACTGTAAGAGCCGAGTGCCGGACTGAATCCTCGTCCTAGTGGGTTTTCATCGGGAAGGAGCACCGCGGTGGGCAAGTTTCCTTTCCTTTTTTTCTTTTTTTTTGTAGGAGGTAATCATCCCAGCAACCCAGGTGCTCCTACCCACCTAGGCTTATTGGTGAAACCAAATTCCCCTAGCTGAAACCGCATAAAAGAGCTAAGGTGGTTGGTTCCCATAATCCTCTACGCATCCGATACAGTGCTAATATAACAAGGACTAACCCGTTAGACTGAGTTCATTTCTTGATATACTGACCTTCGGATGGGTGCCCCCCCCCAAACTACATTTTCACGTCGAAACCTCCAGGTCTACGGGAAGAGGAGTCATGAATTTTTGGTCTGAAAACTGTTTCGCACACGCTCGGCTCCCTGTGAGCGGGTTTTATTCCTGCCACGTACCATAAGTGTTCCTCTTCTATCGCCTAAACTTCTAACAGCTTTGAACAGTTTGTTTGTTCGCATTTCTACAAGGCTGGCGATTTCTAGGCAAAACTTCGGCCTCGGGCAGGATTCAAACCGATGATTGTGTTTTCCAGGCGCCGCGCTCCTAATCCTTCATAGGAAACTGCAACTCAAAGTAGCAGTTAACGGGAGCATCAAGTCATTACAACATCCTACTTTATATAATTCGCTAAGTGTGTCTGTTGGTGTGTCGGTGTGTTTGTGTGTGTGTTTGTTTGTTTGTGTGTGTGTCGGTGTGTGTGTTTGACCGGAAATTCATAACTCCTGTCCCCGTGGACCTAGAGCGTTCAAATTTGATAGGAGTAAAGGGGGCAGGATGGGATCACCTATGGTAAGTGACAGGACCGGACTCCGTTCACAGGGAGCGCGGCGTGCGCGTTAGAAATTTTGGGCCGCAAATCCATAACTCCTGTTCTCGTGGACCTAGAAAGCTCAAATTTGACAGGAGTACAGGGGGCAGCATGGGAACAGTTATGACAGGTGGCAGGACCGGACTCCGTTCACAGGGATCGAGGCGTGCACGATAAAAATTTTAGGTTGCAAATTCATAACTCCTGTCCCCGTGGACCAAGAGCGTTCAAACTTGGTAGGAGCACAGATGACAGGACGGGAACACTTATGGTGGGTGGCAGGACCAGAATCCATGCACAGGGGGCGGGGTTTTGCGCCGAAATAGTCAATTTGGCCCTAGGCGTTCAAACTTGACAGGAGTACAGGCGGCAGGATGGGAACATTTATCGTAGGTGCGAGGACCGGACCCTGCTCATAGGAGGCGAGGTTACGCCAAAATTTTCAGTTTGGCTCTAGGGCGTTCAAACTTGATAGGAGGCAGGCGCCAGTATGGGAACACTTATGGGCCGGACTCCGCCCCCGAGGGACGAGGTTTCCGCGAGATAAATGGGTGAGAATCTATAACTCCTGATCCCGTGGATTGGGGAGCAAAATCAATAGGAGGACGTGACAATAGAAGAGGCCTTATTGTTAGAGAAGAAAGTCCACTCACCAATCACCTCCTAGCGCCTTTGATATTTACGATCTAGCTTTGACTTTTTGATATGTTCCATTCGGCAAGAAGGGTATGTGGTGTGATTATGAGGGGATGAATTTGGTTCCCTTATTGCTATTCGATTACGACCGCTACCCAACAGAGTTTGCGATTAAGTGAAAGATCACGGTTTCTCTTCGCTTTGATATCATTCTTAGCAAAATTTATCCGACCGCTAATAATGTTGGATTCACAGTTAATGATGTATCTGTAGAGAAAAGGAGGTCCATCTTTGAAGGCATTTGATACTCTATATTCTCGCTCAGCGGAACATCGAAATAACCTAGAAAGGAGGGAGAAGAATTTCATCTTCGGGCGAAGTTCCTTTGCCTCAAGGAGGAGGAGAGCCCTTGATGATGGCATTGAGGAACATTGATGGTAGCCTCAGCAGCGACAAAGTCACTGAATACTATTTTTCTCTGAATAATCGCCTTTGTGATATTATACGATGTTCTATTCGGACACAGCGAAAATGGCTTAGAGAAAAAATTGTCCCCGATTCGGAGCTAATACTGAGGGTGTAGAGCTTTCAAATAAAAAGGAGAATCCGAAATTTTATTCACGCACAGCAAATTTCTCACAGCAAATACCAGTCGGGCCGCCCGGCTAACGCCAGGCTTCCCTCCTTCTCACTGCGCGCGGCAAATTGCGCGGAGAAGTTCGTGGCGATTCGAACGACTTCAGTGCCTATCATTGTGGTCCAAATTAGAAGTAGAGTAGTCTAGAAGTATCATCTAACCCTACTACACTACTCTACCTTAAGTTTGTACCCCTATAATAGACGTCAGAGTCGATCGAATCGCCATGCACTTCGCCGCACAATTTGCCACGCGCAACCTCGGACGCACGTATGTACCCATACCCGGTGCACTCATCGCAGTGTTCGTAGAACAAGGAATGATCTCAAATGAACTTAATGAAACATGTCATGCCGTGTTCCATTAGGGACATGTAAGTTTTTAATTAAGGTTTGGGAGAGAAGGAGCTCCGCGAAGTAATTATCCCACTCACCCATACCCTGCTTCCCTAGCGCACGGATTCTCGGTGCCCACCCTCCTCTTCGTCTCTGATATAGTGCTAATATATGAAGGATTAACACGTAAGCCTGAGTTCATTTCTCGACATAGTGGATTTGTGATCGGTGACCCCCCCCCCCCACCCCCAACTACATTTTCACCAGTGTTTCTCCCAAATCTTTGAATACTCCTTTCTCTGGTCCACTGCGTTCTCGTATTACCATGCATATCAGTAGGAATTAATGGGGATCTTTCAACCTTGTTGTTATTGCAAATTGTTGAAATAGTCCAAAGAGAACTTAATTGAAGATATCTTGTGCGTTTGTTTCTGTAGTCATTGCTGGAGGCGAAGGAACCGGTGAATTTTCTGTTGATGTTGTTAGATCTGTTGATGTTGTCAGATCTGTTGATGATGTCAGATTCAGATCCGACGTGAATGGTGTTAGTGTGGTAGTCGCTAGCAAATCCGTGCTTGAATGGTTGCTGTCGGACTCTGAACATAGCGTAGAGCTACAAAAAAGGATAATAATCAAAAAGTCTACCACCACAAACATTCCATGTCTTTCAGATGTAGTCACTCGAAGTATAATATTCTACAAAGTTGACTCAGACTACGGGAAGAGCTCTTGATTAACAATTAATTTCGTTATAGCGTTTTGGAAACCCTTCGATCAATCAAATGATTGAGTTGCATAAATGTTCTTCTTGAACCGAGCCTAGTTCCCGTATGCTGTTTTTTTCTCGGTCAGTTCACTGTACTACCCAAGGTGCCCACTTCCCAAAATGATTTTCAAAATTGTGTAGGGTTCCTAAAATGTGAAAGTCCAATATATGTATCTTTAGAAGGTTATTATGAAGCAAAGCTTACCCATTGTTCACGCGACTGCCAAGTGTCAGTTCTGCAATTGAACTCCTCCGTTCTCTATCTAAGTCACTTTACGATATATCATAAACTTCCATCATTTCGCAAATGCTTTCCTCCACACTTTCCATGTTGACGAGTCTGTGTGTGTGCTTAGGCTTATCGCTCATATCATGCAGAGAACACAGTAAATATAAATTCGAATACTAAGCAGGCAGAACGATAGGACGAAGGATTCCATTACATTCTAAGATGGTCGCTTTGCAACAACGCCTAATGAAGACGTGTTCATGTGAAAAAATTTGTCCTGACGTAACTTTCACTCTCAATTCTTCAGAGGCTTGCGGCAACTCGAGGTGATTACACAGTTTCCAAAGTGCACATTACCCTCTTGGCAAATGTATCGACGAACCAAAAGCCACAATCCGAATCATAGCCCTCCAGGGTTCCACCGCTCGGGCGTACATAAAAATCCGCTGTCGTCACAGGCGACTGTCAGTAACGAATGGGACTTCTTGCTATCTCCCTTATACTTGTGATAAGTATAAGGGAGATAGCAAGAAGTCTATTAATGCAACATTGTTAACAATGCAACAAGACTTCCCAGGAAGTGTGTAGGATATTGAAATCATTGAAATGCTCCACTTCGGTACCTTCCGATGGTATTCCACAAATCGTATACAAATACTGCGCCTCATCTTCGAGCGGACCTATCTGTATGATACTTAATGCATCTCTAATGTATAGCGAGGTCCCATCCAGCTGGAAAGAGTCTATCGTTACTGCCATATCTAAAATAACCGAACCAAAACTAGTCTCTTATTTTCGACCCATAAGTGTTGCAGTGCCACCTGTTAAAGCCCTGGAAAAAATATTATGTATTGTATTGCATTTGGCTAAAACGAAGATTCAGTCCGGCACTCGGCTCTTACATAAACCCCTGGCTTAGCCCACCGCCCAACCCCGTGTCCTTGCCCAAAGCCTCTTTTCGACGCGTCGTATATGTGTCGGGTAAAAATTTACGTGTTAACACGTGCCGGAATGTGCCGGACTGAGTTTTCGTGCCTGTTCGCATTTGATGAGAAACAATCTCATACCTGCAGAACAGCACGGTTTCATTAGCGGTGCTTCCACTGTTACACTGATGGCAGACTGCATGTTTGATTGGAATCTTGCTATTAGCGAAGGGAAGGGTATAGATATTGCCTACTTCGATTTATCCAAGGCTTTTGATAGAGTGGATCATGAAAAGCTTCTTTTCAAACTTCACCAGTTAGGCATCGAAGGCTATATTCTTAACTGGATTAAGTCTTACTTGAAAGATAGGCGTTTGTGTGTCAAAGTGGGTACCAGTTTTTCACAGTGGTATCCCTGCACCTGCAGTGTTCCGCAAGGAGGTGTATTGTCTCCTCTGTTATTTGTAGCGTACACCCACGGCCTACCTTCATATCTCAATGCACACCCTCTGGTCAAAGTAAAAATGTATGCCGACGACATTAAAATATATGGCACTTACAGCAATGATAACCATGATCGAGTGCACCAGGCCCTCACCCAATCTATTCGCAATGTGATGGAGTGGGTTGCTGATTGGGGAATACCTATAAACTTTATGAAACGTCTGTGCTTCATTTGGGAAAAGCCATAAGCGAACCATACACAGTCAACAACATTCCACTGAACACTTCATGTGAGGTTCGCGACCTCGGGTTTCTTATCAATTCTGACCTGGATTTATCGTACCACATCAATGTGGTGGTTCGGAGAGCCTTCGCACCGCTTTTCGCCATTTTTAGAAATATTCGGGTTAATGATGCTTCAATTTTGTTGAGGCTCTATAAGACATACGTTGTTCCCATATTAGAATACGGTTCACAGATATAGAACCCTTATACTAAGAAACTTCAGGCGAAAATTGAAAAAGTGAGTAAGCTGGCGCGCGCAGCGGCTCGTGCTTGTACATCTTAGACTGATAATTAACTAAGTTTTATTATGAAAATAATAATGAGAGCAGATAGACTTCACAAGGCAGAGATATGAGCAGCAACAAACGAATTATAATAACTTCTCATAACAACGCGGAATACGAATAAAATGATATAAACATAACACGATAGGAGAACATATATATAAAGGCAAGCAAAGAAAGCCACGCTCCGCCCTGAAATAGATGAATCATGAAAGTCGCCTAACTATCTTCACGCTTTCACAGCATCACTTACACCTCCCCTCTTTACCCGAAGTCCGACCCGGACTTCAAACGTGCTTGCACACGGCGGTGAAGGATAAAAGTGGCTCACCGAACAAATGCTCACGGTTCAAAGTACCGGAGTACTTGCGATTGAGTGACGACGGCGCGGAGCGAATAAGCCCATTGCAGCAGGGTGTTCCATGTTGGCAGTGCCCGGAGCGATTGCGCATGCCCAAAAACGAACTGGCCATGGCGGCAGCGGGTGGTAGCCACATTTAGGCGCCGGTAGTCGTTGATGAAGGTGTCCGCATCTGGATTAAAATTAGTTTTTGTAGTGAGCAAAAGAACAACCTCTTTCTCTCGGCCCTGGTGGATGATGGAGAAGGGAACTCCCGTATCGCGCGAACATTCCTCTCTGCCGGTGTGTAGGATGAGCCGGAAATCTCATGTCCTAGGGAGTTAATACGAGACCGAGCTATTTCTGTGAGCTTCTTCCCGGAAACCTTGATATTACACAGGCGAAACCTATAAAATACTTTTCTGAGCGACTGCAGATGACTAGAAAAATCTCTGTCGAATATCACGATGTCGTCCAAGTACGCCAAGCAGTTCGCCTCCAAGCCAGCCAAAATTCGAGACATCGCCCTCGAAAAGTAGGCGCCCGCGTTCTTGAGACCGAAGGGTAAATAGACGAAGTGATAAATTCCCCGATGGGTGGCCCAACCACACTTTTCTTGGCTATCTGGTGAGAGCGGAAGTTGCATGTAACCTGAGGCTAAATCCAGCGTAGTATAGAATTTGTGCCCAGCGATCTTCGCCAGGATATCCTCGATGCGCGGTAGCGGGTAATGATCAGGAATGGTGACACTATTGAGCGGGCGAAAATCCAGACACACCCTCAAAGAGCCATCCCTTTTTTTGACCAGCACCGTGTTATGGACCCATGGAGTGTCACTTTCGACTATTCGGCCGGCCCGCAACAGTTTATTAATATGGTCGTCGAGTTCCTTCTGGAACTTTACGGGAATAAGAGGGGGGCGGAAATTGATAGGCGGCGTTTGCGTAGTAGTTTTTATAACTATCTCCGATGCCTCGTAAGAGCCCAAGTCATAAGAATCGGTCGAGATTCTGTCGCGAAATTCGTAGAACAATTGGGCCAGTTCCCTTCTTTCATCGTCGGACACCTCTGCCTGGGATAAATCGATCTCGCAATCCCCAGATCGTTCCTTGGATTCGGGGCCATCAGCCCTAGGAGAGACGTTGCCAACGAATAAACGAGAGTCCGGCGAGGACGAGATCGATTGTGACGATCCACTGGACTGCAAAGGTACCGCTGACAAAATATGCTGACCTTTGTAGAGTGTCACCGACTGTGGGGTTGGATTAGCCACCAACAAGAGAGGTTTACCTACATTCACTACCGCTGGAGTGACCATCAATGACTTCTCAGAAAGTTTTCCGCTTTGTGACACGAGCATCAGAGGTTCGAGACCAGTGCCATCGACTTGGCAGGGCACAAAGGATTCGGCTGACGGTGGGAGCACTGTCGTCTCTGCAACTCGGACTGGTACCGGCTGGTCTGATGATGGTGGTGCTTCGCTGGGAGTCGAGAAGAGAATCTTCACGTGCTGGTCAGCGAACCGTAAAGTGCGGTTACCATAATCGATCGACCAAGGTGGTAATCTGCACAATAGGTCGTTGCCAAGAATGATGTTATAAGCGTCTGCTACATCGGGGATGCAAGCAGACTTGGTGAAGAAAACAGGATGCCGGAATGAAAGCGATCCTATCTCGAACAACAAGGGAGCACAGCCTAAGAGTTGAACCGGTACTCCGGCCATACCTACCGCACTCGTAACGTCGCTCTTTGTAAGATTGAAAGCGCCGAATAGGGGTGCTGTGTCCACTGACGTGATGGTAATGGACGCACCCGTATCCACGAGAGCTAGCACCCTAATGTTGTTGACTCGGATTGGAATCTGAGCAACAAAGAAGCGATCAGGGTCCGTCAGGTAGAGCACATTAATTGGGGCCATTATCGCTCGAGGGGGCCACGAGGAAGACGCGTCAATTTGCACGCGGGCCAGTTCTAGAGCACCGGGAGAGAATGGTTCCTCAGAAACGTCCGTAAAAGCAGGAAGAGAACTACGCGTAGGGTTCGATGTTGTGCGTTGACGCGGTGCCGCCGGCTGTGCCTGGAAACGTAGCAATAACCCAGGGTAGTATAGCGTGAAGTAAAGTATTAGGATCCCTTTATCCACTTGAATGGTTGTAATAGCACAGCATAGGGCGACCCAAACCTCGAAGGTTGACCAGGAACCAAAGATCGCGGCCCACAAAGAAAATGAAGGCCACGCCTGAGAGCTCGATTCAGAAGGTAGAACATGGTCGCTTGCCACCCTTACCTGGGCGAAGTGGTCAGAAGAGACCACAGACCACATCTCTTGCCACTGATTATCTTGGACCAATTCGCTGAGGTTCGTTAAAATGAGGTTGTGAAAGATCGTCAGTGGTGACGCTAGCGCCGAGGCGTTGGTGCTAGAAGGGATGCCCACATCTCGAATACTGCCCCGAGGCAGGGCGTGGGCTTCACCAGTCAAAGGATCAAATTTGAGGTAAGTACTCTCGTGAGCAAAATAGAAGTGACCAACCGCTGAGCATTCTGTTGCTGACGCCTGCTGAGAAATGACCATGGTGGTTGGATCGACAAATGAAATCACAGCAGAGCCCGACGGTGGGTTGATTCTTACGAGCGGTTTGGTGAAACACGTGCCATTAAACGGGATCAATTCGAAATTACGCGGGGGGATCGCCATGCACCGGTGGACTTGCACTAGGTCGTCACTCAGCGAAGAAGCTGCAATGTCACTTCGTCCCAATAGTTTGCGGAGGGTCAGCGTAGGGTCAGCAGCTAGCGAGGTGTGGAGGGCAAAAGCAAGGAGGTTCGTTCTGTCACACAGGGAAGACAAAGCGTGATGAAAAAGCGAGGACACGGCTGAGGTAACCGTACCCTCGACTGCCAAGAGTTGCGCTGACAGCTGGTTTGATGTTACCAATCCCACAGCTGCCAAGGGGACAAAACGGGCCGTTCGAGTGATAGGCGCTATGGCGTAACCCTGATCTGTAACTATGAGGCTAACCCCGCAATCCTGGAGCTGCTCGCTCGAATCCCTCCAGGATAGTGCAAACTCTTTGGAGTCGCTGATCCAGACCTCCCCAAGTTGGCGTCCCTTCATTCTCATCACCGGGGTAAATCGACACGACTCCAATTTGTTCGGAGTCCATAATAGGATGGAACCGTCGCGGAGAATGCAGTTACCAGTTTCATAAGAGCATTTATCTAGGTTGCCCACGGGTGAATCTGGAGACGGAGCTCCGTGGCGCATATGAATTACGGTTTGGACGAGCACACAGTTCGAGACGGAAATGGTATGCTCCTTGCAACACCCAAAGGGAGCTGAAGGCCAGTCAATAGTTATGGTGTTAGAAGAAGACCAGAAATCGCCCGATTGTTTCATGTCACCAAATTCACACCTATGATGTTGGACCATTAATTTGCAACCTTCCAGGGTTACAAGAGCGTGAGTCTCAGAATGGTTCTCGTAACGAGCTCCAAAGAAATTAACTGAATATGATACAGATTGAATAACAATGTTGCAAAGAAAAGCTAGAGTATTGTATCGTTGCGTGTTAGGACGGTAAATATGAAGAGAAAAGGGGCGAGGCGGCCCATCACTAGGAGGAATTACTTGAGAGCAATTGTAATGAGTAGGAATACGAGCTAGTGCATCTGTCGGACTGTGCGGGCAGAGCCACGCAGGAGTGGTAAGCGCCTCACTAAAACTTGCACACAAAAGTATCGACAAAGGAAGCAGAAGATTAACCTGAGGCATCGGAAGTGAAAATGATGAAGAAGGAACATGACCATAAGTGGATCTAGCCAGCTCTTCATTACGTCGAACTAAGGCTGTAACTCTGGCGTCCGACTTTTCTAAGGCTGACTTATTTTCTTGTAGAGAAATAGATAGAGCATTGATCTGTTCACGGGCTCGCGACAGCTCGCGATCCCGATCATAACGTGAAGGTGAGACATAATTGCGAGGCGAACGCGAAAAATCACGACCACGAGGAGAACTACGAGTGGAAGACTTACCTGTGTTCCCTTGTGAGTTACGAGGGGACGGGCATTGCCGAGAAAGATGACCTACTCCGCCGCAATTGAAGCATGTTACCGGGGATCTTGACCGGATCGGGTTCCTCCTTGTCTGCTGAAATGGTTGAGTTGAGCCTTGGTGGAAAGGCTGTTTCCGTTGGGTCCCTCCGACCTTCCTCCCAGGAAAGGCTGTTGCCTTCACCTCAACAGTCTGGGGCCCTAGAGAAGGTCTCATGAGTCGATCGGCTGTAGCTTCCCTGAGCAGCTGCTCCACCATCTGCGCTCTCGCTACCGCTTGCTCGAACGTGGATGGATTGTCGAGCTAGACGTAATAACGGAGGTCGGGGCGGAGTCTAGATACAAACTCTTCTAGCACCCTATCCTTTTGGCTGGCTGGGTCTTGACCAGCCGTAGCGGCCCGAACCAAAAGTAGCAGACGGTTCGCGAACGTGGAAGCAGATTCAGCAATTTGTTGCTGACACGAGGCGAGCGCCCGACGCGCCATGTACCGATGCTGAGGGCCTTCAAAAGTCCTCTTGAGGTGTTCCACAACGACCCCATAATCGTCCCGCTCCTCATCGGTTAGTTCCTCCAGCTTCTCCCTTGCCACTCCATCCAGGTAGCCTGTAAGGAAATAGGCTTTCTGTTGGGTCGTCCATGTGGTGGACCTCATACGCATAACGTCCTTCAAACGGCGAAGCCATAAGGAGAACTGCATAGGATCTTCCCCCGAACCTGTAAAGGGCACAATCCTCGGTAGTGGTCCATCAGGGCTCACCGTTGCTACCACTGGAAGGTTGTCAATACGCTGTCCAACGGTGGCAAACGATTGGTTTAGATCACGCAGAAGAGTGATATTATTCTCATTAATCGAATGAGTGAAGCGGGTGGTGTCAGCTTTGGCCTCCTCCTTGGCCTCGGAGATTGCTACCACCGTAGCGTCTCGTAGAACCTTTACGTCCCTACCCCGGACACTAGCCCGGTCGTCCAGGTACGACAAAGCATCGGCGATACTATGCGACGGCGGAGCATCTGAGCCTGAGCTTGGTGTCAGGGCATCAGCCCTAGAATCTATAGAGCTAGCCCTAGCACGAGTTGGGGGTGGTCCCATGATTGAGAGCAAATAGAAAGTGAGACTTCAAAACCAAGTAATTGATACGAGGCATGAGGGTCTGATACATAAGAGGGTCTCATATAGGATTCGCGAGGGGCGGGGCCGACCAATCAGCGCCCGCTACCGTAACCCGGGCCATGACTCACCCTCGCACCGCCGAGCAGACTTCATACCAAAATGACTCATAAAGTGAATATGCAAAAGGATACAGTTCAAGAGAATATAACAGAATAGAAACTAACAGCGGCAAATAATTTCCAAAAATCGTATCATATGCATTTGGACCGCCACTCAAGTTTAGAACGGTCCTCATATGAATCTCGAGAGGTGGGGGCAGATCAGAGGAGAATACGAAATTAATAGAAATACTACAAGGACGACAATCGCAGCAACCAATAGCAAAAAAATCTTGATAGATATGCGAAGGAATGATAGGCATGATGGGCATCAAAAGGAAGTTGACATGTAAATAGATGAACACTCCTAACAAGGACTAGACCAGACAAAGAAAAATGAGCACGAACCGCCGCTTCAGTGGTGTGCATATCCCACTAATGTGCTAAGTAAGGAAATGTAATACTCGTTCGTGACCCGTATGGTATGCCAAGGGGCGGGGACCAGATGCAACAGCCCCTTGTTCTGGCGATTATCTTGAGCTGTCAAGAATAGACGGGTGATCTTCGACACCATCGCCATATGTAGCCAAAGTTTCGCTACCACCGTCATAAAGCTTTTCAAATGACAAAAGGCTTTGTTTATGGCTAGCATAGAAAAAGAGAAAATTCGAAGATAGATAAATGTGTGTCAATATTTTAACAATTAGAATCCTAGCAAACTAATTCGTTACTAATGGCGCTTCGAGTAGAACCTTCGAACTAACTTTGGTTACGGCCCAACAGGGCCCCCAAGCCTTTAGTTCTCGTTGTTGATACACTTCTCGAGAAGTTTCATCCAAAAAAACGGATTTCTAGGTCGTATTACTAAGTTTTTTTTGTTTTTTTTCCTTTTACTTTAGACTCTCATAGTTATACACACGTGCACGATCCATATATACATACATCCGCGGACTAGCTATCAAACTCGCATCGAACGGCGTTCCCGAAAATAACGCTTCCTCTTCAACCGTTTGGCGCCCCAAAGTCTGCATCCCAGCACACTCTATTACCGTACTATTCGACTCAGGTGTGGCCACACACTCACCAGGCTGGGAACTCTCACATACATCTCGAAACTCCAACACTCTTCTCAGGCTTATCTTCTTTTCTCACATGACGACTCCGCTTGTTTTGGACCCCTTCCACGGGTACCATAGTCTAAATCTATCCTAAAAAGAAATCAAACTACTGCCATCTGCGACTAGCAGGTGGCCCATGGCCATGGTTCTATGAGCTCTCCAAAAACTATCGACATCTGTTAAATCAGGATTTTATTGAAAGCATGCTGCTGAATCATGAATATTTTAGAGTTTTTTAGAGTCGACCGAGCTTAGCCTTTTTGGTGTTGACTCCGTGCAGCTGCCAGTCGAGCGCGGACGGGCCCTTCCACGCCGACACAGCTGCACGAAGATTCAAAAAACGACTTGGAGACTGTTTACCAACCTATAGCCGGAGCGAAACCACTCGCTGCTACCAGTAAGCTGGCGCGCGCAGCGGCTCGTGCTTGTACATCTTAGACTGATAATTAACTAAGTTTTATTATGAAAATAATAATGAAAGCAGATAGACTTCGCAAGGCAGAGATATGAGCAGCAACAAACGAATTATAATAACTTCTCATAACAACGCGGAATACGAATAAAATGATATAAACATAACACGATAGGAGAACATATATATAAAGGCAAGCAAAGAAAGCCATAGGTTGACAAACAGATCTTCGTGACTGGGGCAGCGCCCCAAGATGCAAGAGAAACGTGCAGAGAAAGGCGACTGTCCTTCGGTCCGACAGCTGGCCGACTCCTCGACAGCTTCCATCGTCCTCGCTCCGCCCTGAAATAGATGAATCATGAAAGTCGCCTAACTATCTTCACGCTTTCACAGCATCACTTACAAGTGCAACAAACTTCTACGAGAATATTAATGTATAAATGTATCCCGGCCCAGCATACCCACGCTCATTACCCAGTTATGATAACCGGTTGCATCGCTTCGGACTTAGAACATTATTGTACAGAAAATATATAACGACGTAGTATTCTGCTTCAAAATGCTGAAAGGTGAACTCAAGCTACGGCCGAGTAAGTACTGGGTAATCAGACCGTGCAGAGGTCGTACCACGTCTTTATCTCTACAATGCCCTAAACTGAACAGAAATCATAGAGCTAGGGTGTTTCAATCGCTTTTCTTCCGTGCTGCGAGATGCCTTCACTTGTTATCACTAGACCTGCAAAAGGCGCGAAATACTGATGCGTTCAAGAAGACATTGAGGAAGTTAGACCTTTTTGCTTTGTTAGGCATACAAGACTTCTAGTAGTGTATAGACTGTGTTCTCGGTGGTTCAACAACACCTTTCTTGACTCACCACTTTATCCTAACAGCAGAGCACAAAAGGCGCCTGAGATGTTCTCAGAGCCCTTAAATACATCGAAAACATTACAGCAAAAGAAATCTCCTTCTTGACATGACAAGAATGCATACATAGTCGCGATTGATCGCGATTAATCGCGACACTGCGCCCGGAAGGGCGGCAGCTCAAAACTAACGTCAAATTATCTCATCAATATATAACTTCTACACAAATAGTCAATAATCATTCAATCTACCGATATGTCACTTTAAATACGATGTTCAATTAACAAAGTGGACTACAAGTACCAACAATTGAAATGAGTCTACCATACGTCGAAGCTGTTGAACGGGCAGCGATTTCGATATTGTCGGTCGTGCATTGCTCCCTGTCGATTGCCCCTTCCGTCCGCACAGAGGTGAATTAGTTGGAATGCTGTTGATCGAGACATGCCAGAGAATGCGTGTTAGAATGGGGAACAGTTCTGACGAATCGAATATGTAGACGGAAATTGGTGGCGAATAGCGTCGAATCTTCTAGAATATGGGACGAAGCCAGGCTGATGACTCATCGGCAGGGTGAGAAGTAGGGAGGTGACGGCGCGACGAGCAGACAGACAATACTGTGAAGCGGGAAAAGGGGGGGGGGGAGTTGCTGCAGAAGATGCGACCATGGAGATGTGAGCTGATTGCTGACGTAATCAGCGCACCGCTCCCCGCCGCAACAAACTCTCAAAACTTTCTTCGCTTGAACGAAGACGTTCCAAGAGAAGCTTTACCTGGGCAAATGAGCACATTGTGCTCTTTTCCGCAAAAAGTACAAAGGATGCCGCAATCTTCGCTGTGTTTTGGCTGCAAGCAGCGATTACACAGCTGTAAGTTGGTGACTTGAATTGCACGTGAAACTGCGTCTGGGAAACGGCAACAGCGTCCGGTTGGGTGATTGTCGCGGTTTTCCTCGACGGAACAGAACACACAACTTGAATGCGGCTTTGTTCTTTCCATGATCAGATCCAATTTTTTGTCGATGATATTATTCTGACGGCTAACGAGGTCCACCAGAGCTTCCATCTTAGCATCGAATGACATCACGAATACAGTAAGTTGTTCCTTTAATTCTTTGATAGCATCAGATAACGGCTCGATGTGTATGGCGACATCGACTTCGTCCATGTTTGTTGCGTCGGTAGCGGGGAAGACGGATTGGCGAGTTTTTCATGCTTAAGAATAGTTGAGGGATATGTTGTCGTATTGTGTTGTAATGTTAGGGAGCTTTCAAGAAATACACATACTGTATTATCTATGTAGAACTACAACTAGGAGAGTTTTCCGAGAACGCATCATGAGCTATCAGTGGCGTATGCAAATTGACGATAGTTTTTTTACAATTTTGAGAATAAGTGAGGAAATTGTGAAACAAAGTTTTAGAAAGCTCTTCAGACCTTTTGCTATTGCTTGGAGAAGGAGTAGTGATGCCGTGGGGCCAAAGAGGTAGGTTACGGCACATAACGTAGCTACTGCTCCAATGGTGACGAGAGATGCTTTCCAGTGTTTTCTTATTACCTTCAGTGTGAGACCGAGGTCTAACATTTGCCATTCTCGGAACCATTTTGTTGTATTCCATGTCGTCACATGAGAAACGAAAATTTCTTCATCACTCATGTGTGGCAAGTAAACAAGAGAGCCTTCTAGGATTAAGTGGATGGTGTGATTATTGCATTCTACGAAGCAACTTTGTCTTATTATTGCTTGCTGAAAGTCCAGAACGAGTGTGTTTGGCTTCCCAGAAGGATCGCATTCGATTGAGAAAACATGGGTTTCGCATTGGATGATGTTCCATGTGTGTGTTGCTGTTGTGCAGAACGCGACTAGGTTTGCGCCTTCTTGGCAGTTATAACATCCCGCCAGCTTTGTCAATGAGACGTTACAATCTTGTTTGGTGACGTACTCCGCGCTTTCTTGCATATATTTCGATTCTACCATTAAAGTCATTTCTTCTTTTCGAGAGTAAGCGATTACTTACTCTTTTCGTCTGATTATGTTGAGAAATGGGCTTGACACGGGAAGAACGTTTGAAATAACACTCTTGATGGTGGCGATGGTGCTGGGTGGGCAGTAGCACCGTGCGGGAGCAGGCTCTGCGTCACATTGGCAAATTACTTTGCTTTGACAATGATGAAATTTGTTACTTGCCTCTTCGAGTGTTTTGCATTCGACAGGCATGGTTTCAGTCCCTGGGATAATTAGACCTTCGTGTTCAGATATTGCGAATCTACTTTGTAACAGCGGACTTGACGGCATTGACAAGGATATCACTGTGAATGAAGTGTCACCTATTTTCTTAGTGAGGTAAGGTCGGAGGGTTACTTGTTTCTTCATAGCCATGTCATGCAGGATTAGTTGGACTTTTATTCGAACCGAGGGCTTCCATTCCATGCACTCAGCGATTTCGTACACATAGCTGTTGCTGGGAACGTGGGCAATACGATAGAATGAACACGATGGAAGTGGTAAAAGGCATCCACATATAAGCCCTCCACATGAAGGTTCGCAGCCCGTGTATCCCGGGTAGAGAGAGGCATTTGCAAATTCTTCGATTTTGCTATCTGGCTTTATCATAGAACATGCGTCTTTTCTACAAGAACCCATTTGTGCACATCGAGTAGCGCTGTATACTTTGTGCTTGGTGTCACGTGTATAAAACAGAGTACGTTTTGCGCATGCCAGTTCTAGTGGTAGTTTTTCTATGCGAAGAATACCTACTGATTTATTGGCTTGTAGAATGTCAATGCAAGCCATATTGTGGATCTCATCGAATAAAATTTCACGGCGGAATTTGATTGCGCAGGTGTTCTGAGATGTACACGTGACCTCCGCATTGTGCCTAGTGAATCCCAGCTGACATGCCGTTGCTTGTTCATGCAGCGCTGCGTAAACAATCACCGCGATCGCAGTGATGACGCTATTGCGAGAAAGTGGGAGCGGTCGGAACGACTGAAGCTGAATGTTTACTATTTAATCGTTCTTACGAAAGGCTACTGTAGGATGCGAACCTTTGTTGTCGTTGCCTGACTCCGATGATGTAAGCGTTGCGCCAGAGTGAGAACCTCTGCGCACCAGCATTAATTTTACGGACAACACTATTGCAGAAATCATCAGGTAAAGAAGCATTCCTATGGATGCAATTGCCCCTGTTGGCCAACAGTGAGGATTGCCCAACAGATGTTTGGACATGAAGTTTTGTGATACGTCACATACATGAGGGAGACTGCAGTTCTTTTGCAGCTCCGTATATTTGTTGCCAGAAAAATGTCTCATTGACACAATTACTACCCCATTGTTTGCAGTTGCAGGCAGTAGGAATGTGAGATTTGTTAAGCTGTTCGCGAAATATCTGCAAGTTGACCGTATGCAGAGCTGGAAGGTGCCATTTGGTGGATTAACGAGAAGTGCGTTACCTTTGCATGAGATGTTCGGCAAAGCGTACACTGATGGCCCCAGAAACAGAACGGCAATCATGATGACCACTGCCACGTTGATGTGCGGGCATAATACAGGGGGTAGAGATCCATTAGAGTCGTCGGTGATCCTTGATAACTTCTGGATCGCTTCCTTCGCTTTGATCTTTGCCAAACGCGGCTTGTTGCCTTCATTCATCTGGAGTTCTCGGACGTTATGCTCAGCTTGCGGACTGTTGGGCGGAACCTTGTCGTTTTTTGCAGAAATTTCCAGCGGGTAGAGTTTATTTACAGGTCGTAGCCATACATGTTTGTTGGGCATCAACAGTTTGACAGACCTCACGAGATCATCACAACCTCTCATTAGGTCAACAACTTTGCCATAACACCAGGAGCCTCTTGGTAGATTTTCTTGTTCGACCAGGACAATCTCGTCAATTTGTGGTTCTCTCACTTTCATATGTCGCGGTTGTTTTCTGTTTATAGCCTGAATTTCGCGAAGAGCTGTTAAATATTCTGTGTACCACCGATCCCAAAATCTTGAACTAACTTGTTCCGCATGCTGTATGGCCTGCTTAGCTTGGGTAGCTGTCTGAATAAGTTTGGGATCAAAGGTTGGATCTGTGCCCTCCTCCTTGTCCATCTCAGCTAAACTGTATTTCAGGCTGTTCTGCAAGAAATCGATAGGCCGCAAGGGGATGTCATCCGTATTCGCATTGCTTATAGTTGTAAGTGGTCTAGTGTTGATTATGGCCTCAATTTGCGTCATGATGGTGTAGAGCTGTGCGTGTGACAATCTTTTCCGCCCGACGGATTTAGTGAAGGCACGTTTGACTGACCCTACGAGCCTTTCCCACGCTCCACCCATCCAGGGTGCCCCTGGTGGGTTGAAGACCCATTGTATTCTATGGTTAGAGCTATAGGACATTACTGAATCGCCCGTGCTCTCGTTCGGAGAAGACATTTTTTCAGTAATTTGTTGACCGAGTTTGAAATTCGTGCCACAGTCTGTTCGAATAATAGTGGGAACCCCTCTCCGAGAAATGAACCTTATAAAGGAGTTCAAGAACGCCCCTGTGGACATATCTTCCACCACTTCGAGATGCACTGCTCTAGTCGTGAGACACGTGTATAGGGAAACATAGTATTTTTCATTGTTTTTGGAGTGGAAAGGTCCCATGAAGTCGCAACCGACTGACTGGAAGGGTCTCGTTAACACAGTCCTGTCTTTGGGTAAAGGAGGCATTTCTGGTGCTCCAAACGGGAGTCCCAGAGCTTTTCTGCATACGACACAGTTTTTTAGGTACTTCTTGAATACCCCACACGGACGTGGTATCCAAAAGCGTTGCCTCGCAAGACATAGTGTGTGGTCCTTTCCGGAATGGCCATTTTTTATGTGAATGTCGGTTACGACGAGTCGTGTGATATCAGAATCTTTCTCCAAATAAATGGGGTTTTTCACATCGTAGGGGACGGGTGCGTTCTGAATGCGAGATGCGTTTCGAATAATTCCGTTTTCATCTCGAAAGATTTTCTTCTGTGGGAACCTCTTTTTAAGCGTGTTTAGGGAAATTGAAGCATGTGCTTCGTGAAGTAGAAGAGTTTCACTTAGTTTTACATCTTCCGCGGTGATCTCATAGCCGGCGTCGAACAAATGCAGCTTTTGTAGGCATAATTTGCTCTGGCTCTCCTTTCTTGTGTTCACTTTAATTACCCATGCATGAAGTACTTTTCCTACACGCGCAACGGTCCGCAATGCCTTATCTAAGCGTGAGAATCGTGCAAGTGAGATGAGAACGAGATTACTGCTAGTACTGACACCTGCTAATTGTAGAGTTGTAGCGTAATCTCCTAGCGTTTCCGAATCCTCTTCCACTTCTTTTTGTTCATGGATATCAGCTAGCTTTCTCAGTCTTGTGGGTATTTTTTCGTTGTTGAGCCATTGTGGACCGCGCACCCATGGTAGATCAACTATCAGGGAAGCGTCTGCTCCTCTTGTCCCGGCATCAGCGGGATTGTCTGCCGTGCGAACATGAAAGAAATTCACATTTATTCCCGCGGACTCGAGACCATCTTTTATTTTGAGAATGTGTTGCTTTTGATTCTCAACGAACAATGGCAATTTTCTACTGGATTTGATCCAAGACAGCGCAATTTCGCTATCACTGAGCAAGTTGATTTCATTGAGCTTGATTCTGATGGCGGAGGCGATGTTTTTTGCAAGCCGAGTGGCCATCAAGATCGCTACAACTTCCAACTTAGGTATGGTTTGCTTTGTCTTTTTTGGGGTAAGCCGTGTTTTTCCGCTTATTAACGTTGACACCTTCCTTGTTTCTTCGTGACGTAAGTAAGCACAAGTTGCTAAAGCCTTCGCACTTGCGTCAGCAAAGACCAAGAGGGATAGCATATTGGTTGAAGAGTTGTTCGGCATACCTATGTGACGTGGAAGAGACACTGAGACCTTCTGATACTCTTGGCACGTTGCATTCCACCTGACCGCGAGCCTTTCCGGTATTGGTTCATTCCATCCTACACCGCTTTCGTATATTTCTCTCATGAGTTGCTTCAGTCTTATTGTGATTGGACCAACTATGCCAATAGGGTCGTAGATGGAATTTAGTTGGCTGACTACGTCTCTTTTTGTCAGTTTGTCTTTCTCCACAAACTTGAGGCATATTCCGAACTCATTTGAATTTTTGTCGTATTTCACTCCAAGAATGGTGGAAATCCCGCTCGGAGCGCGATCGCATAGCGGAATAGCGTCATTCACTTCTGTTCGATTTGACGAGTATTCTCTGAGATTCATTCCGATTTCGGAAAGGAGGGCCTTACTCTCTTTATACTTGGAGATAGCCTCTGATGGTGTAGAGGCACCGAGGAGAACGTTATCGACATACAAATTGTCAAGGATCTCTTTTGAAAGCGGAGTGTTCCGCGATTGCAAGAATGTGAGAAGGGCCATATTTAAAGGCACAGGTCAGGACAATTTTGGGGGTATCCGGTATTTCAGAGATAGTGGTAGATAAGGCCTACACTAAGACAATGGTAAAGCCTAAAACGCTAAAAACAACAAGAAAAAGGTAAACAAACGACCGAAAAGAAAGAGGAAAGAGTGGTAGGACGAGTTTCATAACGGGGAAACGGTGGTTAAGTGAAATTTCGCGGAAGTAGGGGAATGCGACGCCATGTGTGCAATGGCACACATAACACCCAAACAGCTGATTTTGCCATCATTCTTGGAAATACTTATTATTCTGCTGATATTTAGCTAAAATATTCACTATATTGAGTTGGCCAGATCGGAAAGGTAAGTGAACTCGCTTATATCCATGTTTTTACGATTAACTATACCTATTTTTGCTTATATTGCGTTGTATTATGAATTTCACGCAAGGATTTCCCATTTTTTAAAATTGCAATGCATGTTCTTCATCAGGGGTCAGTTATGTGTTCTTGTACAATGTTAAGAACACTCTCTGACTTTCTTTTGAAGAATTATGCTTAATTGCAACATACTGTTGGCTTGTCAACCCCGTTCTTTCCCGCTCCCCCTTAAAATGTGAGTGTGGTGAGTTTCTTTTTAATAATTTCATGTGTCACTCTTTTTGTTTCAAACTTCTTCACCTATGTGTTCGTAGATATTACTTTGTATAATGTTATTATAATGCATTCAATATGTTAAGTTCAAGTTAACTAATTAGAAGGTGGATTTCGCCGGTGTATGTTACCAAAATGTCAACATACACCAAGGGAAGCGGGGTTGACAAGCCAACAGTATGTTGCAATTAAGCATAATTCTTCAAAAGAAAGTCAGAGAGTGTTCTTAACATTGTACAAGAACACATAACTGACCCCTAATGAAGAACATGCATTCCATTTTTAAAAAAATGGGAAATCCTTGCGTGAAATTCATAATACAACGCAATATAAGCAAAAACAAGTATATTTAATCGTAAAAACATGGATATAAGCAAGTTCACTTACCTTTCCGATCTGGCGAATCGAATACACAGAAGAATTCGAGCATACAAATCCAAAAGGAACTCATCGCGCGTGAATTTCAACGTTAAGTGGGGGTTTGACATGCAATATCGATGTGTACTGAAACAAAACACATTTAATCAAATCATTAAAAGGTTCCTAACATACAACATAAACGTATAAATGTATTCCTAACAATGCATAAGAAGAAAAGAATAATTAATTGTTCAAGCAATGAAAGAAATAACTCACTCCGCCTGCATTTCAGCGATAACTGCTGCTTCCACGCGCAATATTTATCTACAATGAAACAAAATGATTCCAAACAAAGTTAAACATTGTCATTTACAACATACTGTACTGTTTCTACGTATTAATTGTTACGATTGAGTGAAAAATAAAAAAAACAATAGAGTAAACAATCAAAAATTATTCACCACCCCTACTTTTCTTGATTTTCACGTGCTAAATAAACATAAAAAGCACTATACGTATGCAAAACACATAAACATTATGATATACACATTAAACATTACTATATCCACGAATATATAGCTGAATTATTATAAAAGAAAAAGAGTAATATATGAAATTTTATAAATTAAACTCACCGCACTGCCATTTTCAAGGGTTTCCATGCTGATTGCGGGTCCAGACTGCATATATTTCTTCAAACCAAAGTCAAAGATTGTTCTTAGCATTGTACAAGAACACATCGATGACTCCGTTTGAAGAACATGCAATATAATAGGGGTTCCATTAATATAAAACTTATTATACAGCAAAATGAACGGAGTTTCTGAAATAAAAAAACATTTGCATGCAATAATCTACACAAAATATGTTAAAAACTTCTATAAACCTACGAAAATGGTTAAGGAATGCTACCGTGAAAAACTAATAACAAAAAAAAATCAAACAATACGCGTATAAAAAAAAACTCAATTTTAATTGTCATAAGTTTACTGAAACATAATGCAAAAAACATTTATTCCTATTCAAATACATGAAATACTTACCTCATCCATTCGACGACGGCAGGCAGAGAATATTTAGAAGATAATAGCGCAGAATAATAGCGGAATACTAGAAATAACAGCCGAATAGTAGCTTATGTACGAGGCGGTCGACCAGCTGACCATTCCTGGCAATTTGCCAATCAGCGTATCGATTTTCCACCAACTTCGCTCCAATGCGAAAGCGGTGAAAGAAAATTCGAACGCGTAGTCAGCCTAGCGAGGGGCGGAGCCCTGACGTCCCCCAATGTTCCTGCCCTAATTGTGCCCTATTCTAACGAATTTCGACCTCATTCCTGCACAAATGGTATCAGAGGGGGCTTCGAATTCAAACTGTATGCAAATTTCCAGAACCACCTTTTCCTGACCTGTGCCTTTAAAATGCTGGGGGAAGGCTTAGCGCCAAAGGGCACCCTCTTGAAGCGGTATTCTACAATATTTTCTCGATAAGGTGGCTTGTTCGGGTCTTTGAGCCAAAGGAATCGGCATAGGTCTTTGTGCGTATTTTGAAGCCTTATCTGAGTAAACGCGGCCTCGATATCACAAGTTAGGATGATTTCATTAATTCTGCTGGCAACTAATATATCGTGAATTTTCTTGATGAGCGATTCGCCCTTGTGTGTGACATCGTTCAGCGAAAGTTGACCTTTTCGTTTTGAAGAGGCGTCGAAGACGATTCGAAGAGGTTTCGGTTTCTGGGGACGCCAAACCCCAGAGTGGGGCATGTAGTATAACCCTACCGAGTTTGGAATGCTCTCATGCGCCTTTTCGATGATGTCTTCAGCTTCGTATTGGGTTAAGATTTTCACGTACCATTTTTTCTGCTCGAGGTTGTTCTCAGGCTGGCGATGTAGACTTGCCAAACGCTTGATGGCTGATGAGTAGTTGTCCGCCAAGTCGATCACATTGTCCTTCAGAAGAAAGGGAGCCGTAACGAAACCCCCATCAAAGGACATTTGCTTTGAGTATTTGTTGAAATATGGCAGTAAATCTTTGTTTTCCTCATCATTTTCGGGTGCGATTCCAAGCCCTTCCAATTCGAACAATTTGGTTAGCATTTCGTTTTCCGGCTCAGCGGAGGTCACTGCTGTGATACAGTGAGCGATTGCCGGCGCGGTTATATCCGAGTCTTGAGCATCCATGGAGCCGCGACCGTATAACGTTGGACCAAAGATAGTCCCAGCTAGCCGAAGTCCAGATGGAATTTGAAGTATCTCTCCCTTTTCATGCACGAAATCGTAGTAGTGGTCTAAGCCGACTAGAATTTGTGGCAACTGGTTTTCGCCACGAATGTTTGGATTACATATTAGGATGTTGCGATCTTGAAGGAATGCCTGATCTGCAGGGCTAAGCTTCACTGAAGGAAATCCTTAAGTCAGGATAGGTTTCGTTTGGATTAAGATGTCGAGATCTTTTCCATACGCGGTTCCTATTTTGACACTCACTACGTTGCTCTCAAACATCTCGGTATTCCCGCCGATCCCGGACATGAGGCACATTTCGGTCTTTAGTCTTGGAAGCCCGAGTTTGACGGCGAACTCTTCTTCGATGATAGTTTTTTGCGCCCCTGTGTCAAAAAGGAAAACGGCTTTCTCGAATTTGTCAGTGTTGTGATTCCATATACTTCCTTCGGCTGTCATTAATATGATCTGGTATCGACCTTGAGTATCCAAAGTTCTTCGTATTGCAGTGTGATTTACCGTGCTATGAACCTCGACCTCGCTAGTTATGGCGTCATCCTCTTTTGTTTCTTCTTCGATCCCATTCTCCTCGATGTGGAGGTTTGTGTTGTGGTTCTTTCGCATCGTTGGTCTCTGCTGGTGTGATTGACTTATCGCTTCATTCCTTGCGTAGCTGATATTGTTTCGTTGTTGCGTTCGTTGATAATCGCTGCGCACGGTCTGACTGATTCCTTTCGATTCCCTGCCAGGCGCTGCGCTCCTTTGGCGCATGTGTAACTGACTCGCGTTTGCGTTTTCGCTAGAGAAACATAGTTTGTTGTGGTGAAGCCTACCGCATAGCGTACAATTTTGCCTAACGCAATCCTGGCTAGAATGTTGGCTCGAATAACATTTCCAGCAGAGTCGCTTTTCCAGCACTATTTTTCGTTTTTCTGCGACTGTGAGCGGCGATGTGCACTGCCAAGCAAAATGGGTATCCTGCTCACAAACTACGCATTTTTGAGGTTGAGAGTTTCTGCCAGACATCCTCGCCTTAGGCTCAGCTAGCCTGGTTCTTGATTGAATATAAGACTTTGCGGCTATTTCCGTTTCTATCATTTGCATGATAGTATCAACGGTGACATCATCTTTTTCGCGCATTTTAACGAGAACTGGCTCTACGATGTCTCTGTGGAATTTGCCTAAGATGGCTTCAGTCCATATGGCGTCTTTTGTAGCTCGGATATCTTGTCCGGCTGATAGCATTTCATTCAACAGCGCACATATTTTATCGTATGTCACTTCATTGTTTTCGGCTCTTCTATCTGCCGACGGGAGATCTCGTAATCTCTGGACTATACGGGCGCGATTAGATGGTTTATTTCCATACTTTTTCGTGAGGGTTTCTACCATCCACTGGTAGTTTTGGGGTAGCAGTTGTATTCCCTTTATCGCTCTGTCAGATTTGCCGCGGAGGCTTTCCTTTAACAGTAACATTTTTTCAATAACCGTTAACGCTCTATTGTTGTGAACTAAGGTCTCATATGCTGCCCAGAACTCAGGAAATGTTTGTTCGTCTCCATAAAATTTCGGAAGTGTTATTCTTGGAGGAGGAATCGTGCCCGACAGTTGCCTGGTTTCAGATAAGTCTGGTTCGGTCGTATTATTTGTGGTATTCTCGAGTTTTATTGACGGTGCGTAACTGTTTCCTAGGGGCCTTGCGGTTGAAAAACTTTTCCAAGTTTTCGTGCGAGCCTTCGCTCATTGCTGCCCGCTTCAGTGAGTCTGGTATTTAGCATGAGAATCATTTCCGTCGCTTCATTCAACACCGCAATGTATTTGACCTCTTCTTCTACCTTTTCCAGTTCCTGCAGGATGTTTTTCTTGTCGTCCTTGCTTTTGGTAGTGTCGTAGTCACTCTTCATTTTTTCGACTAACGATATCAATTCATTTTTGGTCGAATTGATTTGCGATATACTACCTTTTATGAAATCTATGGCCTGCAGCGTTTGCTCGTATTGTTCTTCGTCGTCTTGCGCAGGCTGCGGCGGTTTCGTGTACTCTTTGAAATTTTCTATAAGCGACTTGAGCGTGATTACGCCATTTGAGATGGGTTTTCCATATAGAATAGATTCCATCGTTTCTTTTCGATGGGGACCTCAGCGGGCCACTTGGATCAGATAGGCTGATCTACTGGTTCACGAACTAGATTTTTTTTTGTGACTAAGAACAGTATTTGGCACGATGCACCAAACTGTTCTCGGTGGTTCAACAACATCTTTCTTGACTCACCACTTTATCCTAACAGCAGAGCACAAAAGGCGCCTGAGATGTTCTCAGAGCCCTTAAATACATCGAAAACATTACAGCAAAAGAAATCTCCTTCTTGACATGACAAGAATGCATACATAGTCGCGATTGATCGCGATTAATCGCGACAGACTGGAGAGCATCCGCTTATAGGTATGGTTTTTTTTGTTTTCTGACTGTGAGTTTTTTTAGACTTTTGCTGTTTAAATTTGTAACTGGTACACTACTGAAGCGCACCTCTGTGTGTATTTTGAATAAATGAATAGATAAATAAATGAATTAATAAATAAACAATTTTCCTATTGTTCTCCTAAGTTATTGTCGCTACCTGAACTTGCAGCGAATTCCCTCATTACGACCTCCATCATTATCCTGGAAGTTTTGTCTGCGGACAGTTACACAGAAAACGAATATACAAACCGAAAAACCGATAGACCCATAGACCGACAAACAGACAAACAAAAACGCATAAGAAACTAGAAAAACCAAGTGACGAGAAGAAGCGGAAAGCGTGAGCTTTGACTTCTGCACTTAAGGACCATTAATCAGATAAAATGATTTATTGAGCAAAAAGACATGTACAACATGTTTAACATCCCCTTTATATCTCCCTTACATGGCCACATTCTTCCTCATAAACAAGGGTATAGAGTTGCCCACAGGAGATTGTAGAAGAAAGACGAACAACAGATCGAATGAAAGGAATTTGAAATCCGACCAACCAGAGCTTTTTTCCTTTTTATATGAATTTTATTTCTGTCAATTGTATTTTGAAACAATAGAGCTGATATTTGAATAGAGACCAGTTGCAAGAAACATCCAACCTAATGCAAACAATGTAAAATTTTCGACAAACAAGCACACCGTTCGTAGTAAATTATTTTCTTTTGAAAGAAAATTGGGTAGAAACATGAGAGTATGAAGAACGGCAGGCAGAATAAGTGAAAGCAGCATCCCTGCAGTGATGCCTACCAGTGGAATGATGTCGTACAGATTTGGGACACAGAGAGCAACGACCACTGAAAAAGGTTTTGAGAAACACTGAGCATCTCGATGCTGGATTATATGAGCACTTACGTGAGAACGTTGTCAGAATGATCCGTAGAAGGTATTCACTGGCAGAGGAATGTCGAGAAGAGCCTTTGCAGAATCGTGCCGCAATTGGGGCTGATAGAATTGATATGATAACGTAGAGCTGAAGAGCAGAGCCTAGGAAGATCTTGACCACCAGCAAGAGCTTCACGGCTATCATCAAGCTTAAAAACTTGTTTTGAGTATGACTTGAATTATGATGTGTGAACTCTATGAAGGGTGTAGGTGGTGTAGTGGCAAGTGGCACACTGTATCACACGCACGGTCAGGATTTCGAATCCCGGATCGATGCCCGCCTAGGTCAACTAAGCCTTCCATCCCTCCGGAGTGGGTCGGTGAATTAGTACCAGACACGCCTGGGAGGATAAAAGCACTGACTTGTACACCGGCTGGCCACCGCAAGTCATTGTATAGGCCACATACGCATTCATTACCACTACGATTCTGAAGGGAAGTCAAGTGGGGGCGCATCTCTCAGACGGGATTGATTAACGCCAAAAACCTTATCCTTTTATCCTTTACTCTATAGAATCAATGATTGATCAACTTATATACCTTGAATTCGGCAGGTTGAGAGTGAGACTACCAGCTACCGACGGCCCAAATGTCAGGTAGCCGAAGAATCCAAGAAAAGCGTAAATCAACATTACAACATTCATAGATGTACTTAATACACCGGTAAATCCTATCATATCTGCGCCGTTTTTAAGTCGGTTTTCCATTGCGAGTACCTGAAGAGGCAGCAAGACGTTTTACGCGAAAATACGAGGAATGAATAGATGTGGTGGTTGCTAACCATAGCTTGCCCTTCAAAAGCGTACATCAGACCACCTGCAGCTATCGTCAGCCCACTGAAATTCGTCACCGACGGCAAAGAAGAGGGTGAGTACTTTTCGTGAAGTATGAGCTCCTAAATACCATCGAATAATATCCTAATTGCAATTGAATGTCTTGGAAATCAACTTAGCAAGAGGTACCTTTGTAACAAGCAGTATCGCTAGGAATATGATGACATTACCACAAGCTGATAGGTAAGTAATCACGCGAATGTTTTGAACCAAATTAACGCACAGTTGTGGTACGAAAAAGAGTAGCATAATCGTCGTATTCGAGAGCCCATGACCTTTACCGATGAAAAATTCAACCACCTGAAAATTAACTAGTGGATGCAGGCATTTCTTAGGCAGACATAGACAAATGTGCTCATTTTTTGGGAAAGGGAATACTTTCTCCTCTGGTTGCTATTTTTCAAACGAATCGTGAGTTTTTCACTTCCAATGAGTTTCACAGAATCGCAACTTTTTGCTAAGAACCTACCGAGTTTTTAATTGCTATGGATGAGCAAGAATCACTTCTTCGGGTCAAGCTACGTTATCATATTGCCCCTTCGATGGAGCTAGTAAACTACAAGACGCGAAGAGGTTGGGGTGCTCCAAAGAAGGACACTGTAGAGAGAACCTAGGACAGAAGAAAACGACCGGATTCAGCTCTTCATAAAGAGATGGTGAGAATATCGAAAGTGGGGCACGGACCCCGCCACCCGGGAATGCCTGAGCATCATCGTTTTGAATCGACTTAATTCTGCGTTTTTTATCGTATTCAAGCTATTTAGCGTTTTAGCAGTCCTTATACAAATGAACCCATCCTCACGCCTGTGTATTCAACCTACTCAGCGATTCTAAGACGCAGTTCACGATTAAAACGGTTTTTGATATTTCCCCCCTAGAATTAACCTTAGACCCCTAAGAATAGCAGGTACGCTGTCGGATCAAGAAGCGGACTGCGTGGGTTTTAATAAGGGCCTCCAAACCGGCATGGCCGACGCCCACACCCAAAGGCAGACGAGACTCCAGACGAGTTGTCGAGACTGTAGAGGTTGCACTTTTGGCACCAGGATCCTCACGTTAAACATGCAACCGGATGTACGCGGTGGCAGTCATGATATATTGTGACAGTGAAAGACACTCTTGCTCACTGCAGCCAGCTGCACGCAAAGGCTCACATTAGAGAGCTCAGCCAAACACCTACTCCACGCCATTTTTTCGTCTCATTCTCGTCCGACCCTTTTTTAGGCTTGAAGCCCTTTCATTTTTCTGAAAACTCTTATTACAGTGTTTTCTTTGTCGCTACCGCTTTATTCTCAGCCTTCGCTTCCACTATTCGTCTTAATTTGGACTTCCCAAATTTATCGTGAACTGTGAATTAAAAGAACCTTCGACATGATGTTCCGGCCTTTCAGACGTGCGGGAAATCACAAATAATTCTTTATAAAAAATTTACTTCAAACGTACCTCTAGTATATGATCTGCCGCGAAAACAAAGCTAACACTCAGCACTCCGAGTTGAAATGCTATGAGGCAAGCATCAACGACCCATCTGAAAAGGCTCGTATTTCAATGGCGGTTTTTCAAAGCAGTCATGAAGTCCTATTCACTATGTATTTGAGTTCCAAACTACAAGCACCCTTTTCGGCAGGTTGAGATATCACTATCATGTGTACACGTTCATGTGGTTTTACTCATGATCTCCTATTTTCGCTTTCCATTTTGAAGACACACTTCACGATAATTTTGGGTGATCTGGATTAAGTCGAACAATGAAAATAAGATGGAAAATAGTGCGATGAAGGTGAAGAAAAAGCGTGAATTGGTAGTTACAAAGTGAAAAAAAGGCTTTGAAAAAAATCATTCGAAAGGGAACTGGACGAGAATGAAGCCAGAAAAATGAGAAAGAATGGGGCGTTCGGAGGAGCTATACAATGTGTGTCATTGCGTACGTGTGGGTCCTGGTGCTAACAGCTGACTACAATAGGCAAAAATGTCTTTTCAAATTCATTCATTCATTAACAGTTCATCTTTTTCAGCGTCTTGAGGTAGAAAATTGGAATCAGGATCACAGCAGCAAAAAGAATAACAGAGAATAAGGAAGAGGAGAAAACATCGTCTAATCACTAGACGATCAGCTGATTGCGTGCTAAAAGTGTGGGTCCTGGGCGCGAATATTGCAACCTGTATCGCTTCAACATTCGTCCGACACATCATCGGTCGAGAGTCGGGGCATCCGAGCGGACCGGTAACGGAGCTCCCATTAGGCCCTAGCTGCTGAGTTTTGGGACCCGACAGCGTCCTTCCCGTTACCCGTGGTGGCTACTGGGTATTCCAGGAAAACAACTCAAAAACTTTTTTATTGTGAACTGTGCCTTCAAGAGTCAAGTTATATAACTGCTCATTAGTATGTTCATAAACACACATTAGTTCCTGATAACTTATATACCACCGCTCGGCTCACCCGGATAACGCCGGACTTCCCTGCTTCCTAGAACAAAGTTGCAATAATCGCCTAACTCCTTAGAAACAAGTGACCCCTTTCTGCAAACGGAATGAGACACAGGACTGACATGGTAGTGCAAGTGGTACTAAGCACGTGCACGCCTATGTTTTTTTTTCAAAGCTGTTTTTTATCTGTTTTTATAGATCTGTTGTTTGTTATCATAAAACTAAACTAAAACTAATCGGCCATTGAAGATCCAAGTGTGAGGCAAGCTGTACCTTGATCGGCGTTCAGGGGATGTTGTCGGGTGTAACCAGATGTGGTTATCATTGGGATTATTTTTTTTACGGATATATCATTTGTAAAAACTCCCAGACTGTTGACGGTCGGATAAGTTTTGTTGCAAATGATGTCCCAACAAAGAGAATCGCGACCCTTCATTGAGTCACGAATCTTGCTAGGTGGCGGTCGTAATCTAATAGCAAGCAATGAACCAAAATTTCACCTCCTTATGATGGAGTGCCTTTAATCGGTCGCTATCATTGCATCTACCCTCCTTATCAGATGAAACATATCAAGGAGACAAAGCTAGATCGTAAACACGGGGCATTAGGATATGATCGGCAGGTGGCTCTTGCTTTCTAAGGCAACTTATCAGCTTTTATCAGTTGCGATCAGTCTTTATCATCATCATTTATGATCTCTTGCGTCCCACGCCACCTACCAAAGTGTCAAGGATTCGCTGTTTGCGTAAAGTGAGTAACGGAGAGGGTTGTGAGACGATTACCTCGTTCAAACAGAAAGCTAGGATGGGGTATGACTTGAGTATTTGAATGACTCCTCCACCTGGCCTTCCTCATGAAGCTTGGGTCAGAAATGTTTATTCTCGGCTAAGAATTACTCCTGAGCACAATTATGGGCTAACTTCCTTTTCTGCGCTCAATGTTGAAGAAAAGCGGTCTACTAACTACAATCACCTACGATTTTTGTGTAGACTTACAAAGCACGATGCTAATACAGATCGAAATCAAAGTTTTGAAATGCCTACCCAACTCCATATAACTCACTTCACTTCGCAATACTCACTCCACTCCATTAATCTAGTCACCAATTTACTGCTTTGTACATAAGAAGGAAATGTGAGAACTGGGCTTTACATATCACTACCTTCATAAAGGTTGCGGACGGACCCACCGACTTACTGACAAACACCCAAACCGACAAACCGACGTAACAAGCTACTGCTCTATAAAAAATGAGGAGAAAGTATAGTATAGTAGCGTAGTATATAGGGTTGTATAAGCCGGGCTACGGGTTGATGTGGAGGTTCTCACTAACTCTCAGAGGTTATGTTGAAACATAGGAGTAATGTGACAAATATGAGCGACATTTCATTCTAACCAACTTGGTAATTCGAAGAATGAAGTTAGAAGAAACCCATGAGTTTCATGACTGTCAATTTTAGAAGTTCCCCTTACTCATACTATAACATAGTTGCTCCAACACGCTGACACCAAATCCACTCCGTGACCCACTTTCGCAAGAGAGTTTTACTCACTATGGACAGAGACAGACTTCGAAAACGGGGTCTTTGTCCTTTTATCATAATCTTTGTAATTTCGAATCATTTATATTAATTTATTACTCCAATTTGTGATTGACTAATTGTAATCAAGCTTATATTTTCATCTGCTCACAAATTCGCCTCAAAATGAATGCACCCACTCTGTCAGCAGTGGTGTGCCCAGTTTGTTGGGGTTTTAAGAGCAATTGATGACACTTCAACACTTCTTTTTCAAGTGCAATTCGACGAACTATTTTCTTAAGTTGAATGATGATAATCATTAAAATAAATAAAACAAACCTGGCTTGTCTCTCATATGGTCGAATCCAAACGTAGCTATTTCGAAAAACACCAGCAGCCGTGTTCCCATAATCCACAGTCTTTCCTTCGATACCGAAATTCTTGCTCGTGATACCGATTACTCAACACTTATAGTAAGAGCCACTCGACTATGTGGCTCGGTGTTTTTAAAAGGTGTTAGGAAGGAACAAAAACACAGAAGTAATAAGAATAAAAAAATTTCAACAATAGCAAAGGAAAACACAGATATCACCAAGAATAACAAAAAATTGAACTCGGAAGTAAAAAAGAAATAAAAAATTTGTTAGACAACATTTTTCAAATTCACACAAAAAGAAGAACTCACAGTTTGCCAAGATGTTGCGAGCAGAGGATAAGCTTATACATTGATATCAAACTCAAAACACCTATTAGAAATACAAGAGCAAGACCGGCCTGTAAACCTTCTGCTGAGTGTGATGAATGTCGTTCTAACCTAAGCCATAATGCAATAAAATTAGCAGGAATTCACTCACCCAAAGACCTGCCTGCTTGAATGATAATGCTACTGAGAAACAACCTGGTCCCATCATTCCGCATATGAAATTGATCAAGATGGACCTCCCTCTGAAAGAACGAATTGACTCTAAGGCGAGCCCATGAAAACCATAGAATCATAAGACCCTACACGCTCGTTGGCGTTACACGTTCAGATAGAGCTGAAGGAGCTGCTGAGCTGCTACGGGCTTGCTACGGGTTCGATAGCAAATTTATGTGGCAATATTCATACTTCGATTAGCGTCCCAATGGTCCTGCACATGGTCGCGGCGTTTATTATCACTAAGTAATGTCACTCAAGGAAACGGAATTCATGTGGTTCCGCTATGGTACACGTAAGTAACTCGAAAGAACTTTTTGCTGATCACCTAATTACAGATGGTACACAGAACTTGAAAAGTGTTTATGATGTCAATACTTTTATACCTTCAGAAGTTTTCTTGATTGGCTTAACTTTTCGACTCCTTAATGATTATTAGTCTACGATCTACGATCTTCACTCGGATGTGACGGCTGATTTTTCTCCATGAAAGGTGTAACTCGAAAAGAAAAAATGAATCCAAACGCTAGGCTAAAGTCAACAAATTGGCTCTTTAACTCGGAAACCACAGAATCCCCGGGAATATTATCCGCACAAAAAAGTGCTGAGTGGAAGAGGAACCTCAACAAGAGCGTTCCTAGGAATCGAACAGACTTGATGGCATCAGTTGTCAGACTCATCACGTAATCGTCCTCCTATTTATCCTTGTGATACGGTTGAAGGTTTCTGCTCCATGAGCAGCCCCATTTTCGATGTGCGCAATTACATTTAAGTTCATACCCGTGTTCGAATGCACAATTTAGTATTTATCACGGTAAGTTAGTGCAAATGGTAATTGGCCTTGGTGAGTAAGGATGCAAGGATGAATTATTCCTATGTTACACGCCTAGTGCACTAGGCTGTCTCCGTCGCACTTAATGCTTCCTGAAAGGTCGGATTGCAAGCACTTTAAGTGAGGAATGCTCAAATTTTAATGATAACTAGATCGTAGTAGTATTGGGCCAGAAGTGAAGAGAATAAGGTTTCTACATGCAAGATTCGATGCCTCAACAGAAACCCTTCCTCTGCGCTGCAAAGAAGCATGTCTTCCCTAACGTCAAGGTCATGAGTATTCATAAGAACACTCTAATAGGGCAAAAATGCATAGCTCGGGGGTAAGGAGAATTTGAGAATCAGCAAGGATCTTAACGTGTGTCCAGGGTCGCTGTGTACTCACAAATGCTGTACTGAGTAACGCCCAGAGTTGGTCAAGGATGGACCAGATAATGAATCATAAATGCATGAACTTAATGCGAGTTCTTCTGTGAGGAACTACCAAAGCTGATGAACGAAAACAAAAAATCATACATAATAACGACCGGGGTCGGTTTGGTGGTACCCCAGGTTACTGCGGAAGGATGAAAGCGGTGAATAGTTGATTGTCCAGCTACCAAAAGCGATTGTATAGGCATTAAAAAGCATCTGTGATCCCGAATGAAAGTCAAATGCGGGACGGATTCCAAGATTACGTCAGGGACTTTATCCTTTATCCTATTCATTACTACCAAGGTGGAACGAAAGACAAGAAAGAGTTTCCTACAAATTCTTGGTTTTTTTTTTTGACTCATGAGTTGCAGAAGACGGGTAATAGTAGGATTTCACCAAGATAATTTCATATTTACCACGATATGTCAGATCAGAGATGAGACTAGAAGAAGCGCTCTGCTTTGACGCTTCCAATCAGCAGATCGAAAAGCAACTAAACTACTCACTCATGAGGTTGTTTAGAGATTCTTCTCAGAGTTCTAAAAAGTTGTACGAAAGTCAGAGCAAGCTGGCAGCCGCAACTCTCATGAAGGTAAACGATTTTTTTCAAATGCTCTAACTACAACTAGAATTGAAATGTAGAAAAGAGTGATCGTTATCACAAAAGGATAGCCTAAAATTATCACCTCGCTGTTTGTTTGTTCTATGAAAAGTGCAGTTGAAATCAGAACTCCACGGCAAAACTTACGAGACTCCATTTCTTCTATAGTTTTCCGTGATTGGAAGGGATGGAGGCTTATTCGGTTTGGGAGAATCACTTGGTGACACAATCATATTATCTGAATCCATGACATTTATCACTGTCGAAGACAGTTGTCGTTGGAACAAAAAAACTGGTTCTGGCCCAACAGCGATTGACAGGAACAAAGTAGACTTCATCGTCAGATTCTAACGTCATTGTTGTTGTTATGAAACAAAAATTTATGATAATATGTATGCTGAAAGAAGACAGATTTCCTAGCACTGATCGATAGTTTGCAGGAAATAACCGAAAGTTTATCTAAGGTATGAAAAAGTGTCATTGAAAGCGATAAATTGAAGAATGGGAACGTTTTTGAGAAGATGCGGAATCGTGAGAGAAATCTCTCACGATCATTTGGAATGTGTGATGCACTGCGGTGTTGATCGAACGTGAAGACAACCGCATGTTATCTAAAGTTGAGATGAATATCTCTGGGAGCTGGAAATCAATAGGGCGATTTGCTGTTGATCGGCCGTAGTATGAATGGGTTGTTTTCGATATATTCAGGTCACAAAATGAAGAGTCTCTAAGAGTTATTGCTAGAGTCATTGCACGTCAACGTAAGAAAGGCTGCGTAGTCAGGAGAAATGGAAAGGTGTGCACTTTTCTGGGAGACGATTTCATGCGGTGATTGCTGAACATAGTTGTTGCTAGATCTACCTTCGGGATGATCCACAGCTCGCTAAGTTTAGTGATTTCACACCGTGTAACCTTGATCAATGACTGTAGGAATTCAATTGAAAATGTTCCTCTTGAGCAGAATTTAGAAGACGCTGAAGCAGAAGCAGACATAAGAGATAACATATAGCGAAAGACTTGTTTCCTGTCACTAAGCTGAAATCCCTCTAAAGTATTCTCTTAACGAAGCTATGGAGATATTTTTGAGTGGGAGGTAGACGTAGACGTAAAATTACTGAGCAAAAAATATCTTGTTGATGTTGTTTCAGCTATAGGTCCTCGAAGCAAGAGCAAGGGCTACTCTCAATCGCCGTGAAAATTTTATGAAGTTTTTTTTTTCAAAAAGATATAGAAATTATTACCAACTGAGATGCGAGATACTACCAGCCATTTTAGTGCTTCAGCAGTGCTCTCAAGCTGAAACTTTCGGGTGAACATTTCCGAGGAAGAAGCGATTTTTTTCTGATTGCGAGGTTAGCGGTAATTGCACATTTTGCATCCCATTAGTGCTCGATGATAGTACTCGTACACTCAAGGCATACATAGAAGGACAGAAGTCACTCAGGGAGTTTGGCAGGCAGCAGTAGACATGAAGGAGTTGGGTATGAAAGTCCGGTCATTTCAAGGTTTTGAGATTCCATAGCAGACGCTTCTTTCGATTGTTCAATGCGTTCAGGTCAGGAAATCTGTTTGCAATGCCGAGAGAATGAGAAGACCCCGATGTGATTCACCAGCCCAGGAAAGACGGATCACACCTCAGTTGAAAGCTGACTCTCTTCTCACATTGCCGCTCAGTTCAGCACTAGCGATGGCACCATTCCTAGTCGGCGAACGTAGGGAGACGCCTAAGCAATGCCTGTATTTATGGGAGGAGTTTACCCAAAAAATCGTCCATCAGTCTAAAAAATAGTAGAGCCAGAGCGGAGTTTGCGCGCCGTCAACTCAACTGAACTTTGACTGACTCCAGAAGAGTTTTTTTTACGGACGAAAGCAAGTTCAATTAGTTACGAAGCAGTGATATACGGTACGGCGATGTCCATGTGAATAGAGGTTCAATCCAAAGTGTTCCCTACCCATGACCGTCACACTTCCTTAACGACCTAGTAGAGGGAGTGCCTTCTCCTCAAATGGAATGGCTGCTTTCATAGTCCGCCGGCCGGCCGGCCGGCGTGCCGGCGGAGGCAGTGCTAGGGGGGAGGAGGGAGGCAGACAGATAGGTAAACAGTCCACGCTTCTTCGAGGGGTTGAAAACAAACACGCTTCGAAGGGTTGTGGACTGTTTGCCTAACACCAACTGCCTCCCTCCCCCCCCCCCCCCTAGCACTGCCTCCGCCGGCACGCCGGCCGGCCGGCGGACTATGAAAGCAGCCAATGGCCACTTGTTCAAAAACTGACGGCACGATGACAGGGGAGTCGTACAGGAACATGATGGTCGACAACTTATTACCGTAGGCACAGCATCATATGCCAGCAGGGTAGATCCTGCAAAAGGGTCACGATCCGAAACACTTCAGTGGTGTCATGACTCTTCGTCATGATTACGAGGAAGCGCATGAACACCTTCATTAGCCAATCAACATTTCCAAAGAGGCTCAAAAAAATGCGAAAAACTTTGCTTGTTCTCACGCCAAAGTACCAAATTGTTGGAATTTTGTAGGTTCCCATACCAAACACCAGATGCACCGCCCATCAAGGCCAGTATATAAGCCGCCCATTTTTTTGGGTATAAAAGGCCCAGTTTGTGTCAGTTCAGCAGTGCTCGACAGCTCTCGGAGAGCTCGACAGCTCTCGGTGGCTCTCTCAAGCAGTTCTTGACAGTTCGGCGACTCCACAGCTGAGCGGTATCAAAATCGGGCAGTGCCGCAAACGGCACTGCTCTCAACTCCAATCTGCTCGCCCTTCGCTCTCCAACAACCCATTTACAAGGAAGATAGTCAGTGGTTTCCAATGAACAATGAACAAGAGCGGTGCGGTGCAACAATCCCAAGGAAATAAGCTGAGCGCTCCAACTTGTCGCCTGTCGGACCCACCACCAGCAATTCCAAAACAAGACGTACAAGGTTGCACAATCCTCAAATTGTTAGACTGACCTTAGATTGCTGACCCAATAAATATTGAAATAAATATCCTATCGAGCATTCTACCACTTGATCCGTCGAAACAAGAGTTTGTGAAGGCGTCCTCTAGCGAACAGCGAACCAGACTTCCGGAGTGGTCGAGCCACTCATCTGATCTGAATCCCATAGGGAATATGAGGGAACAGCCGAAAAGGCGTCTTTCGACCAAGCTATTTGAAACAATGAGGAAAGTTCGCTCAATAAGGGGAGTGGAACGCCATGCCAGCGTCTACCATTCAAAAACTATTCGACTAGATCCTTCCAGTTGCGATGCTATCATCGAAAGACATATCTACCAAATATCGAATTTTTCGGCGTTTTACTTATTGCTATTCCGAAAAGAGCGGTTTTCTTGAAGTCAATGCTATCAGAATTTTACACCAGAATTGGATTAAATCTCACTAATGAGCCGCCAACAATAGTTGGTTGCAATTTAATAGCGATAAGTATTCACAGTACCTCTCTGATTAACATACTAAGATTTTATGTCATTTTATGAAGTACGAAAAAAAAAGTTATGACTGGAAAAGCGTTTCACCGAACACTTTTGGCGGTTATGACTGGAAAAGCGTTTCACCGAACACTTTTGGCGGCCACTGTATGTATGATTGAAATACTTAAAGTGTTTTATTATATTCATAGATACAAAGCACTCTTTCATGAGTGTTGCTAGTAGAAATGCGGGCTATTCTGTCATCTCATCACCTTTGACACCTGTAGCCCGTTGATCATCGATTTCCTGAGCAAGCTAAAGTAAGGGCTCAATTCGTCCCTGTCGTGAGCCAAGCGGTACAGTGGATCCTCATCGCTCGAACGGCACAAAACATAGCACTTTTCATAGCGAGCTTCCGTGAAGAAGTCTGACAATCGTGCTGGCGGCCGTCCTGATGTTCGTTTGACGTTTCGAGGGATCCACTCAGTAACCGATGTTCATTGTTAGCGTTGTAACTTATCCTTTTCTGCATTCCACGAAGACCCTATGTATTCTCTCTATCCCTGTATTGGATACAACGAAGGCTGTTCTACCATCAATAAGAAGAACCCAGGTCAGCGATTCCTATTAGGAGGAAGATAAGTCTTGCAATACACAACTTTTTGAACTTTATGTTTAATAATTTTGTGGTTATTTGTTTTGTGATTTTGTAATACACTGGTTTTTGTTAATATTTGTATTTTATTCAATTTACATTTAAAATGGCTTTGGTTTTTTCGTAGAGGAACATGTTCAATGTGTTGTAATGTCAAGGAGGAAGGCTCGGTGATTCGGTTGGTTAGGTTCTAGATTGGAATCTAGAAATTATACAGTGAATATTGTTTCATTATTCCCTCTGTCAGCTCCCATTGGCTGTTATCACTTTCTGACATGGTTTTTATTTGACCATCACTCCATGGGACTACCATTGTTCATGACCGCTGAGACATTTTCTGACTTTTTTCCCAAATATAAATTTTGGATTTGTTTGTATCATGCTTGGAATTCACCTTATAAAAGTTAACTATTCCAATAGTTTTGTTACGGAGTAGGAACAAGCAGCTACCGGACGATTCCAGAGAAAACTGGTGCAGTACTTCTTGATGTTGAATCACCACGCTTCGGTCAACAATGTTCCTACTCCATCGAGGATTTTATCCACGCCCAGGTCTGAAATCACCGCGCTTAGCATTTCTAGGAGTTGATCAGGAGAAAGTCGATTCTCACACTGGCATAGAGAATCTTTTGACACGTGGTATTCCGGCTTTCGCGCTCGCCCCTTTGACCTTTTTGACAGAGCTGCAAAAACACTTCTCTAGCAATCACACAAATTTTGAGTTTCCAAGTAAGTCTTCTCTGCGACGGAACAATCGCTACGGAAGATACTCACGATTTCTTTTTATCCAAGCTTGTTTTCTTGCTAGAAGCGCTCGGAATCACCGTGCTAATCAGCAGAAGAGCCATCTGAATAATGCAACTATCACATCATTGCAGTACCTGTACAGGATCCTCGCTACAAAATCTATACAAAACCTCGTACCAGTAATAATGGAAAAGAAAAGTAACGCGCCATTGCCGACCTTGTTACCTGTAAAGAACTAATTTTACGAAGGAAGCGCAATAGAGAAGTATTAAGGCGGGTGGAATTGAAACAAAAACAGAATTCGATGCGATCCTTTACTCCACGACATCGTTTTCCGGCATTTTGATATTGGAATAGATTTGACTCATTGCGTTTATCTCTTGGCTGTTGATTTTAGCCACAAAGAGCGGTGTCAAATTTACAACGAGGTTTCCGATTTATAACGAAATAGAAGTACCAGTATCAAGCGCACTCGTAGCTAGTGGGTAATGTTGCTTACTGAATGTCTTGCAAGGAGAGCTCATATAGGATATTTGCCAATTTTCTTGTTCGCCGGCTCCTTGCCCGTCGAACGTTAACATTTTCTGGAGGTTTCACTACTTTGAATTTGTACTGCACGAAGTGAGCCTTTAATTAGAAATCTTCAAACGAAAATAATAGATCGCTCGCTGGTTCCAGAAATAGATGTGAAAGAAAGGTTCATTGAAATAATAGGAGTATTGACAACGCTAGGATATCACCTACAAAATTTTCAGTAAAATCATAAAGCTGGCTGAATGGAACACAGTAACTACTGTTTTGAAAAGTGCCATAAGTTAGGTTCACCGCAAGACGTCATCATGTTCGCAGTTGGTTTTGTTCTTCCATTTTAAGTTCAAATTTCGCTGCCTGAGGAAAGATTGGCACATGATCCTCTAGCAAGGAAACAGTTTAGGAGATCGTAGCGTTCAATCAGAATGAACGTATCAAGAGTAAGGAGCGAGCCACGTTTGGTTTTATAACAACCCCCACTTCCCCGTCTTTTTGAGCACGATGTTTGTGTTACTATATCGAGAGCAATAGAGTGGAATAAGAATGGCACCATCCATCTTCAGTGCTTGTTTCCCCTGATCAAATACAGCCTCAACCGAGAGTTCTGTGTCGATGACAAGCTCAACGTGCCGTCCCACGATAGGATCTAACTCGCACAACTTCGAATTGTTACATTAGTCACCAGTCCTGGTCCACCTCAGAACAGCTCCTAGATCTCAAATATAAAGTCTGCCATAAAAAGGACAAAGTCTAGGAACGTTAATGAATCCCGTCAGAGGGATGCGCAAACTGGCTGCTTCAATAGTCCGCCAGCCGACGTGCACGAGGCAGTGCTAGGGGGGAGGAGGACGGCAGGCGGTCGGTCACCCCTCGAAAAGCTGTAAACAAGGAGAGACAAGATCAAAAACCAGTAAACCAGTTTGTACGAGCCCCAGTAACTACTGTTTTGAAAAGTGCCATAAGTCAGGTCCACCGCAAGGCGCCATCGAGTTCGCCATTAGTTTTGTTCTTCCGTTATAAGTCCAATTTTGTCTGCGTAAGGAAGGATTAGCACGTGACCCTCTAGCAAGGAAACAGTTTAGAAAATCATAGCTTTCAATCAGAATAGACGTATTGAGGGTAAGAGGCGAGCAACCTTTGGTTTCATAGCAACTCCCTCTTCCCCGCCTTTTTGAGCACTATACCTACATTTAATATATCGAGTAATATATGTATATTATATATATCGATACATTTAATATATATATATACATTTAATATATCAATAGAGTAAAATGAAAAGAACAATGATCTCCAGCGCTCGCTTTCCTTGATCAGATCTAGCCTAAAATGAGAGTTCTCTTCAATGTCGAGCACTGCGTACGCGTCCCACGACATATCTAGCTCGTTCAACTTCAAACTGTTACATTAGCTACAAGTCCTGATCCACCTCAGAACGAACAGCTCCTAGATCTCAAGTATAAAGTTTGCCAGAAAAAGGCAAAGTCTTGGAACTTTTAAGAATCCCGTCAAAGGGATGCGCCCATGCATTCGACTTCCATTCAGAATCTTAGAGGAGTGTTGAAGCGTATGTGGCCTATACAACGACTTGCAGCCGATGTACATGTCAGTACTTTTATCCTCCCAGACGTGTCTGGTATCAACTAACCTACCCCGGAGGGGTGGAAAGCCTGGTGAGTCTAGGCCGATATCGATTCGGGATCAGAACACCTGATCATGCGTGTATGAAGCGCGCCACTTGCCACTAGACCACCTCCGCTGAAGGTTTAACAGAAAAGGAACTCAAAAAGAGAAAAGGAAGTGGAACTGGACTATGATTTGACAATCAGGAGTGGAGGCATCGTCGAGAACACGTTATTTGAGTCCAAGCACAGTTTATATATGCCTTCGAGGGGTCACTTCCTCTCAAAACACAACACTATTTCATGAAATCCATTCGCATGTGAACAGCATGAAAGTGGTTGCATATGGTTAACGTCAATTATGATCACTTAGAGAAGGCCTGGGATATTAATCGGCTATTATGAGAATGCTTTGGCAATTCTCTCAGTCAAGCCATTCTGAACTTCCATCTGTTTATTTGGTCCATTTCCATTTTCCACTTTTTTGTGAATTTTTTCCATTTTCCATTTCGTTTCCCCTAATGCAGCAAAGGAACGCTCAGACGCCCTTGAAAATAAGCTTGAATAAGGTAATCCAGCTCTTTATTTCAACCAAGAGGGAAGGGCCAATGAACGAACAAAGAGGAACGCTCGAAAATATTCTCCGAAGGAACTCAAAGCTGGGATTCGAAAATTCATAGTACAGGTGGAAAAGAGAAACGAGCCAAATGCAGAATCTAGTAAAGTTTAGTTTCTCCAACGCCTGCTCAGCCTACGCACACACCCAAAAGTGTCCGTGTTATAACGACTATATTGTGGCTGCACCATTCACAATGAAGTGTTGGGACGTCTACGATTAGTACGCCTTTGTTGGAGACACCAGGCGTACGAACTCGCACAACCATCCCTCTTTCTTATTACTTTTTTTCGGCCTTATGTTTCTTGAAATCCGCCGATTTTCATCCTTTTTTCTCCATTTTTACAGTATTCTGCACAGTACCTTCTACTACTTCACTTAAGCCTAGTACCTTGAAATTATCGTGAACTATGCCTTTAATAAGGAGCTGAAGCAACAAGAAATTAGGAGTACCTAACTCCATCAGTCTGAACTTCTTCATTTGTCAGGTGAAACTCGTTCATTTGGCCTATAAACACGCGACAAATCTATGCGACGTAGAACGTCAAACACCAATCGGTTTGGATCGACGACGTGTTAAGAAGTATTTGAAATGGTTGAAAGAGGTATGGTGATCCAAAAGGCGATAACTTTCCAAAACTTTTGTATATGCTTGCAGATGATGGCTGGCATGAAAGGCACGGATGAAAATCTTGAGATGACTCTCGACGATCCCATCAATAAGTATCCTTCTTGAAGGCACGGTTCACGGATTAAGGGAAGTAGTGGAAGTTTCGGTGCAGAATACTGTAAAAATGAAGAGAAAAGAGTGAAAATCGGCGGATTTCAAGAAATATAAGGCTGAAAAAAAGTAGTAAGAAAGGGAGTGCGTTGTACGAGATCATATACCTGTAACCGTCTGGATGTCTCCAACATAGGCGTACTGATCGTTGGCGCCCTAACGACTCATTGTGAATAGCGCAGCCAGAACAAGGTCGTTATAACACGGGCACTTTTGGATGTGTACGCAGGCCGAACCAGCGTTGGAGAATCTGAACTCCACTAGATTCAGCATTCGGCTCCCTTCCTCACTTCTCAGATGTACTATGAATGTCCTTCAGAGAATATCTTCGAGCGTTTCTCTTTGTTCATTCATTGACCCTTCCCTCTTGGTTGCGATAGGAAGTTAGATTTCCTTATTAAAGGTTTTCTCAAGGGAGTCTGAGCGTCCCATTGCTACATTGGAGGAAACGAAATGGAAAAATGGAAATGGACCAGAAGGACAAATGGAACTTTAGAATGGCTTGACTGAGAGAATAACCAAAGCATTCCCATAATAGCCGATTAATATCCCAGGCCCTTTTTAGATGATCTTAATTGACGTTAGCTATATGCAACCACTTTAACGCTGTTCACATCCGAATGGTTTCCATGAAAGAGCGTTGTGTTTTGAGAGGAAGTGAGCCCTCGAAGGCATATATAAGCTGTGCTCGGATTCAAATAATGTGTTCTCCATGGTGCCTTCACTCTTGAATGTCAAATCACCGTACAGTTCCTCTTCCTTTTCTCTTTTTGAGTTCCTCTTCTGATAAACTTATAGCGGAGGTAGTGGCAAGTCACTTCACACACACACGATCAGGTGTTCGGATCCCGAATCGATATCGGCCTAGACTAACCAAGCTTTCCACTTCTCCGTGGTAGGCTAACTGATACCAGACACGTCTGGGAGGATAAAAGCACTGACATGTACATCGGCTGCAAGTCGTCGTATAGGCCACATACTCTTCAACATTCTTAATGGCTGCTTTCATAGTCCGCCGGCAGGCTTGCACAAGGCAGTGTTAGGGGGAAGCGGGCGGCAGACGGTCAGTCGAGGGGTTGAAAACAAAGAAGAACAAGATCAAAAACCAAACAACCAGGGACTCATTCACATGGTTTTTGATCTTGTCTCTCCTTCTTTACAGCTCTTCGAGGGGCTGACCGACCTGCCGCAATCCTCCCCCTAGCACTGCCTCGTGCACGGCGGCCGGCGGACTATGAAAGCAGCCAATGGGCGCATCCCTCTGACGGGATTCATTAACGTTCCTAGACTTTGTCCTTTTTATGGCAAACTTTATATTTGAGATCTAGGAGCTGTTCTGAGGTGGACCAGGACTGGTGACTAATATAACAATTTGAAGTTGTGCGAGCTAGATCCTATCGTGGGACGGCACGTTGAGCTTGTCATCGACACAGAACTCTCGGTTGAGGTTGTATTTGATCAAGGGAAACAAGCACTGGAGGTGGATAATGCCATTCTTATTCTACTCTATTGCTCTCGATATAGTAACACAAAAATAGTGCTCAAACAGACGGGGAAGTGGGGGTTGTTATAAAACCAAACGTGGCTCGCTCCTTACTCTTGATACATTCGTTCTCATTGAACGCTATGATCTTCTAAACTGTTTCCTTGCTAGAGGATCATGTGCCAATCTTCTCTCAAGCAGGGAAATTTGGACTCAAAATGGAGGAAGAAAACTAATGGCGAACATGATGGGTCTTGCGGTGGACTTGGCTTATGGCACTTCTCAAAACAGTGGTTACTGTGATCCATTCAGCCAGCTCTATGATTTTACTGTAAATTTTGTAGGTGATATCCTAGCGTTGTCAACACTCCCATTTCTTCAGTGAACCGTTCTTTTACAACTATTTCTGTAACCAGTGAATCTATTATTTTCGTCTGAGGATTTCTGATTAAGGATTCACTTTGTACAGTACAAATTCAGAGTAGTGAAATCTTCAGAAAATGTTGAGGTTTCCAATTCATAAGTGCTATTGAACGAGATGGAGATACCAGTATGAAGCGCACTCGTAGTAAGCGAGTCATGTTGCTTGCTAAATGTCTTGGAAGAAATATGAAATCTTCGACGGGCAATGAAGCCGGCGAACAATAAAATAGGCGATGATTCTATATCTCTTGCAAGATATTCTGTAAGCAACATGACTCATTAACTGCGAGTGCGCTTGATACTGGTATCTCCTTCTCGTTCCTTTGCACTTATGATCGGAAACCTTTTGGAAATCTTGACCCCGTTCACTGTGGCTACAATCAACAGCCAAGAAATAAACTCAATGAATCAAATCAATTCCATTATCAAAATGATGAAGAACGATGTCGTGGGGTAAAGGATCGCATGGAATTCTGTTTTTTTTTGAATTTCACCCGCCCTAATACTTCTCTATTGCGCTTGCTCCACTAACACTAGTTCTTTACAGGTAACAAGGTCAGCAATGGCGCGTTACTTCTCTTTTCCTTTACTACTGGTACGAGGTTTTGTATAGGTTTTGTAGCGAGGATCCTTTACAGGTACTGCAATGATGTGATAGTTGCATTATTCAGATGGCTCTGCTGCTGATTAGTACGGTGATTCCGAGCACTTCTAGCGAGAAAACAAGCGTAGATAAAAAGAAACCGTGAGTTCTTTCGCTATCTATTGTTCTGCTGCAAAAGACTTACTTGGAAAGGCGAAACTTGTGTGATCAAAAGAGAAGTGATTTTGCAGCTCCGTCAAAAAGGTCAAATTACTCAAGCCCAAAGGGGCGAGTGCGAAAACCGGATTACCACGTGTCAAAAGATGGTCCTTCCCAGTGTAAGAATTAACTTTTTCCTGATCAACTCCTAGAAATGCTAACCGCGGTGATTTCAGACCTGGGCGTGGATAAAATCCTCAATGGAGTAGGAACATTGTAGACCGATGGACCGAAGCGTGGTGATTCAACGTCCAGAAGTACTGCACCACTTTTCTCTGGAATCGTTCGGTAGCTACGCTTGTTCCTACTCCGTAATAAAACTATTGACATAGTTAACTTTTATAGGGTGAATTCCAAGCATGATACGAACAAACCCAAAAACGATATATAGGAGAAGTCAGAAAATGTCTAAGCGATCAATAATAATGGGACTCCCATCGAGTGAAGGTCAAATAAAAGCTATGTCGGGGGGTGAAACAACCGATCGGAGCTCACAGAGGGCTTTAGAAAGCAATATCCACTGTATAATTGCTAGATTCCAGAGTAGAATTTGACCAACGGGTCGCCGAGACTTCCCTCTTGCCTTTACAAAGTCAGCATATGAGGCTGACCCTTTTTGGGGAAAATGGTTCATTCCTGACAACAAGATTTCTGAGTAGTGAACACTCCAAGTTGTGGGCACTACAAACTCGATACAAAGCCCTCGTCTTTATATAGGTTGTCGCAAAACTATGGGTGCCAAATTTCAGAAGATTCTAAGGCAAAAATAATCTATCAAATTCACGTTACCTGCTATTAATTAGTTGCGTAAGAACGTTTCCTTGCAATATGCGTGGTTACTGATGTAGAACTCCCAAATCTTTTAGATGGAGGAGGCTCATCCGATGGCTCTTGCAATCCCTGACCCGCGAAAGGTGGAAGGGCATTATGAAATTATTTTGGATTTCCATAATAACCGCATAGAAGGCTATTGAACGACACATAGAAGAAGATTGAATCAGAGGCAATCCAGGAAAGGTAGAAAGGCCAATGTTTCTGAAGATGGGACTATCAAAACGGTCCGTCTGCCAGTTGGTCGGGATCCTGGGTAACTCGTCAAAAGGAAGTCAACGGGCACGGTTTATCCGAGTTGTCGCGATGGAAAAATGTCATGCAGAAGCTTCATTGCCACTCCTATCGCATGCAGAAATTTCGCTTCAACTCCCTGTTCCCTGCAGATCTCATCCCCCACTAAAGTATTCATTAATTGATCCAACCCCCCTTCTCGCCACTTCAGTACCCCGCCACTAGCAGACCTAATCACCCATTCAAATAATTATCATTTGAAAGCTTCCAAATTTCCGCCACTACAGTACACGGCCGCATGCGTATCGAAACACGCCCTGCAACGCAGCTACAAAAAGGCCAACGGAAAAGGAAGAACACCATGGGACCCGTGACGAAAACCTCCCTCCACAACAACTTTCTGCAGTAGGCCTGGCTCTGAGCAGTTTCCTGCAGGGCGTGTTTCGATACGCATGCGGCCGGGTACTGTAATGGCGGGAATTTGGAAGCTTTCAAATAATAATTATTTGAATTGGTGATTAGGTCTGCTGATGGCGAGGTACTGAAGTGGCGAGAAGGGGGGTTGCTTCAATTAATGATTACTTCAGTGGGGAGTAAGATCTACAGGGGACGGAGTAGTGGCGGGAAAGTGGGGCAGTTTGAATGGGAGTTTTGAGACGGTCTGAAGGAGCGGTTTCCATCGTTCATTTATCATGTGGAGGCTGTACATAAGTGCATCTACCTCCTCTGCACTCAACACTCCTCTTTACAGGTTCCATTGAGAATATGACATCGATTTAAGGCAAAATAACGAATTCGATTTTTTTGGCATTCTCCCATTGTTGAAGTAATTTTTCTCCGGAATTTGAGGAGGCGGCAGCGAGGCAATCCACTATTGTAGACTACTCTTTGTGTTCTTCGAGGCTGTTATTGTACACCTTATCAAAGATCAACAGCTCTCCTGGTATGGCTCCAAACTTCGCTTATCGTCACTCTCAAATTACAAAATTATGCTTTTTCCTCCGCTTGAATTTTTGCAATTAAATTGTATACTGTTAGATTCTCCGTGGAAAGTGCTATCTAATAATTGTTTCTTCCCCCAGCGGAAAGGGAAAAAACATTTTTTTTATGATTTGGGCTTGACGAAGTTCGAAGTTTGGGGCCACACCAAGGCAAAAATTTTGATTTGTGATAGGGTGTGCCATTACAGACTTGCAGACAATAAAGAGATGTCTACGACAGTGGAGTGCCTCAACACCATTTCCTCAGGTACATCCTCCCTCCCTATGCCTCCTTTGGCTGGACCCAGTTCAGTTTCTTTCTAGGACCGATGGATGTATGGGGTGTGATGAACTGTGTCTGTCATACTACCGGTGTCTTGAATCGGCCTCCTGCACTCTTTCGAAATTTGAACGCCCCAGGTCAGAATTAGCAATCTCGCGTAGTCCCACTTTTTATGAGCGGAGTCAAATTATGCCACCTCTCATCAGCATTCCCAATTGCCGCCTTCATTCCCAGCAAATTCGAATGCCTCTGGTTCAAACTGCCATCTTTTATGCACCCCCGTTCCTGCCAATCCAGCCATCCGTACTCCTAATAAATTAAACGCTTTGGGTGCATGGAAACAGGATTTGTGAAATCCCGCACGATGTGAGTGAAGTCCGGTTCTGCCATCCAGCAAAAGTGTTCCCATCATGATGCCCGCACTTCTACCAAATTGAACGTCCCAGTCCGCTGGAGGGGGGTTAAGATTGTGAATCGAAAAGTGAGAATAAAGAAAAAATTACTTCAAGTTTGATTCGAATACATATTGGGAGGTTTTCATTTCTTGCCATTTTCTCTAGATAAAGCAGGCGATAATATTGAGCAGGCGAAATGGAAACATTTACGAAAAATTAGTACTCAAACAGCAATGAGAGAAACGGGAATTAAATGTGATAATAGTCGCTAGTTCCAGCATTCATATACTTACAATACCTATGAAAATGTCAATAATGAACACAGTAAAGACATACTGCTTAGACATACTAATATTTGTTCTCTGAATAAAGCGTCCAAATTTTGTAGGAGTACCAGCGGCACCACGGAAACACTTATGCTGAAAGGACCAAGACCGGAACAGGACCGGACTCCGCCCCACAGGGAGGGGTTTCGGCAGAAATACTTGACTCCTGTTCAGCGTTCAAATTTGGTAGGAGTTCAAACGGCAAGATGAAAACACTTATGCTAAGTGACAGGATCAAACTCCGCTCTCCCAGAGGGCTTCCGTGGACTTAGAACGTTCAAGTTTCGTAGGAATGGCGGCAGCATGTGAACACCCACGGTGGATGACGGGACCAGATTCAGCCCACAATGGTACGGTCTGAGCGAATATTCTTAACCCCCCTCCAGTGGACTAGAACGTTCAATTTGGTAGGAGTGCGGGCATCACGATGGGAACACTTTTGCTGAATGGCAGAACCGGACTTCACTCACATCGTGCGGGATTTCACAAATCCTGTTTCCATGCACCCAAAGCGTTTAATTTATAAGGGGTACGGATGGCTGGATTGGCAGGAACGGGGCGTGCATAAAAGATGGCAGTTTGAACCAGAGGCATTCGAATTTGCTGGGAATGAAGGCGGCAATTGGGAATGCTGATGAGAGGTGGCATAATTTGACTCCGCTCATAAAAAGTGGGACTACGCGAGATTGCTAATTCTGACCTGGGGCGTTCAAATTTCGAAAGAGTGCAGGAGGCCGATTCAAGACACCGGTAGTATGACAGACACAGTTCATCACACCCCATACATCCATCGGTCTTAGAAAGAAACTGGACTGGGTCCAGCCAAAGGAGGCATAGGGAGGGAGGATGTACGGGGTGCAATGAAATGAGCGTAGTGGAAACACGCAGTCAATTTGGAATAAGATGGGATGAATCCAACGCACGAAGTGTGTCGCTTAGTGGGTGTTCCGCTGGAAATCAATAGCTCCTCTTTTCTTGGACAAAAGATTTCATACTTTGGATAGTGCAGACAGAGGGTCAACTTTAGCACAAGAAAGCCAACCGTCTAACCGGAAATTCATAACTTCTGCCCACGTGGACCTAGAGAGTTTACATTTGGTGAGAGTACGAGGGGAGCAAGATGGGAATTTTCATGAGGGTGGCAGGACCGAACCCCGCTCACATGGAACGAGGGGTGCGCGATAAAGTTTTAGGCTGCAAATTCATAGCACTTGTTTACGTGGACCTTGAGCGTTCAAATTTGGTAGGATTACATTTTTCGTTTCAACAATGCAACCTTGGCAATAAGTGACGTAGGATCGTGGGTGACAGTGACAGTAACTGATAATAACCGATAAGAGAAGATAAGGGACCTAAGAGACCTACCGATGAAAACCGTAACGTCCTCGGAATTTACCATGCAGCTTTAACCGTTCAGTATGTTTCACTCGATAAGACGGGACGCTTGAATAGGGTGACAAAAGTGAGTGGTAAGTGCAGTGATCGGGACCCATTAGCGGCCACACGATAAGCAAATGAGAATTTTGTTCATTATCATTTGCAACAAAACTTAACTGACCGCCAGTAATTCTGATCTCTTAACTGGTCATATCTCCGTATAGAGAGGAGCCATTGATGACGACAGCTGATAATGGTGCTTTCATCGCTCAAATTATTTGTAGGTACCGTAGCTTCTTTGGATGTCTAACAGTTGATATTTGATGGGAAAAGTAAAGCTTGAAGTTTTTGGCGTTAATCAATCCCGTCTAAGGGATGCGCTCGTACACTCGAATTTCATACAGAATTGTATTGGCGTAATGGGTGCGTATGCGGCCTATACTACGAGAAAATCAACACTTCTAATCGAAAGCGTATCCACCGACTTTCGCTGAATACCATTTGCCCTGTCCTGTGCCGAAGTTCGTGTGTTGGAAACTATTGCTTCGAAGGAGTAGTGGAAAGTCAGCCTATTACTTCAACTTTGTCAAAGAAGGAGGGAAGCCCGGCCTTAGCCGGGTGAACCGACTAGTATACTGTTCACATTTACACAAGTTTGGTATATCTATCTGTTTATCTGTTCCCTTGTCTTTTGGTGCGTATGTTTGTTTTTTTGTCTGTTTGTTTGTCTGTCACCAACTTCAATATTACCGGAAAAATACCTGTAGATGTTGGGAAAATCTACGTAGCTTCAGAAGGTATGGTTAAAAAGTTTTTTTATTATCTTCCTTCCTTCTCTCGGGGGCTCACGTTCTGCTGCATAACGACAGTCCTTCAACAAAAACGATGACACCACCTTTGAGTAAAATATTTCGCTGGTGACACATTTGATCTTATGAATCATTTAGCACCTCTCCTTGAAGCCTCTTAAGCCCATTCTTGGCAACTTTTCAGAAGTCCTCTTTTGCTTGAACTGACCTATGTACACTCTAATTCGGCCGGTGTAGAGCGAGAAACGCTTGCCTTGTATACCGTTTTAGTATACAGAGAACGTGAAAGGAAAAAATCGTCAATAGGATACCCTATCAAATTTCTTATTGTCGGTATACCTATTCAACTCCTTATCCCTAGTAGCTCGTCAGGCCGACGACGATTAAATTGGCTACAAATTCTAGTCCACTATATTCTTCAATGTAATGTTTGTGACCGAATGAAGTGAACGCTCTTGAGTTCCACAAAGCTTCTTAAGGTAAAAGCCTAAAGCTCTTAAGCTATCGATTGGGAACTTCCAGAAATGACACATTTTATTGATGTCTTTAAAAACTTCCAATCTATGCAGTAATCCTTCCCGCTGCTGAGCATACCCGCTGCTGCTTTTATCGTTGGTTCATATCTCTAAGCAAAACAACCGCGAAACGGGCATCTTCGATGGGTTCATCATTCACGCATTCACCGCCTTCTTTCGGGTTTTCAAGGATAGTTTCAAATTTCTCCTTTGCCTTTTCGCATATTTTTGAAATTGGTTCTCAGAAAATCAGCTCGGAAATCTTTCGATCACTGAACGTTCCACTTTCGTTTTTTTTTCATCACTTAGACTGATCCCGTTCTTTTGAAAATAGTAATGTTATTAACAATAGTTCTTCCCGACCTTCAGTTAATGTCCTACCATTAGAATCTCTCGTAAATCAAAAAGGGGAAGTTTCTCAAGTTTTGTTTAACGCTCCCCTCCTCAGTTAAAGCTTTTCAATCTATTCACGGCATGTTAGTTGGAAACGAAAGTGTACGTCAACGCAAGAGTACGTCGTTTCAAACAACGGTTTTTCAAAAATGGACGACAAAATAATAGAAATCAATCACTGGATGAAGGGCACGAAGAGATTTCGGTGGAGCCCGAATAGGGAAAGCACGCGAACGTGAACGTTGAATTTCAACTAGCAGAAGCCATTCACCGATCGTGGAGCTCCGCCACATCGCGATATTACAACAAAATCAACCCTTTCAAAGCCTTCCAATATTGCTAATCAACACTATATCTACAATGCCTTCCGTCGATAGAGCATGTTCGCCTATATTCTCGGATGCTTCGTCCGAGGACCGGGCGTCCTCACCTATCAACATTCCCCACTACGACGCGACAAACTCACGAGTAGACAGGGCATCTTCCTCCGTCAACGTACTCGCAGAGGACATCATGGCCACTTTCCAACAACATTCGGAAAACCTAGCCACGGCCTTCGAGACCCTGTACAACCTGCAGGGGAAAGCCGCCGAATGTATGTGGGCCGCCTGGGGGACCAGGACTTCCACAGAGATGGGACTAGCAAGAAGCAAACAACCACGCAATATTCATAGTGTTGTTCAATAAAGTTTTTTAAAAAGCTGTCAGGTATTAACCTTCAATATTTCAGAAGGAACTTTTTCAACATCCAAACTTTATCTTCACAGTTGATAGTACTTTCTTCAGTGTGGAACGAGCACCACGTCAGCAACAGAGATCTAGGAACGAGTCAACTAACAAAAGCGCATTCTACGACGGGGGATACGATTCCTAACAACAAGTCTTAGCGCCAGCTCTGGATCGACAAATTCTGCAGCTGGATCGTATTAGATCAACCGGCCCCCAACGAGAAAGAGGATAAGGTCGACAGCAACAAAGCGACAATCAAATGAGCAAAAATAAAGTTGTTAAGCCGAATAGACTTCGATAACACAAATTTTCTCTGCAAGCATCCCCAAAAGGCAGACAACGACGCTAAGAAAAACAAAAAACAAAAAAGGAACAACAAAAAGGTAACAACGATCGATCATATCTCGGTTTCTAGGCGAGATGGAGACCTGATTTTTATTGCATTCGATTCAGCGCTTCAAAATACATCCAAATAAATGTAGCACTCAAAACAGTCGGTCTGAAAACCATGTTTTCGTGGGGGGACCGTTTTACACAAAATCGACAATATCTCGGTTTCTAGGCGGGATGGAGACCTGATTTTTTTGCATTCTATTCAGCGTGTCAAAATAAAAAACAAAACAAGAACGGAAAAAGGAGAAAACGTCAACCACATGAAAACAGAGGAAATTCCAAAAAAAACAAAAAAAACCAAACCTTAAAGAAAGAGATTTAGCACTTGCCATGCCATTAAGGTACAAAACGAAACAACAATAAATATAAAGAAAATGAAAGCAAACGTCATCGTAATGAGAAACATGACACGATATGGCGAATGGCGCGACAGAAAACATCCAACAAAAACAAACCAGTTGCAAAAGGATGCAATAGTCAGGGTCGAAGTACAGTACTCGCCGTAAGAACTCGAAAATTTACGAGAATACCGCGAATTCGCGTCTTTTTCGTCTTTTCTTTATAAATCGCTCCAAAATAAGGTAATCGAGGAAAAAAATACTGCTGAACTCGGCCCATCGAGCTCTACAAGTTGATACTCTGAAATGTGAAAAATGCTTCATTTTGGATTGAGCTCCATCCAAAAAGTGATTGCATGCACATAGGGTGCACGCTTTAGTGCTTGTAGGGGTTCTTATTAGTTCCTGAAGATGATCTGTTTAGAAGTTGCTTTGGACTGCGCCGCGTACTCGACTTTACTCAGTACAATGTGAAAATGATTGTTGGTTTTGTTTAGCCTCCATCGTTTCTTTTATAGTTTGAAGGCTGCAGATAAATGCATCTGCGGTCTCTGCACTCAGCACTCCTCTTTACTGGTTCCACAGAGAATATGACATCACTTTACGGCAAAATAACGGAGTCGATTTTTTGGCATTTTCCCATTTTTGAAGGAATTTTTCTACGGATTCTGAGGAAATGGTGTTGAGGCACTCCACTGTCGTAGACATCTCTTTATTGTCTGCAAGTCTGTAATGGCACACCCTATCACAAATCAAAATTTTTGCCTTGGTGTGGCCCCAAACTTCGAACTTCGTCAAGCCCAAATCATAAAAAAAAATGTTTTTTCCCTTTCCGCTGGGGGAAGAAACAATTATTAGATAGCACTTTCCACGGAGAATCTAACAGTATACAATTTAATTGCAAAAATTCAAGCGGAGGAAAAAGCATAATTTTGTAATTTGAGAGTGACGATAAGCGAAGTTTGGAGCCATACCAGGAGAGCTGTTGATCTTTGATAAGGTGTACAATAACAGCCTCGAAGAACACAAAGAGTAGTCTACAATAGTGGATTGCCTCGCTGCCGCCTCCTCAAATTCCGGAGAAAAATTACTTCAACAATGGGAGAATGCCAAAAAAAATCGAATTCGTTATTTTGCCTTAAATCGATGTCATATTCTCAATGGAACCTGTAAAGAGGAGTGTTGAGTGCAGAGGAGGTAGATGCACTTATGTACAGCCTCCACATGATAAATGAACGATGGAAACCGCTCCTTCAGACCGTCTCAAAACTCCCATTCAAACTGCCCCACTTTCCCGCCACTACTCCGTCCCCTGTAGATCTTACTCCCCACTGAAGTAATCATTAATTGAAGCAACCCCCCTTCTCGCCACTTCAGTACCTCGCCATCAGCAGACCTAATCACCAATTCAAATAATTATTATTTGAAAGCTTCCAAATTCCCGCCATTACAGTACCCGGCCGCATGCGTATCGAAACACGCCCTGCAGGAAACTGCTCAGAGCCAGGCCTACTGCAGAAAGTTGTTGTGGAGGGAGGTTTTCGTCACGGGTCCCATGGTGTTCTTCCTTTTCCGTTGGCCTTTTTGTAGCTGCGTTGCAGGGCGTGTTTCGATACGCATGCGGCCGTGTACTGTAGTGGCGGAAATTTGGAAGCTTTCAAATGATAATTATTTGAATGGGTGATTAGGTCTGCTAGTGGCGGGGTACTGAAGTGGCGAGAAGGGGGGTTGGATCAATTAATGAATACTTTAGTGGGGGATGAGATCTGCAGGGAACAGGGAGTTGAAGCGAAATTTCTGCATGCGATAGGAGTGGCAATGAAGCTTCTGCATGACATTTTTCCATCGCGACAACTCGGATAAACCGTGCCCGTTGACTTCCTTTTGACGAGTTACCCAGGATCCCGACCAACTGGCAGACGGACCGTTTTGATAGTCCCATCTTCAGAAACATTGGCCTTTCTACCTTTCCTGGATTGCCTCTGATTCAATCTTCTTCTATGTGTCGTTCAATAGCCTTCTATGCGGTTATTATGGAAATCCAAAATAATTTCATAATGCCCTTCCACCTTTCGCGGGTCAGGGATTGCAAGAGCCATCGGATGAGCCTCCTCCATCTAAAAGATTTGGGAGTTCTACATCAGTAACCACGCATATTGCAAGGAAACGTTCTTACGCAACTAATTAATAGCAGGTAACGTGAATTTGATAGATTATTTTTGCCTTAGAATCTTCTGAAATTTGGCACCCATAGTTTTGCGACAACCTATATAAAGACGAGGGCTTTGTATCGAGTTTGTAGTGCCCACAACTTGGAGTGTTCACTACTCAGAAATCTTGTTGTCAGGAATGAACCATTTTCCCCAAAAAGGGTCAGCCTCATATGCTGACTTTGTAAAGGCAAGAGGGAAGTCTCGGCGACCCGTTGGTCAAATTCTACTCTGGAATCTAGCAATTATACAGTGGATATTGCTTTCTAAAGCCCTCTGTGAGCTCCGATCGGTTGTTTCACCCCCCGACATAGCTTTTATTTGACCTTCACTCGATGGGAGTCCCATTATTATTGATCGCTTAGACATTTTCTGACTTCTCCTATATATCGTTTTTGGGTTTGTTCGTATCATGCTTGGAATTCACCCTATAAAAGTTAACTATGTCAATAGTTTTATTACGGAGTAGGAACAAGCGTAGCTACCGAACGATTCCAGAGAAAAGTGGTGCAGTACTTCTGGACGTTGAATCACCACGCTTCGGTCCATCGGTCTACAATGTTCCTACTCCATTGAGGATTTTATCCACGCCCAGGTCTGAAATCACCGCGGTTAGCATTTCTAGGAGTTGATCAGGAAAAAGTTAATTCTTACACTGGGAAGGACCATCTTTTGACACGTGGTAATCCGGTTTTCGCACTCGCCCCTTTGGGCTTGAGTAATTTGACCTTTTTGACGGAGCTGCAAAATCACTTCTCTTTTGATCACACAAGTTTCGCCTTTCCAAGTAAGTCTTTTGCAGCAGAACAATAGATAGCGAAAGAACTCACGGTTTCTTTTTATCTACGCTTGTTTTCTCGCTAGAAGTGCTCGGAATCACCGTACTAATCAGCAGCAGAGCCATCTGAATAATGCAACTATCACATCATTGCAGTACCTGTAAAGGATCCTCGCTACAAAACCTATACAAAACCTCGTACCAGTAGTAAAGGAAAAGAGAAGTAACGCGCCATTGCTGACCTTGTTACCTGTAAAGAACTAGTGTTAGTGGAGCAAGCGCAATAGAGAAGTATTAGGGCGGGTGAAATTCAAAAAAAACAGAATTCCATGCGATCCTTTACCCCACGACATCGTTCTTCATCATTTTGATAATGGAATTGATTTGATTCATTGAGTTTATTTCTTGGCTGTTGATTGTAGCCACAGTGAACGGGGTCAAGATTTCCAAAAGGTTTCCGATCATAAGTGCAAAGGAACGAGAAGGAGATACCAGTATCAAGCGCACTCGCAGTTAATGAGTCATGTTGCTTACAGAATATCTTGCAAGAGATATAGTATCTTCGCCTATTTTATTGTTCGCCGGCTTCATTGCCCGTCGAAGATTTCATATTTCTTCCAAGACATTTAGCAAGCAACATGACTCGCTTACTACGAGTGCGCTTCATACTGGTATCTCCATCTCGTTCAATAGCACTTATGAATTGGAAACCTCAACATTTTCTGAAGATTTCACTACTCTGAATTTGTACTGTACAAAGTGAATCCTTAATCAGAAATCCTCAGACGAAAATAATAGATTCACTGGTTACAGAAATAGTTGTAAAAGAACGGTTCACTGAAGAAATGGGAGTGTTGACAACGCTAGGATATCACCTACAAAATTTACAGTAAAATCATAGAGCTGGCTGAATGGATCACAGTAACCACTGTTTTGAGAAGTGCCATAAGCCAAGTCCACCGCAAGACCCATCATGTTCGCCATTAGTTTTCTTCCTCCATTTTGAGTCCAAATTTCCCTGCTTGAGAGAAGATTGGCACATGATCCTCTAGCAAGGAAACAGTTTAGAAGATCATAGCGTTCAATGAGAACGAATGTATCAAGAGTAAGGAGCGAGCCACGTTTGGTTTTATAACAACCCCCACTTCCCCGTCTGTTTGAGCACTATTTTTGTGTTACTATATCGAGAGCAATAGAGTAGAATAAGAATGGCATTATCCACCTCCAGTGCTTGTTTCCCTTGATCAAATACAACCTCAACCGAGAGTTCTGTGTCGATGACAAGCTCAACGTGCCGTCCCACGATAGGATCTAGCTCGCACAACTTCAAATTGTTATATTAGTCACCAGTCCTGGTCCACCTCAGAACAGCTCCTAGATCTCAAATATAAAGTTTGCCATAAAAAGGACAAAGTCTAGGAACGTTAATGAATCCCGTCAGAGGGATGCGCCCATTGGCTGCTTTCATAGTCCGCCGGCCGCCGTGCACGAGGCAGTGCTAGGGGGAGGATTGCGGCAGGTCGGTCAGCCCCTCGAAGAGCTGTAAAGAAGGAGAGACAAGATCAAAAACCATGTGAATGAGTCCCTGGTTGTTTGGTTTTTGATCTTGTTCTTCTTTGTTTTCAACCCCTCGACTGACCGTCTGCCGCCCGCTTCCCCCTAACACTGCCTTGTGCAAGCCTCCCGGCGGACTATGAAAGCAGCCATTAAGAATGTTGAAGAGTATGTGGCCTATACGACGACTTGCAGCCGATGTACATGTCAGTGCTTTTATCCTCCCAGACGTGTCTGGTATCAGTTAGCCTACCACGGAGAAGTGGAAAGCTTGGTTAGTCTAGGCCGATATCGATTCGGGATCCGAACACCTGATCGTGTGTGTGTGAAGTGACTTGCCACTACCTCCGCTATAAGTTTATCAGAAGAGGAACTCAAAAAGAGAAAAGGAAGAGGAACTGTACGGTGATTTGACATTCAAGAGTGAAGGCACCATGGAGAACACATTATTTGAATCCGAGCACAGCTTATATATGCCTTCGAGGGCTCACTTCCTCTCAAAACACAACGCTCTTTCATGGAAACCATTCGGATGTGAACAGCGTTAAAGTGGTTGCATATAGCTAACGTCAATTAAGATCATCTAAAAAGGGCCTGGGATATTAATCGGCTATTATGGGAATGCTTTGGTTATTCTCTCAGTCAAGCCATTCTAAAGTTCCATTTGTCCTTCTGGTCCATTTCCATTTTTCCATTTCGTTTCCTCCAATGTAGCAATGGGACGCTCAGACTCCCTTGAGAAAACCTTTAATAAGGAAATCTAACTTCCTATCGCAACCAAGAGGGAAGGGTCAATGAATGAACAAAGAGAAACGCTCGAAGATATTCTCTGAAGGACATTCATAGTACATCTGAGAAGTGAGGAAGGGAGCCGAATGCTGAATCTAGTGGAGTTCAGATTCTCCAACGCTGGTTCGGCCTGCGTACACATCCAAAAGTGCCCGTGTTATAACGACCTTGTTCTGGCTGCGCTATTCACAATGAGTCGTTAGGGCGCCAACGATCAGTACGCCTATGTTGGAGACATCCAGACGGTTACAGGTATATGATCTCGTACAACGCACTCCCTTTCTTACTACTTTTTTTCAGCCTTATATTTCTTGAAATCCGCCGATTTTCACTCTTTTCTCTTCATTTTTACAGTATTCTGCACCGAAACTTCCACTACTTCCCTTAATCCGTGAACCGTGCCTTCAAGAAGGATACTTATTGATGGGATCGTCGAGAGTCATCTCAAGATTTTCATCCGTGCCTTTCATGCCAGCCATCATCTGCAAGCATATACAAAAGTTTTGGAAAGTTATCGCCTTTTGGATCACCATACCTCTTTCAACCATTTCAAATACTTCTTAACACGTCGTCGATCCAAACCGATTGGTGTTTGACGTTCTACGTCGCATAGATTTGTCGCGTGTTTATAGGCCAAATGAACGAGTTTCACCTGACAAATGAAGAAGTTCAGACTGATGGAGTTAGGTACTCCTAATTTCTTGTTGCTTCAGCTCCTTATTAAAGGCATAGTTCACGATAATTTCAAGGTACTAGGCTTAAGTGAAGTAGTGGAAGGTACGGTGCAGAATACTGTAAAAATGGAGAAAAAAGGATGAAAATCGGCGGATTTCAAGAAACATAAGGCCGAAAAAAAGTAATAAGAAAGAGGGATGGTTGTGCGAGTTCGTACGCCTGGTGTCTCCAACAAAGGCGTACTAATCGTAGACGTCCCAACACTTCATTGTGAATGGTGCAGCCACAATATAGTCGTTATAACACGGACACTTTTGGGTGTGTGCGTAGGCTGAGCAGGCGTTGGAGAAACTAAACTTTACTAGATTCTGCATTTGGCTCGTTTCTCTTTTCCACCTGTACTATGAATTTTCGAATCCCAGCTTTGAGTTCCTTCGGAGAATATTTTCGAGCGTTCCTCTTTGTTCGTTCATTGGCCCTTCCCTCTTGGTTGAAATAAAGAGCTGGATTACCTTATTCAAGCTTATTTTCAAGGGCGTCTGAGCGTTCCTTTGCTGCATTAGGGGAAACGAAATGGAAAATGGAAAAAATTCACAAAAAAGTGGAAAATGGAAATGGACCAAATAAACAGATGGAAGTTCAGAATGGCTTGACTGAGAGAATTGCCAAAGCATTCTCATAATAGCCGATTAATATCCCAGGCCTTCTCTAAGTGATCATAATTGACGTTAACCATATGCAACCACTTTCATGCTGTTCACATGCGAATGGATTTCATGAAATAGTGTTGTGTTTTGAGAGGAAGTGACCCCTCGAAGGCATATATAAACTGTGCTTGGACTCAAATAACGTGTTCTCGACGATGCCTCCACTCCTGATTGTCAAATCATAGTCCAGTTCCACTTCCTTTTCTCTTTTTGAGTTCCTTTTCTGTTAAACCTTCAGCGGAGGTGGTCTAGTGGCAAGTGGCGCGCTTCATACACGCATGATCAGGTGTTCTGATCCCGAATCGATATCGGCCTAGACTCACCAGGCTTTCCACCCCTCCGGGGTAGGTTAGTTGATACCAGACACGTCTGGGAGGATAAAAGTACTGACATGTACATCGGCTGCAAGTCGTTGTATAGGCCACATACGCTTCAACACTCCTCTAAGATTCTGAATGGAAGTCGAATGCATGGGCGCATCCCTTTGACGGGATTCTTAAAAGTTCCAAGACTTTGCCTTTTTCTGGCAAACTTTATACTTGAGATCTAGGAGCTGTTCGTTCTGAGGTGGATCAGGACTTGTAGCTAATGTAACAGTTTGAAGTTGAACGAGCTAGATATGTCGTGGGACGCGTACGCAGTGCTCGACATTGAAGAGAACTCTCATTTTAGGCTAGATCTGATCAAGGAAAGCGAGCGCTGGAGATCATTGTTCTTTTCATTTTACTCTATTGATATATTAAATGTATATATATATATATTAAATGTATCGATATATATAATATACATATATTACTCGATATATTAAATGTAGGTATAGTGCTCAAAAAGGCGGGGAAGAGGGAGTTGCTATGAAACCAAAGGTTGCTCGCCTCTTACCCTCAATACGTCTATTCTGATTGAAAGCTATGATTTTCTAAACTGTTTCCTTGCTAGAGGGTCACGTGCTAATCCTTCCTTACGCAGACAAAATTGGACTTATAACGGAAGAACAAAACTAATGGCGAACTCGATGGCGCCTTGCGGTGGACCTGACTTATGGCACTTTTCAAAACAGTAGTTACTGGGGCTCGTACAAACTGGTTTACTGGTTTTTGATCTTGTCTCTCCTTGTTTACAGCTTTTCGAGGGGTGACCGACCGCCTGCCGTCCTCCTCCCCCCTAGCACTGCCTCGTGCACGCCGGCTGGCGGACTATTGAAGCAGCCAGTTTGCGCATCCCTCTGACGGGATTCATTAACGTTCCTAGACTTTGTCCTTTTTATGGCAGACTTTATATTTGAGATCTAGGAGCTGTTCTGAGGTGGACCAGGACTGGTGACTAATGTAACAATTCGAAGTTGTGCGAGTTAGATCCTATCGTGGGACGGCACGTTGAGCTTGTCATCGACACAGAACTCTCGGTTGAGGCTGTATTTGATCAGGGGAAACAAGCACTGAAGATGGATGGTGCCATTCTTATTCCACTCTATTGCTCTCGATATAGTAACACAAACATCGTGCTCAAAAAGACGGGGAAGTGGGGGTTGTTATAAAACCAAACGTGGCTCGCTCCTTACTCTTGATACGTTCATTCTGATTGAACGCTACGATCTCCTAAACTGTTTCCTTGCTAGAGGATCATGTGCCAATCTTTCCTCAGGCAGCGAAATTTGAACTTAAAATGGAAGAACAAAACCAACTGCGAACATGATGACGTCTTGCGGTGAACCTAACTTATGGCACTTTTCAAAACAGTAGTTACTGTGTTCCATTCAGCCAGCTTTATGATTTTACTGAAAATTTTGTAGGTGATATCCTAGCGTTGTCAATACTCCTATTATTTCAATGAACCTTTCTTTCACATCTATTTCTGGAACCAGCGAGCGATCTATTATTTTCGTTTGAAGATTTCTAATTAAAGGCTCACTTCGTGCAGTACAAATTCAAAGTAGTGAAACCTCCAGAAAATGTTAACGTTCGACGGGCAAGGAGCCGGCGAACAAGAAAATTGGCAAATATCCTATATGAGCTCTCCTTGCAAGACATTCAGTAAGCAACATTACCCACTAGCTACGAGTGCGCTTGATACTGGTACTTCTATTTCGTTATAAATCGGAAACCTCGTTGTAAATTTGACACCGCTCTTTGTGGCTAAAATCAACAGCCAAGAGATAAACGCAATGAGTCAAATCTATTCCAATATCAAAATGCCGGAAAACGATGTCGTGGAGTAAAGGATCGCATCGAATTCTGTTTTTGTTTCAATTCCACCCGCCTTAATACTTCTCTATTGCGCTTCCTTCGTAAAATTAGTTCTTTACAGGTAACAAGGTCGGCAATGGCGCGTTACTTTTCTTTTCCATTATTACTGGTACGAGGTTTTGTATAGATTTTGTAGCGAGGATCCTGTACAGGTACTGCAATGATGTGATAGTTGCATTATTCAGATGGCTCTTCTGCTGATTAGCACGGTGATTCCGAGCGCTTCTAGCAAGAAAACAAGCTTGGATAAAAAGAAATCGTGAGTATCTTCCGTAGCGATTGTTCCGTCGCAGAGAAGACTTACTTGGAAACTCAAAATTTGTGTGATTGCTAGAGAAGTGTTTTTGCAGCTCTGTCAAAAAGGTCAAAGGGGCGAGCGCGAAAGCCGGAATACCACGTGTCAAAAGATTCTCTATGCCAGTGTGAGAATCGACTTTCTCCTGATCAACTCCTAGAAATGCTAAGCGCGGTGATTTCAGACCTGGGCGTGGATAAAATCCTCGATGGAGTAGGAACATTGTTGACCGAAGCGTGGTGATTCAACATCAAGAAGTACTGCACCAGTTTTCTCTGGAATCGTCCGGTAGCTGCTTGTTCCTACTCCGTAACAAAACTATTGGAATAGTTAACTTTTATAAGGTGAATTCCAAGCATGATACAAACAAATCCAAAATTTATATTTGGGAAAAAAGTCAGAAAATGTCTCAGCGGTCATGAACAATGGTAGTCCCATGGAGTGATGGTCAAATAAAAACCATGTCAGAAAGTGATAACAGCCAATGGGAGCTGACAGAGGGAATAATGAAACAATATTCACTGTATAATTTCTAGATTCCAATCTAGAACCTAACCAACCGAATCACCGAGCCTTCCTCCTTGACATTACAACACATTGAACATGTTCCTCTACGAAAAAACCAAAGCCATTTTAAATGTAAATTTAATAAAATACAAATATTAACAAAAACCATTGTATTACAAAATCACAAAACAAATAACCACAAAATTATTAAACATAAAGTTCAAAAAGTTGTGTATTGCAAGACTTATCTTCCTCCTAATAGGAATCGCTGACCTGGGTTCTTCTTATTGATGGTAGAACAGCCTTCGTTGTATCCAATACAGGGATAGAGAGAATACATAGGGTCTTCGTGGAATGCAGAAAAGGATAAGTTACAACGCTAACAATGAACATCGGTTACTGAGTGGATCCCTCGAAACGTCAAACGAACATCAGGACGGCCGCCAGCACGATTGTCAGACTTCTTCACGGAAGCTCGCTATGAAAAGTGCTATGTTTCGTGCCGTTCGAGCGATGAGGATCCACTGTACCGCTTGGCTCACGACAGGGACGAATTGAGCCCTTACTTTAGCTTGCTCAGGAAATCGATGATCAACGGGCTACAGGTGTCAAAGGTGATGAGATGACAGAATAGCCCGCATTTCTACTAGCAACACTCATGAAAGAGTGCTATGTATCTATGAATATAATAAAACACTAAACCACAATGCACAGTCGCGACACCTAATCACCATACCAGAAAAGGCTTTAGTCTCAATCATCTGTGCTTTAGTTTGATATTATTGGAAGTCTATAAAGTTCAAATATAGAACCGTTGCTTGATATAGTAACATGACCCCTTCAGCAGAAGGAATGCACAACATTTTCATTTTCATTAAAGTGCATTCTACTTTAGTTTTAGGTCCACTCTACTTTAGTTTTATTTTATATCTTTTCTTTGAATACATGCCCCACCCATAGAAAGCGGAGCATTGTTGAGGTTACGCATGTCCAGCACGTATTAATCTGTTCTTGCATGCATATATCAAGATTCATGGCAAGAATTTATTCTGAAAATGCATTTCGACGTGAAATTCTTTATCACAGATGATACGAGGCCAGACCGACGATCATTCAGTTTATTGGGAGCAATCTTCCCAATGCTGATTAAATTTTCGTTAAACCATCGAAAATCAAACAACCAATCAGTTCGATCAAACAAAACAATATTAAATCAATAGCACATCAAAAAGATAGATGTAGTGATTATCAGAAAAAACGCGATGGGATGGGATTTCGATGCTACAATTGAATTTTATTGGCGGCAGAACATTTCGACTACATCGTCACCGTCAAAGGCTTTCCCGTTACAAACAAAGAAGATATCGTACTCGAACCCCCCACCGCTAAAAAATTGCCAGCGAATCCAATTTCTCACTTCTCTACAACTGAAATTTTTGATTATACGTTATTGTGTATACGTACCTACAAATTTTTCAAGTTTGGGTGAAAATTTAGTTGGAAGGAAGGGAGGGGCACCTTCCTTTTCTAGTACCAAGCACTAGAGCCTGGAGGAAGAGTAACTGGTTTTGCGAGGTGCGAGAACCGTTTTTCCGTCGGGGGTATACACTTTTCACCTGAGCATCAGGAGAGGAGGCGCACCTGAGGTGGGTGAGATGATTTCCTCATGCAAAAAGCTGGCGGAGGGCGATAGAATTGAAGATTCAGTCGACCAACGACCCATATCATTTTGAAATCCAACCGGTAGCGTGCCAAAATATTATTCCTACTGTACCAATTGCGGTGCTCCTTCCCTCTAAAGGCTTGGGAGGAAAACTATTATCTCTTTTGTTGGACATGTTTCTGAGCATTACAGCGCAGAAAAAAGAGCCTGTTACACCTCCTTTCTGCGCTCTGGCGTCCAGTGTTAGAATCAAGTGGTGTCCCTTGACTATTATACATTTTTACCCAAAATTAAAAATATTCACTAGAAAAACTCATGAGGAACTATGGAGAGTGATCATATTGTTTGTTGTGGTAGTGGGTCAGTTCTACGGTTCGGTCAACATGAAATGCCGTCCATTAGTATTAGATCGTCAAGCTTTCCATCATACTAGGTTCGCATTAAAGGCAGAGATCCCGATGAAAACGGTTTCTTAGACATGTAGGAAAAATAGATTTCTTGGACGTTTTTCCTGGATGGATCTCGAAGCAGTAGAGCTAGGACGGAATAATTCTTGAGGCAAGCATTTCTGTGAATGGATCAGCTAATGGCTTCGCGAGAACTTCTTGCAGCACTCCAAATGTTCTGGCCGCATCCGGTCTGGTCCGGGTGTTTTTCCACTTTCCATTTGAACAATGCCTGCATCACTTCTGATTCGAGCACTCTCCATTCTTCTTTTTCGGATCTATCATTGTCACTTTCTGACGAATAAGCTTCTATGTGTACTTTGAAAGAAAGCAAGTTTTAGAATAAGGTACAGAATTGCTCTTCTTCACCTTGTGGTTCCGTATAACAGTGCCATCTTCTTTCGTGAAGGATTCAGGAGCGGTGGTCTTCAGGCGAGTACTTATAATTAATTGTTCTTTTGACGTTTCTCAGCCGCTTCTCTTGCTCTACGTGCAGCATATTCCCGGTAGTATTTTTGACTCTGTATCTTATAACTTTCTTGAGCACTGTACGGGTCACAGGGGTCATGATTTTCCCTAATCCCTTCCGCATGCTAACATCTGCAGAGTGAAATCACTGAACCGCTCACGCGGTTTACTCTGCACACGTTGTGACCCATTTCTTCGGATTGCGGATATAGCGCTCTCATATCTGGCATGGACATTTCCTGATCCTCCAGGAGCAGTTGCTGCTAACGTCTTCAATGTTTCTTTGGAAAGCTCATATCGAATTCGTGTGGAGTGATATGCAGCTGGTCGTATCCGCTCTTCTTTCAGCTTCATTGTTATTGTTACTCGAATTACACGATGATCTGATCCGATGGTAAAGTGTGATTCGCCTATGACGCCAACGTCGCGAAAAAGTCGTGAACAGTTCGTCAGGAAGAAATCAGATTGATGGAACGTCGTTGTAGTATGATACTAGGTCCATCGACGGCCAGACATTTTTGGAAGTATGTGTTAGCCATCGACAGTCGAGCTCTTTCCTGACAGAACTGAGCCAGTGCTTCGATTGTTACGTCCTGGAATTCGTTGTAGCCCGAAAAATTTCTCCAGATGCTCCTCAACCCAGGTGAGCATTGTAATCGCCAGCGCACACAATATAAGTTGTTTTCGGGGGCCTGTTTGTTCCATTTTCAAGCGCATCATAGAATTGTTCTACAGCATCATCACCATAAGCTCCGGTAGGTGCATGCACTGACAGCAACTTCATCGTGCTACCCCATCCAGTTCAAGCACAGGCATCGCGATCCGTTTAGAAAAAAATTAACAATAAATGATCTTCCTTGTCAAATGCGGCGCGACATGAATCCTACTCCTCCAACTTTACCGTTCATTGACCCAGCTCCCACCATGACTTCGTTACCCGTGTGCCACTGCCATGTTCCTGCTTCGAATCTCAGCGTTTCTTGCACACATGCCAAGTCTACCACACATTTGTCTGATTCGGAAATCAACTGATCAACCGTGTAATCACTGACAAGACCTCGAACGTTGATGGTAGCAATGTTCAGAAGACAGCTTGGCAGACCGCTTGCCGTAACATTTCTTCCCCTCTGCCGTTGTCCCCTCTGCCGGGAGGGACGGTAGCTGCACGGGACTGAGGGTACTTTTTGGACAATCTCACTCATGGATGCTGATGTCTTGGACATGCAACACACCGCCTAGCCATGGAGATCCACTGCCGGAAGTGGACTCGTGCAAGAGGCGGCCCGTTTTCAGCCTCACTCGACACGTCGGTGTGCTGGCACCAATGAGTGACCTTATCATGAAGTGAGTTTACACTATCCCACCACTTTGAGGTGACGGGGCTCAGGTGATACATACATACATACATACATACATACATACATACATACATACATACATACACACATACATACATACATACATACATACACACATACATACATACATACATACATACATACACACATACATACATACATACATACTACGCTAAAATAAAGAAACTCAAATCAACCACACGTACTGGGGTCAATTAAGACTAGCCTAAGTTTTGACTCGATGTTTTGTTAACTGCTGTTATATCGCCGCAGTACGCGATGCGAAAGTCTCACAAGGAGTTTGAGCTATGGAGCTAGCTATGTACATACATATATGTAAGCCGTTAGGAAGGCAGGCGAGGTCTCGGTAGTGTGTGGTATAGTGCACGATGCCCGGAAAACAAAAGTACTTGTTGGAGTCCCGTCCGAGGCCGAAGTTTTGCGCACAAATCGCCATCCCTGTGAGACCAGTCTAAGTACTATAGGAGAGATGGTCAAGGCACGAGTTATGCACAGAAATAGCTAGGAATCTGGATTAGCTGCATCGTTTTAACTAGTATACAGGTTTCTGTATGAAACTCCAATCATTTTGCAACCGGTCGGGACGACGTGGCATAAATCACGAACCGATTTGACCAGCGAGTGAATCAACAATGTACAAAACATCGACGTATCTTCCGAAGGGAGAGTATAAATGAGAAGAGAACGGTGGGTGGTCATTTTTTTACGATCACTCGGAAGAAAGAACAGAGGGCAGTCAATGGATGATTCGAAGACCTCCAAAACGGAGAAGACCGAAAAAGCGCTGAAAGAGAAACCAGAAGTGAAGGTAGGAAATTGCAGTCCATCTCTGAGTTGTGAAGCAGTTACATAAACCAAAGAGATACGCTTTCCAAGTTTGTGAAACGGAATCGAATTGTCGGGGAATTGGTTGACCTTTGTACAGCTATGTACTTCGGCGCATCTTTTTCTATGTTGACTGTAATCCATAAACTTGACAAATGAGTGTAATCATGTCCTGAAAGTATTAGGTTGAGTCATAAGTCCTCGGACAAAATGATAGTGATGACTTCTAGCGATCATAACTCTTGAAAGAGGTGACGAAAATGAACGTGTGAGGCATTGTTAGATAGAGTATGGAAAGCTCTTTCAAACGCATGCTGGAAAAGCCACTTAACTGTTTTCTTTCCAGCAACTGTGCCTCATGATTTCAAGCCGTCGCAACTCCACATCCGCAACACCATCATATTAATTTTTTTATCTGGCCATGAACCCGCGGTAATCGATAGAGGTATGAAGGACGTTCACAAGCAGGACGTGTACAATTTACAAGTGGCACCAGAAGTTCGCATCGGGCGACTATTCCGTCGAAAATGAAGACCGTCCGGGACGCTCAGTGAAGTTGGATTTGAAGGTGCTGCGGAGCCAGGTGGAAGCCGATCCGTATCAAACTACTTGTGAACTGGCAGTTACCCTTGGGGAGTCAGTCCACAGTTCTGAGTGAATTGAAGTCAATCGACAAGGTGCGAAAGCTCGGTCCATAGATGCCACATGCTTTGAAGCAGTATGACATAGACCGCCGCGACGACGTTGCACTTTCTCTCCTCACGCTCAAGGGCACCACACGTGGCTCGAGTACCTAGTCACCAGGGGTGCGAAGTCGAACCTCTACTCTAACGTTCACCGGCGTGCTCAATGGATTGGCAAAGGTGCGGATGCAGAAGGCTCCCCCAAACCCAACGTACACGCCAAGGAGGTATGCTCTGATTCTGGTGGAGCGCTCTCCATGTCGAATAATGGGAGCTGCTAGACGAAGGATGCACAGTGACCGCACACGTCTACATTACGCAACTAAGGAATTTGAAGGCGAATCCCGAAGCTACACGTCCACAGCAGCACAAAGTTCACTTCCAGCACGACAACGCTAGCCCACACATTGCAAGAACGACCAAAACTGAACCGACGAATTTCGGCAGGACAAGTTTACCACATCAACCATGTTCCTCAGACTTGGATCCCTCGGATCACCACCTTTTTCCACATCTTCAACGTCATTTGGATGGTCAGGACTTTCAAACCCGCGACGACATCAAAATGGCACTGGAGCAGTTCTCCAAGGGCCAGCTCCCAGCGTTCTGAAGCAAGGGCATTTGCGATCTGCCCAAGCATTGGCAGAAGACCATCGATGCCAATGGGGCATATTTCAAATGATTCGCTACTGTCGTTTAAAAATTGTAAGATAAATATTATCATTGCCAATTTGTCCGAGGACTTATGACTCAACCTAATATTATATTAGTACAACAGTCATTGAAAGCCAAGCCATCATATACTTATCTTTGAATTGAGGGTTGTCGATTTCTGATTGATTAAGATGTTTCTTGAAGGGCGATTTGGAACACCAAACATGGTACCACGGATTTCGGCCTCGGAAAGATGTTGTGTGAGTTACTGCGGGCTATTTGTCTAACTCCTTTAGTGAGTCTGCTGATAAGTTTGCAAAAGTCGGCTTCCAAATTGTTTCTGAATAGAGTAAGTCACTAGCCGAAAACCGATAGCCGCACGAATTTAACAGTAGCCTAGGAACATCTTGACAAGACACAGGCGTCGCTTGAAGTTTAGCTCATCACTTGGTAGAGATGGTCCCATAGTGTAGATGCAATCATAATGTATGTCAATTCGACATATTACTGTGAAGAGCATCGTCTGGCACATGGCGTAATACCCCACCTTCACTGTAGTGGTCCCATTGGAGGAGATAAAAATACATAAATCAGAAAAAATATTATTTTGCCAAGTGCTTCATGATCTAGTGAGTTTCACTGCTGCTTCTAGCGAAACATAAGCAACATGGTATGCTTATCATTCTCTTCAGCTATCATTCACAATACTTTAGACCGTCTGACAGCGCATGCGTATGTAAAATGGACATCTCTTGCCCAGATACTACATCAACAGATACTTCCAAAAGCTTTATAACGGGACAGGCCACTTAACATCGTAGACATCAACACAGTTCTCAAACACAAAGAAAAGTTTCACTACGAAAAGAAGGATTTCTCGACTGAATATCGAACAACCTCTTGATCAATGCCGATTTTCAAGATTTCCAAACCAGGAGCCTTCCTTCTTACCAGTCAGGAAGCAGACTGGAACGTAAACTTTTGGGCAGAACTTGTGTCAGAAACTCGACTGCATCGACGAAAGGATGTTCGTGCAGGAACTTGCATCGACGAAAGGATGTTCCGGAACAAGCATTTTTTCAAAAATAATCAAATCGTCTCCGGAACATACGCGCTGATATCAAACACCTGAGAGAGCTTAGTAGAGATGGCCTACTTTCTAATTTACTACTTTACTACTTTCCAAGCAAAAATTGGCTTAATATCTCTCTCATTTATAAAGCAGAAACTTGGTGTGTCGGTTTGTCGGTTTGTGTGTATGCCGGTATGTCGGTGTGTCGGTATGTCCGTCCGCAAACGTTTGTGATTATGATAAAGGTAGTGATATGGAAAACCCATTCTTCCAACGAAACTCTCACATTTCCCTCTTCACATGCAGTGCCAACCAAATGCGGAATATACAGCTGTTGGTTGGCACATCCTGAATCCGTGCTGTTCATGTTGGATAGTTGGTCGGTGTCTTTCTCGGGTAAACCACCTGGTAAATGACTGAGAGCTTCATACGGATATAGCTTTATACGGATCCCGCAGAATAGAATGGATCGAGCGGGGTAAAGACGCAATCCATTCCATCTATTAACAGTTGCAGTTCAAAAGCACTCTCGTTCACGATGAAACTGGGACACACTCAGTGGTCAGTTCAATGACGAAATGAAATGGGACAATTTGCCCAGCAGATATCTGTTGAACTGAAATTCCAAAAGGATCAGATAATCGTATATAGCGCTCGAAACACGGTTTCAGTGGGTGTCGAGAAAGCAGCTAACTGCTAAACATGAAGGACCAATGAGACCGCTCCGCTCATCTCACGAGTTCGTACTAAGAAGGATGCTGTTACCCACAACATCGGAGAAGGATCTCATCAGCAGGTCAATCATCTTCGCTTTAATGCAAGAGTAGCAGGGGAAAGCTGCCTAGAAACGTTTCCTGAGAAACCCATGAGCAGCAAGCAATAAGAAACTAAGCCCAAGCAAGAAAAACAATGCCGAGATAAGTTGAAGAAAGCCCAAAAAGTGCTCAGTGCTGACTGACGAGGTTCTTTTATTCCTAGGTATAGCACGTACAAATTCATTAATTCGTAAGTAGTGTCCATGTGCGACTGTAGATGAATCTCGGCATTCTTCCTTTAGTTTTGAAGTTAGTTTTTGAGCTCTATAACAGAGATATTAACAAGCTTTATTAGGCTGACGTTTCGGTGCTTTCACCTTCCTCGGAACCTGGAAAGACAAAAGGCATTTGAAAAACCATCCGATCAAGAACTATTTCAATTACAAAAAAGTTCAAAGGGCGCGGACTACTAGGAAGTCTAAAGCTGGTGACTAACCTTTGGGAAAGTCGACCTTTGGGGGTCACCCTAAGCTGGTGTGGCTGCGGTTTGAATAAGGGTGAGCCTCGGGTCAACTTGCTTCAGGGGCCTCCAAGAGGCTGATCACGTAGATCAAGCTCCCTCAAAAGCCACACTAAGCCACTGATCCCTTCCCAATCAACTCCTATCGATTATTGTATAAGCCCCCGACCCCGCCCTAAAATTAACCGGAAGGGAGAGTGCGTGCGGCTACCACACAGCTGGCGCCCTTTGCAGCACTATGTGGGTTTTGACCTACGCTGTCGATCCCCCGCGAGGTCCTCTCGGCTGGTCGGGGTCGGGGGCTTATACAGTAATCGATAGGAGTTGATTGGGAGGGGGTCAGCGGCCCGCTCGGCCTTGTGTGGCTTTTGAGGGAGCTCGATCTACGTGATCAGCCTCTTGGAGGCCCCTGAAGCAAGTTGACCCGAGGCTCACCCAATTTAAACCGCAGCCATACCAGCTTAGGGTCATCGGTGGAGCCCCAAAGGTCGACTTCCCCAAAGGTTAGTTACCAGCTCTCGACTTCCTAGTAGACCACGCCCTTTGAACTTTCTTTGTAGATTGAAATAGTGCTTGATCGGATGGTTCTTCAAATGCCTTTTGTCTTTCCAGGCTCCGAGGAACGTGAAGGCACCGAAACGTCAGCCTAATAAAGCTTGTTAATATCTCGGTTATACAGCTTATAACTCACTTCAAATCTATTAATTCCGCCAGAACATCCGTATTCGGCTCTACACATAACATGTGAGTTATGGCGGATATTTTCCACTCCCTCTCCTAATGCCCGACAAGCTCTTTCGTTCGTCAAGTGTCGTACAGCAAACCAATCCCGAACGGATAAGCGTATCAAAAGAAAACTCACGGTTTGCTAAAATTCCGTCTTCACTTTTCACGAGCTACCTGTTGAGAAGCAAGGTATCCACTTGGAATGGAAGCAGTGGGAAGTTGCTGTATCTGAAGAGGGAAAACGAGAATCGACAGATGACAACAGCCTGACAGATATGCTGTCTGAATTTAGCCTATGGGCTACTCATTCCTTCTCAGTATGCTGGGGAGAACACTGTTGATAGACAAAGAAAAACAGAGTTCCGAAGAGCGTTTAGCAAGAACGATAGCATCTGCACGTTCATCAAACGTTGAGTCGAGAGTCTAGGATGAAGGTTATTAGATGCTGATCCCTCTGAAGAAGTTGTTTGACGTCATTGAGCCTTCGCCGCGTTCTCCTTCCTTCAAGTGGAAAAGTCTCACTGCAAGCACAACCCACCAACCCAGTGAGTCTTGCCTCCCATGACCCTGTATCTGCCATTATCAGCTGTTATCAGATCCCATCACCAACCATCTACGAATGCGTCACATTCCGTTGTCATTCACCATTCTATTGATGATTCACTGCTAACACGAAAGGTGGACCAGGAGGCTATTGACTTCTACGAATCCTTATCAGCCCGTATCACTTGTTATCAGGGACTTTCATCCCCCATTAGTGTTTCTACCCTACCAATCGTACCCGTTTCGATTGTGAACGCCTTGTGGGAGGGAAAGTTGAGTTTCTGCGGTCAAATGCACACACACACACACACACACACACACACACACACACACACACACACACACACACACACACACACACACACACACACACACACACACACACACACACACACACACACACACACACACACACACACACACACACACACACACACACACACACACACACACACACACACACACACACACACACACACACACACACACACACACACACACACACACACACACACACACACACACACACACACACACACACACACACACACACACACACACACACACACACACACACACACACACACACACACACACCACACACACACACACACACACACACACACACACACACACACACACACACACACACACACACACACACACACACACACACACACACCACACACACACACAAACATATGTATAGCACACACACATACATACACATACACACAGCAAATCATATGAAGAAGAATCAGTTGGTTCCCATCGGTCAATTTGAGTCACCACTCAAAGCCTCTAAGGTAGTCTTATCGGTTCAATATTCTGAAGACCAAAATGAATTTATATAGAAGAAAGCTAATTGGATTTGGCTGAGACAAGCGTTTCAAGAGAACAAAGTATGATTTCAGCTCAAACGAATCAAGATTCTCGAAGATCATTCTAAGAAATAAAAGCTTATCATTTAAGGGCATTACTTAAAGAGCCTGGAGACTTTCTCGTTCGCGCTACAGACTCTCGAAATATGCCAGAAATAGTAATTTCAGTATTGAACGACAAAAGAGAGTTGGTAAATTTGACAATAAAGTAAGTTATCAAGCTGGAATGATTAATTTTCAATAGCCACATAAGCTCTTTATTCAGATGTGATAATAACAAGCTATGGCAGCTTGGAGTTCTTCGAAAGAGTACTAAATCTGTGCCACGTTTTGCACAGGTCGCCGAGTTAATTAACTATTATAGGGTAAGCAAGCATTCCTCACATGCAACGAAAGTCATGATCAAGGCTGATATTTCCAACATGGCAATGAAAGCATCCGGTTAGGCGAAATTAACAATATGAACACCTCTTGAAAATCCGCCTCCTACTCCCAACTGTTCATCAAACCGATGAAGCAAATGTACACGCTATACGTTGGATCATCATGATTGCCAATAGAAACTGATATGGCAAGCCACTAGCGAAGGAGTTGAAGAGAAGCTTTCAACCAATGTTGCTGCAAAAAATAAGTTAAGCGTGGTCATCAGGTCTACAGTGCTAGATCACAACTTCCTAGAGCCCACAGGCGAATCTTATGAAGTAATCAGGTAGGATAATGTGAAAAGGAAAGTAAATGTGAGGGAACTCTCAAGCAAGTCATACTCTGAACGTTCATAACATCGTTCGAAAGTGGCCTAATTAAAACTAAGATCAGCTTAGGCAGTACAAAAATGTTTCCAAGCCAGGTTGTCGAGAAAATCGAGAAACCTCAAAAATTGGGATCCTCTGTACGGTTGCAGAACTGTTCAGAGTCCCTTCTAAACGTGCAAGATCGTACTACTTCGGCTTTCGTCTACGGTGCGATCACCGCCACGGATTCCCTTTCCGGAAGTTACCTCTCATTGAAGCACTCCCTGCCGATTCATGTCATTCACCTTTCTCAGGCCAAAAAGCGGAAGTATTGGTTGGGAATAGAGCAATGGGTGGGGAAAGAAGCGACAAAATTTGCTTAGGGTGAATGACATCCTTTAATCCTTTATAGCGCCCTATCTAGACCGTTTTCCGACTTGACAGCGCCACATATGGTATACAAGGGAGCCACAGATTTATCGTAGTGGTATATCTCCTAAACTACGTTTATCACGAACTGTACCTTTATCTGAAAGCTTGTCTCCTTGTAACTGGGAAGAAGATCGTAGGCGGCCCGGGGTGGTATCAGTACATTGTACAGCAACCTTGTAAATTTCGGGATGGTATCGCTGACTACTCGCGGTACATTACGCAACCTCTTTGACGTTCTGTCCGAGTGCATTAAGGATATTGAGGTCATAAGTGGAAACTAATTTTTGGGTATCCATATGTAGAACCCAGTATTGAAAATGAGCCTATTCCCTTAAAAAAAGAATGAGTTCCAGTAAACATTGATGTATAGGACCGTTAGAACAAACAGCTGCAATTCTCCAAGCAAATAAAGTCTTGGAAGTCTTTTGACGTCAATCAGTCTCGTTCAAGGGATGCGCCCCTGCATCCAACTTCCATTTAGAATCGTAGTGGTAGTAGTAGATTCGTAACAATAAATGCGTGTGGGGATCATAGAATGAGTTGCGTTGGCCAGCCAATGTACAAGCAGCTACTTTTGTCCTCCCAGACAAGTCTAGTACCGATAATCCGACTTTGAAGGAATGGAAGGCTTGGTGGCATGTTCGGCTATCAATCCGGAATTTGAATCCATGACCGTGAAACAATGCGCCAGTTGCCACTACACCACCCCTTTCCCGAACTAATAAACTGGCGAAATTATAAAAAACAAGCATCAATCTGTAGTTCCACTGAATGAACATTCGCTTTGGGTGCGTATTTTGAAGAATCGTGGTGCAAGACAGGAAAATCAAGCAGGCTTCGAACTGAGCGAGTTGAGAGCATTCCGATAGCGGAAGGAAAAAAGAAAGATCCTCGAATATGCGACAGCAGAGACATCGGATTAAAGCTCATCTTTATGTGAAAAAATATGCGGGCAGATGTTGCTAGAATCTAAGGATGTGGAAGTCATCTTAGAAAAAAGCCAAAATTTCGTGAAGTGAGTATTTTTTATACAAAGCACGCAAAATAAAGTCTTTACAGGATCATAAACTTCCGGGACACGCTCGATTAACGCATGGAATTACAAGACCTACATGGTTGATTAAACATGAACATGTATCGTTTGATAAAGAAAAGGTTGGCCTCGTTGACACTCACTATTAGGAGCCAAACTGCTTGCTAGATAGGACAAAGGATTAGTAGCATACCCCTCAGGCTAACTGGATGACGTCTGTTCACTATTGTCCCACGTTGCTCCTTCAACTACAATAGCAGTCCCCCCACACAATGCTTCCTGGTTGAAGATCGGGAGATCGTCTATAAGGAAACATTGCATGGGACGTTTGAGTACCCCTGTGGTCTCAAAAACTAAAGCCGTAACGCTGAGCCTCACTCACGTGACTTGCACTGCCATACCGCGGAGTTAGCATCCTGAGTATTCATGGCTGTGGATTGGGCCATGAGCTGCATGAGGAGTTGCATACGTTCTATAGGCGATCTTGGCCATTGTAAAAAGAGAGATATTACAGGATTTACTTGGAAAAGGTAACTTTTGCAACGTCTATAAAGGAATCTTAACAAGAACGCCTGACGAAAAAATTACTGTAGCTGTAAAGGTTTGTTTAGATAGAAATTGAACTTGAATTATTTGTAGTTCAGCAAGAAGGGATCGCGATGGAAAAGGCATCTCCGTAAAGGCATCTTTGGATGTTCTCAGTGATAGTTCTTAGGAGGGAAAAGGGTCAGATTTATATATCGTGTAGCTGAGCATGAGTGCTTATAGAACATACGTGTAAGCTTCAGTAGGTCTGGGTGGTACTCTGTATTTTTCGCAGCATATGCAAGAGGATTCCAGATATGTCATGAAGGATCAGTCTCTAGAGGGTTTCAAGAAACAAAGGAAGCACGAGATCAAATGTTGAGCGAAGCGCAGATGATGAGTTACTACGTCCATAATCATATCATTGAGGTAACAAGCTCTACAACAAATCATAGTATCGAAAAGAACTCACTTTACACTTGAAGGCACAGTTCACAATAATTTCGAGGTATCCCTTTTTAGTCGAAAAGCGGAAGTATAGATTGGGAATAGTTCATTGGTAAGGAACAAAGCGAGGAAATTCGCCAAGTTTCGAGAAAAATAAGGCTCCCTAAAAGTAGGAAAAATAGAGATTTGACGAGATGACCATGACGGAAATAACATAGAAGGGGTATCCAGATGAGATTTCGGTTGTTACAATTGCGCAAAGAGCTGACTACATCAAGCCAGAACTATACAGAACTGCCTTTCACTGCCGCTATAGATCTTGACAAGTTGTTTGAACTCCCTACATGGATTCTCTTGTGATGCGTGCAGCCTCTACAATGCCGGTGAAACTCGTCCGAGGATACACATGAGCCAATCTTTGAGCCTTTAGCACGCCCTAACTAAGCCGTTTTCCGACATGATAGCGCCAGATATGGTATAATAGGGGACCTCAAATTCATCCTATGGGGGAAACCAAGAAAAACTTTTATCGTTAGTTGTGCCTTTGAGAAAGACCCACCTACATTAAGCCAAAAACCAAAAACCTGATTATCTGAATTCGTATAAGAGAGCCTCCGATTCAATAGAATTGAAAAAGTGTAAATGCTTGCATGACAATAAATAATGGCTGTAAAATCAGTGAGAGGAGGGAAAAGGAAAACTGTATTGTAGGATTGTACAGTGAAAATTTGAAAAAAGCAAGTCAGCCTCTGAAACGCGTATTTGTAAGACTCGGAAGTACCATTCATCGAGTCAAAAAAGTGTTAATTGTACAGCCATCTTATGAAGAGTCGGTATCATAAAGGACCGATAAAGGAAATTTGGAAGAGAAAAGAGTAGCAGTTGCGGTCTAAGCGTCGACAGTGGCAGCTTTAGCAACATTCTCCTACCCCAAAATAAAGACGATTCCCCTCGTCTTCCTGATGAAACAGTTACCGTATGTTGAAGGGCGCAGAATAAGTCGTTCGTTCTGAACTTCAACAGTCATGTCTACCTGCTTACCTACCATCCTAGGGAAAATGGATGAGTCGTCCCTCCAGTTCTCATCTCCGACATTCGACACGCAATCACGTTGATGAAGAAGTCGCAGCGTCCGATCCTAGCAGGGTCAAACCAGAAGGTCTGAAAAGTTTGACATGAATCACTGACGTCTAGTTGCAAAACCCTGGCTCGATTCTACACGTGGTACTGTCAAAATGCGAAGTACTCACTCAATGAAAACCAGCAACTGTGTTGCTGTGCATGAAAAGGGGGACATGATCCAGAGTGGCAACTATCTGTCTACTGAACTAATCCTCTAACCTGTACACGATCATCCCCAGCAGAATTGACAGAACACTGACGGAAGGACGGTCACGTAAGCTTCCGGAGGGAGTTCAGTACGATCATCCATACTGTCACACGATTCAGAGAAGTTTCGAAGCACAGAATATAGTTATATCTGACATTCATCACTGTGAAGAAGGTCTTTGATACAGCCAAGATAGAAACGTTGATTCAAGCCGATCCAAGCCTCGGACGACCAGTGTGCCATTATACTCATTATGTGAGAAGGAGCTCTTAATTCCAATCCAACTTTACGACCATCAACAAGCTATTTCGCAAGGAAGTTATAGGTAATTCTCATTGCCTTTCGGCATTATCCTGCACCTTCTGGAATGGGAAGATACGGAAGTGAAGCAAATCATCCCAGCTTTGCGGAAGTAGTCGTGCTCATAGCAGCGAACACCGAACAAGCGGGGTTGCCAAATTCGAAAACGCAAACGATGCTCATGAGAAACTGACTCGTTGCTGTTTCTTTCTTCGGTCGCAAAACTGGACTTCGCGAACTTTTTTTTCGAATATCGTACTCTCCCTTCTTCAGAGAGTTGGACTCTGCGCGGCAGGATGAGAATGCAGTCAGCAAGTATTCAGCCGCAGTGGAAGTGGCATTGGTCGAAGTATCCGAATTCGGAATTACATAAGGAAACTGTAATTCACTGTAGTTCAAGTTGCTCCTAGGAATGAACGCCGTTACCCAAAACTAGGTGGTCTAAACACCTTACGCGAGTTTAGTATGAACGCTGACACCAGTCCGATTGTCAGACTTCATCACCGGTGCCCTTGACAAAAAGGTTGCTCCGCTTTGTGACCCTCAAACGAGGAGGCCACTAAACGTAGCGGCTTACGGGACGAATGGAATCGTCACTAGCACCACCTCGAGCAAAGTGATTATTAATAGAGGTGGTGCAGCTGATCAACAGGATGGTACACAGATAGGCGTATGTCCCACTAAAAACCATAGTGATCAGAAAAACTATTGCATGGGACAAATTGTGGACCTCATGTTGTTCTAAATAGTAAACTTTCACAAAAAAACTGGGCTATTTTCGAGACCTTCGTGGAAACCAATAGGGTAAGCTGGCTCAAAAGAAAGTGAAGGACGAGAGAAATGGATATGAAGAAATAAAAGCTCGCAGTGCACTGTGGCTAACACCAGCTGGACAAAAGCACGCCAACCCGTGAGAGACACCAAATTGATGGCTCTGATCAATAATTAGAGAATAGCCCATGTGATGTTGATCTCCGTGATCTCGAAATCACGGGACCACATCTCTTTTGAGCATACTCCTACTCCAAACTGGTTAGTATGTCTTTGGTAAAGACACCACCATCACAAGTGTGTGGTGCAGTAGGAACGAAACTGTCGCGTCGCGGCAAAAGAGGCAAAATGTAGCAGAATACAGCAGCAAGTAGGAAGTGCAGGATCAAAAGAACTGACAGTAGAATCACGTCAAAAGCAATAATCGCATAGCGATTGATCTGTATGAATAAAGCTGGAACTGTTACAGTGAGGGCGAATGGTCCGCGACAGCCGCGTGCGGCGGATCGATTGCACAAAACCGTTCCTACTGCCCGTCTCCCCCTCTATCACAAGACTGCGCTCAGTTAGGTTCGCGACGTGCAGTGATTTACTTTCATCGAGGGGATAATGACGACACAACCTGACCCATGCCCATCACAATCCTGCATAAATCAGTGCTCAGTTGCCTTTTCAGATGGGCTCTATTTCGGGAGACGGGCGTTAGGAACGATTTTGGGTAATCGATTCGCCGCACGCGGCTGTCGCGGACCACTCATTCGCCGTTATTACAGCTCTAGCGTTCTTCATACGGCTCAATCGATATGCGATCATTATTTTGTGCTTAAATCTACTATTAGTACTTTTGTTCTTGTATTTCTTACCTACTGCTGCATCCTGCTACATTCCTTCGCGCGCGACGCCCCTCTCACCGCGACGCGATCAATCCGTTCCTAACGCACCACACCCCTCGATTTATAATAAGAGATGAAGACAACACGCAAGAAACATTCTACTCTCGAGTATTTGTTTTACTCTATTGACGAAGTACTTTTTATGAGTAGAAACTTACAGATGTTCGGTGTGGCATGCGATCATCCACCTATCCTGATTGTTATGGAGTATTGCCCTGGTGGTGACTTACAAACTCATCTTAGAAAGCAAAAACTTGCGATAGATGTTGGGGAGAGGATCGTCTACACGATAGAGGTAAAATATATGTACGGTACACTGAAGAAACTACGGATGATGAGAAATACTGAACGATTCTAGGCAGCGCGTGGGATGCGATATCTGCACCGGAAAAATTGCATCCATCGAGATCTAGCAGCACGGAATTGCTTGATATCGGCAAAAGGTTATTGAATTGTCATGAATAGTTGTTTTTTTGAGCTCACAAAGAGTGAGAGAAAAAAAGTTCAGTATTTCTGACTTAGAGTGATATAGGGGCTTAGCCTTAGCCTCACCCCCTCCAAGAGTAAATTCAACGATGCTGTGGAAGGATTACTATTCTGGTAACAAGCGCCACCTAATTAAGCTTGCTCTCCCATGTCTATCTTGGCAAAAGTTAGATTCTCTCCCACCAGATTAGGAGAAGATATCGGTGATAAGATTCGTCATATTCAGCTAAACAAGCAAGTGATGCATTCAGAGGGGTTCTGTGCTGCCCCTTCTGAAAATTCGTGAGGTCTTCCGAAATTTCGACCAGAATTTTGTGAAAAGCACTACTATTTTGCATTCTGGGGTTGTTGCTGCCCTCGCCACTCTCTTTGAAATTATCGTGAATTCTGCTTTTAACCAAAATTGCCCCTACCTAGTTTGTGCATGGTCATTGTTGCTCATCATACTCATTAACTCTCCACCACTGACTCTTCATTTTCCGACTCTTTTACGACCGCTTTCTCCACGCCATCCAGCTTGTGAGATATCCTCTAGCCCTTTCGTGTGACGCTTCCCATAGCGCCGCAGTTCTTGCGTAATGCATAGCAGCAGAACCGGGAGTTTGCGACAGTTTCATCCATTGGTCAGCTCGTCGACATGATCTTGGAGCTGTTCCTGAAACCATTTTCCCATGACTGCCGCCTTGGTAAAGTAAGGTACTGTAAGAGGTTGTGCATAAGTCAGTCAGTAATGTTTTCGAACAGTGCTCTAGCGCCAGAATTGATTCTTTCTTGCTTTTCCCTCTCTTTTTCCCTCTAATCGACGCTCAGTTGGTTGCAAGGGAGAGCGATTTCTTATGGATGAGACGATAAAGGGCACGTCTACAAAAAGCAGGAGGTAGGAGTTCGTAAGATTTCGTGGTTTTTTCAGGGAGCATGAAGATCGCAGATTTTGGCTTATCTAAGCTCGTCAACGACTTAGAGAAACATGACAAAGAAGAACCAGATAAAGATGAGCCAAGCCCTCAAATACCTTTAAGGTTGGCAACACCCTAGCGGAGAAAGATTTTCGACATTTATTGAAACTACTATTCTGAAAAGGATCATATCGACTGAAATCAATTGAAATTCCCAAGGTCTGTTGCCTTCATAACTTTCTTAAGATGGATGGCCCCAGAATCGCTCAAACGGCCAATGAAGTTCAGCACTAAGACGGATGTGTGGTCTTTCGCCGTCATGATATATGAGGTTCGTTTTGTTTCACATTGGGACACTGGTTAGGGACAATTTTTGGGACGCCAATGCAGATTTTTTGTGAACCGCTACGGCAGTCAGTGGTCACCTTCCTTCGCGTCCTACAGCTACCTCCTTCTATCTCTAAGATTATAAAAGTAGTAGTAACCATGCAATATGGGTATCATTTCACAAAGCTCCTGCCTGCATATTCTGGATCCCGAAATAGGCAAAGATGCAACGATAGTGCTTAAAGCTCAGTCGACATTCAACTCACGTCTTCAGTTTTTCCAATTATTCAGATTTTCAACTGTGGAATCAAACCTTGGCCAGATGATCCGCCGAAGAAAATTGCCACTATGATTCGTAAATGCAACATGCCCTCGATGCCAGATGGAACTCCTGAAGAAGTGAAACAGCTCACATCACAGATCTGGTGAGGCGGAAAACGTATCAGATTATGAAGTTGTAAAAAAAGGGGTCGGGCTAAAACATCAAGTCGATGATGCTGGATTGAAAGTATCAAAGAAAAAACCAATTGCCGTAGAATGTTAGCCCGAATCTGTTAAAAACTTACTGTCCGACTTGTACTGCCGCCATTCTTGTGCCGTCCGGGGTTTTCAGATAGAACAATAACGTATGAGCTCAGTTTTCTTTTTTGGTTTTTCTTCCTCTTCTCTTCTAAAGGTCCGAACGTTCGTATTCGTTTATTAGAAGCTCTCCGAGCTTCCAGTGTAAGCAGACATTTCAAATGACTTGTTGAGAACTTAAAAAACAATTTCGTGCATACACTTACCCCACAGTTACCGGCTGAGAAAAAGTTCGCTGTCACTCAAGGACTTTATTCAGCAACTTATAGAACTTTCTGGGGTGTTGCTACATTCACGAATCTAATGAGGATTCGTAAAGCATGCCATTTGTGTAGTTCTGTGGTGTAGAAAAACACTCTTCTTGATCTCATAAGGTTAGCGAATTATGGGCAAAACTTCGACCTCGCACGGCACTCGAACCCGCACTTGTGCTATCCGGGCACCGTGCTCTTATCTCTTGTCCCTTAACTCAGTGAAGATACTGCCCGACCGGCTCATCACGTTGTACGTGTGAGCGCTGATAAACTGTGTCATATAAGCCAGGCGAGGGTATGCGAGGTCTCGATAGAGTAATGGATGAGCGCACGAATAGCACAAGTGCATGTTCGAGTCCCGTTGAGGTCAAAGTTTATCCATAACTCGCCAACCTTTGAGACTTTCGCATCGCGTACTGCGGCGAAATAACAGCAGTTAACAAAACATCAAGTCAAACAAGCTCCCTACTTTTCCACGACGTCGGCACTTTGCACTCCGTCAGGTACCGCGTGAAGAGCCTAGACAGACGATACCCGGTGGGAGACTCTTTGAATTTTCTGGTTTGATTCTATCGGGCCGTCCTTCATCGACGTGATGGCTTGTCGAATTTTGGAAGGAAGGAGTGATATATTCGTTTTCCCTGAGATGGTGGGTAGGCACGTGGACGCGGCAGTCGAAGAGATCCGAGTACAAGTCGTAGATTACCTTCTCTATTGCCCTTCGAGGTACAGCATCTGTTCCGTCAAGACGACGAAGAGAATTCACCTTGGTCACGCAATTGGCGAAACTTCGTCGGGCTTTGTGAATGTTCTTTCCGCCCTCGGCGGCTCTCTTTCATATCTTCGGACGTTTGTTGATGATTGCCTCTAGCTCGCGCGATTCCACGCTGGCATTTCAGCTCGAGAGTCTTCGAAGAAAGTCGTCTTTTAGTTTTTTGCAGACTCTTTGCTTTCCTAGCGCTATCATGAAGATGTTCGACGTGCTGGTTGTATTCTTCGTCGATGTTGTCGATAACTGCGTCTTCCCATCCATTCGCAAGGGAAGCCGAGTGGTCCCAGCTGATGGAGATCTTGGGGCTTCGTTTCCTAAACTTCGTAGCTCCCTCTCACTGAGAAGCGGAATCTAGCGCGGAGGGGACGATGCCCGATCACGTGTAAAACTTTGGAACAACAGCGACATCAGCCCAGCAGAACCTCCGATTGAAGATGATGTGGTCTATTTATTGTCGAAACTGCCCACCAGGTGACTCCCATGTCCACCTCAAATGAGACGGCTTTTGGAATTGCGAGTTACTATGGATGGTGTGAGTCGACATAATAAACTCGGATAGTCTTTTATTCTGCTCATACCATTGCACTCCGTGTGTGCCGATGCGGAGCTCTTCAGCTTAGGTTCCGAAAGATGCAACGCGGAATTCTAAACCCCGTCAACGAACAAAGGTCAACGACGCTGTCACACATGCCAGGGAATTCAGATCATATGAGCAAGATACGTCATGAGCTCGTGTTTACCATCAGGATGGTACCCCGGTCCTTCAGAAGGTCAAAGAAACACTAGGACTGCCGTCAACTTAACCTCCGGAGTTGCTCAAGCACATAAAACACAAAGCGTTCAGAGGGACGATCCATAATGGAATGGACCGTAACAACACAAAAGGACCTGAACTGATGAAGCTCAGGTGATGACGCTACGTCAGAGGCATTGAAGAACAAGCCAATCTATGTTATACGCAGAGATGACTAGCTGCAAAGCACTCTATTTGAATTTTCTGGAGAGAATAAACAATCGACTGATTACTAATCATTTGAGAAATTCATCAGTGAACACTCAAAAATCAAAATTCGATACATAAATGAAAAAGTGAGCATTAGTGAGGGAAGCATAATAGTACCAGTAGCATTTTCGACTCTGAAAATAATTCTAGGAAACTTTTCCAATTCACTTAAGAAAGCTCAAATCTGAACTATCGCTTAATTCAGGGTGGTAGATCCAGCAGCGCGTCCAACGATGGCACAGGTGTGCACGATACTATATAGCATAATGAAAAAATACAGGCCACCACCAGCAGAAAGATTCGCTCTAAACTCAATACCTGGAGTAACAAGAGCTGCAGCTGATGCACCGATGACGGTTCGTGAGGATCATTTTTTCAAACTGTTTTGCCAGATAAGTCAGATATGTTGAACTCTAATCCTCAGCTATATCAATGCGCTTACGCTAACCTACTAGGTCGTTTAAAAATTTTCTGAAGGAAGTTTTACAAAGGCCCAGATTTTTCGTAAATTCCTCTAGTTCTTACGAAATCGCTTTTCAAGAACTCTACCCACCTTTATGGGCATATCACATATGGCTCCAATTTCCTTGTTTATCCGACAGTTATTTGACCCTATAACGACCTAGCCGTTCCCTTACACTATCAGTCTGGTGCTGAAGAGCACTGAAAGTTGTCCCAAATTCTTGATCTTGACCCCCCTTGTAAGCAATTTTATGAACGCCTAGTTCGCATCACGCCTACCCATCAAAGCACGAAACAAAAATGTCGAAGATGTACTTCGATCTGAGAGTCGATCTGAGAGCGACTGTGATATTTTAGTCTCCAGATATGCGCAGACGAGTGAGCAGTCCTTCTATATATTTTCACGGAAACTTCCAGAATAATTCAAAAGTTTTAGCCGATACCTTGCCAGACCTTATTACAATAGTACCTAACCCTCTTTCCTTGATAAAGGCGGAATGTCGTTAATAGAAATTTCACCTTTTAACTTCCGATTTCAAAGTGGAATATCAATCGTTACTTTTGTTCTGCTGTTAAGAAGAACCCTTCAGAAGTACAAGGTTGTGACATTACCACTTATAGATAATCGAACTGTGACCAGGAAGGGGGGGGGGGGGGTACGGAACATTCTCCCAGAACTGGTGAACGCGGCAAATGGCGCGTCGAGATTCGTGGCTTTTAGGACGACTTTGGCACCTATCATTGGGGAACAAACTTGATATAGAGTACATTAGTATGGTCAGATGATCATACCTATCAGCTCTACTTCAAATTTGGGCCCCAATGATAGGCGCTAAAGTCGGTTACATCGCTACAAATTTCGCCGCGCGTCTTGCCGCGTCCATCCTGTTCTGGGTGAATGTACCCACACCCGTGATCAAGAGGGGAGGTTCAAATGTGGATCGTCAACCCAGCTTGTTCGCGCAGCCTAATACCTTCTACATCTCGCTGTCACACTCACCACTCACAAGATATTACGATGCGACAACACAGCAGTCACTGGGAGTAACTCACAAATAAGTTTAGGGAGTTCAAACGTTCCCTACCTAGTTTACTCACGAGTACACGGTTCTTATAACTAGCACTGAGGCTGAAACCACATTCGCTGTTGGTAGGATGAATTCTGCGACATCGAATTATCAGCCTTGAGTGTTAGCCTTGAACTGACCACTGACCTCATCCATTCATTTAGAGTTATGTGACAGAGCGAGACTTCTTCAATGAAATTTTCAAATATGCGTAATCTTTTACAACTTGCTAATGAGTAAAGTGTTTCAGATAGAAGAGACTGGTGACAACACCGAAGAAGATATGTATTTGAAGCCTCTAAGTTCCTTGGAAAGGTATGAAGCATGCAGCTACGGTGAAGTTATGTCCATTTTCGGGGTGCCCGAGAAGAGAGAAAATAAAGTTTGAACGTCTTTAACCTAATTAATCACATGACATATTCATGTTTTCCTATTCGAAAAAGAATCGGATTGTATGTATAGAAAGTATATGTTTATGTATAGAACACTGAAACAAATCCGGCTCTTACTTTGATTCTTTGAGGGCAAGATTACTTCTCGTAAGGAGACAGTCAGAATCGCTGACCGACAACTAGGAAGTGGATATGGCTACCACTCCTTTCACAATTCGACCGCACTAGAAATTGTTTTTTTCAAGTCTCAACTATGAAATGTCTGACGTCATGTGCATTTCACAGTTTTATATCTCGCATTGAAACTGCTTGTACAGCGCTCTCACTCAAACGATATAGTTTATCACCATTCTGAATAGGGGAAAGAAGGTTTCGACTTATAAATCCAGCAAGCTACAATCAGTCCCGATATTTTGCCTAGTAGCGAGCGATTTGCCCCTCAACTAAACAGGTCACTAGTTTAGTCACTGTCTATACTACTTTTTCTGCCTGTAATTGATTCTATAAGCTTCTCCATCGGAAATCTCCAACAGAATGTAACTCAAGATCCCAGCGTTTAAAAGGCATCCATTAGACGGTTGGCCCCTTCCATTCTGGTACGGGACATAGGCTGTTGAGATAGATGCTGAGAGTTTTCTGAAACTGTACCAATCTCCAAATTAAGTGCTCAACGACCTACGAAATCTGCTCTTGAGTCTACCTCGAAGTTCACTGGCGTAACTGGAGCTTGAGTAAAGGTTCGCAGCTTTATGACCCTCCAGTATAACATAACGCTCAGTATGAAACACTTCTGTGATTTCTCTGAATGCGACAAAGCAATACATCAGCAGAGTCCTGCTCTTTTGAACGACGACCTACTTCATGTAGATGGAATTAGGTCAAGAATTAAGGCTGAGATATCGACCGAAGAGTTGAACATTAACTGAGTTAAGCAGCGCTTTATGCTAACGGATGTTGTTAACAAGTCTACAGCCTTGAAAGCCACAGTTTGCCGCCTCCATAGTGGACGACAGAACTCATCGGCACAACAGTGCAAGGTGTGAGATGCGTGCACCACTATCAATATGGTCTGAATGTGATGTGTAATGACCGACGGGTTACGTAATGTTCCAAGAGCTCTATACAACTCGATACAAACAAGTAAATAACCAAAACATAATCATTTTCAGATCAAATGTTCGTCTTCTCCTGAAAAATAGAGATATTCGTAAAGTCGCTTTTCTTTAGGAATACAAGAGATGACACGCACCACACTATGCAGGATAAAACGTAAGTATTACTGTCTTTGAAACAGTTCATTGTTTTCCTACCTCAACGATGGTTTCCTTAGCTTGAGCTTCCCCACAGAAGGTTCGTGAAGATTAGCTGTGACAACCTGGTCCTTTGGCTCTTGAATAGCCCCTAAGATAAAAAAATTCTAAAGATTATTATAGTACCTTATGAAACATACAGATGACAAATGATGATTTCAGAGAAGATTCCACAAAAGTTCGCACTGGATACCGTCAGCTGAAAAGCAGGTCTAAGCGTTGAGTGATGATCCCGATTGTTCCAGTTTTACGCCATTCAGCAACAATGATAACAATCCTCGCAATCATGTTATACAAAAGACACAGCGTATGAACTAGCTTTTGATGTGAAATCATAAAGATAAATAAATATAATCGATTTTCCTTGGTGATATACTGGAGATACTATTTGTTCATTGACGTGGCTAGTCTTTCGGCTAGGGAAGGTATTCTTCATGCCATATTTTCACACACATTTATTTACTTATTTATTTATTCATATACAACCCAAGGATGTGCCCCTTAACCGCACAAAAGGAGAAGTTGGAACTTGGAAAGTAAAGTAAACTGCCTATAAGCAAGGAATAAGGGGAGTGCATCTTAACAAAACAAGATTGAAAGATTAAAATTAGATCATCGTTAAGTTAAGGAAAAAGATCAGCACGCTGAGAGATTGACGGAAAAAAGAGAGGAACTAGTGCTTTTCATCGTAAGAACGATGAGATTGTCTACCCTCCCCCCCCCCCCCCTGTCAAGCAGATGAAAGGATCCTTCGCAAGGTATGGTCCTCGGTCCAGAACGCAAAGAGACAGAATCAACTAGGCTTACCGTCAACTTAGTCCGTAATGAACCTCGGACGAGCAGAGTAACAGGACCTCAAACGAATGGGTTTTTCAAAACGAAGTATCCTGAAACAACTAGAACTCACAACTGAAGCACACAGCACGACGAAGCCATTTATGCTCTCTATATCGCTACCCACCTGCTTCAGTAGAGAAAAAGTGGAAGGAGGTAATATATAGCGAAGTAGAACTGGTAATCAGATAGTCGCACCTATGAAGAAGACATAGAAGCCCTGGAGGGTACTTAATTTGATATTTTTCCGGGCTTCATCCCTGTACATGGAGGCATGCTTTTGTCCCTCTCTAAGTAATGAAGTTTCCAGTTCAAGACCCAGGCAATTATAAACATACCAGTTGGGCTACGCACGCTAATGCGTGCACCACATGCCCACTATGTACCGCTTACCTACGACTTGTAACAACGATAAATGAATTGAACTTTCATCTCTTCATAGTAAAGAAACTTTAAGAAAGCCTTATCACTGCGCTTACCGCTTCTCTCTTTCTCTGGAACAAATGATCTTCTCGGAACATGAAATTCTATGGATGAGTAAAAGGGCATGCAAATAATATTCGAGATGCGCCGATGTCTATGCCTTTTCGATCTGTCGCTGTTCATCTCAAAAATACCATAAAATAGTCATCCAAAGCCTTGATTGTTACTCACAAATGTTGTCGAGTCATAATAATACCATTATCAAATGTCTTCATGAATGTAGCTCCTTTTCTCTACAGTTACATCATTAAATGAGAATCCAAGATTATTAGGGGTCGGGTAAGGTTTGCCATGTATCATATCGAAGCATGGATAGAGAGACGAAGGCGCTAGGATTGAATTAGTGATCGGATCTTGTTCTCTAGGGTCTCCTCTATCGTCAAAGTTTCCATCCTGCCTCCTCTTTTCCTATTGATTTTACTCTTCAAGTCCACTTGCTAAGGAAATATGGATTTTCACTCGGACATTTATTTCACGCACACACCGCCTCCTATGAACGGAGCCCGGTCCTCCCACCTACCATAAGCGTCCCTATCATGCCGCCTATACTCCAGCCAAGTTTGAACGTCCTAGGACCAAACTAGTATTTTGGCGCAAATCCCGCCCCTGTAGACACGGTCCGGTCCTGCCACCCGCCATCAATTTTCTCACCCTGCCGCCTGTGCTCCTTCCAAACTTGAACTTTCTAGGTCCACGGGGACAGGAGTTATGAATTTTCGTGCAAACAAACAAGCAGACAGAGAGACAGACGTGAGCGCTTTATATATAACCAGTTGGGTTATGCACGCTAACGCCCGCGTCACATTAATTGATCAATCAACTTATCTGGATACGCAGTGCTGCGATTATTTAGTCAAAAGCAGCACTCGACATAGAAGTTACTTTAATGATTGGCTCACAGAACTTTACTCTGTAGGAAGGTAAAGGAGCTCATTCTATGGCTGCTAACAGTTGAATGTGCACACCATCTTCATGAGCAAGGTTTCAAAAAAATGCCCAGGGACTGTTTAAACCTCAAGGAGAAGCAGACTGCAATAGCAGGTGGCTACTATCTAATGGAACTTTTTCTTTGAGGATATGACATTGATAGAGGCTTCCAGATTGTTGGCGGTCGGATAGGTTCTGCTATGAATGATATCAAAACAGAGAGAAACCTTGATCCTCCACAGAATCGCGAACTTCGCTGGGTAGCGGTAGTAAGCAAGAAGTGAATCAAATTTCATAATGATTTATTTTATTTCATAATTTCACGGTCCCTATCACTGCACTTAACCTTCTTGTCGAGTGAAAAAAAAATCGAAGCTAGATCGTGAATAATAAAGGCGTTAGGATCTAATCGGTGACTGGATCTTGCTCTCTAACGCCTCTTCCATCGTCAGTGTTCTCAATCTGCCTCCTCTACTCCTGAAGGTTTTGTTCTCCAAGTCTACGGGATCCGGAACTATGGGTTTTCACTCGAACATTTATTTCGAGCACACCCCGCCTCCTGTGGACTGGGTCCGGTCCTCTCATCTACCATAGGTCTCCCCATCCCACCGCCTATACTCCACCAAGTTTGAACACCCTAGAGCCAAACTAATAATTTTGGCGCAAATCCCGCCCCATCTAGACCTGCCACCCGCCATAAATGTTCTCATCCTGCCTACAATGATCCTGCTAAATTTAAGCGTTCTAGGTCCACGTAAGCAGGAGTTATGAATTTCCGTGCAAACAAACAGCAAACAGACAGACAGACAGACGCGAGCGCTTTATATATAGTTAGATAAGGAACGGTCTAACATCATTGCTTTGCAGGGTAATCGGTAATTTCGTACATATATAATTCGCTATAAGTGTGTCGGTCGGTTTGTGTATTTGACTGGAAAAGAGCGTTCAAATTTGGTAGGGTTGAAGCTTTTCTTATTAACAGTGGAAGCTTGGCATTTCAATAAGTGATGTAGGATATGACGAGATCGTGGGTACTTAGTGACAGGAACCGATAACAAGTGACAAGAGAAAATAAGTGATCTAAGAGAGCAAGAGCCACCTACCGATTGAAATTCTAAACTCATCAGTATTCACGATGTAGCTTCGACTATTCAGTTTCATTCGATAAGACGGGATGGTGGGGCAGGGTGAAAAAAATGAATGATAAGTGCAGTGATGAAGACCCATTAGCGGTACTACTATAAGCAGATGAGAATTTTGTTCGTTTCTTGCTCTTGGATTACTACCGCTACCCAGCAAGGTTTGTGACTCAATGAACGATCCTCTTTGTTCAACTTGAATTGTGGCAAAACTTAATCGACCTGTGTCAAATTCTATGTACAGGAATATATTATATTATTTGTTTCGAAGAGGATGTGGACAGTTAGCCGATTTCTAAAACTTAGCCGCAGAAGTAGGGAAGCCCTGCGTTAGCCAGGCTAACCTACTGCATTGAATAAGACGTTTAGTAATTAATCGTATTCCGCCTACCTCCAAGAATGGTTCGTGAAAGAGTACTTCCACGGAAACGTTATGCTAGAATCTCTTAATGATTTCGTTGCTCGATTCCAAAGAAAATGTTGGCGTTCTTTGCTTAGATTCCTAGAAGGTTTTTGACGAGGTCACCCCGAACTTTTGCTCCATAGCTTTACTCCGTAGCTTTACTTATACAGGTAATTACCCTTGAATAATCAGTTGACTTAACAATACTTCCCATAAAAGAGCCTTTCAAGTACTAGTAAATGATGTCTCTCTAGTATTCGAAACGCCCCTCCGGAGTACCCCTCCGGAGTACCTCGTGACTACTTTTGTCATAGCTGTTAATGTATATGACCTACCGAATGTTGTTGGAAGAGAAACAGATAAAGATAAGATGTTCGAGGATTAGAAAAACCAGCCGGGCTTCCCTCCAATATTGTCAAAGGGGTAGTAATCTGTGATCCCTCAAATCATTCTTTGAAACTAATAATATTTTCCTGTACAACAAGTTTGGCACAGGACTAACAGGGCAGAGCAAATGGTATTCTACTGCCCTCAACATTCACTTTTGTCACCCTACTCTACCTTTACCTGTTTGATTGTGAATATCAAAGCCGTTAAGATAATATCAAGATTAGTGAGTGGCTCTTGCCCTTCAAGGCCACTTATCAGCTCCTATCAGTTGTTATCAGCTCCTCTCACAGGAGACCGACGACCACGTCACACCCTACATCATCCATTAAAATGTAATGCTCCACTGTTGATCCGAAGGGGATTACAAACCTATGGCTCCAACCTCATAGGTTCTTCGCCAGCCCTTGCCGGTTTGTTATCCGTCTTTATAACCCATCACCTTCGGTCCCCTTACATCCCACACAACCTACTAAAGTTCGCCATTGTTAACCCATAGGCGACCATGCAGCCCACATGTGGACTGCAGTTGTATTTTTTGTTTTATTCATCTGAATTTCCATTTTCTTTCAATTCTTCTTCTCAAAACATTGCATCAGGCCTAAATGAAACTACGTACAGCGTGGTCCTAGAAATCTTCTGATTTTGCAATTGTAAAGGCTTTTTTTCAAAGAGTACATTACCTTGGTGAATTTTTCATTCTTTGAGCAACTTCAAAAAATGAGATATTTTGAAAAGACGGTCGTCGTTAGTATGACCAAATGCAAAGCACTAAAGATTCCCCGAAACCATTTTCCTGGCGATGACTAACAAATTGGCGATCGCGCCTTTTACATTGTCCTTACATTAACTTTTAATTTCTCTTATAACTGTAGTTGGAAGTGGAAGATTCCTGGACCACTATGCCTCAAGATACTCTAGAAGGTTGTGAGCTCAGCTGATACTTGAAAACATGAAAAGATTATAAGAACGCTTGATGAATAATATACCACAAGTAAGTACCACAGGAGCACGATATTGGAGTGGCCCGCCGGCGGGCCACGTGGCCGTCAATGGGTTAATATGAAAGACGTCGTAAACCTAATGGCTCTAGCCTTTTAAGGCTCATCATCAGTCTCTGACAGTCATATCAATCTTATCACTGAACAGCTACGGTCTCTTCTTAATCCGCATCCCTTACTAAAGTGCCACCACTTACACGAGGGAGGTGACGGATTGCGGCTTCCGCCTTTTGAAGCTCTGTATAAGCTCCTTTTGATGGTTCTCACCTCTTATTGCACATTACAGTGTTCCCATCCTGCCTCCTCTACTCCTATAAAAATTAAGTTCTAGGTCAACGTGAACAGGAGTCATGAATTTTCGGTCAAACACACACCGACACACACACACAAACACAAACACACCGACAAACCAACAGACACAGTTAGCGAATTATATATAGTAGCATAGTAGGATTTTTGGGAGGATCGCAGTCAATGAGCGCAACCATTCCTTGCAACGCATCTCAGATGCCGTTGTTCAATAATCTATTATAGTTCAAGGCTTCCTCCATATTCCTAGGCAAATCTAAAGTTCTCCATCTCGGCGGAGTAGTCCTCGCGGTCACTACTTCTATCCGGCTCTTCTGTTGATAGGGCCGATACCGTCAATGATCTTGACCTTTCGTTGAAAACTTTCCATCGAAAAACACTGTTGTTTATTGCGCGCAAAGTTCATCGGCGGCTCCACCTTTTATTTAAATATTAAAAGACATTGCAAGAACTATATTTGAGCATGATACCTATGTTTTTCTCCGAAAAAGAAGGCATTAGTGCGTGAGATTGAGAAGGTACAAAACAGCTTCTCTAGAAAGGTTTTTGTTCGTGTTTTGGGATTTACCTATAGAAGCAGTCCGCGCAGCGTGATCAGGAATAAGTTGCTCAATAAGGTGCTTCTCTCTCTTGTCTTGAGAAGTAGAAGGAACGACCTAAATATGGTTTTAAACAAAGGCTTGTCAGTCCTCAACCCAGCGATCTCTTCCACTTGGTTGCTTGTTCCACCAAAACCCATAAACTCAAAATTATTCTCTCTTGGTCAAGTTCTTTTCTTGGGCGGGTCTCTTCACACTCCGCTCCAGATTAGAACATTCTAAAACGAGTAGAAGACTGTGATTCCGACTTTCCCATGTTTCAGAAATCTGTCACCTCGTCACTCTCATCAAAACTTCTGAAACTATACTACCTCTAATGTTGCTGTTTGCGTTCAATTTTGCATACTGAATTTCTATTATGTGCTTTTATTGCATCATGCTTCCAATGTTTACTTCTAGTTACATGTATTATCGACGTAATAAATATTATATTATACTGCATAAACTACGACATTACAGATAGTCGGCGTTGATGACGGAGAGATCCTGGTCGTGAAGTTGTCTACATTGAGTCTTGTGATGGTGTGGATGTGATCGATTGTACTGGACCTACTTCGGAACTCTACTTGCTGGTACGGCTGTCCTTCATTTCTTACTTTATCAATCTCAGTCACGATGGCTCTGACTCTTAAAAGTTTGTAAATTACAGACAGCAGGCACACTGGGCGATAGACGCCAATGTCAATGTCGTCTGAACTTCCTTTCTTATACAGCAACACAGTCTCGAAAATTTTTGAGACGGGGGTACGTCGTATTCCGGCAAAATCACGTAAAGCTCACAATGTTTGACTGGAGGGAAGCTATTCCGATGTCCTAGTTGGGTCCTATCCAAAACGAGTGCGTACGATTCCTGATCGGTGTGATGGCATGCTGAACTGTAGAAGGAAGAACTGAAGGGACGACATATCCGTCTTGCTTAAGATGGAAGGTAGGCAGGAAGAAAAGGCGTCGAAGAAATCAGATTAGAAGTCGTAGATGACCTTCTCTATTGCCCTCCAAAGCTCAGTAACTGTTCCTTCAAGCTGACAAAGAGAAGTCATCATGAACTTGTACTTGGCGAAGCTCCGTCGGACTTTGTTAATGCTCTTTTCGGCCTAAGCGGCTTCGCCATCCATAACTACTGTTGCTCTTCTCTCCTCCACATCTTCCTTTATCACCTTTCTGCATAGCTTCAGAAGTTCGGACGTTTGTTGATGATTACCTGCAGCTCGCGCCATTCCACACTGACGTATCAGCTCGAGAGTTTCCGAAGAGAGTTGCCTCTTGGCTACATGTAGACTCTGCGTTCCTAGCACTATCAGGAAGATGTTTCACGAGCCGCTTGTACTCCTCATCGATGTTGTCGATATACTCCCAGAGAAAAGCAAGTTACTGACAATCTTGGGGCTTCGTTGCCTGCCTGCCAAGTTTGCAGCTCTTCATTCAGCACTGAAAAACAAAATCTAACGCGAACAAGACAATGGTCGGGTTCCATGTAGAACTTCGGAACAAACCTCAGTCAGGCGAAAGCTGAGATTGAAGATGATGTGACCTATTTCATTGCGAAACTGTCTATCTATGCCTATCTGCATTACTTCCCTTTTTAAAGGCACCATTCACAAAAAGTTAGGGTACCCTTTTTTGACGGGAATTGATAGAACTACTCTAGAATGAAGCGATAACAACGAAAAAAGCGCAAAAAACGATGAACAAAAAGAATTACAAAGGGCCAAAAAAAAAGAGCTGGAAAGGGGGTTGGACGAGTTTCACATTGAAAGAGCGTCGGTTAGAGACGATCGGTGTCGCGTTAGACGAGTGTCGAGACGTCACAGTGTCATGTAATCGCGTCAGGACCCACCCTGAATTGCAAATTGGCAAATTGCCAGAGACGCAATGCAATAGCAGACAACACATTGCGTCTCTGGCAATTTGCCAATTTGCAATTCAGGGTGGGTCCTGACGCGATTACATGACACTGTGTCGTCTCGACACTCGTCTAAGGTGATCGGTCGAGGGGCGGAGATGCGAATTACGACAACAACGGGCCCGCCTTTATGCCCTGGACGTCGAAATAGCGGGAGTGAGAAGGACCCTTCTACAACCCATGGGGGCCGCTGAGTATTAATAAGGTAAGAACTCAATAACATTTTTTAGCGTGAACCGTGCCTTTAAACGTACAAGGTCGAGTGCAACGGGCTTTATGATTTTTCGGTCAAAAAGACGGGGAGACGGGCGTTAGGAACGATTTTGGGCAATCGGTTTGCCGCACGCGGCTGTCGCGGACCACTCATTCGCCCTTATTACAGCTCCAGCGTTCTTCACACAGCTCAATCGATATGCGATCATTACTTCATGCACAATTCTACTATCAGCACTTTTGTTCTTGTATTTCTTACCTACTGCTGCATCCTGCTACACTCTTTCGCGCGCGACGCCCCTCTCACTGCGACGCGACCATTTCGTTCCTAACGCACCACACCCAAGAAGACGTGTAGACATACGCACGCGCACACGTGCACGTGGCATCACATTAAAAGGAGGTGCAGGTGAAAAAGTCATGGCTGAAAAAGTAGAACTCCTTATGGGACCACCCAACACATGAGGTGAGACCTATAGATGTCACCTGAGTCTTCTCTTTTTCGGCCGGACATCCTTCGTGCTTATTTCAGATGTAGGATCGGAAGCAACTCAAAGCGGCAACAATACTAGTCAAAAAGGAATATTATTTATCAGTAAAGCTGAAATCCAACAAAATGGTCCTTAACGTAACCGAGTTACGTCTCAGTGAGAGTGCATAATGAGGGGTAAAAGCGTGACCATCATTTCCAAATGCTGGCCTTTTGGCCATAAGATTGTCTTCTCGATATATCCAGTGGAGTACCGTGCTTGTGTAGCGCAAAAAGCTATCCCTACCAGGAGTACCGTCATTGCCATGAAGAGAAAAATGTGGAAACTGTGTAACAACCAAACAAATATTCGTTTGAATAATTGTATTATCCAATATTGTTAAATAGATTTATTATGACAATCTTTCAATATCTTACATATCATCCGTACATTAGTACAATCAGGCAGACTTTGAGGAATAAATAAGAGATACTATATGATACTGCAATTGACCAGAATGACGGCATACGTGCTACCAGTAAAAATCAACCCTTTAAACAATAGAAAACCATAATTTGACCATGGCAAGTTTGGTTTCCCCATAATACCGCAATTCCAAACATTCAACAACATCGCACGACAAATACTGCCGTAATATGTAGGTATATATTTCATAAAAAAAAAATTATCACAGACAAGAAATCACATCAGGGTGGAATTTATAGAGGAAAGCAACTTTATAATATGCTGAGCAACATAGATAGAGAATACGAACAGTCAGCTGGAAAACCCGTAAAATGACAAATTTCGAGCATTACGATGATTGGATGAGAGCTAACATCTTCAACAGCATTCTCCTAACCTTCACACTAACCGTTTGCCTACCAGAAAGCTTGTTTGAAAAACGGATGGCATCGAAATGCTGTCAGGTGTATAACGATTTTTGCTAGCTTTGCTTTTTATAAAAGATCCTGTCAGCTGTAGCATTGCTACGAGAGGCTGGTTTTGAGGCATCGTCTAGGGAGGTTCTTTAAATCACTGTCCTCCATAATTTGTTATCCCACCATATTCGACCGGGTAAAAATGTCGATCATCGCCTACATATTTAACGCTGCTTGTAGCACGGCAATAACAGGGGTACAACATTAGTAGAGCTTCTCTCAAACGAGGTCCAATAGCTGTCGCGAATAAACAGTGAAAAAACGAATCAAAGTTGTGATTTCCTCTCTGGGATGAACTGGAGGCGGGGACTTCGACCAAAGTTAATGAGTATTTTCAGCATATTGAAGAGGTCCGCGCGGGAAACCTTTGTTAATGGATCAACAAAGCTCAGATCAAGCTCAAAACAGGTCGATCGATGCCAAAATGTGTTCAATAATGTTGATCGCGATGGATGACGAAAAAAGCATCTTGGTCATGATCAATCACGATTCCGCACTTGATTATCAGAATATTAGCGCCGTTCCGAATGCTTATGTGGTCTACACAGTGAACTCTTGTGGCCAGCCAATGTACAAGTCAGTGCTCTTATACTCCCATAAGAGTCTGACACCGATTAATCGGACCCGGCACGATGGAAGGCTCGGTAGGCCTGAGAGAGAATCAGTACGGAAGTCGATCTCCGAAACATGCTGGCGAGTACAATGCTCGCTAATACATCATCGCTTTGATAAAGTGGTATTCGTAATAGTCCGACGACAAGACCAAATGGATTGGAACCGATGAGTACCCGACACGTCGGTTAAATTCAACTCTCGGGATTGGCTCATTTGGGGTTAAGTATCTCCTCTCACCCATCCCCAACCTTTCATTCAAAGCCCTAGCCAACAGCCTGACAAAAAACGTATGTATATAAGCAAAACTCGTTACAGACCCGATACAATACAGATGTTTATTTATTATGCAAATATTCTTACCTGACATCGAATCAAGGAAGGATTAGAAATACAGGTTGATCCCGTAATTCAACACGCCAAGTAATTTGAACGTTGGTTACCTGCGTCACACCGTGTGCGTATGAAAGAGGGTGCTGAAAATGACAAGTGTACTCCAAACGGAGGTTAGGATATAAGGCTTCTGACTCTGAATCACAAATGGGTCCCAGCATTATTTCTATACTACCATAGGCCATGTTGCTTCCAGGGAACCCTAGACGCAGAGTATGATAGTATTCCTGGCTTAGCAAAGGTATAAAACATTGTGATTAAAAAATTACCTTCGAATCCTGCAAACTGAAGAATTGAAGGGAGAGCAGTTCACTTGTTCGGACGTTTGCGATCAAACTCGGGCGGAACTACCCAGCTTCTGTCATATTCCTTCACATGTGTTCTGTCAGGAACTAAGAAGATTCTCACGCCGTTTATGAAACAAGGAACCACGCCCTCGTATGCCGTCCGAGGAACACCAGCCTAAAAAAGTTACGATTAACAACAAACAGGAACTCAGCACTCGTGACTTGTACTCATTAGAGTTGTGGAATATGGCGCGTAAGGCGCCGTTGTATTGCCATTTCGCTAAAATTGGGTCACTGCGTGTGCTCGAATCGAGCTCGAGCACCTCTTTTTGATCTACAGACAGTCGACTCGCACCCTGGCTCCGTCCTTTAATCTGGTTTTTCCCATGGCCTAAAAACCCATATCCTTCAGAGCCCCTCGTCTTGCCCCAAAACCCCACGGCTTCTGGAGCCCCTCGTCGCGCCAAATGCTAAGTTCGCCGAGGCGCAACTTCGACACGCTGACCCACAAGTCATGAAATTCATGCCGACCCACAGGTTCAGGATTTCCTCGATGTCATGCACGTTTTTGCACATTGTTATTCGTGTAATATGTTTGATGCGATTTCACTCCATTAAGGTCACTTATTTTCTCATGCTCATCGTTTGAAGTTTTGCTGCCTGGCAATTGTGCCACCTCGCTGAAATCCATCCTTATCGGACCCGAATCGGACGAAGAAATGAATTCGAGCTCATCTACTTGCTACTTGCCCTTACCAAAGGCCATAGCAAACTCATTTATATTCTGCTTACTTTGCCCAAATCAAGTTATTGTCAGACCTCCATTTGAGAAGAAGACACCCCTTCTCGCCTCGTTATGAATTATGATTGTTTTTCGTTTCGTGAACCACGATGTTTCGAATGTTGATAAAAGTTTAATTACTCAACTTTGAGGTTTGAGGAGTCTTCTGTGCTGCTATTAACCCGTGAGCTATCGTTCGTTTCGTGTTCAATTTTGTGGATCGCCTATTATTCAAGTCCCGCGTGGCCAAGTTTGAGAACCAGCACACTACGTTCGTGGCAATCCTATTGCATAATAGCGAGCACAAAGATAGAAAGTCTTGACATGAACGACGCAGGCGTAACTGCTTGCGGTGGCCAATTCTGGCATACTAACGCATGGCGCGTTAAAGGCACTGTTCACGAAAAAGTGGTTTCGGAGATTTGCACATGGTTTGAATTCGAAGCCCCCTCTAGTACCATTTGTGCAGGAATGAGGTCGGAAAACGGCTGGATACGGTCGCCCTCCGCCCCTAGATCAGTGTCACGTTAGACGAGTGTCGAGACAATACAGATTGCTATTATTCGTTCTAGGACCCATGCACAAACAGCTAACCGCCGAGTGAAGTGATGAGGCGATGCTTTTCTCCCATTCCTCTTTCCTCTGTTTTTCTTTTTGCTGCCGCGATCCCTTATTTAATTTCCTACTCCTAGAGGCTGGAAAAGGTGAGCTACTTTTGCTGTTACTAAGGTTTTTTTTGTTTATTTATGCTTATAAGTGGATGAATTTTTGCTTACCATTGTCTGTTCTTCGCACCAGGACCCACACGCGCGCAGTGAAACACACTATTTAGCTCGTCCGGACGCCCCACCCTTCTTCATTTTTCTGGTTTCATTCACGTCCAGCCCTATTTTTAACGTTTTTTCGAGGCCTTTTTTTCACTATGGAAACACCGATGCACGCAGTTTCTTCACCTCAGTCGCACTAGTTTCGATCTTGTCTTTCGTTTTTCATCATAATCTGGATTACCCAAAATCATGTTAACGGTGCCTTTAAACCCAAAATGACGAGTTGTTAGAAATGATGAAATTGGCTACGGCTTTTTCCTCTGGCATAAAAAAAATAACTGTGCCTTGAACGAACTAGCGACGCTATACAACAAAAAAGTAGTATGGACATTTCACACTTGCATCAAATTACTTTCTATAAGCTTGTTCCTCTACAAGGCTGTCAACAGTCTGTAACTCATGAGCCTTTTCATGAGCCTTGCCTTCACAAGCCGTATGGTCACGGGAAGCAACTGACGTAAATTACCGGATTCGATTATACGGAGCATTCAATCAAAGCCGTAAACCTATCCTAAGCTCTATCTAAGCGTTTTTGAGCTAACAATTCTTTGTGCTATACTTGAGGGTCATGGATTCATCAAAAAAAGCTATTCCTGTCTTGAACTGTATCTACAAGTTGCAATAAAAAATTTTGCCTCTCGGAATACTGAACTTCAAAAAACCCCCTAATAAAATTGTAAGCGAGAAGCTTGCTTACCCCATATTTTCAGGAAATGAGCTTTCAGAGAAATTCTACCAAAAGTTTGAAAAAACCTGGAGGCTTTTTACCGAAACTCACCTTGAAGTCGTGCATAACATGAAGTTTGTCCGCTTTGATTATGAAGTCTATATTTCCTGTATACTCCACCCTGAAATTCGATTGTAGGTATTTCTTTTTACTCACAATATACTGGCTTTCTAAATAATATACAACCAATATACAACACAACAATTTACAATAATATACAGGGTGGGCCATAATTATGATTACAGCGCGCGCTGACGTTCATAGCAAATTTTTTTCTGAGTTCATAACAATTCATTGAACTTCTTCCATTCCACAAGGTAGCTTACATTGTTACCTTTCTAATGATACTAAACTTTTGAAAGATTTTGAAAATAATATAAGCGTAACTAGTCCGTGAATCAAACGTTGCTTTGCATTTACAAGCACTTTTGGCACGGTGCATCTACAGACGAACTAGCGTAACAAGGCAGGTGGTGCATTCCACCATAAGACGCTCTCGAGAGTTGGGAACAATTGCAGATAGGAGTGGTGAACCAAGGAGATCTATGGTTATATTTAGGGGAAGTTTTAAGGAAGCAGGGCAAAGGTCTGCGTAGCAGCGAAATTCATTCTGAGTCCAAAAAGGCTAAATGAATGGATACCTCACGAAATTTTCTGCGTGAAATCGTAAAGCATCACCTGTCACCTGCACAACGGGACCCTTATACGATCAGAAAGTGATCTCCTTAGTGAGCAGGTTAAAGAGAAGAGAAAGGTTGGCCAACAAAAGCTGCCTGTCGCATACGAAAAAATTGTCGTATGGAATTCCTGTTCACTGACGAAAAGATATTCCCAGTGAAATAGGCGCTCAATAAGTAGAGCGATAAGATTTATATGAAGCTCAAATGAATGAAAGTGATACAGCGTCTGGCTGACTAACTTTCTGTGATGGTCTGTGCTAGCGTCACCGCCGAGGCAAAGACACCGATTATTCTTGTAAATTATGGAGTGAAAGTTAGTTAGGAGGCCTGTTTGATCTCTTCGTGCGCAATAGGACACTTTGGTGATTCGAACCGGTCATATTGTCAAGATGAAGCTCCAGACCGCAGAACAGAAATTGCCTAAAAATTTCGTAAACGGGGTTTCTTGACTTCATAAGCTTCGATCAGTGACCACTCTGGAACCCTGACCTAAATCACATGAATGTCTCAATGTGGTCAGCCTCTGAGATGAAAGCATCCTTCATTCCAAACAAGAGAAGAAATGATCTCGAAAATGCTCAGCAAAAAGCCGGGACCAACTCGATGACCCTAGCTGCGCGCCACCGTCAATGCCGTCCATCGTCGTCTCTGGGGTTGGGCGAAAGCAGAAAGCAACAGATCGCAATGTCAGTGTACAGTTTTGATAAGAAATTAGTGATAAACACTTTAATTTAATTGGTTTGCTCTATTGGCTTTTTATTCGTTTTCTGCGATGTGATGTCTGTGTAATCATAATTTTGGTCCACCCGAGTACTGTAAGTTCATAAAAGATTGCCAGAAATGTTCGCGGAGCGGTATTGAAACCCTATTAGACTAGGTCCCTCTAATATGAATAGAAGCGGGTTGAAAACAATATGCAAGTCAAGGGCGCAATTTCCTTTACCTTATGCTTCGGCGAGCAGTATTTTTCTGATTGGCAAAGGTGATAGCGTCATCGATGGACATGAGGACACTGTTCAGATAGACGTCTTCATTGAAACTATTGTTGTACGCCGGCTGAAAAGAAGAGGGCTAGTTAGCACGTATGAAAAAAATATAAGAAATCATGACAAACATTGAGAAGATAATCAAGATTCATAGTAGTGAATGGAACATTGGCAACGTTGAGTACCACTTTCGCTAGATGTTTGTCGAAGAAGAGTCCTCTGAAAAGCATTTTGTGTCTAAACTAAAGGGTCTCCTGAATATGATTACTCACTTGCTGGCTCCTTTCTTCCCTGAAGGTGTCATACCTGTTCGGCTAATCTCTGGACGAATGCACTGGCGGCCCTAGAGTTCGACACTTAGCGTTCACAACACGACAACCACATTGTAAAAAGCGGTCAAAGAAGCTTATGGTCCCACCTTGCGATTCTCGGGTTCCCTCAGCCAGTCGTCCCAAAATCCATTAGGCCATTTAGGCTGAATTTCTTTCCATAGTTGGCTGAAATGATCAAAATAAAAACGTCCTACAACACTGGATTCGACGCATCTGCAGCTCAGTGCACAAAACATGAAGGTAAAAATATACCTTGTCATCATCCAACCCAAACCAGGGAAGAAATCAGTACGGTAAAGCAATGAACTCGCCTGCGCATCTATGTTCTCAACCTAAATACATTACGTTTATCATGATCACGCTTCCTTACATAGGCACTGAACGAAAACGTTGACTCGCTCCTTGTCCGTCTAGTGAAAAGAATCCACCGATCACACCAACATCAGCTTTGGACAGAAGCCAATGGGGAACTCACTAGTGCTTGCTCAGTTGACGATTATCGAAAAAATGGTGATACAGGTGATATATTTCTCAGAAGAAGAAAGAAGGGTTCTCTGTTTCCGGTGCTCCTTAACGTGCATGAGTTGATGAACTAAACACAGCCTTCTCAATCCCCTTCCGCTGAGGCGGGTAACTCCTCTTGGACACCTCGTCACAAAAGCAAAAGCATGGCACGTCGTCGTCGTCCCTTACGTTTGTACAGCAGTGTTTTCGTTTCCTCTCTATGCGAAATAAGCCACATTGTTTTAACAGCTGGTTCCGCTCAGCTGTTGATTCTCTACATCGGTCAACATCTACCGCACTTCGTTTGCTCAGCAACGAGATCCACCTAATTGCAAGAGCATGTGTCTACTGGATTGGTTTTATAATATTTTTATACCGTACTGTTTACCACCTCTTTTTGACTTTCCTCACGCAAGCAGTAACCGATTTTTCCTGTTCTACTGTTTTGTTTTCTAACTCGAATGAGCACCCATTCTCGCTAGTAAGAACCTCCCGGAAACCGCTTTGAGCAATGCAACTCTTCAAACACGATGGCCTGCTGAATAGCTGGAATTGCGCTCGATGCCAGACACTATTCACTAAAAATAGAAAACTTCAAAAGATGGAAAATATACTAGCCTTTCCATTATCATTCCATGCGGAAACACAAAAAAGTGTAGGATCCTCGTCCAATAAATAGCGAGTTGCTAGAAAATACTCGAAAAAGTCGACTGCGATATCGAGATCGTCTGGAAATAGTTGATTTCAAGAAACTTTCGTGAAAAACTTGGCTAATAATACAAATTATGCTTACCTTCTAACAAAATAGCGCTGTTATGTCCAAGAGTATCAAATACATGCTCTAATGCGAGCTTATAATGACGTGCAATATAGTAGTAAGTTGCAAAACGGTGGTGGTTTTTTGGTACAACGACATGTGCTTCTTGGGCGCTTTTGTGCTTAAACATACAAATTACAATCGCAAGGGCACTCAGGGCTTGACTTTCGGCCTCGCATTATACAACTTGCATTCATGTATTTTGAGAAGGAAGCGTATCCACTGTTCATTCAAAACCCACAAGGATATTCCCGCTAGTACATTTCCTATTACACTTATTAATTTGTCAACTTGTGTAAAAGAAAGGACAGTGAATTGGTTTGGAGAGGGAATGAATTATGGAACCGGTTCCAGTTCGAATCAACCAAGAATTCTTTATATCAGAGGTCTAATCGGTCGATGCCTTTCGCATGCTTGAGGTAAACGGTTGAGAGGCCCGAGACGAAGTAGTACTCTTGGTGTTGCAGTAAACTCATTTTAAGTGTGGCTCAAAGAAGATGCTAATGCAGGTTGAACTCTGACTAGCGCTGGAAACGTAGAAGACCTGATTCTGATAACATGAGCATCAATTACAAGCCATGTATAATCGGATTGCTCCACGAATCGGTCATAACTTGAAATTGTTTTGACACACCTTCACATACTGGACCTCGTCGCGAAATTCAGCGACTGCCCTCTGGACGGCTATATTATTGCAGTCTTGACTAATTGTAATTGGAAACTGCTCCTTGGACGGACGAAGCCTTAATGTTCATTATTTCGCAAACCACCGTGCAAACCGGAACATCAAACGATAGAACATTTTGCGGATAGAGCCCGAATCATTCATCAGGAGTAGATTGTTTCTAACGGACAAAACACGGCTGAGCATAGCAGTACCGGGGTTCAATACGGCACTAACGGCCAGGAAAATAGGAAAAAAATACAAAAGAAAACTTTTGCATTTACATTCGTTTCCAATGCCGTAAAGGGGTGACGCTCACTCCCAAATGTCTGCGCCCTTTCACTTGATCGCCGCTTGGTAGTGTTAAATTGTGAAGTGTTGATGATGACAACGCCTGCAGACGCTCACACCATTTCTTCTTCCTAGTTTATAACATTCCTTCGGTTTCCTGCATTCCATAAGGTAGATTGCACTATTTTCCTACTGACAGATACAAAACGATTGACAGATTTAAGAAAATGCAAACGTCACTATATCGTGAACAAGTCATCAGTTTGCATTTACAGGTACTTTGGGCGCGGAACATCCCCACACGAATCAATGTAACAGGGCAGATGGTACACTCAACCACCAGACGCTCTGAAGAGTTGGAAACAACTGCAGATAGGAGAGGTAGACATTAGAGGCCTACAGTTACATTTGATAGGACTATTAAGATATCAGAGCGAACGTCTGCGTAGGACGCACGGTTTGCACGCAAAACGAAATGACTAAAGGATTTGATATCTCATGAAGTTTTTCGGGCGATATCGTGAAAGATAGTCAGCTCATCAAGGCCTTCATACAATAGGGAGGGCTTTTTCTGAGTGTCCAGGCTGAAGAGAGGGGAAGGAATGACTCACACAGCTACTCACCGATTTCAGAGGAATCATAGTAAGAAATTCCTGTTACGAAAAGACAAATGAAAAGTTAGCCACTATGACAAGGGGGTGTGGTGCGATTCACGCGCCAATATAATGAGGTCATCGGACAAAACACGCTAAAACATCATTCTTACCATCATAACGGAAGTTATAAGAACTTATAAGTAGAATAAGTAAAGAAATGACCAACTATGCACGTTTACAGATGGATTGCGTTTACTAGAATCGAAAAAATTAAAGTTATTCTTATTTTGAACGTTTGACTAGTAAATTGTTGACCTATGAGGTGAATTCTCAGTTTCGAAGGGGCATTTTTGCCATAGTAAAGAGATTCGATTCATGGTGAAGCCGTGAACTACTGCAAATTTATTTGGTCCATCTCAACAGGAAGGTACTGAAACGAAGCTGCGTGCGCGATGGCTTCATTATAATGGCGCGTGTTTCGCGCGCCCCCCATGACAAGGTGCTCAATGGGCAGAAAGACAAGATTTATGAGAAGTTGAAAGAAAAGGAAATGATAAAGGGCAGACTCACTCACATCTTGTGACTGACTGTTATGAGTATTACCGCCGAGGCAAAAAAAACCGGAAAATTTTTGTAACTCCGGAATTCAAGTCAGTGTAGTGACCCATTCCTATTTATTGTTGTATACGTTACTCCAGTGAGTGTTGCCTGCTTTCTAATTTTCAACAGGTAAGGTTTTGGAAGCAACGCTGAAAAACGAGGAAGACTTTCCCTTAAATGAGTTTGCAAAACTTTCTATCATCCCTGTCTAATCATTCACTGTTTCGCCATTTGCCTGAAACGAGAAGGCCATTTTGAAGTTTATGACTGTGAACTCTTTTCACCATTTCTCACTCTCTTCCCCTACAGGGCGCTTTTTATTAAAACTCCTTATGATATACGCCATCTACATGAAAAGACGCAGACAAGCAGAACCCACTTAATAACGTTTGAACGAACCTCAGTGGGTATACTTCGCTACATTTATCTAGAAAGTTCCTCGCCGCTCTACCTCATCAGTTCGAATAAAAATAAGCTTTCTTCAATTGAATGGTGATAAAAAATGACCTTCAGTCTAGTCAGTTAGGCTCCGATCGGAAAGAAATGACTGAAGCCAAACAGAACTCACGATATCAGCCGCTTAACAAGGTTGGAGACTGCTGCTGGCCGGTTGCAAGCGAACACCTGAAATAATGCATATCCAGATGGAATATCACGCTTCCAAAGTTGAAGATAAAGTTGGAAAAAAAGACAAATCGCAATTTAAGACTATACTAGCCCGTTACAAGACATTAGAAGAAGGAAATTGCAGGATGTGAAATTATAGGCACTAGTCAATCACACTTCGCATACACAGGATGAGGCAAACCGACATAAGGTAACCGTTTCATGCATAGGACACAGCAGTATACCAGTAGGGAATTAGTACTAGGTATCGATAATCTCCGAGAGATTTGTTAACTTTTATGATTTGTGAAGAATAAAATGAAATCACCCATGTGAAGTTTTTAGACATAATTTTTGTCTCCCTTCCCGAACCACACCAGGATCATGACGCTGTATGCCCATGACAACAGGTGTAAAGCTCGAGAGGAAGACCTACACAAGCATTCTCTTACCTACAGCAAAATCTTTCGCAGATACATATCTGCTCACTCAAGAAGCACGAAAAAGAAGGAAGTAAGCCGCAAACAGAAGGATGGAACACAGTATCGAACATATGGGGTGTAGTGCGTTAGGAACGAAATGGTCGCGTCGCGGTGAAACGGGGATCGCGCGCGAAGGAATGTAGCAGGATGCAGCAGTAGATAAGGAATACAAGAACAAAAGCACTAATAGTAGAATTATGCATACAATAATGATCGCATATCGATTGAGCTGTATGAAGAACGCTAGAGCTGTAATAACGGCGAATAAGTGGTCCGCGACAGCCGCGTGCGGCAAATCGATTACCCAAAATCGTTCCTAACGCCCGTCTCCCGAACATATGTAGTGGTTAGAATCGGAGAATGAACAGTGAGAATAGATAGGCGAAGAGTGGCAGGAGATCAGCAGTCAGCAACGTGTAAGTGCCAACGCAACGATAGAGCGCCTCAAGCAGCAATCAAACAAAACATGCGCCTGCTGCAGAACCTTCCGATGGATGAACGCTATCGTTGACAGCGACCTTGCAAGCAAGGTATTTATGAAATCAATATTAGTAATTAAGCATTCGCGCATTCGCTAAAACACTTTGAGATGAGAACTTCCGTATTTCCTGAACGAAGAATGTAAAGAGGAATATATGTTCCCTATAGGCAAAAGTCCAAAAAATATGTTAATACAAAGATTCAAACTCGCTCAGACGGAGCACTCCCTTGAGTTCGCGTATTCTGAATACTCTGAATAATAAAAAAATTTCTCACCACAACTGCTATTGGATCAGCCCATCGCCGTTTTGTAGCAATGTGTGGAATGTTACGATCCTCAGCCTGAAAGTAGGTCGCACTCATTAACTATGTGCTCCACACTAACCGCTGACTGCAAGGAACACTTGAAGAATTATTTATAGCTTTCCACACCTTTAATAATCATTACTATATAGTAACGCGCTCGAGTCTGCTGTCACGACATTACCTGAAAAAGCACCTGGAAAGCTCGGGTAAGTTTGGAATGGGTCGGGCGTAGTGCAGGAGGGAGGTGGGGCGTGCAAACGAGTGAGCGGTGCCATGGGTAAAACTTCTCAGTTTGATTTAATAACAGCTCTGACACCAGGAAAAAATGAGCAACGGTGTGGAATGGGTCAGCTGATGAAGTGAGGGATATGAAGGATGGATAGGAGCGTTCTCACGAAGAGCATTATTTCTACACAGGACTCGATTCAACGAAAGCCTATAGGACAGAAAGAATAAGGGGAGCGAACAAGGTCAATGAGCTGGCTGGGCAGGCGTTGACTCAGCGAAGCCCCGCCCACAATGGGCGGGGCTTGCATGGAAGGTACTTTAAATGGTATTTTTGAAAAACATATAGACTTCATTAAAAACGTGCTGGGATGTGAAAAGGAGGGAAAGAGGCGTTTCTATGAAAATGTAAGGAGTATTTAGGCAAGTTTTGAGGCGTTGCAATTGCATAAAGAGCTATCTCAAAATAAAAAAATTATAAAATTACACTTCACAATCGCCATAAGTCACGAGTAGTTATTCGAATCTTCAACGTGGGGTGTTCCTGTGCATGCAGTGGCCTTTACAACGCAATTAAACCGAACCGAATTAAGGTGAGGCATACCCGATACTACATACCAAAAACAAAACAGCCGCGAAACGAAAAGTGCTCTTTCCCCTCTCACTTAAACAATTGCCATGGAAGAACCACTAATTGCAGCACTCTTAGAATAATATAAATCAACAAGCAAAAAGACTATAATTCGCCATTACAATACAGTGGTTTACACTCTCCTGAGTGATTACTGGAGCCATTAATTTCTCATAATAAAAAGCCCTATTTCGGCGCTTCTTATGCATTCACCACTTGACATAGATACAAAGACTCGATAAGGCAAGTGGATATATCAGTCAGAAGATACCTTTTGTAGTGAAATTGAAGCGCTCAAACGGTTGACTGAAGCTATCAACCGTTTGATCTCCTCTTGATCCTGTTTTGCTTGTTGAGCTAGGAACGCTGCAGCTTGTGAAAGTTTCTCAACATCATCAGTGGGCTGGAACAACAATATTCAGTATTAGTAAGGAAAATTCAATCAGCTTAAAAATATTACCACCAGAGAGGGCACTTCACGTTGTGCTAATCCAATGAATAAATAAATCCATACAATGATGGGTATTGCGAACAAAACTGAATACCGACTTCTGCAGTTTGACATGCTGCTCGATTCTGAAAACCCTCAAACTTCCATTTTTTTTTCTTCGTTTATAATCAAAGCAACTGGACAAAATAGAATTGATAACCGGTGTTTAGTTGAGCAACGTGAGTGCATTTATCACATTAGATCGACGTAAGAAGCTTATCATGACAAGCACCTCTTGCCCAGACTTGAAGACGCCACACGACTCCAACAGTTCAACCAACCCGTCACTGCGGCATGAACAGAACAATGCTGACTACTTCGAACTTTCCTCTCTTAATGCAACAGCAATCCTATAGGGATTTTGGCCTCCAGATGCAGCCTGCGCTCACTTTCGAGTTGAAGTTCAATCAGGGAGATCTATTCCTGCTCCTGTTCCGCTATGACTCCCTCAGAGCAGAATTAATTCTCAGCAACTCGGGATACATGACACCCACTCAGAATGAGAAGTAGTGGCTTGGTTTAAAAGCCATGAATAGAATTAAATGAAATGTGAAATAAGATAAGGATTCAACTCTGACAAAGGGCTTTATACCGGTTCCTTATCTAAAGTGAAACTATATGTAAGCAAGACAACTGTAATTTGACGATCCATTTCTATGATATGCTGAATCCAGACTGTACGTTGCCCGTAGAATGCCTATAGGCCCAAATAGGCCCAAATGCGTTAGCCGACCTACTTCCGATTCGGTACCAGGAGAATCAAGGGATGATTTCAATATGGAAAAGAAGTACGATAGCATGGCGTGTTCAAGAAGATGCAATAGTGAACGCGTGCAATATATTCTACTGCTTATTATGAGTATTCCTTTTTACAATAGTATGCAGCTCCTTACCTGAATGTGGATCAATTCTCTGTCGCACCTTCCGCATGCTTATCTAGGTAGCCGCGGTTATTTACGACAACTCTTTTAAACAGACCAAAATGGGGTTACTAAGTGGAAGGCGGTAGTTGTTCCACGGATCTGGAGCGGAGATATGTAGCGGCACGACGCCGCGTTACCAAAATGTTGGATTGACACAGACACTGCCTGCACTTTCTGGGTGAAAAACTGCTCGACGGTCAACTCCATTTGAACGAACCGTGTAGGGTGGATAAACAGGTCTAAATATTGACTGGCTGATCCTAGAGAAATAGCTGGACGACCAGGCGTAGGAGACACCTACTGTAACCGATGGTCCTTCTCGACTTTCTGTAGAAGCATGCTTTTCAGCCACTAACAGTACCAGCAGCGAATTTGTGAACATTCACACAGTCACGGCGTAAACTGTACATCTCACATACATATAACTTTGTTTCTGAAGCATTAAATACGTGCTGAAGCATGACTCTTATGAAAAGAGTGCACGAAGGATAAAGGGGCGGAGGTGTAGTGGCAAGTGGCGTACTATGGTCACTTTCAGACTTCGACGACCGTCCGTCCGTCCGTCCGACGCGTGCGTGCGCGATGGCGGTCGCTAGAGTAGTGTTGACAGCTCTGGCATGTGTTCCAGTGCTGTCAACAACGGTCAGGCGCCGCCGTCGCAGCACGCACGCGTCGGACGGACGGTCGGATGAGTCGTTGATGTTGGGAGACGGGCATTAGGAACGATTTTGGGTAATCGTTTCGCCGCACGCGGCTGTCGCGGACCACTCATTCGCCGTCATTACAGCTCTAGCGTTTTTCATACAGCTCAATCGATATGCGATCAGTATTTTATGCATAAGTCTACTATTAGTTCTTTTGTTCTTGTATTTCTTACCTACTGCTGCATCCTGCTACAGTCCTTCGCGCGCGACGTCCCTTTCACCGCGACGCGACAATTTCGTTCCAACTGCACCACACCCGTTGATGTTTGAAAGCAGCCTATCTCCCACGCACAGTCGAGGGTGCAAATCCTGGATCGATATCCGCCCAAGCCAACAAGTGACGTACACTTTCAAATTCCGAATAGATTGGATCAAATTGAGGTAAGTTGTACAAAAAGCTGAACTCTTTGAGGAACGGCGCAGGCCACTGAAGGACAAAGGGTACATCAGTTTCGAATACCGTACGTATTGACTTATCCGTAACGACTAATACTAGCAAAACATCGAGGGGATCGTTCCAGGAACCTGATATGAGAGGATGAAGACAACAACAACAACAAGTGCTAATCGCAGTAATACACCACCACTCATGATGCCGTTGGTTGTAAAGTCAGCTAAATTGTTAGCGAAAAATCAAGTACTCTGAGTGTTTGATGAATACGATAAAACGTGCTCCAATCGATACATTATTTCTGAGACGAGCATGGCCCTTAGGGGCAGAAACAGGGCAAACGCCCAGCAGCAGAGGTTTTGGAGGAAGAGCATAGCTAAACAGTGGACCACATGCACTCGCATATTTATGATTCAACAGCCACCGATCCTTGCCCTCCCGCAGAAAATCGGATAACTCATGGTTTCTAAGGATGAGCGGAATAACGAAAGCTCTGACAAAGCTTAATACGGGAGATTACTGACGTAGTTACAGATACGAAGCTAAATTTATCCAACAAGCAATAGCTCCAAGGAACAGATGTCCGTATTTTTGCGAAATGCCTTTTCAATTTGATAGACACCTACATGCTTCATTAGAAGAGAGAAAGCATTATCAGCAGTGAAGAGAAGCAAAGTTAGGGAAATTTGGCAAAAGCACAACGCGGAAAGCTCGCAGCTGATGTAGTAAATCGAAGCTCCGTGGCTACATCCGTCAAAATAGCCCTGAGGAATAGATGTCTGATGTAGGTCCTACCACGACAATTAAAGGACTTTCCTATTTCGAACATGCATTTGATTTCGAAGGCAACGCCAACTTCTTACGCATTGTCCTGTCGTCCTTAGCCTCGTTGTATAATCTGTTTTACCTGATTTTTTTGTTAGTGTAACCTTTTTTTTCGATTTGGGTCTGGTTTGGTTCTCATTGAAGCCTCTAGCAGCCCGGCTGCGCCATTAAAAAGTGGTGTCAGTTACCATTAACAAACTTGGTAGATTTCTTTCCTGTTCATTTATGTTTTTCTCCTCATTTTGTTTGTTTTTGCCACCGGACGGCCGTCAGAGTGTTACTCTAATAGTATTTTGGTTAAAGTGTAGTTGAGAGGGCCACCGCTGTTTTCCAATACAGCGCTAGAGAGCAGGAAAGGTATTGTTGATCTTTCTTGTTCTCTGGTTCTGAGATTGTTCATAGCCGAGAAGATATAGGGTTTTTCCTAAACTTAAGCAGGGGAGGAGCACCGAGATGCGTGGGGAGGTTTCCTCGTGCAAAAAGCTCGAATCAGGTAAGAATTGATATTCAACTGGCTCATCCACCTTGATACTCTTCCCTTCTGAGGCTAGCTCCAAAAAAAACTATATTTTTCTGCTAAGGAACGTTATAAGCACCGTTATGGGCTCGGCTATTCTTGCCACTCTTCCTTCTCTGCACTCTTGGGGGTCACCGTTGAAAAAGAGCGGCAGCCCCTTGCCCTCCCCAAACCCCAACTAATCCTTACCAGTTTTTTACACCCACATTTCGCGTTTTTTGCCGTTTTACGTTTCCCTTTCACACGATTTCCTCGACACTTTTTCCCAGACTTTTCAGATTTCGTTCTTGTGATGTGTTTCGATTTCCCGATATCTTCTTTCATATGATCTATGAGGGTATTCGGTTTTCGACGCAGGCGTTTCGTTTTCTCGTATTCTCATATTTTATTTGGTCAACTCTGGATAGGCTCTTTTTTTGAAGCGCGAAGACTTCAAAGCGGTTAACATCCACCCCGATCAAGCGTTTAATCGGGAGAAGTAGCGACAACATACCAGAAAAGCGGACTTCGTCTATAAGCAGGCCAGACGCTATAGAAGTAGAAGAAAAACTCTGAATGGGCTGTTTTGCTGTTTCTTGTGGAGGAAGAGTTTCCAGTGGTCCCATGCCGTGTCCTTTCCATAAATTTTGCCCGTCTACAGCTCAACCGCTTAGTGAATGAAGAGAAGAGGGGAGGCATGGAAATAGACCATTTCTTTGGTCTGTTTCCATCCCTCTTTTCTTCTCTTCATTTACTAAGCAGCTCTTTTTATCAGTGACCCCATGCGATTACGAGTTGGATATCGAATAGTTGCCTAGCATTTACTTGTTAATCGCTTGAGTAAAGATCCTTCTTTCATAACTCTTTTAGTGTAACCACTTATTTACTCTTCTTTTCTCCTGTGCCCACGTGACTCCGGCACCTCGCGGATTGAGTATAGGAGTATTCTAAAGGGATTGAAAATGAAATCAGAATGCTCTCTCCGAACGAGCTTGTTTACAAATATCCTTAACACTTCGGTAACTGGTGGAGCAGTTTTGAAGTAGCTATTTAGTTTCCTAAAGCATCTTCCTTTTCACAAGATGAAGTCATCTATGGACCCAGGCGTTATTCCCATTACGCTTGACCAAAAGCTTTTACCAAAGGCGATAGAATTTGATGGCACCCACCATATAAAGTTTTCATCTGATATCTATCTGGAGGCAGTGTAGCGGCAAGTGGTGCACTATATCACGCGCGCGGTCGTTGGCTCGACTCCTCGTTCGATATCAGCCCAGGCCAACCAAGCCTTTCATCCCTCCAAGGTCGGTTAATTGGTACTAGGCTCGTCTGGGAGGATAAAAACACTACCGCAAGTCACTGTGTAGACCACACGGATTCATTAGAGTTAGGGTGCGTGCACGTGCCTTAGACGGAAGCCAAACTAAACGGAGAGTTTTAGGCGATGCAATTGTTTTCGTATGAAGTTGCTGATTGAAAACCAGCACAAAATCATACTACACCTTCCATAAACATTGGGGACAATGTGGCTTTGGCTTTTGAAATTTAATCGACTTCATAGACTGTTTGAAAGAGTTGTAGTAGGTGAATCCCGCGAGTTTGTGATCTTCCGTTGAACTTTTCAAAGAATGGAAGTAGATTGGATCACTTGGAATGGTGATGTCGTTGAAAATATCTGGCAGTATGTGACCTCCCTAGGTAGAAGCCCATTGGTGAGCAACACCTTTTTAATAAAAAACGTAAATGTCAGGGAGGCACTGGCAGGGGCGAGGAGGAGATGGGCGTAATGTTGAGCCCCCTCGCCCTAAAGCGTAGCGTAGTGTCAGGTTTGTCGATTCAGAAAACCTGTACCTTAAGTGACTATAGTGAAACTAGGGGGCGGTGTGGAGCGGAAGTGATGGAATTGATAGAGTGGTAGAGATGGATAGAAGATAAGGATGTATAAAAAAGGGATGCAGCATGCATGTAAAAGTGTAGACCATTCCTACCTTCTGTCATCTGTACACACGCACCTTGAATCATGTAGTCTAGTGGATTTTCTTTTACAAAGGTGGTTGGTTTTGTTTACGGGCAAGGGTTTTTCGTGGAGCTGGAGTCCCTATGACTTTAAGCGTGCTCCATCACTTTGTATTATCTCGTAAGGGTGCTTTTTACCAAGTTGGTATAACATTTTTTCGCTGCACTGAGTTAGCTGCCTTCTCAGAAGGAGCGATGTCAGGTTTGAGAAGTGTTTGAAAGCGAATATAGCCGAATTTCAGGAACAGATCCTGATTTTCTACGAATTTTCCAAAATCAGCAGAGGGGCATTCGACGGTATAGGCGCTACGTATGAGGTTCTTGGTGATATGAACCATTGACAGCTCTAAATGCTTAACATGCATGGTTTTTTTTTCGTACCCACCGCCTGGTTCATTTTGGAATGCCTATTTCGCGTTTAGCTCAGGAACTTTTCTTATTAACTAGACCGTAGTTGTAATTGTGTCATCATTGCCTACTTTGGTGTTACCTTTGTTTGTTGGTTTCGGAAAAATCTTTTCTTTCAACCAAGAGCCGGGGCGTTACATCCAATCTGTAGCAAAACTTTTTTGATTTGTTTTTTGGATGGGTCCCTACCTTATTTCCTTGTATGTGTTTTCTTTCCTCAATACTGACGCTATGTACCGCGCCCGAGTTCCTTTATTTTTCCTATGTAGAGCGGTTCTTCGATTTTTAGGGCCACTACAATGACCGAGACAGAGAATGTTGCTTCTGCCAATGGGTCTAATAACACTGATGAGAAAGTTGTGAGGCAACTTGAGGTAATTATAAAACAATTACACGGAGCTTAAACAATCTTATTCAAAGGAAAGACATTCAATGGCACATTTCAGTATTACTTTGGCAACATCAATCTTCCAAGGGATAAATTTTTACAAGACACAATGAAGAATGATGATGGATGTGAGTGTAATTTCTGTCGTATTCATTCCAAAATAATTTTTTCTATTGTGCGATAGCTCGAATAATTTATTTTTAAGGGGTCCCAATTAAAACCCTCTTGACGTTCAATCGTTTGGCTGCCATAACCAAGGACGTCGATGTCATCTCGAAAGCTGTCAAGGTACTGTATCGAAGAAGTAATTTGGCTTTTACATTTGTTTGAAGTGTGTAATTTAGGCATCCCAGTCGGAAATCATTAGTGTATCAGATGATGGTCTCAAAATACGACGCAACATAGGAAATCCTCTTCCAGAAAATTCCTTGGAATACTGGCAGAAGATTAAACATTGTACAGTTTATATGGTAAGTATGATTGTTTCAATATGCAATTTCCTCTTGTAGTAACCACTAAGACATGGACTGTTGAGATCCTATTGATGTTGTAGTTCGTCACATTATATTTATTAGCTTCTTTTCCTCTCATCGCACCGCGTTCACCGCCTTGACACATCGTTTTCAGAAAGGTTTTGAGCAGAACACCACACTTGATGACATTATGAAGTTTGCCTCAAAATATGGTCAAGTTGAAAACGTACTGATGCGTCGTACTAAGCCTGATCGAATATTTAAGGTATGCCTATAACTACAGTTTCGTCAATGCTTTTATTAGTACTTAATGTTATCTCATTTTTGTTCAGGGTTCGGTATTTATTACATATAAAACTCGGGAAGAAGCAGAAAAAGCTCAAAAGGATGATGCAAAGTTTGGTGAAATTGAGTTGACGAAGATGATGCAGGATGATTACTGGAGTATGAAGAACCAAGAAACGAAGGTTTGTGTCTTTCAGCATGTCAAGTACCAGGGTGACTGATCACTACTCGCTTCTGCTTTGCTTTACAAATAAATAAATGCACTAGGAATTTTACATGGGAATTCATTTTCAGGAAAAGCGCCAAGCTGAAAAGATGGCTAAGACTGCGAAGAAGATTGCAGAGCAGGCAGAGAAAATGCAAGCGAAAGTAAGTCATTTTCTCACATGGCAGAGTTACAGATACTGAACCATTTTGCTCTGAATTGAGGTATAATTTTTAGGTGAATGCTCATTTTGTGAAGGGGCTGATCTTGTCTGTGGATGGATTGCCAGAAAACTCTTCAATGTTGGCTATCAAAGAGTTTTTCAAAAAGTTTGGAGACGTTGGTTATGTTGTATACGAAAGTGGACAAAGTAAAGCGGAGATTCGGTGAGTTCAGGAGATGACTATTTATCAGAAAAATTTGTTTTGCTTTATTTGACTTCATCCTTTTCAATGCTATCTTCCTCTCTCGTCTTCTTCCTGTTCTTCCTGCTAATCTTGGATATAGGGGACTATTTTAGAACAATCCTTCAGGGGGCAAAGTTTTTTTTTTCGTGCACCGATTGATTTTTCTGTTTGCTCATATTGCATTCGTTCCTCGATCACGTCGAGAAGTAGAATTTTTGCGCCGAAGTAGTTTGCTAAAGATCGTAACTTGCATACATTGTGATATTCATTGGTTTTAGTAGAGGAGGATGAATATCCAGCTGCTGACTTCAACTCGAAGTGACGGTTAGAAAGAGACTTATTTTGCTATGCAAATTTTCGAATGCAATTATCAAATCTCTTTTGAAATTTTGCCTGACGCTTTTGAACAGAGTGATGAAGGTACATAGAGGTAAGCCAATAAGCCACAATTCGAATGGTCACTTTTTCTTGGTACCCTCCCCTTGTTAGCTTTTTCTGCTCAGTAAGGATTTGAAATACCACCAAAGGTTGTGTGGTAATTCCTGGGATTGTAGTGTTTTACCCTTTGATTTGATCTTATCTCTCATCCGGAGCTGACTGGTATTTCCGTTGAAGCAATATCCGTTTGAAACCTGTGCTATTGGTACTTTTTTCATGTTTGCTGTTATGTTTCCATGACTGGCAAAATTCACATATACAACGTCACCTGCCATTACCTTTTATGATTAAGGTCAGCCGCTCAGGACGCTTATGTTTTCAGTTTTGCTGGTGAAGAAAATGGTGCACAAAAGGCATGGGATAAAGCTGTTTCCGAAGGCACTGATGGAAAAGTAGTGTTCCAAGAGAAGGAATTGACGGGGAAGGTAAGAGTCGCTTCATTTACAAGCATTGAAAAGATGTTTCAACATTATACTCTCATCCTCGCGCAGTCATAACTAATGGCTCTCGCGCTTATTCGCTTCCGCTCATAGTTCTTTTTTTTTTCAAAAATAGCTGGAGGGTGACAGACCAATTTGTGAAACATCCGAATAGATTTCGTTTTTGAACTCGTTTTTGACCTTTTCTTCATGAACTTGAATACAGTCTGTCAGTTGATAAAGTAAAGTTAGAGAAGTGAAGAGTTCATCTGATGTTGTATTTGTAGAGTTGTTTTTTTCTAAGGTTCTCGAAGGAGAGGATGAGGAAAAGTACTGGAGCGCCTTCAACGCAAGTAAACAAAACAAGTTGGATAGATCAAGTGGCCGCCGTGGTGGACGAGGAGGACGCGGACGGTATGTGCGTTGTGAAATCCTCCTACGAATATTTACGTCATGCTTCTTTTTCAGAGGCGGGCATGGAGGGCCTCGTGGGCAGAAACGTCCAGCTGAGGAAGGAGATGCACCAAAAAGCAAGAAAATTATCTTCGATGATGACGGCAAGCCCACTGGTGATACACCTGCGGAAGCGAAAGCTGCTGAATCCTAGGCAGGTATTCATGATTACGGTTGAATTACTGAGCTTCCGGGAACTCATTGAAAGAAATGGTTCGACTGAGAAGCAGGTGGGACAGCCATCGTTCCGCCTTCTTTTCGAGCAAACCATCTAGCTCTGTAATCTCTGCGTTATGATTTTGATTGATTATTGTTTTGTGTATATTTCTCTGACTTGTCTTGAATTGTTGAAAGGAAGATGATCTATATTCCATGTTTTTTACTGAATATATCCACGGTTTCCGTTTTGGAAAAAAACTTTGCTTTTTGAGTGCGTATGAATGACTTGTCGTTATCTCCTTCCCATATTGTTAAATCGTTGCTACTACAACAGCTGTGAATCGTGTTATTGAGGATTGTTTAGGAGAGTCGTTGATCGTGTTATTTGTTCTATATGCCGTTAAATTGTTCTAGTTCCTGATGTTTTGGTATCAGATTGTTGATTGTGACCTTGATAAATATGAATCCTTGAAGTTTCTGAAATACCGTATGAAGGAACAAGTGAAGGCGTTGGAGGTACAAATATATGTGCCTCTGCATGCAGCTGGCTACAGTAAATGTCCTGCGTGCAACGTTTGCGTCCCGGCGGGATGGGTGTACTCGTTGTAGCCTCTACAACGCTGTGAGAACTCGTCCGCCTTGATGGGTACGCCGGCTCTGAGGCCCTTACGACGCCCTATCTAGACTTCGACGCGATGCCTTCTTTTAATACTTAATGCTGTCGAGACGGCATTAATAATTAAGAAATAGTTTCACCTGAAAACATTGAAAGGCAGAAGAATATAACCAACACGGTTTTTCTTCTGTTGGCGGAATAACAGTTGGGCTTGCTAGCTTATTCAGCTCGTTTGCTTCGTGGGAATCAGCACAGAGAGTTAAGTTTCCGGCTTCCGTTGATTTTAAAGGGCACAGTTTACGACTTTGAGATACCCTTTTCAGGTTGAAGAACGGAAGTGTTGATGTAGAGAAATACATCCGTCACGGTGAAAGTGAGATAATCCGCCGACTCATGGCTTTTTAAAAGTAATGTAACTGAAGGTTATATGAGATCACCGTGAAGAAATGGTATGTAAGAGGTGTTTGGACGAGATTCAACTTGCTCCCATTGCGCAAAGAAATGACTAAATCCAGCTGACATTATCCAAAACTACCTGTCAGTTTCGCCATTAGTTATGACAAGCTGTTTAAACTTCCTGCGTGGGAATCTCTTGAGAGAGTGGAGCCTCTTTGAAGTCTTTGAAATTCGTCCACTATGAGTGCGGCATGCACACGATACAATCTCTTGCCCCTTATTGTGCCCTATCCATGACGTTTTTCAACCTTATAGGTATGGTATAATGGGGAGCCTAGAATTCACAATGTAGGGGATTTTCAGAAACCGTTTTTTTTTTATCGTGAACTGTTCCTTTAAAGAATGGCAGGAGGTGCAAAGTGGTGATGGGTACTATTGCTCTATCTGGGAGAGCCAATATATGAGAGCCTCAGAGGACACTAGTGTTAATGGCGATCTGTACATTTGGGACGGTAAAGAAGGCCCTACTTGTCACAGCCGTCAGGTGGCCTTCTTTTGCTTACATTGTTATTAGACAGGAGCAACACTAGCCTTCAAGGACACTATGAAAAATAAACTAAACAATAGCTACCACTTAGGATACATTGAAGCCTGCCTCTGCGACTAAAGGTGGACGTTGTACCCGTGCTCTCAGGGGGTGATTTCTTGACAGCTGCCGTAATCATCCATTGGGAATTCAGATCTTACCCTTAAACTGCTCCCCCTCTCCCAATAGAGCTACATATCTGACTTATCAGTATGAAGGGGGACTGCGGCCCTTCCATCTGCAAAGTTGTGTGTGGTTTGATACGCGTTCTCCCAGCCCTTGCACTTTACGAAGATATCTGTTCAATCTTTTAGGACATGGGCATGTCAAGGCTACGGGACTGCCATTTCGATGGAATGATCAGCTGCGAACAGCTCCTGCTACTATATTTTTCCTTACACTGGCTTCGTAATACCCCGAGATCTCTACTTCTGTAATACTGTTCTTCTGTACAGACCATAGCTACTACAGGTTCGTTGCCATTCAAATAAAGTAAGGGTCAACTGAACAAGACAAGCTCCTTGTGCTCTATTCGCTCTAGTGCGAAACTGTTGTAGCTCTTTATAATACCCCCTCTCCCACTTGTTGTATTCCTTTGTTATTGATACGGTAAGCTTTAAAGCTTCAAAAGGTAATATGGTGCAACTAAGGAGCGTTATCAAAGGAAATGGTTGACCCAGATGAGCAGAATTTCAACAGCACAATTGACAGGTTCATTTCGACATGGTTGGCAGTATCGACATAGAAGGGTGTTCGGGTTTGGGAGTTATCGGACGATTCGACGACCAGATAACACAGAAAACCCAGATCTCGCTCGCTCGTCACCAACGGACACCTCCAAGCATGCGTGACGCCACTAGTTCACCCAGAAAGCAGGTACTGTATCGATTTTGTTCCCACTCAAACTGTTTGGGTTTCGGGTATGGCATGCACTTTCATCGACCCCTTACTCATGGCAAATGACATCGTTCTAGGGTCATCTAGAATGGAGTGGGTCTATCGAATGCTCGAATTTCCTTCGCTCTATGAAGTCAAACGTGTGTCATAAATAATTTCTACCCAGATTATGATAACTACAGGATTAGTTCGTCACAAACTTGGCGTAGATACTATGTGTCTACGTCAGTGCCTATGTCGAAAGAAAAGACTTTTCTGACCCCTTTTAATTGCTGAAGTTCAGTGTTGAGCCCTTTGTATCCTTGCTATCATATCGTTAACGAACCGTATAACTTAGGATGTTACCTACTTCTTCCTGCTCAATGTTTCGTCTGGGTTCATGCTGTCTGCTGCCCATAATGTGCTGTTCTTTGTGCTCGACATAAAAACTCCGGTCATCCATTTCCTTCATCACTTCTTCACATTTATGTTCATGATGCTACTGTATGCTCTCGGATGCATACCTAAAGGATCGCTACCTCTTGAGGTGAAAGTTTATTTCTTATCAAATTCATCATAAATATTGTTGAACGAAGGGGGAAAACCTGAAAGCTTCAACAATTGCTTTGCATTTTAAATGCCTAGTTCACTGTAATTTTGGGGTATCCGATTTTAAGGGATTAATGACAGTGTTAGTCCGAAGTAGTGCGGAATTAGAAGTTTGCGAAATTCGGTGTAATCGAAGAAGAAAAAGATTTTAAGAAGTACTAAAATTAGAGGTGGACGAGAATGTGACTACAGCAGTTGCGTGTGGAAAAGGTATTTGGACGAGCTGTCCAAATGTGTGTGCCATTGTGTACAGCTAGCTGTCTGGGTGCAACGTGTGCGTCCTGGTGCAAATTGTACAACCTCCACCATTTGCACCAGGAAGCCGTGAAGAAGCCTCTACAACGCCGTAAAAACCCGTCCGTTTTACGTGTGGGTGGGCTAAGCCGCTTCAAGACCCTTATTAAGCCCTATCCAGACCCTTTTTCGAATCGATAGAGTCGTTTGTGGTGAGGAACACAGGTTAGTCCTTCGACCCAGGAAGAAAACCTCTAAAACCATTCTTATCGTGATCTGTGCCTTTGAACAAGGAAGTCAACACCAGATGTTATCTGCCGTCGCACCTCGTGTAATGCTTGATATGGTCAAGTTGGTGTAGAAGCAGAGTAGAATTAGATTAGGCTGATCATAAGTGCATGGGCCAACAAACTAAAGGTCTCTCTGGTGTTGCACAGCTAAGGTAAACAAATGAGAAGCTAAGGTCGTTCTATCAAGTCTATGGGTCTTTACAGCTGCACGCCAATTATGTTTCATGTTTGTTGACTGAGCTAGGGTTCCATCGTGGCATGCGCTGGGTTTGCAAGTCTCCAATTTGCCTATTCCTAAAACTGTTGTCAAGGTAAACAGGAGGAAATGAAAGGGTGATCTTACTATTTATCTCAGCTCCATCTGGGCGGACTGCATTTGGTAAGGGGTCTGAGGGAGGACGTCCGTTGCGCGCGCCCGTCGAAAGTAGGTCACCCCGCACACTTCGCGCGTGGCGCACCCCTCTTGAGGTCTCGCTATGACATTATAGTACCATCAAATTTTAGTGGAGCGAATGATTTGCATTCGGTCGTGTTATCTTCTCTGTTGTTCGAATTCTGTGGACCAAGCGCAATTCGTATGCCACGCTGTCAACTGCGACGTTTGTCAAAGATCGCGGGCTGACTCGCCGCAAGCGACGGGTGCGGCGTGACCTAGTTTCGACGGACGCGCGCAACGAAGCGCATCCGGGGTCTCAGCCATAACTAGTGCCTATGTTAGCTTGCTCAGCGCACCTATCGCTCAGCGCTCAGTTCCTATGACTAACCAAAAATCACCATACTTCCACATCAACATGTGAAATCTCGAAACTGATTTCACAAATTTGCTAAGATGGCAGAGGGAGCAGAGAGTACTTTTGGCTGCCAACATTTTGTTTGTGCTAGATCCCTGACCCTGTGGTTGATTAGGTCGAAGGGACGGAACCCTTTGCTAGACCTTGAGTTACAATTTTACCCAAGATGTAGCAAATATTTCCCTAGTATCCGTGCATATACCTATTTCCAATGCATTCCCGACTGCTGGGAGAGTGCTGTCCTGCTCGTCTGTTGCATTGCCGATAACAACCGTCTGCAACTTTTGCAGCCGGAAATCCCTGAAAAACTGAAAAGTGCACGAAGAAAGTTGTGAATCTATCTCTTGAGATAAGAATTTCAGGAATTCAAAGTCCCAGTGGCGGCTAAGTTTTGTGAAGCGATGCTCTCGTCAATTGTTCATTCACAAAACCGAACTGGAGAGTTATATTTGACGAGGTAAGCTCTCTGCTATCCCTATTCATAGTGATAATTGTATCTTATGGGAATCAAAAATTGCGACTTTTCCACCTTTCACAAGTATACAAAAATCATAACAGAAAAATCAAGAAAAAAAAAAGATTAGAAAATTATTAACAGAGCTATTTAAAACGAGAGGGAAAGGGAAAATGCAAGAGGGGGCTTTGGGATTCTACTTGTGAATAAATACCCGAAAAATCGCCGATCTGTGAAGGTAGAAGGTGGTAAGAGGAGTCAAATGATATTTTCAAAGTGAGCAGTAACTCAAATAGTATAATGGGTTAATAGGGGACGAAAAGTCCTACATACGTAAGTTCTGGGTAACGGTACTTTTTCCCGAATTCCCACGTGGTCCCGCAGCGACTACCGTATCCTTCCACCGGAAATTCAAACCTTTCAATTCATAGAGCGTGACTGACCATGAGTGCAGTGAGCGCGACACGATTTTCGGGGAAAAGGTACCACACCCGCGTAAGTATAGGTCATACACGCAATCGAACAGCACTGCGATTCTGAATGGAAGTCGAATGTGAGTGTACATCACAAAAATGGGATTGGTTAACGCTGGAAGAATTTCTCCTCCTGATCGAGATTTCGATTTTTTAACTCAAATTGCTGAATCCAACAAAGGTTGAAGTCAAATAATGAAGGATGATTTCTTCACTAAGATTAGGAACAACAAATGGAGAATTCGTAATCATAAGCATAAGCATTATTATGTATTGAATGTCCGATGCATTGTTCTATTTGTGCAGAACTCCTTTCTACTAGCTCTGAAGATGAACTTTGTAGTGTTTGCTTTGATCTATGCATCCCCTAGCCCCGAGCATCCCCCCCCCCACACCCCCAACCCCTCACCCTACTCCGTCCCCCATTCGAAAAATTTTCAGGAGTAAAGATAATATTTTTTGTAAAATTATACTAGTTGTTCTGGAAAGAAAAAGGTTCGGGAAAAGGATGTAACATAAAATTATAATAAGGGTTTGATTTGATAGAGCATGTTTAGGATATTTGACTTTGTTTTCACATTCACAATCCTTGTTGCTGGGAAACACTTGGTACCGTCGCGAAGTACTGGGAAACCAGAGCCCTATTTGATGGTGAGTTCTATGAGCAAAATTTGTATTTCGTCTTCCCTATTCTCCAGCAACTCTCTCAACTGTCTGTGACGAATCCAGTAATGAAGTGGAAGTCTTTTTGAAACATTCCATAATCCACGGACGTGCAGTAGGGAAGATGAGCAGCACTGAATTCTATGAGAAAAAAAGGATCCCATCTTTTTCAGATACCTCTTGCTCTAGCTGCTTCGCTCTCATGGTTCGAAGTTGGACAGCTCGAATATTCCGCTTTGTCTCTGTTCTTCGCCCCGTTCTTGGCTGTTGCTCGAGCCCTTTCTCTGCTCACCATGCAACGAGCATTTGTTCGGACCAGTGAAATGGGTCCGGGAGAGAAAGGAGGTGAGTCGGTAGTTCATTTTTCCATCTATTCGAAAGGGGTCTGGAATCGAACAGTTCATGGGGCGCTAAAAAATCATATCCGCTCTTTTTATTTCCTTCTTTGAGAATCGGGTCCGCTTGAGCTCCCTACCATTCAATTAGGAATGATTGATACCGATGTCTTTTTGCAGATGACAGCTTTTGGCGAAGCACTTTCTTCATCTCTGCCCATCATTTTATCTATATTTACAACCAAATTAGACAGCACACTTAATTTTTTCTAAAACCATTTTCTCCTTTACCGAATCAACCTTTTGGAAAGGAAAAATGTTTGCTCTCATGCGGTTGCTACAGTGTGCTCTCACATTAGAATATGAAAGGCACTTCCTGAATTTCTTAAACACAGCCCAGGGGTGGATTTTTGGATCATCCTGGTATGGCTCGACCATACAAGCTCTAGTGCCAAGAGGGTGTGATACTCAGTCTCTAGATCAAAGAATGACGTTTTATTCTCATTGTGGGCAGTAGGAGAACGAGGTAATGGGACAGGTCTTGAGCGGTCATGAAATGTCATCTGCTTCTACGAGCCCTGGCGTAGGCCCTAGGCGGAGAACGTCCGTTGCGCGCGTCCGTCGAATGTAGGTCACCCCGCCCACTTCACGCGCGGCGCACCCCACTGAGGACTCGAGATGACGTTACAGTACCACATAGTGTCAATGGAGCGAATGATTTGTATTTGCCCGTGTTATCTTCTCTTTGGCTGTCTGCCGTGGACCAAGCGCAATTCGTATGCTCCGCTGACTACTGCGACGTTTGTCAAAGATCGCGGGGTGACCCGCCGCATGCGACGGCTGCGGCATGACCTAGTTTCGGCGGATGCGCGCAACGAAGCGCATCCTGGATTATTCGGTGAATGGTGATCCGCATAAGAAGCACCTATGTATCTTTGCTACCTGGCAATATCACGTCTTCTGATGTACTGTCTTTCAGGGCATTTGGAACAGTTCTGTCTTTATTATACTGGTCTCAACACTTTGGTATTATTTTTACCGGCACTTTATTCGTACATGATGTCGCACGTGGAAGTAGACGCCAGTTGGGAGTCAATTGATTATGTGAGCTCATATTTATACTTGTTTCAAGAAGTTTTGTCCAACTAATAGATTTTTCAACTCTAGCTCTTTATTGTGGCCATGAGCGAGAACAGGTCAGAAAGCTGCTCGAATACGCCCAAAGAGGCTGTAAAATGTTAAATATTGCCATGGAATTTTATAAACAAGCCATTTAGTTCCCTGAAAAACCACCACCGCTTCATTCGAATACGCCCAAGTTTTTGCTAGCACTAAAAAACACGGCTGCTCGCAACTGCAGCAGTTGTGTCGGAGGAGATCGCCTTTCGCATAAAGCCTGAGATCCAGGACGTAGGGGCGTTATATTCGAAGGGCATGACACAGAGCAAGGTAGGTAACTAAAATCAGCTCGAAAACCCTAAGGGACATGGGAGCAAGCGGGGTAGCTAGAAAATTTCATCGGTTCTTTGAATGCATAGGCGAAAACCCTACAAACCCCAGCGACATGGCGTATAGTTAAAGAAGGGCTCACAGCCCGAAGAGTACATATCCCAGCAGATATGCGGGCTTTACGTTTTTCTCTGGAAAAGTTTTGGTTCCGCAAAATTTTCTCGTTGAATCCAGTGGCAAAGGAAGTGCCAAACTTGGCCATGCCAATTGTAGCGGGAGGCAGGCAGTAGGATCGATTTTGTGTGATCGATTTGCCGCGCGCGGCAGTCGTGGACCATTTGCCTCGTTATTACAGTTCTAGCGTTTTTCATACAGCTTTATCGAAATGCGATCAATATTTTAGGCATGATTCAAATGTTAGATCTTTTGTTCCAGTATTTCCTACTTGCTGCTGCATTCTGCTACATTCCTTCGCGCGCGGCGTCTCTCTCACCGCGACGCGACGACTTCGACCCTACTATGCCAGACCCAATTGTAGCGGGTATTCCAGAAAACTGCACAGTCATTCAGACAAATTCTATTCATTCAGAATGTACCTGATTCTTTCGCATGTGCAACTTTGAGGGCCTGCTTCGAAATGCCTTTTCAACAACAGTGGTCCAAGATGGGTGTGGTGCATTAGGAACGAAATGGTCGCGTCGCGGTGAGAGGGGCGTCGCGCGCGAAGGAATGTAGCATGATGCAGCAGTAGATAAGAAATACAAGAACAAAAGTACTAATAGTAGGATTATGCATAAAATAATGATCCATATCGATGAGCTGTATGAAGAACGCTAGAGCTGTAAAAGCGGCGAATGAGTGGTCCGCGACAGCCGCGTGCGGCGAATCGATTACTCAAAATCGTTCCTAACGCCCGTCTCCCGTCCAATATTCATGCCCTCATTTACATGTTTCATTAGAGGTTTACCCATACTTCTGGATAGCTGAGATGGTCAGTATGGGAGCTATGAACTTTATGGATCACCCAACTTAAGTCCCTTTCTCTTCTGGACCCCGACAAAACTTCTGTTCTATTTGCTCAAGCTTAGCTGCCATTGTTCACTGCTGTAATAGCTAGCCTGCTCTTGTCCCGTAGAAATCGTGAGGGTTCAAGTCTGAACCCACCGTTTCAGATGAAACAACGGCGCTTTGCAGCGATAATTGGGTGGAGAAGGGTTAGCAACTAGGTAAACTCTACAGCATTATTCAAAACTCATAGAAGGGATACCAATCAGTTCATTTTTGTCTTAACCGAACGAACAACTGGCTGATGGTGTTACCCCAACAGGTGTCAGTATTGAACGAAAACCTGACGAGAGCTAGCCATGAATGACCCAAAGCTCTCATGCCTTTTCGCCCCTATCACAGCCTATCGAAAATTCTTTCTTTGGAACATTCCTGGAACATTTTAGATTTTCGTGAAGTCTCCCCAGCATTGAAAATATTAGCATAATTGCTGTCAACCCGTGTGCAGTGTCAGAAAAACAAAAACAGCGGTGACGTTCGGGCGTCACTACACTTTGTCGGGTACCGCCGTCCGCCCGGTGGGTGGTTATGAGACGTCACATCAGCAGCTGTGGGTAGGGTAGGCATTACATCACAAAAAGTGTGTGCGTCAATGAACTATCCACTTAATGGAAGCCATGGGTGAATGTATTGCTCTTGCATCCTGCGGTAGACTTTCACGAAGTGAACTGCCCGAATGGCAAAAACTCCTGAATTCTGAAGAACATTATCAAGGTCAGCTGTTCGGCCGGCAGCTTCCTTCCGCACCTTGCCGTAGCCTGCTATCAATCTATCAGTAAACTCCGGTCTGGTTCATGCTGCGGCAGGGTCACTGTCTTCAGCCCGAGTAACTCCCTTATTAAGCAATATTCAAACGGAAAGGGCAAAGCTGCCGTGAATTCAACGGCGCTACCTGGGAGCATATCACACCCATTCTCCATACCACATGGGACACCTACGATATCATCCTGCGGCCTCGGGCAAGTTGCACCTCGAGATTGACCGATTCCGGCTGAGCAGTTGTCTGATTTTCGTTCATTTGGGAGTGATTACGCTTTCAAAGTAATGTAGCGGTCATTTTGAAACGAAGGCTCCCTGATTCAGGAAGACGTTTACCTCCTCTCAGTCAAAGTCTAATGAGTGCTCTGTCCATTTTCTCCGAAGAGCCAGCTTAAGTGGATGCTGAATGGATTTCTCTTCGTAGATGCTTACATCACTAGCAAATGCACCAGCTGTTCCTATGATTCATAGGTGATAAGAAAATCCAAACTATTCAGTGCAATGGCAATAGGAAAATAAAAGTCATAAAATCTCTGCAACATATTTGCTCAAGTCGGTGTTGAAGATGAAGTCATCCATGTTCTCAGGCGTTGTTAATTTATTTTTTATTTATGCACATGTAAAGGCGCTAATCTTTATCATTGCGCTTGACCAGAAACTTTGCCCAGAACCGGTGGAATTCGATGACATCCGCCTTCGGAAGTTGTCATCTGATAGTATAGTGGCAAGTGGCGCACTTGACACACGGATGGCCATGGGTTCGAATCCCAGATTGATATCCGTTCAGGTCAACCGAGCCTTCCATCCCTCTTAGATCGGTTAGTTGATACCAGACTTGTTTGGGAGGATAAATGCACTGACTTGTACATCGGTTGGCCACCGCAATTCATTGTATAGGCTACATACGCTTCAATATGCCACTGCGATTCTGAATGGAAGTCGAATGTGTGGGCGCATCCCTTAGACGGGATTGGTTAACGCCCCGAGACTTTCTCCTTTGCTTTTACTTTTATCCATCTGAAAAAAAAAGCTTAAGGGATCAAATCCATACGTGTTCTTTGGTGTATGAGAAAGAAATTATTCTTCACTGAGCTGCCAGTCAGTCACTTCTCTTGGCAACTGACGTGATTTATTGCTATCGCCCGCCGGTTTGTGCTTCAAATGAACTCTACTTTGTTCCGCAGTTGATAATAAACAATGACAAACGAATTAACAGTGAAGGCACTAAAATACACAAGTGTCTGCCTGAGGCTCATTGTTGGTTCCGGGCAAATAGATGAGCAAAGCTCAAGGTCTTCTAAGTGTGCGTAAACTGAGTGAAGCTCTGCCTGCTTATGTTAGGCTTGGTATGCTATCAACAGGAAGGTTGCTGCTTCAAGAAATTCATCAAACTACTTGAAAGCTTTCTAGAGCCCGGAAAAAGTAGCAAATGAAGGGTGGTCTTGGGAGGGCATAGGAGCTGAAGGTAAAAAACCCGTTCGGGGAAAAAATTAGGCAAAGAATAGCAAAAGCATAGACGTGTTTTCCATGATGTATGGGTAGCGTATCGAGGACCATCAGTACAGGAAGGGATTAGGTCCTCGAGTGGAAACCCTCAAGGAATAAGGTCAATAAAATGATGAGAAGTCGATAAAAATAACCGAAGGAAGTTTGGACCCCTTCCCCACCCCCCTCCCTCCATGGGGGTCCAAACTTCATTTAGTTAATTTTGTTGACCTCTTATCAATTCATCGACTCACTGTCATGATTCTTTGCTTGCGGGTTCCCAGCCCGAAATGAACAGTGGTCCCAAAATCTTCTCGAAGTGCCGTAAGGGCTATTTTGCTAAGCAACGGATGATATTCTATATCAAACGTCAACGATCATTGAGTTGAACACGAACTGGACCAAGGCAATTTCCGTTTCGCCTTCCCCGAGGAGCTAATCATTGATTCCTGTAGCCAGCTTAAGAGCTTACTCATCGCTGACCTGCCAGTCATTCTCGTTAGAGCTAACAGCGGTGTTGACGAAACTTTTATTACACCACATTACTTCACAGCGGCCCCCGCGACCTCTCGGAAGAATTATTCGAATTAGTCATGATCTCCCTGATATCAGATCCTTTTTTTGACGGAACTGGTCTAGAAGGACGCAAAGCGTGGCGTAAGCTAGCCCATCGTGTAGCTTGAGTTGAATAATTTTTTTCAAGTCGCAGCTGCAATCGAGTGCATTGGTCCGAATAGATCTCATGAGATGTTCAAAGCAGCACGTTTTATAATCAGCTAGCTTTGAAGGAATAGTCACCAGTCAAGTGCACTCTCAGAACCATTCGCTTGACTGAAATCGAGCTTTGGGTATCAATGTAACTGATACCCAGAATTCGTTAAGATTCGTTGTCCTTTCGATAGCGCTTCTAACGCCCCCAGATCCTCCTGTGAATTCTGAAGAAATCTGAACGCGAAGCGAAACTGGAAAGAACCGCATAGCACTCAGACCTATTCTTGAGATCATTGTTATCCGCGCTAAAGCTCTTATCACAACAACCTGTAGATTTATTGCCAGAAAAAGCTCCACCTGACCGGAGGAAACCTTTTACTCCTGTTATGAAAAACTGGGGTTGTACCCTGTATCCCAGGGAGTGTGACAATCACTATAGCTAGCATCGGAAAATTCGACTTTTACCATTCATCCGCACTTAATAGGATGGGGCAAGTGGCCAGCGGCATTCGTTCGGGTTTTAAAACCCCTCCCTCGGGAAAATGCCGTCGAAAAGACTTGGGAATGGAATGGTTCATGCTTGCCTGAGAATGAGCTGCCTATGAGTTCCTCATTTGAAATCATAAGGTCAACTGTTGGAGGCTCAGGCAAAGATGTTAACAACTGCATCAGCGCCTACTTTTTCTCGAGGAAAGCTCTCACCACTTATCCGACCTTTTGAAGCGAGACTGTTCGATTGGCCGTTAGGTCCACAGCTGTATCAATCCATTCTGTAGACCATCTTTAAGGTAGTGAGAAAACCTCCCTCAGTAGCAGCTGATCATACTACATACACAGTTAGAGGTATTAAACCTGTGATCGCAAGGCCGACTCCTTATCTGCTCTAATACGAAACACTTACTGCTTACTATTTGGTAGTGTTATCCATACGGCATCAGGGGTGACAGACTTACAAGGTTGAGCCTTCAAAGCCCTTTGAGCCTATAAAGGTTGAATGTTGGAAGTGTCAGGCAGCCTCTGAGATCTGAAGAAGGCAGGGAGTAATGAAGCTGAAATCTTTGAACAACAAGGAGAAGATCTTGTAAAGACAAACACAAAATATGCATTTATTTCAGACGCTCATGAGCCTTTCGTTCCTGTTTATGTCGGGTAATATTTACTCGGATCTTTGGCTTGGTTTGTCGTTGAATGGCCGTGCTTATGCTACATTGGATCACACAAAGTTCCTAGGAGCTTCGGTGAGTCTTTAAGTTCTACAATGAATGTTGATTGCCTAACAACCTCGAAAAACAAATCTCTTGACGGTGCGTTTGAATAATCTACAGCTTTTCCCTCGATTGGAACCCGGTGTAACAATTTGCAATGGTGATATTATTGCGTCGCTCAAGCGTCACACTTAGCAAGACCCAAGTATATTACCATCGTAAATTTTCGAGCTCTCAGGGAAGCTATTTTCTGACTCACTGAAATCTTTTTGGTCCACCGACACGGAAATAGGCAGAAACCTATGAGGCAAAAATTCACAAAGGCAGAACTGGTGAGGGCTTTGAATGAGGAACTCTGAAAAAAAGACTTGAATTAAATTTCAGAATTTTGATTTTTCCTCAGAACTCGTTGTTTATCTAAAGAATCAGATGGTACATCAAATGGATATATGCATATTCCTCTACATATGAATAAGCCCTAGTTGTTGTGAATTTTACCCCATGCTAGTTTTGCTAGTTTTGGCCTTGTAGCCGAATAGCCTACACATAGCCTGTTCCTATTCAGAGAAAATTTTTGTTGTTTGAACTACGAATCCACCTTTTCAATTTCAGATTGGTCAGTGGATTATCCAGAACATGTCGCATCCAAATATCGTGGCCCTCGGAGGAAAAATGCTCACGGTGGTATGCTTGATCAGGATCGCTACTCGATTCTAGTCAAGCTTGGATGGAATTATTAAAATATTCTCCTGGAATCGAATGAACCTCCAAATTTGCGCTATTATTTCCAATTTAATTATGAAAGCATCTCGCAGAGATTCTTTGGATAACCGTGCTTTGAACCGTGCTCTCATGACGTAAGTTACTCGATAATGTAATAATTAATATGAATAAAGCATTCTAATCTTTGTACGCCTTATTCAAAGAAAATTAACGTTCAAATAGTCATGAAAAAGGATAAGGAATGAGATTGACAGACTTACTTAAGAAAGGGAACCTTGAAATATATCCGAATTTATCCCACGGAAGAAAAAATTTTGGATTATGCGGTACGACAGGTACGAGATAAGCTTTCTATGTACATGTGTATGGGAAATTTGGCCAATCTTCTAGAATATTCTTTGCTATCGTTTCCTGTTGAGAATTAAGACATTTTCCAGGACCAACGCCAAAAAATACGTGGCCTAGTGTAGATAAACGTCTCATTTCGAGTGATATTGGACACTGGAAAGTCGGAGGCGACTTTTTTGGTTTCTTGTTTTCCCATAAAATAAAGGTGACCTACTGCTAGCCTCTTCGCGAACGCGCAAAAGGCTCCGTCACTCTAAGCTCCGTTTCGTTAGAGGGAATTTGGTGAACCCGTGATGTGAGCAAGAATTCTTTCCCCCATATTGTACTCATGCATTAAATAGGCGTCTACCTGGATCGATTGAATAACGAGACTCATCGTGGATCTACCACTGACTGTCAGGATTCACTAAGTTTGAATGTGGAAATCCAGAAGCCCCAAATTATCTGAGAGTCTTCTGACTCAATCAGTCTGTTGCTATCTACGGAACATGATATTGATCGTTTCTTCTAGTTTCTGAAGCAATCATTTCGTCGAGAACGAAATTTTGAAGTAGAAAGCTTCAGTCAATGCACCTAGCTCAACTTTTTCGGAAAAGCTTATGCTCCATGGTACAGGTGTTAATGGATGGACGCTCAAAGCGATTCAACTCATAGTTCAATGTTGACCGTCCAAACTGAAAGACAACGAATTAACATCGACGGCTTGAAATCCGTCGAAGGGCTAGACTGACCGAGGTCAGGTGCAGTAAGCGTAGTGAGCGTATTCACAGAAGCCAGAGAGACCACCGTCTTCTAAAACGACCACCAACGAGAAAGATTCTCTTCTGGTTCAGACAGCAACTTTATAAGAATCGCCAACCCGCTTGAAGGAAGTAAGATTCTGCAGATTTCCCATTTCTCCTAGAAATCTCATTTCTTATCGCTCTTTGCTTTCTTCAGGAAGTGGTGGGCCGAGTTTGAAGTCCAAGAGACCATTGAGAACGACTGGTGCAGATTTGATCGAAGATTAATCATGAGTGTATGATAAAGGTGCCCCACCCAGTAAAGCATCACAAGAGGAATTCCACGTATCCGTTTTTACTTCGTGCGTGCAGCGAGATGAGATTACCTGAAGACGAATGTTGAGTTGAACTTGCCATTTGCTCGGTGAACGCCCTCCCTCTGACGAACGACGCGCTGTTCTTTGTAGACTGAGCTCACCTATTATTGGCCTCAGCAGCCTAGGGGATTCCCGTGCATTCATCAGTGCAAAGGTGAAGCTTCGAGGGCAAATTACTTTCGGGAATGCTGTCCATGGGATAACAATACCGAGCACCTACCTCTATACACTTAGTACCTTAGGTGGTCTACAGATCGAATTAAAAGCGTGCTTCTGACACCGCTAATGCAAACGTTTAGTCCGTGGAAATGATCGCAATTACGCCCAGGATGACCAGTTCTTACTATTCAACGCAGACGTGCTCTACCTCCCACCATGGACCCCCTCTATAGTGCGGCCTCTAGTAGAACGATAGGCATCCCTCTATTGGAAGTCGCAGTCGGCAGGGAACTCTCAATGCAAGTTCTAAGCCACTGTAAGCCCTATCTAGGCCCCTTCTCAATGCGATAAAGGCACTTGCACCCTCTCCAAAGGACGAACATTCGACCCACCAGAAGACTAAAAACCATTCGTGACCATGACGTCTCTAAAAGAACGGAGCTGATTCAACCGCAAGAGGAGAGGAGTCATCCGATGGCTCGCTATCCTATTCCATCAGTTTGCTATCTTATAGGATGATTGCGATATCTATCAACAATCAAACTCAAGCTGGAAGATGCCGTTGCAATGTGTTGAGCGGCTGATTACAACGCGACCAAAACAAAAGCCTCAACGGCCAAGGAAGAAACAAACTCAGTGAGGATGGGATGACGCCCGTAGATGTTTTGGATGTAACCCAATCTGATTTTTCAAATCCGACTGAGTGACTGATCAACAACGTTTCTAAAGTCGCCAGTCAAGTGAAAATAGTCATTCTTATTTTTGCATAGCCAAATAGGCGACTAGGAATAGTGTGAGCTACTATACTCAACTGAAGTGTGTGCTGTGCCTGGCATTTTCAATTTTAAGGCTCATTGGAGGAACCGTTGATTGCTGGCGCTATAAGGTTGAAGTATTTGACGGTAATCAGTTCCGTTTTTGGAATGCCGTGGTATCCCGAACTCCGCATTCGATTTCCATCCAAAATCGTCAGGGCGGTTTGGTTGCGTAGGTGCCTATTCAGTGGCCAGCGATGGCCAGCCAATGGACAAGTCGAAGCTTTCATCCTTCCAGACGAATCTGGTTTCAATTAAGCGACCCCTCAGAGATGGAAGACTCGGTTGGCGTGGGCGATTATCGATCCAAGACTCGATCTGCTGGCGATGCGCGTGTGATTGTCAACGCGTGCCAATTCACTACATCTATCCAAAATTTGCGAACTCTCTGAAGAATTTGATAAGATCATTGCCCGTGTTCCGTTTTCGTGCCTCACCAAGCACTTGGTCCAAGGAGGCACAGAGACCATCGTGAGATGAAAGCTGGTACAACATTCAGAGTTCTTCCTAATAGAGTTGCGTGATCATTTTATCAAAATCGTCAGTCGATCGTAGACCACCAATTGCTCTCCAAAGCCAGTATTTTTCATATTTTTGCACTGTGAGGTCCGGTCCCCTAGCGAGGAAGGAAGGGCTTTCAGCCTGGGCTGCAAACAGCTACTAAAGAAGAGCTTCCCGAACACCCGAGCGGAATGAAGCATAACGTGTTAAAAGAATGAGAAGCAGAAAGTCGCAATGGCGCCACTTTGATTTCGTTTGTCGGATGATCTCACATTACAACTCTTTCCTTCTTTCACGTCTGCAGCTTTTGTTGAATGAAGAAAAAGGGGGAATGGTACTCGAAGAACCAGTCACTTGGTAGTACCTTTTAAAGCACCAGGCCGAAATTCATGAGGTACTTATTCGTGGCCGTAATGCGTTATAGTAGAAGAATTGATCTGGGCATTAAGTGATGGAAGGCATGCGACGTGCTTCTCGTCGTTTCATGCAATAATGGCTCATAAATGTCACATAATTGCATCGAAACCACATAACTTTCACTAGCTGGCATTTTTCCTGTCGCAGGTGGACAATGTCCATCATTTACGAATGTTACGCTACGCTACGTTACGCTAAGCGAGAATCACTATGCTGAAAGGATTATTTCCTTTTCTATCTTCCTCGCAGGGTCGATCATTGTGAACCTACTCCCCGTTCTCCTGCTCCATTCCATCAGAAACTGACCATGATCGGCGGGTTGACCATGCCAGATCCTGCTCTTATTGCCACCTTCCTCTTCTTACCCAAGACGGTCAGGTAGCACGCGCCCTAGGGGTGGCGAATGTTGCCGAAATGACGTGTTAAAAGGGGAGATCGGAAAATGTGACGCCAGAATGTGGGAGACCCAGACTAGTGCTAGCACTAATACGAGACCAGCATTAATTCCTCTTTGATCTTTTCCCTTTTATGAGAATCGTCTTTCCAAACTTCGCCATTAATCCTTCTTAGACATGTGTCAGTATCCTTTGGGAGCCTTGTGCGGTCTAGGTGCGAAATGCAATTTCAAACCGAATTTTTCCTTTCTGACCTATTCGCTCTGCTCCTGCAACCCGCTTTGGGTAACTTTGATACATCTGTGGCTTTAGAATACCGGGGTTGACAACTTGAAAACTTCCAGGGGACCAGCTACTCACACAGCACTGTAGATTAACTCGCGCTATTTCTTTTTCTCGCTCAGACTCAGTGCCTATGCAAAACTACGTCTCCGTTCCGAATTCACCCGATGTGAATGTTCTGTAGTATTCCCCTGATTAGGTCTAAGGGTTGGGAATGATGTGATTTCGCTTTGTACTTTACCTTTGAATTTTCTAGGATTACACAAAATCCAGGTGAAAATTGTGGGGATCAAATGTCAGTTTCGACACTGAACGAATTCCCAAAAGTTTCATTTACACTATGAACAACCCTTCTATGCGAAACATGGGTGAATCATGAGAAGAAATGAAAATCGTGCAATCGAAGAACTACAGCTGCTCTTTCTCTGCGGTCTGCTAGTGTCACTTTTTGAGCGATTTCTTTCTCATGACTCTCAATCTCTTTCATTTCTTCCAAAGTCACACCCAAAAGGGTTTAGGTTCCAGGTACGATGCCGTTCGGCTCAGACCTTCTTCGTTCCAAGCAAGTAACTTCGAGGGGTGGGTGAAGAGAGGAACGAGTGGGATAGTTTTGATAAACGGAAATGCCAATGATACAGTAGACTGGTGGTGATTTGTATTCTGAGGAAACCTTGACGTCAAGGATTCAATTGATTGGTTTTTCCCCTATCACTCGGATTAATTGCCGGCAGTTGCTCGGCGGAGAGAGAGGATACATCGCTGGAAATTTTTGTCAAAATTTCCTGGACTGAGGCAGAAATTCGTCGAGACGGCAAGCGCCATGTGTTGCAGTGGTGGCCACGTCCGGTGTGAGCGTGGAGAAATGCTGTAAAGATACGAACTGAAGGTGATGAGGTGATCGACGACGAACAAAATCCACAGCAATGAGGGGTGGAGAAGGTTTGTGCATTGGCGATATCAAGAATTGTTACCTAAAATAATAGAGGAACAGGTAACCAGTATTTTTACATATCCGTCCAGGCCGCAAGCAAGGTGTCAGGGTTCGTTCTACGAAAATGAAAAGCAAATTGAAGAGGAAGCGCTTTGATTTACTGCCGGACCATGAGTTATCTGAAAAAGGGACCACCCAGCACAAGAACAGCTCTGATGCTTCTTTGAAGCGATCATTACAGCTGCCAGCAAGTGGTTTGCAGAATGGTTTGAACCCGGGGAGAAAAAACTCTTCAAGTGAAGAGTACTGTGCTTTACTGGTACTGCTTCTTTATAGGGTAAAAGGGTAAAGGATGAAGTTCCTGGGAGCCAAATACTTTGATACTTTCACACTTCCGTATACTGAGGACCCGAAGGAAGATGAAGAATATGGCACGGTTGCCGGTGACCAGTCATCGCGAACGGGTGTCTTGTGTAGGTTAGCTGAGGCGAAAGGAATATCAGAGGCACCTTACTTCTTCCCACTTTTGCCACGATGCAAGGCTAAGGTACGTGGCGCCTTTATAGTGCCATACCCCAAGAAGAGTTAAACCGAATGGCTAGATCGATCGACTAACAACCTCAAACACAAGCCTCAATCAAAAAGAACCAATAATTCATTCAAAGGCATCATCGAATATGGAGGGAAAGATGAAGGAGGGAACGTAAAAGGTGTGTCACATTCATGAATGATTCATAAGCGTTTCATTTCAACTTTCAAGCGACTTGGTCGCCTGACCGGTCGTATCTCCACTTTTTACAAAGTTTTTGAGTGAATTTATATTTATACAGCGTCAAACTAGCAGCTTCTGAGCGGAATTTTCCGGACGTATCTCATCTGATTCCCGAGTGATTTCACCTGGGAACATGGGCTGTTCGTGTAGAGACCTTCTTGTAAGGTAGACTCTCAGGAGAAGATCACTTCTGTGATAAGGTTGACTGATAATCCGCAAATCTGGAGGATCTACCGGTATCGGGGATACTTCCCACTGATTGGGTGATTTTGAATACCTCGGAAACTTCAAACTCAGTTTATTTTTTATTTGTTGATCTGTTTAGTAAAGCCAAACATCAATCACCATTGAGCTGCTGCAAACTCGAAGTTGAAAATTCGGTAGGAGCCCAAGAAATACTAAATACCCAAGAAATAGAAATATGACTGTACATAAATTAGGTTTATTATTCATTTACTGCATCGAAGTCTTACACAGCGCCTTTTCGAAGGAATTGTCTCAAACCTGAGCAAGTTCACACCGATCACACTATCATTTATTTGGGGTCATTTCTGTGAAATTCTTTGATTTCACGAAAAGTAACAATCCATGAGTGCCGGAGGGAGTGAGCGTGTGTGTGCGTGTGTGTGGGGGCGCCGCTATTCTTAGACAACTGTGTGGGGTATCGCCGTAGGGGAGGTTGTAATGCCCCCGCTGACGGCGGCGGTCGTTGCCTCCGCGCTTTAACTCAGCCTTATACCATCGTCAAGATATCAACCACCGCCACTCTTGCATTCGGCACTCGCCTGGTCGGAACGTCCATGAGACGTCCATACGTTCGTTGGCTACCTATATTAAAATCGGGTTATTCATCAGATTCCACTTTGACTATGCCACATCTGTGCATTCCATTTCACTCCTAATCCAAAGACTTTATGTGCTTATTTCCATTAGTTTATGACAATTTCTCGTACTCTCTGCTATTGGCTTCACTTCATGAACGGCTTGTTACCCTACCAGTGCACCATCGCGGTTTGACCGGACTTTGCGTGATAGTTCCGATACCCTTCCATGGATCCCAGTGTCTTTATTCTTCCTTAAAGTGCCAACTGCTTCGCATTGAGCTCTGCACTCTTGTTGCCTGACATTTTTGGAAGTTTAAGGTTTAGACGTCAACTTATTCCCATCACATCCTCACTCACTGGTCTGCGGGCCCCAGGTTTACCGAGCCGTCCTCTTGCTGTTATCCCAAGTCGAACCGAAGATTTCTTCATAGTCTTTTAATCATGGCATAAACCAACGTCCGCAGGGAGGGGAAAGCGCTAGCATTCAATCTGACTCAATCGCTTGCTTCATTGCTTCCACTGCCTCACCACGGGAATCTCGAGGATAGGCGATAGGCTCTGTCTGTTGTGTTACACCATAGCACCGCAATTGACTGCGATGCACGTTCAGATTTTTTTCTGCAACCAAGCTGCTGCGCTCCATTCCCTCCGTCCCTCCTATTACAACCCGTGTTGTTACAATGATGGCCGAGAGGTGTGCATGGCCATTTTCGCAGCAAGCAAATTTCAGCATTTGCCCCATCAGAAACTGTTTACATTTCCACCACGTTGAATTCCTTCGAAATCAATTGATTTCTGCTTTCATTTCGTGATTGGGCTTGGCTTCCATGGTATTATTCTCCCTTGATTAGCTTCAGCAAACCATATGAACATAATCGCTTCAAGTGGAATCGTTTCCCGACGGTTCAGCTCAGCTCCCTGCACCTTGAGGGGTTTCCTACGGTTCATCCTCTACCTGTCTGAGGAGAACTTGCCCGGAGAACATTCGCATTGTTCTAGGTGCATACAGCAGTCAGCCACTGAGTTATTCTCAACTGAGCGTTGGCAAAGTAAAGCTACTCTTTAGCTAAAAATTTTCCTCAAAACTCTCTTTCTCAATGACAAGCCCTCTTGTTTCCCACACTCTCCATTTCCCACATCTCCTTCTCGAACTGAGAACCATTTTTGTTCACGTCTTCGCAGATTTGTTTATTATATCGACTTGTTTACATATAATAAATGGTTTTCTTTCAGCAGCATGCCGCCCACTGGAGAGACAGGTGAGAAGCAGATGACGCTTATGCATTGAGCGTGGATAGGTGATTGAGCGGAATGGAATGATGGGAAGCCACGCCCCTCGAGAAGTTCTCGAACACAACGAACGATGTGGCAGATGATGGTGGTGTAAAGGCAGCAAAGTATAACTGAGTTAAAGGCGAACTTTTGCCAAGTAATAGGGGAGCTGATAAGAAATCGCTGATAACAGCTGGGAGGGTTCAGTTTATACCTTATCTTAGTTATTATTCAATGTCAAAATTACTAAACGTCATGCAATTGCTCGCGTCCGTTACGGTGACTCATTGCTTCCACTGTCTACAATTCTAAAGCGTTTCCTGAAATTTCAAGCTAAACATCGAGGGGACGAAGGAAATTTCGAGGCACCGATGAAAAAATCCGAATAACTTTGTGGTTTACTAATATTGGGTGGGGTGTAGGTTTTGCCGACTTAGTCACCGGGTATTCCTTTCTTCGTTCGATACCCCACAAGAGAAAAATCCGATAGGCTCCACACCTTTAGGAGAGGCATTGAGTTGCTACTAATTCTCTTCACCCACTTTCGAGCTCATCTAGTTCAATTAGCACTTCTTTGGGTTAGCGCAGGAAACAGCTTCTCTCACGGTAGCACGGTAGTTGCTCTTCGTTGTGAAGTATGGGGAAAAAGTACTGTTTACGGACGAGGAGTGGTCGCTACCATTCAAACGTAGGCGAGTCCACCTAAGAACTGTAGGTTTATTGGGAGCTCAAAGAGTCAAGATAGTCCATCAAAACCGAATGTAAGTAATTTGGTTGATGCTAAGGTTCGTGAAAATATCTAGGGATCTGTGACAATCTGCCAAATTTTGCTCAATTGTACTATAATCAAGCCTAGGGCTTCAGGGAGGTATTCCAAACAGTATTTTTTTTATCATTTTTTTCAACCAGAAGGACAACGTCGCTAATGCCCTCCCTCCAAAAGCATCAGTCTTTCTGCTTTGAACGCCAATCTGCAAGGGATGCATTTGGAGCCTCAAAAGTTTACCAAAACGACAACTGTCAGCTGCTCCTTCAATATATGCTCTGTAATGAAGTGGGACAGAACCGAGATCGCCTACCGACCGATGACGTTGTCAACATAGGGCCTCGGGCCTCTTCTGAGGCCGTATTAATCGGAAAAAGGATCTCCAAAGCTGTTTGATCGCGCATAACCCTAACTTCTTCTAAATGTTTGAAATCTCTACAATAATTAAGTTTCATTAAACAAAGCAATGGCGAGCGACCATTAAGTAGCTGGGCCACCCGAAACTTACCTGGAGAACCCAAATGTTTGTTTCTTGGCTATCTTATTTCTTCGGTTTCCCTATCACCCATAGGACAGCTATACAAGTCATTTGACGCAAGCTTCACCGGGGTTTTTAATCGGGCCTACTCCCTTGGTATCTTTGTCCTTTTCTCCTTCACTGCTACTCACCTGGCAATGTTAGCAATTCGCGCGCACCGCCTCTACTTCTAGAACAAACACTAAACGAAATCGTTTGCGAGCTGTCACTGTGCTTTTCGACAGTCACCCGTTCCCCCCTTCACCCTTAGCTACGAGGCTCCGCTGACCCTTGATTGACATCTTCTAAAGCGACGAAGAGTTTTGCACATCCGTATGCTTCACTAAACCGACTACAGGAACCCAGATAAGGAGCTTATTCAGCCTAGCTGCTTCTCGATTCTTAAAGCTCGCTGGTGCGTAACAATCCGGCTTCTTTCAACAGCTACTCATCAGTTATGTTCAGTTACTACTCCAAATCATCTCATGAACAATATACTGTTCAGCAACAATCATCACCCAGTTCTCGAAACCTTGGATTCCCCTCATACTACTATCCTACCGCATATCAAAAACAACCGAACCATGCCCTTAGCCCTCGTCAGGCTGAAGCCGTTGAACGCCAGACGCCAGCAAGCGTTTTCACTCAGAAAGACGAGCCACCGTTGCCGAACAAAGATCATCGGAACGGCCCCGTACATGTGCCAACAACGAAAAACACCGTGCCACAGCACTACTTGACATTTATTGCTGCACCAGTGGGACAGAAGTCTTTTGGGAATTACCCTGAATTCACCGGAATAAGTCCGAAACCTGCTCAAGCACCCCTTCCAGTAGACCCTCGCCATCGGCATGTGAAAACCCCTGATATTGTAATGGATTATACTGCAGACGAAAACAGTTACGGTGAGTTTATAAAAATGGTTATTAATTATTCACATTACTCATTTGGTAGATGCTATTGAATCCCTTCTACTTGACTAGGAAAGTGACGACAATAATCCAATTTGTATAGAGCATTCCAAAACAATGAGAGTTTTTGGGTTTATATTTAGCTGAGCTCATTTTCCTATCGTCTCACTGTTGGACGAAATTTGTTTCCCTAGCGCGTTCAGAAGAAAAACCCACAAAACTCAATTCTAAGCAAGCTTCCGCCAGAGTAAATTTGTATAGCGTTGAGTGGTAAACCTTCGACAGCAGTGATCATTGGAAGCAAAAAAATCTTGCTGAACTGAATAATGGGTGTGTCGTTACTATCTTGAAGCTGGAGAGGCCCCACATGGAGTCCGACCCCAAGTGGGAGAGTATCTTTAATAGTTTGACATAAACATTTTTCCCTTCATCTGGGTGAAAACGGACTACGACGCTTTTTTGTAGAATTTTGCACTTTATGCTAACATTTAGAGGAGAAGTGCACGTTGAAGAAATATGTTTGATCGGTTTTGCTTGGAATTCTCGAGCACGTATGGTAGTTGTTGCATTTCCATCAGAGCAGCGCCACTTCTTCATCGGGAAACGTTTCCGAGACAAAACATCAAATATAGGCGTCCTAAGGAGGGAGTGGGAGATGGGAGAGAGCTTGATGGTCAGAGATGTGAGCTGGAAACGAGAGCGCAACTGAAATAGTGAAATGTAGTGTGAATCGAGACAATGATGATTCCAGATGAGCAGCCGAACGCGACGATGGAGACGAAAGTCACCGGTCAAGGCCAGCCAAAGCGCGTCGGTCGCTGGACCCTGGCACAGCTGAGGCAGACAGATGGTAAGCTCGTCGTCCCTTATAGCTTTCTTTATTTTGATTTGATTGTTTATCTTCTGAGGTTCCTCGAGAAGCTGCGAAGTCCTGCTTCTAGTGAATTACGAGTTTCATACCCGAATAGAACAAGGATGAAGTCCTAGAGGATGAGTATGAATAGATAGAATTTGACGTGGTCTATTAAGGTATTATTCCGAGCCAGGCCGGATGGAATAAGGGAGACTCCCAAAAGTTGATGACAAACTTCGGTACACCAAGAAACACTTCAACCAAAGTTAAAGCTGAAAATCTCCAGGTGAGCGTCGCTTTTCCACATTCGGCTGTGTCAACAGTGTCCATTCAATCATCGAGTCTTTTGTTGGCAGCTTAGTTCAGTGCCTATAGCGTTCTCTCCTTTCCAATCGCTGCCCATTTCACATTCACACATTGCCAACAACTATTCGCTTATCATTCGAAGCTATTACTCTTCCCAGCATCTGAAGAGGCACCCACGCAACTTCTCCAAGCACCATTCTGGGGCGGGCATTATCGAAATCTTTGGAATTACTTCAGACACCTTACTGGACAATCACGTGGGGCCTGAGGGGTAGCTTACCCTTTTTGACGAGTAGCAGTTAGAAATTTCTCGCCTGAATATTTCTGAGCTTTTCAGAAATGTTAGGCAGAGCCTATTTCGGCAAATCGAAACTGGGATTGATAACTGTTTTTGGGAGGGATTCATGGGAAACTCATGCAGGCAAAAACCTCTGGGAACGGATCCAGAAACTTTTCGTTTTCTCGTGAGTCATCATTAAGCCTTCAGACAAACGTACCCCCTTCAGAGATGTTCTGCGCTATTGATCCTTGTTAAGAGCACTTCAGATGCTACACGTTTGCTCGAACCTTGGGACCAGTTTCTTGACCTCAGCTAACTAGTCGATACAGCGGGAGTTCACTACACCTCCTGCTCTCGAATACGTAGAAATCGAGAATTTTGGTGCTTTCGGAATAGCATAATTCAGGGAAAATATTGGGAAGCGCCTAGTTTCATTATTTCGAACTACCTCTCATTATTAGCTTTTTTGGGAGGTAATCGATGGTATTTCCCTTGGAGTAGAACGAATCCTATGATGATGACTGACAATATGCTGTTTCGATGGTGGCAGAAGGGTGTGCCCAATTGAAAACTTGGCCATTTCAGGAAATTCCCGAAGAGATCGCCAACCGTACCCATGGTGAAGTGCGTCTTCAGTCCGGTACAAACAAATTCAGTTCACAGCGTGGTATGACTGGCTTCGGTACTGGACGTGATGTGTGCCGAGAGGGAAAACACGTCAACACCAATCCCGCAGATCTTGCTGTGAGTTTAAATGGATATTGAATGAATATGAACCTCTTGAAGAGAACCGAAGTCGCTTAGAAATGCAGTTTCCCAGAGTGTTTCCTAGGTATTCATTTTTACTTCATTTTCATCAGAAAGTGATTTATCAATACACCCGCCTCATCATTGTGTGAGGAGCAATGATTTCAAGGCATAGTATCACTTACAATTTGTTTTTCTCAAGTTCCATATTGGGAGATAAACTCGGGAATTTTTTGCGGGAAGACGAGAAGAAGCCGGGACTGGGAAAGCAATGTTTTGAAACGAGACACACACAAAGGATTCCCTAGGGATCCTGAGTGCGTCATGTTCTACAACAAAGAAAAGCACACGTAGGCGTATGATCGTGGTGAGCGCTTAAGTATGTTTGTATACAAGATCAGCGATGTCGAAAGAGCGGAAGCAAAGCGGAAGATTCCATGTTGTTTTCCAGTTTTTAGCTTATTTCAAGACCCAGAACGTCTGAAGTGGAAACTCAGACAAAATTTCAAGGGCTTTAGGGGGCTTCAAAGGTTTAGGGTTTGGTAACAAACGAAAATTGGTCTACGTCAAAATCTGAGACAGCCATTTTCGTGAGAAAATGCTGAAAATTTTGCCCTTTCCCCAAAAAGGAATACATCACCTCAATAATACCTGTATGGGGAAATGTGAAATCTGATCTTCCTATTTGGTGGATAAATTGTGTATCTCAATGATCAAACGTGTTTAAGGACCTTCCCGAAGAGAAGATTCGTCTTTCGGACGGTATTGTTCGTCTTCAAGCCGGTACCAACAAATACGACTCCCAAAAGGTAGGTTCATGTCGTCATTGATAATCCCTATTGAGCAATTCTATGAGTGAGGATTTAGGGTATGACTGGCTTTGGAACGACCCGTCGTGAGACGACGAAGATGTTGGACACTAAGCATCCCGAATACGATCACGAGCGACCAGATCAGTCAGAGATTCCGCTCCAGTCTGGAACCAATAAATTCGCTTCACAGAAGGTTAGCAACGTGCCAGCTGAAGCAACAACCTGCTCTCCATATTTCACGATCACAGACAGATATCTCTTTGTTATAGGGAATGACTGGTTTCGGTACATCTCGTCGTGAAACAACGAAGATGATTGACAGCAGCCATCCAGAATACGACCATGAGGCCTCTATTGATCAGGTATTTTGGATGTTTACAATCTGTGTGAAGCTCTTCATTGAACAAGGGATCTATTTCCAGACAACAATTCCCAGCCAAATGGGTTCCAACAAGTATGCCTCTCAAAAGGGAATGACCGGTTTTGGACAACCACGTTGGGAGGTAAAATACTCTTTAGCCTCGCAATCTCAAACTTTCACTGAACAGCACGGGTTTAGGTGCTGGACCCCTCGATTTCGTGGCAGAACCGCAAGTCTCAGGGCATGGTCCGCCTTCAATCCGGTACCAACAGATTCGCTTCTCAGCAGGTAAATCGTCGTTGAACCTATAGTCCACATTTGGTCCATTGAACACCAATTTTTTCCGCTTTCTCCTGTCGTCGTATTATTTTGTAGTAACAATGAGAGTGTACCTCAATTTGAGACTTTTAGGGGGTTAAGTTCGCTGATCGCGATTTCATAAAGAATCTTATTTAGGGTATGACTGGTTTCGGTACGATCAGGAACACGACCTACGAAGCGGAGGGCGGTGAGCTGCCTTACGAAGCCATGAAAATCTCCGAGACAATCATCCCAAGCCAGGCTGGATGGAACAAAGGAGATTCTCAGAAGGTTAGCATGTTGCCTAAGCACTGCAAATGGGTAAATCAGCAAGAGCGGAGGCGTTGTGGAGCTAATTTCGAATGGCATTTCTGGTAGATCTCGACTGTGCTTGTAAAGTTGAATCGTTTCAGAAGATGACGTCCTTCGGAGCTCCACGTGACGTCAAGGGTAAACATCTGAAGAGAATCTGGGAGCTCGAGTATCCCGAAGAGGCTGAGGTTCGTTTCAGCTCTGGCACAGCCATCTTACCAGGAATTAGTAATCAAAAAAAGTTTCATACCAGTAATACCAGTTGCTAAGTCTTGACCACACACCGTTTTTCCAGGTATCCCTCGATCGTCTGTAATTGTTGCGAACTGGTGTGCCTTCTACATGTGTTCAATTCTCTACGCGCTTCGCTCACTGACCATCGTCAAAACCAAAACTCCAAACGTGCCCCGCCTCTGTGACGACCGACGGTGCCTCGAAATTACCTTTATATGTGCATAGCCCAGTGTCTTGTTTTGGCCCAACCGCTCATTCTTTCTTCTACCCACAATTTTATATAGTTATCGTTATGTGACAAGCCTATTGAATATACTCGTCAGATAAAATAAAGCGGTGCCGCACGAGATTTGTTGTTTGCAGTCGCAAGAGTTAAATTCTGACAAAGAAGTAAGAGCCCTAAAAGGGAGGAAGCGGTTGAAAGACCCAATGAGGTAACAGTATCTCACTATGAAGGGGAAAGGGAATGTTGGATTAGGCCTAGGAACCCTGGATCTCATCATTTTTATCGGAACACTGAAGTTTCTGGTCGAGGACGATCCGATGATCTAAAATCTCAGGGCAGACTCTCACGCCACTGCTCCAATAAACATGAGCGCCAGCTTGCGAGAAAGGAAATATGTGAGGAACAATAGGATGGCAACGGAATGTTGATCTCAAACAATAGGCATGCGGCGTTATCGATTCCACGGGAGTGCGACCGTGCATCATCCATTGTCTTTAGCTTTGGGAAGAAAGTTCAACCGAGTTCCACGAAAACTGGAAGTCGAAGAGACGACTCCTAGGAGTAAAAAAGGTCAACGTTTTCGACACTGATCAATCCTCCATATTGGGTTGCGCAGCCGACTCCCGTGGTACACGTGCGTGCGTAACGTCAGCGGTACATTGTATGTATGCATGTGCAATGTGTCGTCGCCAGTATCACAGCTTAATTTGATATCAATTGACAAACCCCAAGGCACTTGAAGTATCCTAGAGTATGGGGCTCGATTTGAACCCTGGACTCCGTGGTAGCAGCACTCTGCACCGCCCCACTTCCGCCAAGTGGCCGCTTTGATGAAAAAACCCCAAGAATTCTTTCGCGAGAGCAGGCGTACTGTACGTATTGAGAGTGAATGGATAAACATGCCACCATGCAGCAGTGCACTTGGTCGAGGGAATGAAATAAAAGAGAAGAACTCATTGACCCTTCCTCAAAACTTGAAAATATTTTGGGTTGAACTCAATCAGATGGGGGAGAAAGTTGTTGAAAGCTACGCGGTTGAACATAGCCAGTAAGATACCTGAACAACTTATATGTGAATAAGGGTTTTATGTAATTCCAGGTCGGCTTCGGCGACCACGTAAAACTGCTGTTCTCAAAGCTGACCCTATCCGACGGGGCGTAGTCGCTGCTGCAACGTGAGCTTCGTCAAGGACTTGCTTATCGTTCACGCAGTTGTTAAAGACACAATTCACGATGACCCACTGGAAGTCGGATCTCTTCTGATAAACTTATGCTAGTAACAACTTCCACTTTTGTTCGGCGTTCTTGAAACCTGGGCATTTTACATAATGTTCTTTACTGCTATGCTGTATAGGTTCGTTATGGTTCAACCGCTTTATTGGTCAACGTTCCGACTGAATCGTCGTCTTCAGGTCCTGAAAATAATTCGAAGCACCAAGTTTGTGACTTATCCGATCAAGTGCCCAAACACGCTAGGCTAGTTCTCGAAATCTCGAACTTCGAAATGCTCCAGCAAAATGACCAACTTTCTGCGGTAACACCAGCGTTACGTCCCACTCTTTGTGAACAACAAGGGACCAATGAGACACCATTGATGATAAGAACTATGATCTGATGATGATGATGGTGATCTCAAAGCTCACAGAAGGGAATGAATGGCAAGAGTTCATTTGGTACGGCTAAGCACTCATTTCGGTTGTTCAGCCTTGGATTTTTTATGTAGCTTTTTTATGTAACGCTTCCAGTATCTTTCTGGCACCAATTTCATTCACGTAGGCTAAGATTTTAAATTCATCGTTGAAATCATTGCCTGGATGCCCCTCTAGTCGGTGCTTCCCAAGTGGTGTTTGTGGACTTCCACGCCTTTTTTTTTGCAAGATGTTCTTTGTTGCGTACGCCGCGTATACTTCCCGTCCCACCAATACCCATTTCGTCACCGGTTGAATATTGAAGTTGATAAACCGTCTCTCGTTGCGGGCAATGTCGCTGTGTACAATCTCCGTCTTTTCCAGACGGACAAATGACATAGTTATCCGTAGGACATGTACGGTCGTAAAGCCTATTTCGGATCAGTTGGCGTTTGATATTGTCTCAAGGTAGGTTTATCAAGACAACACTTACACCTACACTTTATTACGAAAATAATTCATATTCGAATGCCGTATCATGATGACCTGATCGAATTCTTCCTACATCATACTCCACCGTTTCTTTCCGATATTCTCCTACGATTCATCGCGCCATCGAATACAAGGGTGTCTGCGCCTTTTTCGGTCCACGCAGTCATATGGAGTTCATGTCTAATCACGCGAGCCCATACGCTCTCGTCCATTTCACTTATCTTTCTGACCCACATAAGTTGTCTCCTTGAAGCCTCGTCCATCCAGTCACTGATTTTCGTGGGTGCTCTTATCCTTTAACAGCTCTGTAGGTCCAGCATACAGAACCCAAGCATCCTCCTTTCTATCTTCCTTTGGGCTACGCACGAATTTCTGAAGTCCGATTTTCGTAGCGACCATGTTTCCGCTCCATAGAGTACGGCTGGGGTTATGCACGAATCGAATGCTCGCTTTTCAAGTGGAGGGGGACGGTCCTGTTGCGAAAGATATATTCAAGTTTTTTGAGGGCATTCCAACCGCATCGAATTCGACGTGCTACTTCATCTGATGAGCCTAGTGGGATCGAGAGGCGACAGCCAAGATAAAGGACGTAATCAACTAAGGCAAAGACTTTTCCCTCAATACATATAAGATGCCTCGACGTTTTACTACTTGTCAGTAGGTTCTGACGTTTCTGGGTTGAGTCCGACCCTAGTAGATGCATTCGAAATGAGTTGCAGCAACTACTTGAGCATGGGCCGAGAGGAAGCCAGCAATGTAATGTCTTTTGCATATTCAAGACTGTGAAGCAATCTTCCTCCAATACTTAGTCCGCATTCTCTCCAGTCAATGGAATCAAGTACCATTTGTAAGGCGACGTTGAGGAGTTCCGGGCTCAACGTGCCTCTTTGTTTTATACTTCTTTGCGTGGTAACTGCAACTTGTCGACAGTCAACAGGAACGGACGTGGAAGGAGATTCGTAAAGTTTTCGTAGCATATCTATTAGTTCTGGAAGGACATCTCTTTTTGCAAGTGCTGTCATCACTGCGGACCACTCCAAACTGTCAAAAGCTTCTTGTAATCGAGATTGGCAGTGGGATTTGTGGGCAACGTAGACAGGGAAATTGTATTCAGCACTCTTTTCGGCCATTTTTTGAGGGCATGAATGTGATTTAGGGTGCAGTAGTTTCTTCGCATTCCGACTAGACTTGGGCTCTCTAACTCTGCTAGTTCTTTCCCCCGTAACAAGTCCCCGGTTTTGTCAGAAGTACTGCCCGCTCCACTTTAAGATACTGCAATTTAGGCATTCCTTAACGAGGGTCATGATGTGAACCTTGCCCAATCCAACCATCACCACTTCTGCTTCGTGCTCATCCAGCATTTCAGAAACTATTTTGAGAGGTTCGTTTCGTTGTTGTTCACGTTCGTGGAAAGCGCGGCTACATCGAATGGCTCTATTGCGCAGTTTTCTTCAAGCCTACACGAACGCAAGCTGACAGGAAATTCGTTGGTGTTAGGCAGATGAGAAGCTACGTCTCGGATGAGCTGAGCAAAAATTTTATTGAGGAACCACGAAATGCGATCCGCTGGTCCTCTCACACAGCTAATGATGAACCTTATTTTGTAGTCACTGGCATTAACTGAGCTTCCATCTCCGCTGGACAACACTTGTGACTTTTGATCAGGCTATAGAAAACAGGACACGAGGGAGTATCCATTTTACCATCCTTTCATCCAACTTTGCTATCCTTCCTATAAATACCCATACGCATTCAGCCTACGACATTGCGTGGGAAACGCCTTTTCCGTATAGCCACGGTAAACAGAAGTATCCAAAGGTGTAACTTAGTGATCTCCCGATCCAGAAAACGCGGTAGGACCGTGAACTCTTCTCCCTTGTCGCTAACGGGAAGACGAAATTCACCGTCTGCTACTTTACCGTACCTTTCGCAACCCTTCCCATTGTGCGTTCGTAACGTATGAGAATCTCTCACGCATGTCTTTCAAGAACTTCAAGAACACGGAATTTTACGTCCTGTACGGGAGAAAGTTTTGACTCTCTATAGAAAGAACGTACGAAAGGAATTAGCTTCAACAAATAATGCTCAGATTCTGGACCAGTGCGCTGAAGCTCTTTGCGAACTGCTCTCATTTTGAGCTGATGGAGACCTGTTACCACCTGGCCATAAGTGGAAAGTCTAACTACTTGGGCGATTGAAAATGATGGCCTAAGATCCAAGGACTTTGGTGTCTTACCAATAACAGTAACTCACGCCCTTTTTGTGTGTTGTTCATTTCGAGGAAGGTTATCCTCATACCGATGGGTCGTAGAAAAGATAGCCCATTGCTGGAACCATTTCTGTGTTGCTAGCTCTCAGGGACTAATTTCTAACATGAAGACGACGATTCAGTCGAAACGTTGACCAATAAGGCCGTTAAACAGTAACAAACCTGAACGGCATAGCAGTAGAAAACTAATGCTAGTGTTTCTGATTTACTGTAGTCTGGAATATAATACGAATTTACGCTACGACGATCAGAGTAGTCCAGTGATCGTACTCGCGCGAGGGACGCGGAAAAAACAGTCTTTCCGTTCAAAGCTTTCGTGAAGAAGCCTGACCATTGCTTGGGGACCCTCCTGTTCGTTTGGCTTTTCGAGGATGCAGTCAGTAACCGCCCTGATCTAACGGTCATGACGATATCTAATAACTTGTTTGGCCGCTGACCTCGGTCCCTTGGAATCGTCCACGCCATCTTCGTTCATTGACGGAGCTCGGAACTACGAATCTTCTTTTGCACTTGTATAAGGAAGTCCCTAGCATTTTCCTCTCTACAGCGCGTTGAATGACGATGACTGCAAGCTCATTCTGCTCGCGTAAAGTCGAAGTCGTATCAAAGCAGGAAGTACTGCAGTGTCGACAACGTAAGCGGGGAGCTGGATGTTCTTTGTCCTCTCCACGACTCCCTCGATATTCTCGAATGCTCCCTACTCGGCGCATTCTTTCTGCTCAGCTCGGCTGCTAAGTCGTTCACAACATTGACTTCTCGGCCTATATACACGTATGAAAAGCATTCAGAAATGTTCATGCCAGTTAGCGTGAAAGGGGTAACAGTTACCACTTCGCTTTTCATGAACATCACCTCCGTCATGCTGAGATGTGAGCCGTTTTTTCCGCAAGGGCTGTCCAATTCGGCTAGCATTCGTTCCGCCTGCTCGATGATAGGTGTTACAAGCACGATATCATGTGCAGAGCGGAGATGATGTAAGGAGCGCCCGTCGTCGATATCGAAGGCTTTCTTCGAATCGTTGAACGTAAGATATAACGGCATTTTGTTCACTCGCGTTGCTTCAATGCGTCATGCAACGTTGTGGATGTGACCGATAAAACTAAAGCCTTTCCAAAACCCTACTCACTCGTATTCATGTCCTTCATGTAATATTGTACCAACACTGCTAAGGACGACGCGTGCTAAAAGTTTGTAAATCACGACAGCAGGCAGATTGGACGATAACTGCCAACTTCGTCGGGATCTCCCTTTCTATACAGCGATGCCGTCTTTTTATTTTTCAACAAAAAGTGTACTTTGCATTCAGACGGTTACCGCCTGAAGAGCCGAGCCACAGTTTTGACAGTGATTGGCGAAGGACTCTTCAGTTTTGTTTCGATACTATCGGCACCAGGCTCCGTAAAATTTTTCATCGACCTGAAGACGAACGAAGTTAGGCATTTCGAATCCCGGAGGGTTGAACCAAATAAGGCGATATATCCTTCTTGCCTAAGATGTTAGGTAAGAAGATAGGCGTAATAGGTGGTGGTTGAAGAGCGGAACTCTGGATAATCCTCTCCGTTGTACTTCGAGCTCTTCCCAGCCTCAGCGGCTTAAGCTAAAACTGCTGCTCTTCTCTCTTTCAGATCTTCCTTAAGCACTATTATATGAATTTCGAGTCACCAAACAGTGATGAGTTAGGTCTTGTATCCTTACGTACTACTCCAGATTTGCCATTACTGCACGGAACATATCAGCCTTTTCGTTAAGGTGTTATGCCCACCGTTCTTGCTTCCTGTGAATCCAATCGAATGACAACCAAACAGTCATAGTTCAAAAGTCCCTCATCGTTGCGCTCCATGGTCACTTTGCTTGGAACCACTGAACGTAAACCTAATATGATCATTATAGAGCAATGCAGTGCAATGCAATCTTATCAAACCATGGAATTGAGAGAAACCGAGCGACAGCTCAAAATTTTATGAAAATTGATGATGCTTGATGAGTTCAAAAAAAACGATTTATCGTTCACTGGAAACAGTCAAAATAAGCAGAAAAGTACTTCATGTGAGGTAATGACTCGAGCGACAAACTATAATAGTACAACACATGAAATGCGTAATGCCTGGTGAGAAACCTATCGTTACCCACAAATTTTCCCGCGTCAGAGAGAAACTGGAGAAAATTAAGGTAACACTGACAAAGCGTCCATTTTGGACAACTAGTGAATTATCACATTGACTTTGAGTGCACAGTTAACTGTGCCCTTACTCGTTGGAATCTATGTACAATTCTATTGTGGCCTGTAGTCAATAACCTCTAGCTTAGCCAACTTGGGGAAAGAATTGAGACAAAGCACTTGCCATCAGATTCGATCGAAGGAGAAAGCGCGTAAGGAGATAATAAGAAAGCAGAAATGAATGGCGGTGAACGGATTATTGGAGATAAAACAAATGGCGACAGAACAAAGGGGGCTAAGGTGTTAGGGACTCCGATAAAGGGCGATAAGCAAAATGGTGTTAGGACTAGCGGTACTAACGCTACAGGTGATACAATGAAAGGATTCAGAAGAAGTGGTGATAATACAAAAGGTAGAAGAGTTCCAGGACTCAGTACAAAAGGATCCAGGGCAAAAGGACTAAGAATTATCGGAGATAAAGCTGTGGGTGATATAACGGCAGGGAACAAAAGTCGCGGGGAAAGGATGATTGGAACAAACAACCATGGCGACAAAAGTACAACACCGAGAATAGCTGGTGAAAGTATCAATGGGGTGAGCAATACAGGCGATAATATAATCGGAATGGATGCCCCTGCTGGATTCAAAATAATAGAACCAAGAACTATCGGGGCTAAAGTTATGGACTGTTTTCGCCTCTGTGTTTTGAATCGTACAGTTTCTGAAGCTAAACCACGGATTGTCTTTTCAATGATAGCAGGAACCTCCTCAGGTCGAACTTTCGATAGCAGGCTAAGCGTCTTGCTGTCGTTGTGCGGTGATTCTGGACCGTACACCATTTCCAGTTGTTTCGCATTCATGATCGTGTAGCCAGTTGTATTCATTGCCATCAGCTGCAAACCATATATCGTTGCAGACTGCATTTTATTATTGCACCCATTTCTGGAGTTACCGTATATTTTTGAAGTCATAGTTTAGTATGAGAGCGGAGATCATGTATTGGCAAGTGATGCACTATCACACGCAGAGTCACGTGTTGAAATCCCGGGTCGATATCCGCTTGGACCAACCAACCATGCCAGAGTCGGTAAATTGGTCCCACACCCGTCTGGGAGGATAAAAGCACTGGCTTGTACACCAGCTGACCACCGCTAGTCTTTGTATACGGAGGGCTTATTCGAACCTACATCTTATCTTATGTTCATAGCATCTCTTAGCTCACATATCTGCTTTGGTGTTTTCAGTTGTTTTGCCTGTTTTCGAAGAATGGTGAGCCCTAGCAGACATCCAACAGCCGTTGTGTCTCTGGGCGCATTTAAAGAGCTCACTTCCGAGATCCTCCTCTTTCTTCATTTCTGAGCACGGCAGTCTCTTGCATCGCGATGCGTGGACAGCGAAAAGACTGCCGCCTTGTCTCAATTACGAACCCTTCTCCAAACGCAATTGTTTGGGAATGATTATGTTAGGAAATCTGCAAGGACACGAGGAAAATGACTGCGAAGTTGAATGTATGTTTAACTTCGATGAGAAAATTTTTTTATGGGTACATACAATTGTATCGGGACAGGTTTGGAAAGCCTTATGAGCCTCGAAAAAAGTTTGGAAGGAAGCACAATGTCTGTGCCCTACTTGTACGCGGTGCAGGCTCTGACACACTTCAATTATGACAAAAAGGTGTTCAACGTGGAAGAAACGTTTAGGTATCAGATTACAGGTATATGTATTTCTCACTACAAGTGGAGAGGGAATCGAAAAGAGCCAGATTCTGGTAGCCATTTTCCTCTTCCATAATGGTTTGACGTGGAAGCTGTGCCATTAGAGCGATATCGCTATTTTCTGTCTGGAAAAGTGTAGATATTGATCGGAACACCTTCATGAGGGACACTTCTGAGAAGGTGCTGCTCAAAGTCGAAGATTATTGCAGGAATACGATCTGTGAACACTCGCGTACTTGCTCACAAATGGAAAAAGATCAAGACTGGTGCTGAGGCGATGTTCGTAATTTAATGCCTGCTTTCAAACAGTCTACGAATTTTGCGGCCCATAACCCAGTGGGTCCTTGGGAATAGGGAACAGAGAAAGGATAGAGAAGCCTATGCTTAAAAACACCCTCCTGCCGCTGCTTCTGAGAAATCTTTAAAAAAAAAAGTCGACTGAAGGTTCCCAAGAAGCTCTGCGCGCCGCCGTCGATGAGTGGCCGAGGCGTTTTTGAGCTATAATTAGTACAGGAGAAGGTTACATAAGATGATCGCGTGTTTGTTTTGTATATGCGATGCATAGTAGATAGCTCACAAGGACTGATCATGCACCAATATATATTGCGCTTTCTGCGCAACAATTATTTTGTTACCATATTTATGGCGCACCCTGTAGTATCGACTCGCGATTTCGCAGTAGCAGTTGTTATTTATAGGGAAGGAGGGAAAATGGGAATATGCGACTGGCAAATGAGCACTAGCTGAACGTATTGCAGTAATACATCTTTTAGTCGTAAACAGTATATGTGCGTCTGTAGGACGGCAAGAAGTTCATTACCAGCTATGCGTAACCACACTTCTCTGGACACTCTGGACACGAAGAATGAATGGGGCAGGACTGCGTGCCCATTTTTTCTATTACCGTGCTTTCGAGGAAGGATCGAATGAATCATCATCAAGTCCTGAATATTGTTCAGATTGAGGACCATCTACGAATAGAGGACGCCCTCCCTCTACTGCGATAACGAATCAACCCATGGTCTGCCATCTGAAAGCGCGTTGTGCGGAATTCGAGTGCAGTATGCGTCAGGTCGGCTGGAAGTTGAAAGTGTCGGAGGACACTGTTCAACCATTGTCTAGAGAAGTTGATGATTCTGATGACCTACGTAAAGTGGTCGTTCTTTCGGTAAGTTGTTCATACGCACTGTGAGCACTTCAAAACGGTGTTATCCAACAAGAAGCATTGCACTGCCGAGATCGCTGTCGAATGACTGTACTTTCATGTGCTTTCTGAGGCATTACATGGAGCTACCTTGAAATAGTAGTGTTAATCGATTTCAGCAGAGATAATGGATAAGGCGGCTGTGTATCAGACTTGCAAGAATCCGCTGTGTTCCTCGCGGCAGGGGCGAAGAAAATTCCCACCTTAGTGCTTCTCTGATCAACCATCAGTAAGACGGTGCGTTGGTTCAGAAAGCTAAAATCGTTAAGCATCGGTGCCGAGACCATTCACAGAACGGCTACTGACCGGAGAACTACCGAGCCAACTGCTCCAAATTTTACTTTGTCGAAGTACGCCTACGGGAAACTTTCCTAGGAAACATGCTACTCCTTTTTCCAAAATGAAGTCCAAAAAACATTTTTTCCTGGCGAACAGAGTGGAATTGACGACGAGCACTTTCATCCTGTGCTTGCTGCAAATTGAGGGGGCGGTCATCGAAACTAAAGACACTGCGCTGTCTCGAAACGTTTAGTAATTCCTTCATCTCGATTCTGCTTGAGCTACTGAAGAAAACTGTGTACTCTCCCTTACTACACCACTGAAGGAGGAGGATTACAAAAGTGATACCTGCTCGCTCGTAAGTGAACGTTGAAGGCGCTCAAAGAGTTCTACTTTCAATGCTTCTTCTTTTCCGAACATGGCGGTCACATTGTCCTTTGTAAAGTATAATGGCTGACCATTTGGTCCACGTAAAGCATCGTCTTTGAGTCGAATTTCGTTCGTATTGTCTTCTCCCTTAAAGCGAACTATTTTCTAAAAGTATTCTAACTTGAGAAGTATGCCGGTGTTCTCCTGCCTAACACCATTTCCTCAATAAACATCTTTCCGAAAAGTAACACTTTGATTATTCGTGTACCTTGTGTACCTTTCCACTACAAAACCATGTATTGTTTCCAAGATTTCATTAGATGAACTAAACAGACAAACAACCTTCATTATACTGAGAATATCCGACACTCCACTCGCTTCCATGATGAGATTGAGTACAGCATCGTTCTCTTTCTCGCCAATTGCAGAAGCTGCATTCGTCAAGCTGGTCTCATTTTTAAACCCACGATCTCTATCATAGAGAGGAAACAGTGAGGGTGAAAGAAGTTTGATCTGCAAAAAATAAACAGTAACCATCAAGTTCATAGGTGTCCATAATTAGAACTCCAGTGTGCTTCCAGAGGTACAACAAAATTATTCTGTATCTTCACACACCCCTTCCGTTCACTATTCACACCAGTGAAAAATTTGTCACTTCCTGATTTGTTCATGTTACCTTATGGGATGGATTAATTCGAAAAAAGCAATCTTGTAGGCAGACCTTGTAGGATGTTACCTTGTCGTCTTTTCTCTCTTCAGGAAGAATGGGAAGCAATCGTGGTGACAAAATCTCGAAGACCTTGTTGTCTAAATCCGTTGAGTTTCTTCCATCCAACATATATGTTAGTTTGGCAGCTGAACAATATGACATATAAAAATCTGAGTGCTCTTACAATATCAAATGGTTCGTACCTTCACGAACAAGATTAACTGGCATTTCCATCAACTCCTCATTGTATTTCGTATCCTGCTCCTTCTTCCATGCTTTTTTCATCACGTCATCTACTTCATTATCGTTGTCGTAGTCTCCAAAGATATTCATTTTCTGTAAGAGATTGTTGCAAGCGTCATAAAATCCTCTTCAAAAGTTGAAGCATCAAATTTATTCAAAAAAAAGGGTCTAAGCAGCTTTCTTCAGCTAGAGTAGTCGTTTTTGACTCGTGTGAAATGAATGAATATCAGTGATTCTCTCCAATGCCAAAAGCCGATGGACGCGGTTGAATGCCTTAGTTCTATTGTAGTTTATATTTACGAGTGTAGCTACCTAGTGGTGTGTTCGATCGAATGGTTCCGATCTGCCTTTCTTTCTACTAGTGCCGGCTCTAATAGTTTGACGGCTCACGACTCAGTGGGTTTAGATTTTTACAAAACTCCTTTCTAGAAAATTCCTTCAAAAGCCGATAATTCGATATAGAGGACCGATCCACAAGGAAGAAGACATCACAACATACCTTCATAGCAGTTCGAGAAGTGCTACGATCGCGCATCGCTTTCCTGGCAAGATCGAGACGTTTATGAAGCATTTGTTCAAATTTTCTCTTCTTTTTCAATTTTTCTGCCTCCACTTGGAGCTCTGTGACCGTATCTTTCCAGCTGAATAAGTGTTTGATCACTGCTTTCAAGACTAATATTTTGGAATATATGCATATAATATTATTTTTATTCGAACTTCTCAACAGTTATCAATCTCTCACATGTATCATGAAGATGACTCACTATTGAGCCCCATCTTCATCCTTCTTTTTCAATCTTCTAACTTGTCTTAGAAGACTTTTCGCAATTGTCGCAAGCGGGGAGTACTGATGACCTGAGATTGTTTCAGAGTTGATGAAGTTGGGAACATTGTATTGTCTACAACAGAACTTACTATCTAGAAGATCGTAGCGCTCTTTGTTGACAGGTATCATTTTCGAGGATGTCTTCTCAGTCACGGAACGTTTGGCACGCATACGGAATGAACCCACCCATTTGCTTTCAGCGGAAGCCAGCTGAATATATCAAGCATGATTTTTAATCTCAAGAGAAATATTAGTGGACAAAATAACTAACAGTTTCTATATCTTTGAGCTGGGCGCCGTAGGCATAGCGTTCATCTTTGAAGCCAAGTTTGTTTCGAAACTTCTTCTTGAAAGTTTTCCTTAAATCAGTAATTGCTTATAGAAGCTTTTGAATAGAGGACAAAATCTTCATTTCAATCTTCAATTAAATTCCTGGGCTTTTGTATAACACAAAGTCATCTTTTCTGGGGCTTCTAGTAGCAAATTAACTGCTAGGGAGGTTTCTGGGGAATAAGGGATAAGGTGAGCGGTGCCCGGAAAGCACAAGAATGAATCAAAGCTCTGGTCGAAGTTTTGCAGACATTTCGACATCTTTGTGAGATATCCTTGATGCAGTTGAGAGTGTGCTGTACGAGGTTTACTAATCACTCAATGGTGTAATATACTTGGTAATTATGGTTCAGGACGGATTTGCAACCGAACAGAAAATTAAGCTCTTTTTAAGGGTTGAGAGATAATCACCTATTTCTCTTCATAAGGGGCCCTGATCAGCATCCGAGCTGCTGCGTAAGCCTTCCAACTGGGTCCCGCCAATTAAGCAGAACTAGCGGTGGCCGGAGAAGTGTGACTGCGAAGGAAAGTGTGCCGTGTACAAAGATGTTAAAACATCTGAGGAAACCAGGAAAAAGGGCACTGTTCGTATCACCACATTTTGCGGTGTGTGAGAACCTGTTTGGTGTAAGAGGTGGGTTGGAGTTTCTTTCATGTGTACAGCGACATCTTGTAGGTATTATCTACTTTTCGCTGATTCAAAAAAGATGAGCTGCCTCCAGAAGCCACTGCCCCACTTCGAGGCGATCGTGAATGGACATTGATAGCAGGCAGTTTTCGAGCCATCAAAGCATCGCGCCGTTCCATCCTTTTTTGATGTGACGTTTTCATCCTTTCGTTATTGTATAATACATCGATTCGGTGTTGTGAATTTTTGCTTTCGTTTTCGCTTCTTTTTCACTTGAATGTTTTGCCTCATCTCGGTTCAGCTACGAACCGTACTGCACATAATCAGGCTGACCTTTCACCCAACTCTCTCATTTTTGACTGCATTCGGCATACTTCTGCTGATGAGAACTAAGACTACAATTATTGTGAAGTGACCTTTAGAAGAGACGAGCTAGTCCCCACTTCATATTACCATCGATTTTGATATTATCTCTCAAGATTGGCGAAATATGAGCTAAGCTTTTCGGCATCGTATGTGAATCGAACCCGCGCTGTGCCTTTGTAATGCCCTTTATTTTTTACCCTAGTAAGGCTCGCTTTTCCTCGCCCACTGAGTGGTACTATGCCATAGCTTTTCAGCACTCCATAGCAAGGGGATTCCAGTGGTACAGGCAACTTCGGACCGATATCTCCGATATCAGGAGTTCTAGAGCTATCACAACAGTAAACATAAAACGGATAGAAAGAAAGCTTGATTAGCAGGAGAGCTCAACCCAAATTAGGTTCAGTAGAAAGCACTCTACGCTCAATCAAATCGATATCCTCAGTCAAGCTGAAGAAATGAACGCTGAATATAATTTTCCAATTTATGTTGCTCTCGTTGATTATAGAAGCTTCCGACAGCCTCAAGTGGTCCGCAGTATGGACAACCCTTGCAAGGAGAAGTAATCATCCAGAGCTGATAGTGATGTTAGAGGCTCCAAAGCTGATAGTTATCTGAGGCACAGTACTTCCTGGTCTTGAGTATGCAGACCATGTTACGTTACTGGCTTCATCGCTTAGAAGCTTGGAAAGATGCTCCGATTTCTGTTGATTGTACCCACTAAAGTGGGACCCATTTTGAACTCTGGAAAGTCTGTACTATTTGACGAAAAGTGAAACATTCAGAAACCTTATTTGTATTGATGGATCAACATTTAACTTCGATGAGCTCGCTCTTTACCATGGCTATCATCTATCCTATTCCCTTAGCCGAACAGTTGAAATTGGGCACCAAATTCAGTGCGACTAAAATGTTTTCAAAAAGATCGGGTACATCTTTTGCAGTCGTAGTGTGCCCCCCCCCCCCACTCGGGAAAAAGCTTTCGGCTCCTGTGTAAGCCGAAGGAAGATGAAAAGCAAATGCTGCAATAGACATGCGAACAATGAAAGAGTAAGATCACTCAGGAAGCTGAACGACTGGACAGAGAAAGCGAATAACAAGAAACTACAAAAGGTTCGTGAAACGGACGAAAAATGAGCCGGCAAGATAACGACATGTATTCTACGGCACGGTGAACCGAGAGAGACGAGAACATCCTTACACTGGCTGGCGTGACGATATGACTAAGAAGATCGGGCAGAATTGGTGGAGTATAACAAATGAAGGAATCAGACAAGCCATTATACGGCACTTGAATATGAATTGATCCGTAATAAAATTTAAACTTCAAACTTCATCACCACTCATTTGTACGAGGTGTGAGCTGATCAGCCAACATCGGCATTTAATGTGAAGGTGTTATTTCGCCGCAATTTTGGAATACCTAGATAATTATGACGATTATATTGTGTAGTGAGGGAATTGTTTAATAGAGAAATATCAGATTGTCGGAAAAGTCTTCCAGCTTTCGTTTTCATGTTGTGGAATCTTCCCGATTTGCTTCAGCCGTAAAATGGAAATAAGTGAACTGTGAAAATTATAAGTGTAGTTCGATGCGTCCTTGCATAATGAGTATGGGTACATTCACCCAGAACTGGATGGACGCGGCAAATCGCGCGGCGGAATTCGTGGCGATTCAAATGGCTTGATTGCCTATTATTGGGGTCCAAATTTGAAGTAGAGCTAATCAGTACTATTATCTGACCATACTAATGTACTCCACTTCGAGTTTGCGCCCCAATGATAGGTGCCAAAGTTGTCCTGAACGCCACGAATCTCGTCGCGCCATTCGCCGCGCCCATCCAGTTTTGGGTGAATGTTCCGTCCCCCTTGCATAATATCTGCCGTAGCATTTCGCAACGGTTATGACCGGAAGAATTGCTCTTGATCTATAGCGGCTTAGACTACTTCTGCTTTATAAGTTCAAAATAAAACGTCACTTCAAATTGAGCGACAGCGAAAATATGTGATGCGATGGGACCCTTCGCAGTCTCTCTCGCAGCACATCAAGTAATTGGTACCACGAGTTCGAAAATGACCACTTCGACTAGACTGAAAACACTAGGAGACCAGTTGAGCTGCAACGACCACCTTCTGGAACTGGTTTAAGGGGATTCTATGTTTAGTACCCGCCAGCTGAAACAGGAGCTCAACAGCCATCACAACACAGTAGCTGCCCAATTGCATCGCCTCGGAAAGACATGGAGATTGGGAGATATGGATAAGTTGTGAGCTGGGTGGTCACCACCTCCAAATGAAAAGAGATTCATGCATGAACTTGTTGACTTTCCGCCGCACCTTCGCATGGCTGGAAAACTTAATTACCATCGACGAGAAGTGTGTCCTCTACTTAAACCACACTAGGAATCGCCAGTTTCTCTACTCGAAACATCAGGACTTCTATAAAAGCAGAATCTACAAATTGCCTGATTATTGGCCATACCTTATCGACAATGAAAGTGCATATATTTCATAGAGTATTATTGCATATTAGTTGTTGTGAAGGAAAAAACTTGAAAAAAATCGCAAAATGTGCAAAGATATTTTTCCGACAACCTAATATAGAATACAAAAACTGTCCAAAGTGTTGCAAAACTTCCAACCTAATACTACGCCTGCTTGTCAAGAAATACATGCGCAGTGATATTGATAGGAAAGGGTCGATCGGTATGAGTGAACACCATTATGATGTCATTACAATATTACATTACATTTCATTACATTACATTTCAAGAACAACTCACCGTTTTGCTGACGCCAAAAGAGGATAGCCGACGGCGTAACGGACCGAACCCGATTTGACTTTAGGTGCCCCTAAAAGGCAAGCTGTGAACATACGCCTACAACAAACTCCAGAGAATCATCTTTCTCCAAGAAACCTTGTGACTCTTTAGCTAGATAGCACAGGAAGATGCACAGTGGGAGAAGATAATAAAGAAGTAGTCGAAACTATAGATGTGTGAGATTTTGTGGATTATCAAGGGCTGTACTGTTTGCGGCATATTCAGCACACCCTGATTCTTGCCCACTCTTAATTTTTTGGCCTGCAATTTTTAGTAGAATAGACATGCGAATTTATTAATCACGTGCCACCCGATTCGAGAAGCTCCTCCCACGAGTGGGTCCCTTCGTCTCACTGTTGAATCATTCTTCAAGTTGACTAATTTTTTCCGTTATCTTGGCTATTTTGAAACCAGATTAGGAATCTTACCCATCCCAAAATCGACTGGACCTCTCCATGTCCCTCTTCAATGCCGAATTCAAGGGCAGACAGACGATAGAAATACACGATAGCTTCCTATTCTGTATGGATAATGTGTGGTTTTCAATTTTTCCATATAGAACGCTCGATGCTCAAGCCAACTCGTTGAGCTGTACAAAGTGGTGGATTGATGATGTGGAAGAGCTGTTATTGAATTATCTGTTTCTCTGTAGTTCCTGGGAGCGTCTTTGGGAGCGTCTATCCCTTTCAATATAAAGCGCTAATCTATGTGTGTGTAACTGTACATGGGTGCGTCCGACCGGAAAATCTTAGCTCCTGTCCCCGTGGAATTACAGCGTTCAAACTGGGCGGGAGTATAGGTGACAGAATGGGAACACAAATGGTATGTGGCAGAACTTGACTTCATCTACGGGGGAGAGGGCGGGATTTTTCATAACTCCTGCTAATATCTGAAAATTCCGAATTCGGTATGATTACAGCTGACAGGTTAAAAAGACTAAGGGTGTAAGGCAGAACTCGGATCCCCCCACGGGGGACGGAGCAAGCGTGATAATTGACCTAGAGCGTTCAAATGTGGTAGGAACACGGGAAGCAGGATGGGAATACTCAAAGTGGATGGCAGTACCAGACTCCTTTCTCTGAGAGCGGCCTCTTACCTTGGACATGGGAAGAGTGCAAGCAGGAGAATGGGAACTATTATGGCACGTGTGAAGACTGTACTCCGCCTTGAGGAGTGGGGGAGGCGTGCGCAAAAGTCGTTAATTTGAACCCAGAGCGTTCAAATTTTTTAGAAGTACAGGCGACATCAAGGGAACACCGATGATAGGTGACACAAATAGACTCCGCTGAATACGGGAAAATCGTTAATTTGAATTCAAAATGTTCAAAATTCAAAGAAGTACAGGCGACATTGGGGGCACACCTATTACTTGTGACAGGAATAAGCTTTCCCCACAAGGAGCGGGGCGTATACGATAGTTTCAATCTGATCGTAGAGCTTTCAAATTTGGTTGAAGTATGGGCAGCAGAATGGGAATGCGTATGGCACGTAAGATGGCTGGTCTCCGCTAATAGAGGAAGAGGCGTGTTCGGAAATCGTTAAGCTGGTCCTAGAGATTTCAAGCTTAGTAGAGGTATAGGCTGCATTATGGGAACACTGGTGACAGGTGGTAGGATGTGATGGGGCAGGACTCCACCAGGGGCGGAGAGACTCATATGAAGTGCGTCAGGGTGCGTGGGTTCAACCGTAAACCAGACGCTCTTTTACAGGAACCATGACGTTCAAATATGAAAGCGGTTCAGGTGGGGGAGGGGTAATATTAATACGAAAAGAAGTAGAGCCCAAGCCGGGCGATCCGACTGGTACCTATTACCACGAGGCAATCGTCTCCAATAGGAGCATCAAACGAAATGTGGAACAACTGTCTAATCCTGAGCTATACTGGAATGTGATGTAACGTTATTCTGTCTGTAATGACTATAACAATCTCAAGTCTTTTTGGCAATCAATGAGTTCACAAATGTGCTCATCTGGAATGGAGAATAGCGCAGTGGCGGTGAAGAAAGCACAAGAATCGGTGTTCCCAGTGGGATAGAGTCGTTTAAAACGGAACTTGAAGAGAATTATATCGAGAAATAGCGCAGAAGTGATGTTTGGACGAGCTCTACAATGGGTGCCATTGCGTACATCACATTCAATGCATTCACGATCACTAGCATAAGTTAACAAAGACGTGATTCCCAGCAAAATAACTCACCCTTTTCATCCTCGGAAGGTAGGAAACCAAAAAATGACAGCAGCAGCAACAAGAACAACAGAGAATAACAGGATAACAGTAAGACATCCCCTTATCACCAGGCGGCTCGCTCATTACATGCTGAACGTGAGAGTTCTGGTGCGAATAACGCAACCTGTATCGCCTCGGCACACGTCTGACGTAACATCGACGAGTCCGGTAGTGGGGCTCATATTATGCCCTACCTACTGAGATTCTAGTTATGTTACAATTGGAGGCCACTGGGCAATCATAGGAGGAATTCGTAGAAACCATTTTAATCGTGAACTGTGCCTATAAGGCCTAGTCCCAGTGATTGGAACACCTATACTAGTTTTAAGCGCTGTATCAGGCCCTCTGATGAATATGACGTATCAATTGAATTTTGGTGATTTATATTATAGGAGCTCCGATACCATCACTACATAGAGTGAAAATTGAAAGCGTGCACAACGTGGCGATAGGTACCGAACATGTTGCTTTCTGGGAGTTATCAGTTCTATTGGAAGTTGTTATACGTAGGAGTTGGACACATCCAATTAAGAGTGATTGTCTAGGGATATGGATTGACGGTCCGTATCGGCGCAAACTAAGTCATTTCTGTTTCTTGGACTGCATGCTAATTAAGTAGCTAGTGAGGGAATAGCGTTGAAAATCATCGCTAAGGTGTCAAATCGAGGTGTATCTAGTGAAGTGATTAGCCTCGGAACTAGGTTTCTAGGATATAAGCTTTCATTGCCATTGGGCAACTCGAGAATCCTGTTACATCTACAGAGTAGGTGTGCCATTCAATGGGACTAGAACAGGTTCGGTACATTCGTGCGTTCAAACTGCTCGCGACGATTTGCGTGGCGAAATTCAAGGCGATTTGACTTACTCTGGCGTCCAGGTCTGTGGTATTCTTCCCGAATGGCGTGTCGCCCTCGCCGCACTCGATCCCACGCTGGAAGGGAAAGATTTGACTATCCAGTGGAAGGACACGGCATTCGCACTGATACCTTTGCCACTTTCGCGGGAATTCGAGGAGAAGTTCCTCCACCCCCGGCGCCCATTATTGGGGTACAAACTTGAAGTGCATTAGATTAGTATGGTCAGCTGATACTATTATACTAATCTACGTTGAGGGACGGGCACTACGTGCGTCCGAGGACGCGCGCGCCGATTTGCGCGGCGGAGTTCATGACGTTTTTACGACTCCGACGCTAATTTTTGGGGCACAAACTCGGATTTGTTAAGTAGGGTCAGATAATCCTTCTAATCTACTCCACTTAAAATTTAGGTTCCAATGATAGGCGCTAGAGTCGTTCAAATCGTTACGAACTTTGCCGCGCGCAGTTCGAATCGCACAAATGTACTTACACCCGAGATCAAGGTACCAGCTATTTTTCGGTTTGAAAAGCAGCTGCCATCCATTAACGCACGGATGAATTCAGTCACTCCAAAAAAAAGTTGATATTGAAATGATCATTACAACTTGAGGAATGCGGCTGTCGAGCTGCTATATTGGTAATCGTTCTGGGGTTCATGTAAATTTTTGATGCCAGCAGTGGCTGAACCCACAACAATAATTCGCAACAGTTGTTAACTTGCAGAGTTTTGCAAAATAAAGAATCAACTGAGAATTAACGAGTTCATAGAAATCTAGTGGTTGTCTCCATCCACAACTTTCAAAATATCAGAATTCCAATAAACAGGCTCACCAGAGCTACGCTCCGTGAATTCGAACTTGTTCTTCCGCTCTTGATATTTCGCTTCGCTTTCCATAAGCATAACAACACATTGTGCATGCTCCTTCACCGAACTTGCCTTCTTTGTGCATCTTTTGTGTGCTGCTCGCTCAAATCGCCCAACAGTTGCAAGTCTGAATTGCTGTCAGTCACTACAATCGAAGCAATTTGTTGTAACGGTCTGCATCTGATATTAATTCTTAGCCTTCCTGACATGATTGATACGACTATGGAAATTTCACCACCTTCAGACATAATTTGTCTCCTTTTTCATTTTCGAAATTGTGTTCTTTGCTGGTCGACCACCAGACTCGACTGTAGCGTGTTATAAATGTGATCGGCGCAGAAAATGGGGCCATAGCTGGGAGAACGGCGACTATGTTGGTGGCGAGCGGCACTAGGAATTGTGTCAGGACCTTTTGACAATCGGATGACCAAGTCTCAGAGCATTTGATGGGTGGATTCAGAGAGGCGGACAGTTCTATCGTCAGGGTGAGTGACCTCACTACTATCCAGCCTTTTTTACTTACACACTACCGGAAGTACTCCAAGTAATGGGCGAAGAACCTTCTCCAGAGCATAATCTGAATAACTGGCTAGAATATGGGAAAAATTCGAGTAGGAATCGGTAGTTGTGAACTATCTGACTCACAAAAGATAGAATATACTGGCTACGAACGATTACTACTGAATGACTTAAGAAGGGTCCTCTAATGCTTGTTATATCCCCATATGAGAACATTATTCACGGCACCTATGAAATTTACTTAACAAAGAGATAAATGGAACAGAGATCATCGAAATGAGCCATGTACTGAAAAATAGGGCTTTACACCACTGTAAAAGCGTCCCTTTATCTGAGGTATTTACAAAATTCCTGCAGGGCACTGAATAGAGCCTGTATCTGCTCTTCAATTCCATGGCGGCTCCTTTTTCAATAGATTTCAATGACATATATAGAATGATCGTCTAAACTCTGAAGTGCTCCTTAGCTTTGTTTCCGGATTAGGGCGAAACAAGCCTACATGCTTGGATGTATGCTGCGGAAACTTAGTTTGAGTGGCATTCCATCTATTCAATTTGAATTGCTAAACTTCAATGGCATATTTAATTTTGAAATTTTCTTTGAATCGACTAGGAACCAAATATAAAAAGGTTGTGATTTTGTATTTTTCGTGCAAATTCAGAAGTCCTTGTGGAAAGGTAACTACACTTTGTCGCTCTAACTTTTAGAGTGTTGAACTGGAGTTCTATAAAAACTGAGTAAGTACTTCATTTCGCAATAGAGAACGCTTCTGTTAGGCAGTGAACTATTGCTTCAGGTGAGATCCAAAGTATGGTACACAATAATTCGGGTGTGCGCCCATTGAGGTAATTCAGTAAGCTAAATGGTGAAGCTAAGCACAAGGGACGGCGTAGAAAGCGCGTAAGTAGCTATGCTTCAGCAAATAGCCAAATTATTATGGTCAAAAAAGCCTACAAATTGAAGCTTCCAGTGCAGGATGGCAAGCAATCACGGCAGAGTCAAGCCAGAAGGTGTTTCAGAAGCTGAAAAAGGACCGATGATATCCTTGAAATGGAAGGTACATATAGTAACGGGGTCCGGTCATGAAAACAGCTAGTCAGGCGATTGTTCCCCTTCATCTGAATGGAAAAACTGTAAAAAAGAGCCTCTAACCATTGTGACACAATCTCGAAACTAATTTTTGATTGTCATCGATTAAATCTTACAACCTCCATCAGGGAAGGTGAAAACTGGGAACTAGAACAACTTATAATTGTACTTTTTCAGTTGGAGCGGTTCATTCCATGGGAGAGAAATACTAATCGCGCTTTTTTGGGGTACAGAGAGTTTGAAAACCGGGAACCAAATATTGAGCCATAGGCTCATCTTCGGCCTTGACTAGTGCCCCAGCATTTGCTCCTACTCTCTCAGCTTGATAACATTTGGGAGCCATGGGTGGAAAACAGTCATTGGATTGGTTGTGTAGGTTTTGAAAGCTAGAAGCTTTCATTCCCAGTAAGTTGAAAACCAGAAACGTGAAGTGCCATACATGGGATGTGGTTCCATAAACAGTCACGTTATGTTCAGTGAACGGAACTTTGCTGGTGCAGCAGAAGATGACCGTTATTCTTTTTTTGATCAAGCAGTCAGCCGCATACGAAAGTGAAGTGTTCATTTGATGTATTATACCTTAGAATGATGTCACACTTCGGATCAAACTTCGATTACGCAAATAATTGCAAGACCCTTTGATTTTTCTACAATTATTCGGAATATCCAATCGAATCGCACGGTCAGGGGTTCGAATCCCGGATCGATGCCCGCCCAGGCCAACCAAGCCTTCCATCCCTCCGGGGTCGGTGAATTGGTACCAGACTCGTCTGGGAGGATAAAAGCACTGACTTGTACATCGGCTGGCCACCGCAAGTCATTGTATACGGCCACATACGCACTCATTACGCCACTACGATTCTGAATGGAAGTCGAGTGCGGGGGCGCATCCCTCAGACGGGATTGATTAACGCCAAAAACTTTATCCTTTATCCTTTATCCTTTATCCAATCGAATTCAGAGCAGAGAACCCCTTCGCGACTACAGGCGCAGATGAGTGCGAACAAATTTTTTGAAATTTTCCACTCACTTCTTAGTTGCAACGGCCGACATCAGCCCAGATATACTTTGATCTAGCCAGTGCTGAAGAAGCATCTCTCCGCCTTCCTCTGATATGGTGATCGTTGTTTTCTGTCCATCGTAATGCATTGTGTTCGGTATAGGGTGATCGCCATCGTCAGAAACATCCGCCACATCTTCATCGGTGATCACATCAATCTGGAATTTGAAAATAAACCCCATTCTGGCGTTACAGCTTACAATGCAGAAGTGGAAGAGTGCAAATTTCCTTAGTTTTTTAACAATTGCTGTAGCAGCTTACCAGGGGGAATTCGATTTTAAGGATGCTGTCGATTAGTTCTGAAGCTGTCACCACCCACTTTATATGAACTCTTTAACTATACACAAAGTACAAGTGTCTGCTTGATTGTATGTTTGCCAATATGCTTGTCTGTGGGCGAGACCCTCCTTAATTATGAAATTTGAAAATTAAAATAAGGATACACGGTTAGGTATTGGGGCCTTAACCAATCCCGTCTGGAGATGCGCTCATGCATTAGCTCATTCAGAGTAGTAATGGCGTAATTTAGTATGTGGCCTATACAATAACTTGCGGTTGCCAGCCGATGTACATGTCAGTGCTTTTATAGGCCCAGACGAGTCTTTGTATGGTTTCAATTAACCGACTCCGGAGGGATGGAAGGCTTGGTTGACCTAGGCGGAACCCATCCTGGATTCAAACCCGTGTCCATGTGTGTGGGAAGTGGAAAATACGCCACTACGGAAAACAAATAAAAATGGAAAATTGCAGTGATCTTGAAAGCACTATGACACTTGTGATGTCATCAATAGCCCTTACCCAGTATGGATTAATCCATGGGTGTCTACTACGCCCTGATATTTCTGATCAATCAATAGCGATTAATATCAATTTGTTGTGCGTATTTGAACATGAAATCAGTACGATGATACTTCTCAGGACGCATCAGTGGATACCGATAGCCTTTTGCCGTCATACGATGCTGCAAACTGTGAAACAGAAGCAGTGGGTCCTCAACAGAATCGCTCACAAAAGGGAATATTAGAAACCCTCTATTGGTTCTCCTGCTTCCTGGCTTCAGGCCTGTATTTGACAGCTAATTTTTATGGGGAATCCAGATATGATAGAATAAAATAATTATTGGCAAATAACCAAGGTATGAAATTATATGAACCTATTCTAAAAAGTTGCCATTGCTGAAAAACATTTGAAAACACTCACGTCGCTATCATTTCGCTTTCCATAAAGTTCTTCCACAGCGGTTGCATTCAAAAATGGCCACATATCCTTAGGAATATGATTCTCCTCCAAATATTTCATCTGATCTTGGCTGAATTCCATTTTGCGTATCGGCTTGTATTTGGACAGCTCCTCGTTCTTCAAGAACGATACATGTGTTCCATTTGGAACGAGCGCCCTTATAGTCACTGAAATAGACAACAACTCTTTTCTGGTATGCCCTAATGTAAGCAGAATCTTGCGATGCCTACGAGGAAGAACATAAAGGAACAGACGTTCACGCGGTATGTGCCAGAAGGGGCGTGGGAAGCCCCATAGAGCTGGTAGCCACCACGCATTCGCGCCACAGATATCTGCCGACGGTGCAATGCGGAGCAAGACTTACCGCAACTGGGTGAGTGGTACTTCATGGATTGAATGAATTCCGTTCAAGGGGCAGGTTTACCGACTCCATCACAATTTTCAGCCACTGTCAAAACACCGACTGTTTCGAGCACGATTAACTCGTGATGAAAGGGTAGGCGTGAGACATCGTTATTTTATTTGAGTATCAGAGTAAATAAACAAAGAGAATATCATACCGTACCTGCGAAAAGAATGGTTAGAATCACGACGGCGAAAGCTTTCTGAATCATCCTACTCCAGTGATTATTGAGCTGCACGGGTGATACAACCTTTGGGTCAACGAATGCCCTTACGGGGAGCGGGCGTGCCCACTAACACACTGAAGAAATAGTCAAATTCGCAATTGACGAAAACTGAACTGATTCACATCAGGTATGAAATCATGGATCTATCAATCTACGTAGGTACATGCGATAATTCAACTAGTGACATGCACCATGCAGAATGACCTACGCGACGATTATCATGGTGGTGGCCCTTGAAAGATCTACGTGCTCGGAAATCTTCTACAAATAATGCAGTTCACCCTTTCGTCAACATCGAAATCTTTTGATCTTTATTGAAAAATCCCTTTATTATGTACTATGCTCTTTCATTTCGAAGACTGGCTAGTTCCCCTTTAAAAATTATTTTCTGGTTGAGTACTCCGGTGTGTCACGCCATTGGAAGCATCCAATATTTTTGCAGCCAAGTGGAATTGGATACCGTGGCAGAGCGAATCGAAGCTCGAAGGACATTTGTCTAATGAAAGTGACAAGTTCCTCTTACAAACTTTGCTTAGCCTCTTGTTTTGTTGACTGATGTACTGCTGCCTCTCGCCACAACTCGCTCTGTGAATGATATTACCACTCCCTTTGCTCTTCAAGGTGTCTGTAATTCGTGGTGATTCCTTTTACTCTGTTGCACCGTCTTTGTATTGTCTTCTCATCTCTTCTCTACGTAAACAGCACTGTCACTGTCAGAAACGAGTCCATCATAGGAAAGCAGTTTGTAAACGTGAACAATTCAAAAATTTTAGACAAATACTAAATTTAAGGCATTTTAAGGCATTCGGTCTTGTGAGCTCGAGCTTGTGTTTGCTTGAATCATCTCTCCCCCTGGTGTCTACGAGTTGTTTTTCCCTCTGAGCATTTTGCGATATAGTTCATTTAAAGGCACGGTTCACAATAATTTTGAGGTGCCTTTTTAAGGTTGAAAAGCCAAAGAGTTGGTGTAGAGGAGTACATTGGTTTCGAAGAAAGCGAGGAAATCCGCCTACTTCAAGCTTTCTAGAAGTAGTGGAAATGGAGGTTGTACGAGATCATCGCAACACGAATGGCATGCAAGGGGCATTTGGACGAAATTCACCTTGCTCCCATTGCTCAAAGAGCTGTCAACGTCAAACCATATCTGTCCAGATTTGCCTTTCATTGTCGATATGGGTAACAACAAATTGTTTGAACTTCCTGCTTTGGTTCCCTTGTGAGTGGTGCAACCTCTACAAAGTCGTTGAAAGTCGTCCGCTAGGGGCAGGGCGTTCCATGATATGATATAAGGGGGAGCCTCAAATTCATTTTATAGGAGAATTCCAGGACCATTTTTATCATGAATTGCGCCTTTGACATCTCATTTATGAAGTTGACCTTGTTTTGTTTTTGACTATTTTCTTGGAGATGATTTCCTCAATCACATGATGCTGCAAATTCGTATAGAGTAAACGTGATTTCAGTAAACATGAGGCTGGAAAGACGAGGTCTTTTATATACATTGCTGACCCCTGGGAGGATGCCACACATAGAACTCATTTTCTTGACACCTGGCTGACGGCTGTTCTACCAATCAACTGAGCTCGCGGGGCTTTATTTACAAAATATTGAGCGTTCTGTTTGCATTATAGCAACGTCGAAACTAAGAAAGTATGGATGTTCAGCGATATAAAACTGAGGCGGGTTGGAGGGGAGGGGGGAGTTTGGAGAGATGGTGTAGTGGTAAAAGACGCACTACCTCACAGCAAATCCGGGGATCCCGAAGACGAGATTAGCTGAAAAGATGGTCAACGAATTTCAGTTTCAGCTCATACATGGTAGAAGAGTCAGGTTTATGTAAGCTATTCTTCGGACTTGCAGAGAGCTTTCGACATATTTTACTGAGTTACAGAATTTTTGCATCTGCCGAAGGATGTTTAACGTCCGCATTTTTGGTTAGCAAAAACTTAAAAAAAATAAGTTTTTTGTTGTTTGTCCTGAAAATTCTCCTTAACCAAAAATGAGGCCCTTCAACAATGCTCAGCCTATGCCAAAACTCTGAACATCAATATGGTCTGTAATCACTTCTCAATTCTTGTAAGAGGGTAAAGACTGGGTAATTGTTGAAAAAAGAACCTGTTTACGGCACACCTCTATAAGTACACATAAACCGGCTCTCTTCACTTTGTTTCACTAGAGTGAAGTAATCTTAATTGTTTTTCTAATCAGATAATTCGAACACTTCGCATTAGAAAGTCTACTTGCAAAGGTTGGGGATCGCGTCGATCCTTCATCGAACGGACTACTCCGGACAACTTGGAAGGCCAGCGACATGTCAAGTTTTCACATCAGTTTTTTCATGACGACTCAATGATTTCAAATGTGATCTCAAAAAATGTAGGGCAGATAAGTGCACCGCTAAGTTAATTCTCTTCGAAGGAGACATGGACGAACTTCTGTGAAGCTGTACTTGCCTGTGAAATATAACGCCATGTTCCAACAGTTTTTTATACAGCTGCTTCAGCGCTGAGGTTTCTAAAATACATATGACAGCATGCATAAGATTGCGTACATCCTCTTCGGAGTGGTCCAACAAATCTTTCATAACGGCGTTGGCTTGTGTCGGGTGTAGCATTATGTCACACCCCGGGAATTTCGTGCACATTAATTTTCAGAGATCCATGTCTAGACATAGACCTGCAGACAGACACGTTGCACTTGTGTCTGACCATCATCGAGGGCATTATCAATCATAACGATCAAATTGCCGACGGATTTCAGAGACCTTATTTTCACGTTCAATGTCATAGCCGAATTATTGCCCTATTTTCTATTTCGGGGATTCAACTTATTAGTTTTATGCTTTGTGACAGGGATTGTTTCTTTATTGTGCAATCAGTGGAAAACGGGAAGGGGGAAAGTCATGTCATATCATCGTCACCATAATAGAATCACAGCAATCACGGAGTGTCAGAATCAAAGCACGTGCTACTAGAAAGGAACTGAAAGTCGCCCAATTTGGAAACTTGCAATTCGCCTTCTACTTTTGTGAAGATTGGGTGAATTAGGAACCACGAAAAGCCCTGCTCAACTAATTTGTAACCCTCTGCCAGTTTCTCGTTTTCTTTCACAGAAGTGTTTTTGAAATGTTGACACTAAGAACTCGGGGCTGCAAATGCTACACATATGGAAAATTGTTGTTGCTGTTGTTTTGGGACTCCTAGTGAAATGGAAAGAACAGGATGAAAAGCTGTCCGATTTTATTGTGTAGAAAGTGTAACATATGCATGGAAGTATCACAGTGTTCATGACCTTAACGCAACAGAGAGCAGTGCGGAAAATCAACAGGATTACATGGAGTAGATGAATAAAACGTAGCGGTTGAAGCCGTCTCCAGTCGCTGTCCGTCAATCGAAAGCCTTCCGCTTCTTCCCTCCTTGTTCTTGCCATTTCGCCTCGCTCATCGCGGCAGTCATATCATTCCTCGAGACCTGAGAAATAGATAGTTGAGAGACCTTAGGAGAAATGATCACAGTATCCAACTGATAGTTCCCTTCTTCACACCTTCTCGACCGTCCCAGACTCGAAGACAGCCTTACCAGGGCTGAGAATGGAAGAATAGGAACGGAAGTGTACCGGCAATTTGAGAACAACATCAGTGGTGATTGGATGATGTGAAAGAGGATTTCGGTAACTGTTGATAATAAGGAGGAATACCTGGATAGTCCCATGTATATAGATCGCTTAGATTGGTAAAAGCGACGACGGCATGTAGTTGATTAGCCCAGTTGGCCACATTCTCCAGAAGGGGTGGGATTCGAAGGGTGAAGACGTGACCAAGGACGAACTAGCCGCTTCTGCAACTTGCAATCGCTATGTTCAAACAGAGAGGATCGTCGATGAAGCTCGCGCTCTCCGCCGTCGAGCCAGTGCGGGTCGTTAAGAGGATGACGGCTTCCGCTGCTGTCCCTGACTAGGATCTACGCAGCAATTCCAATGTTCCGCTCCAAAGCAGAATCAACTAGTAGTTGGAATTGTCCGCGATAAAAGGTCACTACGCACAGCTGACTAGGTTGAGATAACTTTGTAGCATCTGGCAGATTCTCGCTTCCTCGTTATTGAGGGGGGATCGTGTAGGAGCCTGTAAGAAGCTTCCGAGCGTTGATCAGAGCGAGAGCGAATGGAAGGTAAACTTGACACGGTCTGGGAACAAGCGGCGTTCGTTCATCGTCACTCCGTTGAATAAGGAACCGCCATACTAGAGAAGATTTAGCAGCTCGTTAAGGGCTGGTGAGGCTCTAAAAGTAGTCACCAAAGCCGCTTTCGGGACTCAGGATGACCGTCATGCGTTGACCGCCGAATAGAGCTGGGTTCGCATCGCTGGGAACTTGTTCATGGGTTCTTGTACTTGCGATGCCTCGTTAGCAATAATAATGTTACGATCAGCAATACGGTTCTGAAAACTTTTTCCCTTGGCCGTTGAGAGAGTGATGCAGTGGTCAAAAGAAGCGCTACAAACAATGTTCGAACGACTTTCTTAACGCATTGGATACACTTTTCACGGATGATATGTATTCATTCTCCTTTTTCTGTTATGTTTATCGAGCGCTCTGGATCTCCAGCGTACTGTTCATAGAATGTGATGACGCGGATGTCTTATAAGAATTTATTAACAGTTACAGCGTAATTACATGTCGCTAATACAGAATAACGAATAGGCGAGAGTAGGTTACACCAGGTAGCACAAATGAGCAGTCGAATACGATCCGTAGAGTTGTTCGATGGGCAGCAGCCGGGAGCGGAAGACGTCCTGAGCCAGAAGCCATGGGTGCGAGCCGCCGTTCCTCGTCCTGTCGTCTGCCTCGAATACCAGCACATCGCGTTGTTCTCCGCGCAGCCTGTAATCAGTGCTTTCATCTAGGAATTCCATCGGCTACCGCCTGCTCCCAACATCGATCTTACTGAACCCATTACCGTACCCCCACTGGACCCTTGCACCTCCCCTTACCATAAACACGTCCGTGCTCGTGGGGAGCAGACGGTCGGAGCAAAAACTAGAAAAAAGAAGTGTTCAGAACAAGATGAAAAATATTCACAATAGGGAAACTGGAGTTTAATCGAAAAGGACAGGAAGACTGGCTGTACTGACGATTGTGCACGCGTTCTCGACACACTGAATCAAGCGTCCCCAGTTGCGGAGTGTGCGTAGGTTCCGAGCGTATCCCAAGATGAACGCCCGTGACGACATCTTGTTAGTGCGACGTTTATTCGTCTCGAGTCGTCCAAGAAGTCTCTTGAGGTCGGAGAGAAGTCCGTGCGAGAAGTAAGGACGATGACGATGTCCATTTCACGGCCCTGGACAGAGTCCACCGTGTGCAGGGTTATCCCGTGCTGAGTCGCGTAATTGAACGGAAGTTGTTGCTGAGCCGTATAAAACGTCACAATTGCGATGGACCGTGGAGACACATTTAATGCCATTAATTGATGGACGATTTCCCGACAGCATTCCGCCTCATCCTCGTTGCGATGCGGGCCAGACAAAGAGATCTGTGATCGTCCTGGTACATTAACGAGCACTAATGGAAGATCTGGATTAGGTAGTCGGAGTGTTCGGGTCACAAGACAACGTTCGCTAGCCCGGGTTCCACTGGTCAGAGTGCCGTTGTAGAAGAGGTAGTTGAGCAGGGCATTGAACGACGGGTGGGCTCTGAAGGTGGTGCTGAGTGCAGCGGTCGGGATACGGCTACGCAGAAGAACATCGCTCCTCTGGCACCTAGTTGGGCAGCACGGGATGAGCGAGAACATCGCATGTGTGGCTCCAGTTGGTGAGGGTCGCCAATGTATATTTGCCGTGCGTAAGAAAAGCGTGCTGCAATGGCGACAAAAGCCGGTTCTGGGACTTGAGACGCCTCGTCCACGATCAGTACTGTACAGCCAGTTAACAGTTCGTCAAATAGTCCTCTTTTATCCGTCGAATTGAGAAGTGACGCCGTCGTCATGCACATGATGGACGGGAACCGGACGCGCATCATTACCTTCACTGCTTCTTTGGTGGCGTCAGAATTTGCCCTTTCCGCTATCCGATACTCCTCTCTATCTTCGTCGGACAGGTGTAGACAAGTGTCGGGATGGAATAATAAGGTTTCCAAAAGCCGTCGTCGTTCGATGAGGTGCTGGCATCTTTCCCTTTCCCTTTCCTCCATTCGATCGCCGTAGAAGTCAGTAAGGGTTTTTAGAACGGTGTGCAGGTCGACCGGTGTGGTAGGTACTCGGTTTGCTTGAAGCTATAAGCCCTCAGGCCTCTTGCCGGCGATACCTCTTGACAAGAACCACATATATCGACACAAAGAACAATCTGGGCTGTTCGAGCGTTGAACGCTAACTCTCTACTTAATCCACCGAACTCTAACGAACTTGACTTATTACACCGTCATCTTCATCAAACTTCAGCCTCGAAGTAATCAAAAAAGGAAAAGAGAGAGATAGGAGAGAGAGAAAGGAGAAATAAAAATGCGCGCTGATCAAAAGAAATGAGGAGAATTCTCTTAATAAGAAATTTACTTGCGAGATCAGAGAAGAAAAAGAAAAAACAAAGGTTCGGAAAACTCACCGTGCTCGCAGGAGTGGAACCACTCGCTGCTACCAGTGTGTGACGTGAATGTCTTATAAGGATTTATTAACAGTTACAGCGTAATTACATGTCGCTAATACAGAATAACGAATGGGCGAGAGTAGGTTACACCAGGTAGCACAAATGAGCAGTCGAATACGATCCGTAGAGTTGTTCGATGGGCAGCAGCCGGGAGCGGAAGACGTCCTGAGCCAGAAGCCATGGGTGCGAGCCGCCGTTCCTCGTCCTGTCGTCTGCCTCGAATACCAGCACATCGCGTTGTTCTCCGCGCAGCCTGTAATCAGTGCTTTCATCTAGGAATTCCATCGGCTACCACCTGCTCCCAACATCGATCTTGCTGAACCCATTACCGTGCCCCACTGGACCCTTACAATAGAGCAGTCCTCCACGAAATTGAGTACAGTAGCCATGTTCTCAAGGTTGAAGCTTTTCAGCGAATGATTCGCCCAGTGATTTCAGAAACCCGTAAATATCAGTAGTGTTAGATGGGGATTCATCGAAGTATGCTGATTTCGAAATGAATCGCAAGAGTCGAACCTGCCGAAATTTTCGAGGGCTAGCATCGCGTTCGCGATGTGAGCCGCAGCGTTGTTTGTTGTAGCAGTGACTATTATTGGTTCTCCTTTCTACTGAAATAACAGTCCTGCAAAATGGCACCTAGGATAGCCTTCTCGATGCCAAAAGGGGCTTGTATTTCCGCGACTGGGTGGTTCGATTGATTCCAAATTCCAGCGAGGTTCGCTTATAGGATGTCAATAAGATGCACTGTTGTTTCGGCCGGAAGGTATCTTTAACCGCAGCCGAGGAGCTTAGCTTATCTAGGCTTTGAGGTGACGTGGGTAATGGAACTGCTGATTTACGATGGACGACGTCGAGGATCTGGTGTTGGTCTCGACTTGGGTGACGATGTGGAACATTTTTTATATGGTCTCCCTGGCTGATCTTGCTGATTTGGCAGGTTTAGCAGGATGTACGTACGTCGATAGTTCGTAGCCCGTCGATTAAGCGGGAGATCCATATGATAGTTCTCTCTATGACTTTAGTAAACCCTCGTAATTGTGAAGCTCTCGTTTCGATTCGTTTCGAGATCTGCGTACAGTCCATATTGAAGAAAAGAGATTTCACGTGCATTTTCACCGTGTGAGCAGCTCCAGTGACCTAAAAATCGAAGAGACGTTCTTTATTCTTGCCCGCTTCATGGGCCATGTCGTTTAGGATTGATGTCGAAACGGATTTGGCACATCATGCCCAGTGGCTTAGTGAAGGTTACATAACGGAAGGCTCTGTCGTCGAACATGGTTGTTATGGCAGCTAAGGTTGAGCACGAGACGCTGAAAGTTGTCCCATCTTACGTTTGACGCGAGCCGTTTCAGTTGTTTTCGGCGCGGTCCGTTGACCACTTCTTGTCCTCCGCACAGAGTTTCATTACGCAGAAGGCTAATGCTCTTTCGCTTGAGTTGGGGCGTAAAAATTGATGAGTCAATTCAAACCACTAACGGATATCGCGCCAGACTTCGGTAACAGCTGAAGTAGTCACGTCTCGTAGTTTCTTGGCGTCTCTTCCCAGAACAGCGTCGGTATCTCCAAGATCCTGCAAGGTTGAAGGAAGTTCATACGTGAGCTTCCGTTGTGTGGAATGGTTGCTATCTCTTGGACTCGCGACAGTTCCTCAATAACTCAGAAGGCCCGTGCCTGAGAGCGCTTAGTGGTCTGTGGAATAATCTATCAGAGAGTCTTCCGCTCGTGCGAAGAGAAACCAAACCACAGGAAAGGAGGAAACTGAGGCGCAAAAGAGACGCAGAAAATGTGAACTCTGTCGCGCGACAATGGCAGTGAATGCTGAATAAGGCCTATTGATGAATTCGCAAACGGAAATGTGAAAAGCCACTTATAGCCACTACGGAGCAGTTATTAATATATACTGTGATATTGAATGCATGGCCAGCGGGGCGCCGAGTTATGACGGCAATCTAAGTAGGCAAGCATCAAACAGAAGAGATCAAAACATCAAAATCGAAATGTCCCGCTCCATCTAGATGCCACTTCTGGTGGGGCTTGATTTCCTAGTCGCGAGGGCTGGAATGCCATTAGACTGTAGGGGAGATGGTGACCATGATAAGGGAGGGAAAGTGAGGGCAAACATTCTCGCTCAACGATTTGAACTATCCAAACCATTTCAATGCGTGATGGTTCATCAGAGAGGAAATAAGAAGCGAACGCACATAGGGGGACAGCACCCGAACCCCAAAAACCCCTCAGCGTAGAGTAGAGAAATAGTGCAGAAAAGCCATGGAGTATGTGGAGTCCCAAGATGAAGTATGAAAATCGCATGACGCTAGCGGTCATTCTTATGTCATTTGATGCCTAAGGATCAAGTATGGTGGGCTGCTAGCTGGAAAGTAGCTGTAGAGCTTATATATTGATTAGGAACACCCGCAAAGGCATTCTTCAAATTGATGAAGGTCAGACATAGTGGCATCCTTGTATTCTCGCGATACTTCACAAGTCCTGTGACGATGTGAATTTGTTCGATTGTACTTGACCATCTTCCGAAACCTGTTTGCTCTCCTTCGCCTGACATTCTGTCAATCCTGACGAGGATGATTTGTGTGAAGTTTATGGATATAAGACACTAGGCAAATTTGGTTGCCATCATGTGGGTCTCCCTTCTTACCTTCTGCATTCAGACAGGTACCCCACAAAGGTCTAGCCAGCTTCAGACGATAACTAGTGGAAGGCTTATTAGATGTTGTGCTTTGAAATTGTGTTAGACGTGGCTGTCGAAGAGATCAGGTCAAATGTTGTAGATGACTTTCTTCATTGTCCTTCGAGATGCAGTGAATGTTCCGTTCAGGTGACGAAGGCAAGTCATCTCGGTCCTATAATTGACGAATCCTGGCAGGCTGTGCGAATGCTCTTCCATGATCGGCCGAAACTGCTGCTCTTTTCTCTTTCAGATCTTCCTTTATCGCTTCTTTGCATAGCTTCGCACTTTTTGACGTTTGTTGATGATTGCCTGCAGCTCGCGCGATTCCGCGCTGAAAAGAAACGTTTCTTGACAGCAGGTAGACTCTTCGCTTTTGTAGCAGTATCGTGAAGATCGTGAAGATTTCAACGAGCCGGTTCTATTTCTCATCGATGTTGTCGATAAGGGAATCTTCACATGAACTCTTAATGGGAACAACGTGATTCCCATTTGTGACGCCACTGCTACTTGTTTCCTTAACTTCGCGGCTTTCCGCCCATTGGGAAGAGAATCTAACGCAGAGCAGTTCCGATCTCGTGTAGAATTTTGAAGCAATAACGACGACGGACAACACTTTCGATCGAAGCTGATGCAATCTGTTTCACTATGAAACTATCCACCAAAAGCCCATCGCAGTTGGGTTGGGCCTGCTTCTGAAACTCCGAAAGGCATAGATGATGTGGGTGGACATGGCAAACTCGACATGATAAACAGTCGTTTACACGGCTCATTCCATTCGGCTCCTTGAATCCCCACATAAAACTTCTAAACCTTTCTAATGGGGTCAATTTTGGCGTTGAAGTCGATGATTTTGAAAAAGTGACCTCTCTGAAGAGCTTTAATAGGCCCATGTAAAACGCTCGCAGCTCTTTTTCTTTCTAGCTTGATTTTGGTGCGCAAGCAACGAAAATAGTTAAGGTCATGTCGGGTCATGTTATATACCAATCGCAAACGTCCGATTCGATTTGTCGAGTTTCGTACGAATCGATGTTCATGAAATGCGTATTGATGATGACACCTACATCTCCAAAAACAGCGTGCAGCTGCGCGAAAAGGCTGCTTTCATAGTCCACGATTGAGCCCGCGAGCGAGCGAGCGACCGGGGCCGGCGCTTGCCCCTTGCTTACAACTGAATCTTGGTCGATACCGCAGGACGAGTAGTCCCCTGGTTGCTCACTCGCTCGCTTGACCGGTCGGTCGGTCGGTCGGTCAGTCGGTCGCTCGCTCGCGGGCCAAATCGTGGACTATAAAAGCCTTTTGTCTCGGTCAGTCCGATGACGTCTTGCTTGACTTTTCTAGCTCTTATCACCAGATCTTCGAATACCCACTCCAAAGCAAGCTTTCATGCATTAGAAGTGCAGATTGCTACTTTAGTCCTTCTCATCCTGGGCTCCCGTTTTGGTCCTGATATTTTAGCAGCCTCTCCCAACCAGGAGAGGCGGGCGTTAGGAACGATTCTGGGTGATCGATTCGTCGCACGCGGCTGTCGCGGACCACTTATTCGCCGTTATTACAGCTCTAGCGTTCTTGTTACAGCTCAATCGATAAGCGATCATTATTTTCTGCATGATTCTACTACTAGTACTTTTCTTCTTGTATTTCTTACCTACTGCTGCATTCTGTTACCTTCCTTCGTGCGCGACGCCCCCCTGACCGCGACGCGACCATTTCGCTCCTAATGCACCACACCCCCCAAGCAGTCCTACCTTACGGGATGTGGCATGAGCCTTCATGGTGACCTATCCAACCTGTTTTTCGACCTAACTGTACTGGATATGCCTTAATTGCGAGCCACAGATTCCTTCTATGGAGGAATCTTGAAACCATTTTTAGTTTGAGAATGTGCCTCCGGGTAATATCGAACTAAATATCTGTGACGCCCAAATGCTTGTAATCCTTATTTACTGATCACTTTTGTGAAGTTATCGTGACCAGCCTTACTTGTTATAAGCATTGTAGAAGCAGGAAACAACCAGATGATTGAGAAGCAATGGTATTCCGTCCTAACTTTGGTTTCCTCACTATCACTATCTTATCGGGAGCCAATCAAATTCGAGTGATGGTGTGTGCAAGCCTAATAAAAGCAGGGCGTGAGGTTAGAGTGGATGCCCGCAATCACACCAGATGTTTGAGATGTTTATTTTTCGCGTTATCGCTGTCTTATCGATATTGAAGAATTTCTCACGGGCTTCTGTTTGTTGTTTTGTGACTTTATTTTCCCTTTTTCTTCCATTTTGTTCTACTCATTCGTTAAGATCCTATCGATCAACAACTGCTGTTCTGTTATGATAGTTGGTGATGTTCTTTCATAGGACGTTGATAAAGAAACGACGTTGATTAATCCTTTCACCCTGTATGAAGTCTTGAAAGTAGTTGTACGAAGAGGATTGAAATTCATCAAAATCTAAATCTTGTAGACAAGCCGGCCGAGTTCAATAATGATAAGAAAATGAATAAGGTTTATCTTTTAACACTGTTTTAGACAAGCGACCTTTATTTCTTAACCTCGAAAATTTCTACGAGTAAAACGAGAAAAGCAGCGATACAAAAGTCGTTCAGCTTTGCCTCTGTGGGATCGTTTACTCTGACAGGCTGGGATGATTTGTGCCAGAATGACTTTTCAAGACTTCCTTGTTCGTTTCTATGGCTAATTATAACGACACATAAATGGAGACCATTTATGTATTGTTATAATTACATTACTTTTTTATTGTTTTTTCGAATTTGAACACCAAAAGATGTTTACCTTTCTGATATTTCACGCTGTCAAAGCAGATTGTGATCTGGTCATGGTTGTGGTAAGAGCGACAAGGTTGTGAGGTTACCAAAGAAAACGAGCAGCTGTTGGATTAGTTGATTCATCTACGTTGGATTCTGTTCTTAAAGAAAAAATTGAGAGTGTAAAGGCTGTGGTTTAGCCACTTGTTGGATCTTTCTTGGTTGTCTCGTCTTTATACTGTCCTCTTTTCCTAAGGCTCACATACAACCGCTTTGATTAAAGCTTGAAGAAATGCTTCTGTCTTTGTCGTCAGGGTCGAACCCATTTTGTTGTTTTCATCATTGACGTGAGAATGCAGAGCTCTAGATCTGATTATTTGGCTCATTTTGCCAAGCGACTGCTTCCAGTATAACCAAGCGAGCTCCTTTCGAAGTTTCTCCTTTTTGATGTGTATGAAATTGGATCCTCCGTTCGATTGGCAGTCGATCTCATTCATGTGACATGCTATTGGCTGTCTTTTTGTTTACATTGACTTTGCAGTTCCACGTTCAACGTTATGATGTATAGGAGGATTTGATCAACAACTCTATCGCACAGGAAAAGCAATGGAGATAGTGTCGATGCACTATAACTCGCAATTAGATCTCTACGAAGATGATGAGGTAAGTTGTTGAATTCCTATAGTTTTATTCCTTTTTTCTTGCTTTTCATTGTACTTTTTATTTCATGTTTTTATTTTTGCAACATTTCTGCTCTGCTTTAATATTTTCAAATTATTGCTAGCTTCACTAGTCATCGATTGAATCGGAAATATACATTCAAGACGTCAGCTGCTAGTAAAAGACATTCATTCGACCATTTACTACATGAATATGCCCCATAAAGCCGATCATAATCGTGCAGTCTATCAAAGATCAGCACAGAAGTGCCCTGTTTCATATGCTTTGCTAGATCTCCTTTTCGCCTGAAGCGGTTACATTTACCAAAACAATTTCGCTTCACAAATATAATTCCATTTCAAGTTCCTGCTATATTTTACCTGTTCAGCGTTTTGAGCAAAGAAGGGCTTTAAAAGACATTTCTTTTTCCTAAATACGCGGAAGTACTGCACTGAAAAAGATGCAGTGCTCTTAACATAGAATTTTTATCACTTAGAAACGCAATCTTTGAAATTCCACATAGAACCGGTGAGGAAGATAGAGTCTGGTGGCACGTATGAGTTTGCTCAACGTCGTTCATACGGTTAGCAATATTCGCCTTACTTGCTACCGCGTTCTAAGTAGTGCACAACCTTAATGCCCAACTCGCGGAGCAGCACGAAATGGATTGGTTTACCAGGTTTAATCAGAGTGAGAGTGAAAATGAAAGGGTATATGCGTTGGAAGGTGATTTCGTCGACGGTATCCGATGGTGTCGCTTGAAAGGGATTTGGACTTGGAAGTGAGCTTATAATACTAATAGGTATATTAAGATTAGTATCGAGTACTGAGACAAAACTTTTTTTTGGTTATTTTCCCAGCTGCTACATTGGGAATAACTTCGCGCGAACTTTTCTGGGGAGCCTCCGAATTTCTTGATATCAATTTGGACATGAGCCCTTCCTTGAGTGGAGTGTCACTGTAGAAAAACTTCTCCTGGAATTCAACAGATCGCGTTCTGGGTAAGTTAAGGGAGGAACGCCGAAGCAGCGATGGTCCTTCAAGATGCGCACGATTGGCATACAAAAACAATCATTCAGAGCTAATCGTTGCTAGGCTTTAGTTCGCTTCGCTTCACATACCTCTAGGTAACCTTTTGCATCTGATTCGATGGGGTAGGTTTAACTAAGATGTCTTTGCACGTAGGATTTAATGGAAACGAGATGAGCTTTCCTTAAGTGGTTTGCTAGAATAGTCATAGTATTGGAGGAGAAAAGTCAACTTTCATGACTTATTCTACTTGGTATTTCCACTTATATAAACTGCTACTATTATCGAAACGTTCTCGAGGAGCGTAGCCCTTTTTGATTGCTATTCTTTTTATCCAATTCGTATTGCTTGAAAATCTTCTCGTGCTCTCGGAGCTCGTTCAGGATTGTTGGCAAGAAAAATTTGTGGAAGCTTCGCATCAGGCTCCTTTCTGCACCTATTCACCTATCTGTACTATCTCACTGACATAGCATTCTAGAGCTGCTGCCTCATAAATCCCAATTTTCAATTTTGCCCAGTCAATCATCACCTCGCGGCCTCCTCTTTTTTAGCGAAAAGCTCTCTCGTTCTGAACCATAACTTGCTTTTTCACAGTTTTAAGTGGAGCCATGTGCTGATCTTTTGATATATGCGCTCTGGTCCTTAGCAGCAGCTGCTTGATGTTATATTGGTAAGCCATTGATCTGAGAAGAAATAGATCTATTATCATGAAGTGATAATAAATCTATTTCTGCTGGTTGCTTGAGGTTAATAAAGTGATTACCAAAGAGGTGCGAATTTTGTAGGTACTACAAATAGGAAAGGTGTGTTCATGGTTTTTCTGGCGCGAAGACTGCTAGTTAACATGATGTTTTTAAAGAGTAATTACAATGACCTGCACACATGAGAGGTATGTTTTGAGGTAGCCTCGATGAAAGCGACACCAGCGCCTCCTCTCTCGTTGGTATCGAATTTCGTTGTATGCTTGAGGCTAATAAGGTGGGGGTGATTGATAAAATTCGAGCCTCTTTTGTGATCAGTGGTAACTATGATACCACGTATAATACCTTTGCGTTGTGGAGCCTAACTTTGGGCCTGCTAAAGGTTCATCTGTGGTAAGAATTCATACAAATGGTGGCATGGTGTGAATCGTTCATACATTATTTGCAGTCTGACTCCAAAATCTATAGGATTTAACAATGCAAAATGCCGACAACCATTCGCAGTGTTAATATATTTTCCCACTCGTTGGTTGTGTGATTTAGCATTGATAGCGTCATAATACTGCAATTCCTACCCACAGAGTTTGACTTTGACCTGCCGAATAGGCAAAAATAGTATCAGTCACATTCGGACGAGGTGAGCTAGTGCCTAGGCGCGCTATGAAACATATCTTCAGAGGGATAAACATCTAACCAATCCATGAATGAACTTACCAAAAGTAGCTTCTCTCTGACAGCGGTGAAAGTACCCGATTACTCTGAGAAGAGTAATCGTAGAGGCTTGTACTCCGGTTCCCAACTTTCATTAGTCCAACGACGCATTCGCAGATAAAGGATAAGAATAAAGTTTTTGGCGTTAATCAATCCCGTCTGAGGGATGCGCCCTGCACTCGACTTCCACTCAGAATCGTAGTGGCGTAATGAGTGCGTATGTGGCCTATACAATGACTTGCGGTGGCCAGCCGATGTACAAGTCAGTGCTTTTATCCCCAGACGAGTCTGGTACCAATTCACCGATCCTGGAGGGATGGAAGGATTGGTTGGCCTAGGCGGGCATCGATCCGAGATTCGAACCCCTGACCGTGCGTGTGATATAGTGCACCACTTGCCACTTCACCACCTCTGCATTCGCAGATAACAGTGAAAATCCGAACAGAGCCCAGAAACAGCAACGTTGAAAATTATGTACTGTCTAGTTCTGATAGTATTTCACACAAAATTCTAATTCATCTCTTAACGGCTCTAAAACCTTTAATGATAAGGGTTGTGTTGCTCATGGCACACTGTTGACATGCTCCACTGAGAGATTTCTCTATGGTTTTCAGAATATTTGGGGTAAGGTGGTCAGCGGAGTCTACCCCATGACGTCAACATTTTTCCATAGCTCAACCAGGTCAAGTTTAGGTATAGGAGTATGGTGCAGTTACATCAGTCGAAGTTGACCTCTCCGGTGGGGTATTGGTAGGGAATATGGTCTGTATTTTGTAATTGAAATTGTTACCATTTATCAGTTTCTATTTGAACTGTCCTTATATCGAAGTTATAATTCGGTTCACGCTCTGATGTATGCTCTGTTTCTTAGCCATCGTTTGCTGGTGATTATACCATATTGTGCAAACTGACTGGCTGATCGGACCCATTTTCGATCGTTTTTGTAAGAATAGCAGTAGTCACCGGTAGAAAGCCCGAAATGCTGTGAAAACAGTCATGCTGACAGATACAGTTTCCCGTCTCCATAGTTTACGTTCTCATCGATGTCGTCCCTATTGATGAAACAAGAAAAAGAAAGGCAGGTTTTCACAGTTTCAACCGTTTCAATAGAATTCGGTCCTTCAATCTGTATGGGTAAACACAATGGGGTTGTCTTATGCCGCTTGCACTGTCTTCAATGTAATGTTTTGTTTTGCATTGAAATATCGATATCATCATGGGTTCCATTTAAGAGATTGAAGGAGGGGGCGGGGACTGGATGGTAGTAAATGACTGTTGCTCAGTGCATTTCCTGATCTCACCTGATAGAGATTATTGTAGTTATGTCCAGTGATGCTTTCGATCTGTGGAACACAGCGAATCTCGGCCTCGGTCTCTAATTCGTTTACACTGTCGCAGAGCAGTTGTCGTTTCCTGATTTCAATGTGACACAGCTTGTCATAGTTTGATAGTTTGCATTTGCGAGCTAAATATCCGTCTCTTTCTTTTCGTTCCATCATTAATTGTAGTCATTTTGTTTTCTGCTGCTTCTACAGTTCTGATGTCTTTCTCACAATCTCTTTTTTGTTGAACGATTGTCAGTGAGATATATGTTGTTCGTGGGAATGGCTCCGCCAGCAGCGCAGTTTCGATGGTTTCCCCCTCAGGTTGTTCGAATGTACCAATCATCCCATATTTTGTTGGAATTTGCAAAAAATTCATATTTGCCGAGTTTCCATCTTCTCATTTCTCCATGTTGCAGCTCAGAAGTGCAACTTTTCGAAGCTATGGCTAGTTAGGTGGAATTTGTGTATTACAGGCAGACTAGTTGAAAGCTAGCTCAAGCGGTAACGGATGGTCTCACTCCCACCTTCTAATTGTTAGGAGAACTTTTGAAGGAATGTAGCCGCCAGACCTTTGCCAGAATAATAACAAAGCATTAGTCTCAAAAATTTAGTGATATATTAAGTTATTCGCAATAATTGTTTACTGGAGTGGTACGACCGATCAACGGTAGACGACCAAGTAACCTAGAGAGCTTCCTTATCAGTTTTTTCACCGTTTTCACACTCTTTTTCTTTGCTCAATCATCTTTTTCATTGTTGTGAACGCATTGAGCATTTATGCATGCGATTTTTGCTTCAAACACATCGATCAGGACTCTCATCGTCTAAACATATGCACCACTTCAAATGCTTCCGCAGTGTGCAAATAATTGTTAATCTGTTTAACTCAAAAAGTCTCATTCCCCTTTTCATCCAACTTTATCGGGTCTCAAGCCACTCGGACTTTCTTGGCGTTCCAGCGACATTCTCTTCGTTATACTTGGAATTATGTCATCTGCATTGCTGAATTCCATAGACAAATTTTATTCCAACGATGGATAAGATTCATTCCTTCAGACCCTAATGATCTGTTCAGAATTCTCCATGTTTGTTTTATGACATCAATTTGTGTTGGCGTCATACCACTGCAAAAAAGTGTTCCTGTTATTCAATTACATCTAGCCTTTCCAAAGACATTGGAATTTTGCTTGTGAAATCTATTAGCCAGACGCAGAAGTACCCTGAGTAGTCGAGTCGAGGAGGCGGGTGTTCTATTCATCTAACTAATAACTCTTAACATTTACCAAATAAGTTAAAGCCAGGTCTCCTCCAGTATTTACGGCCTTTCTCCGCCGCGCCCGTTCCCTTGACATTCGTAACTCGTGCCCCTCTTAAAATTTTCAGTTGCTTTTTTCCTGGATATCATCTTTTTCTGTGATTGTCCTCTGGTATTCCTACCTGGATCGGAATCATTTTGATGCTTTCTTCTCGTTTTGATGATAATGCCGTTTTTTATCTAGAAGTCCTCGTATTCGCCACTAAGATTCACAGGCATATTTGGACAATATTGATGTTTTCGAGATATTCAAAACGAAAATTTCGAAGACTTGTTCCACTCTATTTGGTGAGTGTTAGTGCCCATTAGACGTAGAATCTTCAAAGCATCTGTTTTGTCTCTTTTGAGTGACGAAGAATTTTTTTTCGTTCTGCGGTCCTTCACTTCCGAAGAGTACAAATTGACTTAGCATTGAGCATCGAGCTCTTCGTACAAAGTCTCAAACTCGCTAAGGGAAGCATGCAGAATCCAAATATCTATCTTGGTCGTAGCAGGGCTCGTAACCACCACGTATTTCTCAGAAACAACTTTTATGCACCCATTCACGGGTCAGTGAATTGGCAGTCAATGGAAAACTTTGGTTGAGAAATCGAATTAACTCAGAGAAATCTACATATTTACATGAATTAGAACCTTGGTCGCCTCCAGTATTTCATCCTTTTGACAGTATTTTACTCTAGGTTCTGTACCAGTTGTGGTAACACTTGAAAAATCGTTTATAAAAACAATAACCTGCATCGCGCTTCCCTCGCAAGTGGCTACATCTCTCGAGTTTTCATTGCTGAAGCGCTTGAAGAAATATTTCTGTAAATAATGCTCATAACGAACCAGTGACACGTTCTGTTTGCAACCGTAATGTTTTCCACAGCATTTTATGATCTAATGTGATTCCGGGTCCTCCACCTCATCGAAAGGCCTAGAAAAGTTCATTGAGAACACTTGAGACGGAGTTCAGAAGCGAAGTTTTCACTCTATCTTTCTTTGCGAATCCGCCGTCTATTATACCAATCAGGTAGTAAGATGTTATAAGTATGGGGTAACGGAACATCTTCCCGATCGCGGCATTCTCCCTTGCGGCAAGCGGCAAATGTTACTACAATTACCGTACTCACCCCGCCCCCCGCCAATCGATAGGACACATTATTTTTCGTTAATTGCCTTTCTTTTTTATAAAATTTGATGGTTTTTTTCTGTTTCTTTTTCGTTTTGTGTTTGTTAGACTTGAATAATTAGATGACTCCTCCTATATAAGCGACGATCAAGACCGCATTGCAATTGAAAGGAGCGGCCAGCCAATTCAAATAATTAAAGAGTTCCCTACCTTACAAAGTGCGCTCCAATCTTCCATTGCAATCCTGCGATACGCGGCGGGCGCGGCGTGCGCGACGCCGTTTTCGGGGAGAAGGCTCCGGACTCATAGGTATGTGATCTTAGTGTGCGATCTTCAGAAACAGAACTCAATGTTGTCAGCTTAATCTATAACACTCACCTATTATCACATACAATTTGGATGAATATCATTGATAAGAAAAAGCCAAGTGCAGAAGCAGAGTAGCAGATGCAGAGCAGAGCAGCTGTTTTACCTGTAATCGCTCACCTGCTCGAACCTGCATTTGATTGTGGATTAATTGTTTCATGCATAATGTCGAGTTCTAAGAAGAAGGAAAATAGATGTTGAACTTTTCAATTATTGCGATTTGAATCATTATAAGGGAAAAGTGGATATTGCTGGAACGCACAGTTTACGACAGCTTCAAGGTGGGGAGTGGTGCATAGATAGCGGACAAAGCTGGGAAACCCGCCGAACTGAGAAAAGTTAACTTTCCAAAAATAGTGAAAACCGAGGTTGCACGAGACTACCGTGACAGAAGTAGCATAGAAGAGGTATTCGGACAAGATTGCGATAAGCTCGAGTGGCCACATCCTTTTCTCTTTTTGTTTGTGGCAGGGCTTTTGATTACGTGGACCGTAGGGGTAAAGGGCGAGGATATGGTACACCCAATAGGTCTTCCGGTTCGTGCGATGCCTGACATCTCACACGTGGCTATCTGCAACTCTAAACTGACACATACCCATTAGAACATATATACCAGCACTTATAGCCAAAAGTATGAGTCATTCTCGGCAAGTCCTTTTCGGCTACTAACTGTATTTCAGGGCTCTTCTAGGAGCGCTACGGCAATAGTTTCAGACAGAGAGGCCAGGTCTTGTTGTCAAAGTTTCGAGAAAGATGTTTAGCTGCACCTTTTCTTATAAATTCCATATGAAACAGAAATGAGGATGTTGAGGCAAGTTGTTGAACTCGCGTGGAGTACATTGCAAGCAACTTGAAAACCTGAAGGAATAGTATGTAAAACTATGCAATCCGTTTGCCTCGCTTAAAGGCTCACGATATTTTTAGGTGCCCTTTTTCAGTCGAAAAGCAAAAGTCTTTGTTGAGGGTAGTGCATCGGTGGCAAAGAAAGCGGGAAAATCGGCCGACCTCGTGGGAAAGAATGTTCCGTAAAAGCAGAGAAAATAGAAGTTGTACGAGATTACCATGAAGGAAATGGCATGAAAGAAGTTTTCGGACAAGATTTCAACTGTTGCAATTAAGCACAGAGTTGACTACATCAAGTTGATATTGTCCAAAACTGTCTTCCACTGTCGCTATGAGTCATGACAAGTTGTTTGAACTATCTATATGGGTTCCCTCGTGATTGACGCACCCTCTAGCAACGCCTTTGAAACTCGTCCAATGTGGGCGTGACATTCACACGTTACAATTCTGGTACCTTATTGTGCTCTATCCAGGACATTTCTCGACCCGGCATCGCCACATATGGTATCAGTAGAGGCTTCAAACTCCTACGATGGTGAAACCTTAGAAACCATTTTTATCGTGAACTGTGCCTTTATCATGCGAACTTTTTTCTTGTTGCTCTCTGCTCCATACTTTTTTTTTGAAAAAAACAAAATGAGGGGCTCGATCAATTATGTTCCAATCAATTCATATATATATATATATATATATATATATATATATATATATATATATATATATATATATATATATATATATATGTACATACTTATCGATGTAAGGCCGCTATTTTGCCCACAATATGTAAAAGGTGCGTGTGTGGCGTTGTTATTCGAATACGATTTTGTTGAATTTCTTCCTGCACGCTTTCACGGCCCCTTTCTCCCTATTGCAATTATCAAACATCCAATGGCTAACTATTGGATCATTCATTATTAGTTAGTAGGCATTATGGAGCTCTGAACTCCGCACTGGAAAGTCACGCCTTTGTTTTGCATGAGTTCGCTTCGAATTACCCAAAAGTCGAAACCGAAACTCATTTAAAGGCACAGTTCACGATAAATTTGAGGTACCCTTTTCAAGTCAATAAGCAGAAGTATTGGTTGGAAGTAGTGCATCGGGGGTAACGGAACTTCTCCCCTATCGCGGCATTCTCCCTTGCGGCATGCGGCATATGTCACTGCAATTACCGTACTCACCCCGCCTTCCGCCAATCAATAGGAGGCGATATTTTTCCTTGACTGGCTTGCTTTTTCATTCGATTTTATCGTTTTTCTTCTGTTTCTTTTTAGTTTGCATGTTTATTAGACTTGATTAATTAAAATGACTCCTCTTATATAAATGACGATCAAGACCGCATTGGAATTGAAAAAAGCGGCCAGCCAATTCAAATAATCAAAGGACCCTTACCTCACAAATTGCGCGCTCCAATCTTCCATCGCAATCCTGCGATAGGCGGCGGGTGCGGCGTGTGCGACGCCGTGTTAGGGGAGAAGTTCCCGGACCCGTGCATCGGTGGTGAAGGAAGCGTGGAAACTCGCCGATTTTGCGAAAAATAAATCTCCTCAAAGCAGTAGAAATAGAGGAGATTTCCATGACGGAAATAACACGGAAGGGATATTTGGACGAGATTTCATTCGTTGCAATTGCGCAAAGAGCTGACTACATCAGGCCAGAACTGTATAGAACTGCCTTCCACTGTTGCATGGATCATGAAAAGTTGTTTGGAGTTCATTCATAGTTCCTTTGTGATTTGTGCGTCCTCTACACTGCCGGTGAAACTCGTACGTGGATACACACGATACAATCTTTGAGTTTTTCTAACGCCCTAACTTGGCCGTTTCCCTACCTGACAGCGAAAGAAAAAGTATACGAGGGGTCGTCGAATTCATCCTATGAGGAAATCTCAGAAACAATTTTTGTCGTGAACTGCGCCTTTAAAGAATGCAAACAAAAACACCGCTTATATTAGAATCATTTTGAAGACTCTGATTTCAAAACGTCATGTGAAAAACTATGCGTGTTTTGAAGCCACCGCGCAGGCAGAGCATATAGGCTTTCAAATCCCCCAAACCGTTTTATCCACGTATGTCAATTGTATCGCGATTATTGCGAAGTTTTGCCGACTTGGCGAGTAAAAGTGGTAGCAACCGCGTTGTGTGGAAGTTGCTTGGGTATTATAGTTCCCTTTTGTTTGACAGCTAACAAATAGGTTCGTGGACGAGTTTTCACAACCTTAACCCTAATTCTTTTTAATTTTGGTAGTTCGGAATTTCCAATTCTGGAATTCAGCGGCGCAGAGAGAATTCGATCGCACGGAAGGCATAGTTCACGATAATTTTGAAATTTTGAGGTCCCCCTTTTTATTCGAAACATGAAAGTAGAGATTGGGAATGCTTCATGAAGGCGAGAGAATTCGCCAATTTCGAGAAAAATATGGCTCTTCAAAAGTAATGAAAATCCAGGTCGGACGAGATTGCCATGACGGAAATAACATGGAAGGGGTGTACGTACGAGATTTCAGTTATTGCAATGGCGCAAAGAGCTGGCTACCCCAAGCCAGAACTGTACAGAACTGTCTTTCAAGTTGCCATGGGTCATGACAAGTTGTTTGAAGTTCCTACATGGGTTACCTTGTGATCGGTGCAGCCTCCACAATGCCGGTGAATTCGTACGAGGATACACACGGGCCAGTCTTGGGGCCTTTATAACTTTCTAACTACCCCGTTTTCTGACCTAATAGTGCCAGTTATGGTATTCGCGGGTCCTCAAACTCATCCTGATCTCTGAAACCATTTTTATCGTGAACTGTGCCTTTAATCAATGGAGGGCCTTACCGATTAATCGTATCCAAAGAGCATTCTGTTGGGGCTTCAAGAAAAAAGAGAAAAGAAGAAAAAATAGTTGCCTTGGTAGTTCTTGATTTATTGTTGTTAGTGGCCGCCCGAGATGTTAAGCATTCCTTTTCCCTTTTGCCCATATTATCGAAGGGCTAGGGCTTAGCAGCTTTACAGTAAGATGTCTCTTGCACAGAGAAATGGATTCCTATACAATTTTACCACAGAGTTGATTGTTATTGTTACTTTTCAAATGTTAGTTTCTAATAAGGTTTTAATGTTAATATATATCATTCTAGGCTGACGGTCGCTTAGTGGATTCGCAATGGATCGACGATGAGTTGGATTGCAGGACGAGGTTCGTACTTTATATCTAGCAATCTGCGCCTTCATTCGATGCCTTTACAAAGCGCTCATTATTTATCCGGAACTATATATTAGGTTCGGCCACGCGATGCCCTTTATTTCATTTGCAGTTCCTTCTCATTATCCTACTTTATAGGATGTTTGAAAAATATAGTTCACCACATTTGTATTTGTAATTTCAAAGATGAAGGCCAGGAGACAAAACAACTTTACTGAGGAATAGAGTAGAGCTGCATGATCATTCAGGAGGGGTGTTCGAAATTCGATTTTTTGCTTATACACAGGTGTCCAGACGTTCCATATCTGAACCAACGGTGGGCAGCAGGTAATCTCCGTCGAAATCGTCTCAGGCCTTCCGAAGCACCAACGCCAAAGCATCCAACGAGTGGCAGGAGCCTAATGTGATCTTGCTCTCCAAATATCAACACACAGAGAAGTCCATCAAATCATGGTCAGACAAAGAGGAGGGCCAGATATCCTTGCCCAGTATCCAGGAAAGTCCCGTTCAGTACGCTTTCGTCGACTTTGAGGCATGTGAAGGGTCCAAATCTTGCTAAAGGACAAGCGATCAGTTACCAAAGAGTTCAGTGACCTAGAGAGCAACAGGGTGTCCATCAAAACTACCTTTTGGTAGACCTCGGAATTGATTTCCTGTCGATGGAGACGTGGTGTTTTGCTTTCTCATGTCAGTTCGGCACAAACCATCACACTTCAGAAGATATTCTCTATGCACAGGAAGACGTTTCGGGAGACATGTTGTCAGCTTTTGGCAACAACTTTTTCTGGATTTGACGGTTTAGATACTGTTCCACCGTGCAAGTTTTCTCATCAGTCGAGATCACATCAGAGATGCGGCGCATCCTAAGCACTCGCAAAACCCTTCCACATTTTTTCAGCCCACATTGTTTAGACTGTTGAGAAAGAACGATGTAAAATGTGACGGGATCGTAGGTACTCGGTGACAGAAACCTATAATAACTGATAAGCGAAGATAAGGGGTCTGAGAGAGCGAGAGCCACCAACGCCTTCGGTATTCACGATGCATCTTCGACCGTTCAGTATGTTTCATTTAGTGGGACGGGATGGTAGAGTAGGGTGATAGAAGTGAATGGTAAGTGCAGTGATAGGGACCCATTAGCGGTATTACGATAAGCAAATAAAAAATCTGTTCATTTCTTGCTGTTAGTCAGGACCGCTACCCAGCAAAGTTTGCGACTCAATAAAGGATCCTACTTATCCGGTATCATTTTCGACAATACTTAATCGACCGCCAGTAATCTGGAATTCTAAACTAATGGATCTCCCCGAAGAACAGACCATTGATTACGACATATGATAATGGTGTTATCATTACTCAAAACATTTGTGGGTACCGTCAGTCCTGTGTCAAACTTAATGTATACGAGAGTATTTGTTCCAAAGAAGGAATGGAGAGTTAGCCGATTACTACAACTCTGCCGAAGAAGGAATGAAGGATAAAAATTTGAGTGTCTATCAGTCCGTTTTGAAGGATGCGACCTCATTCAGCTTGGCACTCACTGCAGCCTACGGCCCCATCGCCCCATTGTCATGTGAATTAAGTATTAGGACCTTTTTTTCTGAAGGACAAAGTTTTTTCTCGTCATATACTTCACACACCGCATCACCCACCAAAGAGCCAAGGCTTCACTATTAGTTACCGACTAAGTGCCTCTTGACTTCTTTGGGAACTTATCAAAAACCATCAATGTTATCAGTCCCTGTCAGCGAGTATCTACGGTCTCTTTACACCTAACATTGCCTACGATTGTATCGAGATTCCACTACTGGCTCGAAAAGCGTAGCAGATCCAGTGGTTTTTGTCTTCTGTGGCTCCCTCTCAGTTTCTACCAATTCTTATCAGTCCCTTTCGCGAAATATTCGCGATCCCGTTACATCCTGAGCTGAGCTGTCCAGGGTTCCACTGTTGTCAGGGAGGGCGAATATGGCGCAGTCACCTTGACTACCTATGTTTCCTTATCAGCCCCTATCAGTTGTTATCTATTTTGGACATCATACATCAACTATCTCTCCATACCCTACATTAACGGCTGGTGCCAAGTTTCTTGATGTCAAAAGGAGAGGCGTAACAAATCCCGTTGTTCTTGCCGTTTAACAAGGAAGGATACTTGGTTGGAAGTTTGAAAGTAGGGTTAGTCGGTTCTGGCGGCGGTCACATCTTAATATGACTGTGCTAAAAATACCTGCCGAAACAAAAAAGGATCGACACAACCGTCGGTTGCTCAGGCCAAGGTTGAGAGACTGGATGTTGGGCAAACTTTAATCTTATGATTTACGTCGCATAATAATACAACGATAGTGCGGACTCTATCTGGAAAGAGGATTGCGCAACCCTTACACGACTTTTGTGTTTATCATACAAAGGCTGGCTAGGAAGGAACAGTCGAGTGTTACATTTCTAGAATACCGCAAGATAGCCATGAACAGGGAAATGGGAAAGCTGCGAAACTTTACCACGTCTACCACAACAGAAAAAACTTGCATTTGAAAGGGCGCGGCTACAGTCATAGAGGTCTCTTTGCATCTTTGGGTTGATTAGCGATCAAGTCGTGGCTGTATGAACAGGTCCGAAAGAGTTTTTGGAATAAGCGAAGTGGTGAAAATTGGATCACTGTGGAAGAGGAATAGCTGCCAGTAATGAGGTGTGTGACCGATCAAAATACACTGTTCAGAGGGGCCTGTGTTACGAGAGTCAGAGCAGCGTCTGCGATGACTCACTGGCAAGGTCGCAGAATCTTTCGAAAGCGTAGCTTTGAAACATAGAGGAGCTACTGTAAGCAAATCCGGGTGAGAGATGGGGTGAAGTGATCAGAGAGGACCTAATCGAAACGAAGACCATCGCCAGAAACGCCTTATGTCTTGGAAATAAGTGAAGGCTGGACTACGCCGGACTAACGCTATGATGAAGAAGAAGATATTGCTTGTAAAAATGGCATTTTTTCTTTGCGGTAATCGGAATCATGAGAAGACCTACCGTAAAAGTGTCCCAAGTGCAGATCTGCTTTCGAATCAACTGACCATGGTTCGCTGCTCATGGACCAAGTTCCGAGGTTGTCGGTCACCTGGTCTGTCTTTCTGTCTGCACTACTGCTTGCCGACTTTTTATTTCCATCCGCGAGTATATAGTCTTGTCCATTCTCTTACTTATAGTCACCACCACCTCCACTACTCTTAATTATCATTTTTTTATGGGAGCTGATTTTTTTTCCCATCAGTTTACTTCACTGCTATTACTGGAAAATCTAGTTAGGATTGCACAATCATAATTTTATGGATTGGAACTGATCTGAACGAGCTTTTTCGCATGAAAGACGCATTCCACCGTATCCGTCATTCCTATCATTTTTGTGCCGTTTTTCATTAAATAACTTGAACAAATGACCGTAACGTCTATTCAGTTTCTGTCATGCACCAACGCTCCCCGGAAGATTTCCGACGATGATTCTCTATGGATCAAATTTTTATCTTTTCTCCTCGTTATTCAGCCATTCCGAGCTTCAGTATACTATTGAATATGCGCTTTTTTTTTATAATAGTGAGGTTTTAGATTGGCTATTCAATCTCGCGCTGACTCACTTAGACTAAACTAATGTCTTTATATCGATTCTCAGAACAGCTACAAGGTTTGATTGCGCATCATCGTAGATGTAGGAGACTTTGTTGATAAGGGTAGTTTGATCCCAGGGTTCCTCGGGAGCACGATGATAAGCATATGGTAACATCTGTGTACCTGAATTGCCCTGGTTCTTATGAGGATAGTTGATTCTCCCAGTTTCTTTGTTATAAAAGTATGGTTTGTCTTGCTCTGTAAGTTGCTTTAACCCATTGACGACCGCGTGGCCCATATACGGGCCACAGTTTTGTTTTCCATGTATAACATTAATTTTCGATTTTTTTTGGCCCTTTCAAGTATCGAGCAGGTTCATGACCTACTGTGGAATCTTGACGCGCAGTGGTCCGTGAAACGTTCACTTCTGACTTCAGTTATAACAGAAAACAAAGTCACTTTTGAGGGCATTGGTAAAGGGGCAAAACCAAACGTGACCAAATTTATGTAAAAAGGGTGTAAAGGGACTTTGCTGAGGTATTCGATGATTCGAAAACATGTCATTCTCATCTTGTCTGCTTCCTCGTGTCTAGACAGAGTCGCATTTGGAAATGATTTGGTAAAAATTCTCACTCCCTTTGAACAATCAACATTAGATGCTATAACGTAACTCTAAATAGTGTGTATAACTTATAAGCTTCACATGCCACATTTAAAAAAACTTTTTTGTCGGCTGGAAATGGTTACGAAGAAATTTTCTTGTTCCCAGGACCGTTTGGTCCGCCAGCGGGCCACAGCAGCAGCCCGCGAAAAGCGCGCTTGGTCCCACACGCCAGACACGCTAAAAAGGCGCGGTCGCCAATGGGTTAAAAATGTTCTGCTAGCTGTTAAAGTTATGGCATCTACCGATTCCAGCTTTCCTAAGATGTAAGGCCTCAGTATACTTATCAGCAATCGGAGTACCCATTCCAAAGGAAATTCCTTCTCTGAAGAACAAAAGATTGTTTCGGTCTTTCACTCTAAAGCAGTCTTGAGTTTTGGTTTTGACGGTACAGGAGCTGAGAAGATTTCACTGTTGATTTCTATTAGGGATGTGAATTACCCAGGTGACTGAATGAACAGGTGCGTTGCTATGAGCTAGTTTTCACCTCTCCCAGCAGAACAGCCATGTAATGTAGTCTATGGACTATCCCACCTGGCGATGCGAGATCGTAGAACACCATTTGTGGCTGTGCTGCTTCTATTGATGATCTGCGACGACAGCTGAATGATGTTGAATGCTGCGTTATAGAATGCAACTGATGTATGAAAATGTTGTGTTCAGTGCAGGTTGGATGTTCATTCACCGCTCAAATGTCACATTCCCATCGCCCATTTCCTTTCTTTCAGGCATACCATAAAAGCGGTAACTGTAACTTTGGAATCACAGTTCACTCATGTTTGCCGGATTCTGCCGAGTTCTTCTTTTGCTCATGACGAAAGAATAAACCCAGCATCGCTCGATGTCTCCGGCATGAATAATAGCTAGTGGACGTTTCGGGTTCACTCTGACCGCGACGGAGTTTTTCATGTGACTAGAGAGTATTGGCTCAAACTTTCCTTCGTCACTTCTTCAGAGTTACAAAAGTTGTGTGTGTTGAATCCTTGGCCTTTCCCTACACTTCCATTAATCGCTGAGAACTAGATACCCTGAAATTATCATGAGCCAAGCCGTTAAACCGTTTTTTTTTTTGAATAGTGCTTATTTGGAGACAAAGGCTCGTGTCCAGGTCGCAGGCAGGAGAAATAATGGGTGTGGGAAACGACCAAGTTTTTTTTTTCTTGTGATGGACCGGCAACTATAATAATTTGTCCCATTCAAAACTAAGTAGCGTGTTCCAGAATTTGAATTTCGCATCCTCATTGAACGACCTTTCATTCATGAAAGACTTGTGTGCCTCTATTTGTTAGGGATAGTTGGTCATCAGCGACTTCTCCCATCGAAATTGCGAAAATATTCACCTGTCTAGTCGTTCTACCACTCTTTTGTGAGAGTAACCTCTTACCTGGCGTTCATGAATGAAAAGAGTGCGACCACAATAGGGCCTGTGCTGATTCGATTTCGCGCTCCATTATGCGGAAAACGGTCATTTGTTGGAACGATCAGTGATATTGAGACGAGTGTACGTCTTTACAAAGTCGCCGTATTTACCATGCTTGGTGATGAACTGGAATCGTACTGCCGTTTTCTCGATGATAGCTTCGTAAGAGAATTCACTCAGGCATTTCATTGGCAAAGGCCGTTTTCTGCTTGTTTGGGCTACACTCTGACTATGTTCTTACTGGCGAACCAATTTTCTGTGCGAGGATTTCAGCTGTTTTCTGGTTGTGGGTAGTGGGAGACGGGCAGTTGAATCGGTTCTGTGTAACCGATTCGCCGCAAGCGGCTGTCGCGGATCAGTTATCTCAATATTGTGGGCCTAGCGTTCGTCGTACAACTCGATTGATGTGCGATTATGCTTTTTGTCATAATTCTATTGTTACTTCTTTTTTGTCCTTATGTTCCTTACCCGCTGCGCTGCTTCTGCTTCATTTTCCTACATTCCTTCGTGTGCGACGTCGCTCTCGCCGCGAAGTGACCACTTCGATTCAACTGCACCACACGCCCCTGTTAGCGGGCACTTAAGACTTCTATCCTCTCAACTTAGGTAGTGAGGTTGTAGGTGCGTTTTTAGCGTCGAATGGTGTTTGTTGCCCACTCCATGAAGATAGAAGGGTAGGTGAAAGGTATTTTCCGGTCGCAAATACTTCGGTGAACGGCAGATGTCAGGACATCTTGCAGGAAAACTGTACGACTTTTAGGGTTCAGATCAATGCATGATTTAGTATTCTAATATTTTTTTTTGCAAGTCTGTTGCTGTGAACTTTGGTTTGCTATTCACGGTCCGATTTGGTTTTTGTGACCTACAGGTTTAGCAAAAGTGTGAATTATGGGATCTGACTGCCAATTCTTTTCTACATCCAAGTTAGTCGAGTTAGTCGCTTGTTGAGTTACAGTCGAATGAACAGGGGTCAAAGAGACTCCAGATTCATCCTATTTCCCCTACAGTTCCGTGAGGAATGGTGTGCACTTCAATCTCCTGCATGCAAAATTGTTTTGTTACTCGCAAAGCTCCGTTTCACATCTCTTCTTGGGGTTACATTATCAGCCATTACGTAACCTTTGAGTAGCAGATTAACAGGTTTTTTCTCTCTTCTCTAGAACTGTACTGTAACGTCCGGAGCTCATGATTGTAGAACTAACGTAATTCTGGTTAGTTTCAACTGTGTATAGAACTCTCAAAGACATGGGGAAATCATGAAAAGAATCTTTGAACATTTAACTAGCCGTAGCAGTCCCGAGAGATTAGCTGGAAGAAACTTTTCCAGTAGTTTTCAATGAATCTTCCTGGTTCCTCGTTTCTTCGGAGGTTCTGGATGTTTTCCTCTCAACTCTTTTTCGTCCTTCATAAGAAGTTAGTATAGCAAACATATAGTCCAAAAGTGTTGAAAATGCGATATCTAATTCAATCAATGCATTTCCCCTTGCCCTAAGACCGGTTCCTTTTGTTTTGGACTTGGCTGTTTGTTGATCATTCGCGTTCCAGTGGAATTGAGTAAAACAACTTTATTACCGACTTATTGAAAAGGTGACCACAAATGCAGCACGTTCCTTTGCAAAGCGGGCCATTGTACAGCAGGATGCATGAGGCAAACAGGTGATGTAAGCTTTTCTTGTAGGGATGTGTGTGGGATGCAACCAACAGTGGGAACTTTCAGAATAGTTTATTGTTATTCTGAACTCTTCACGAGGTTTGTAAACAAGCTTTATTAGGCTAACGTTTCGGCGATATCGCCTTCTTCAGAGCCTGAAAGGATCATAACAATTCATGATTACCCGATCAAACGTAATTGTCACGAAGTGGTATAGAAAGCCAAGCAATAAGAATATTATTGTCCATTATCACTCAGCTCATCCTTTTTACGTAAAACGAGCGGTTGTTAGGAATATGTTCCGCACTGCTAAAAAGCTTTGCACGGGAGAGGATGAGCGAAAAGAGTCGCTAAAAATGGCACACGATATAGCTTGGTCGAACGGCTACTACAATTTTTCAACAACGCGTAAAGCTTCTGGTGGCGGTTTGATCCTCAGACATGGTAGTACTCCGATGGAAGGAAAGATTCCTTTTGTACTACCATTTATTTCTGATGAGGTCAGTGCTTCCATCAGAAAGTGTCTTAAGAGATCGGGTTTGGAAAATTTAGTGGCTATTGTAAACGTACCACCCTACAATCTAAAGAAGCGCCTAGTTCGGAATAGGCTGTACGATCGCCTCTGTACAACTTCAAACTGTGTGGTCTGCCCAGCTGGAAGGGAAGGTGATTGTAACATGTCTGGGGTGGTCTACAAAATTACTTGCCGTGATTGTGGTGATGAGTATATTGGCGAGACGGCAAGACCACTCCACGTGAGGATTAAGGAGCACATAGCTGGTATGAGACGATTGAAAGAGTCTACTGCCTTAGGAGGTCACCGCATTCGAAAGCATAACGGAGGCGTTTTTGAGGTTACCGTGGAGGTCGTAGCACAGGAGTCAGAATTGTGCGCACGCAAAACCCTCGAGGCATTTTGGATACAAGTCACCGATCCAAAAATGAATCGTAGGGAAGAATGTCTCGCAACCACGCGGGAGCTGCGGCCTTATATAAGATTGGCCTTCCCGCAGTGACTTTTAATGAAGGTTTACCCCAGCTGACACTGGTCGGTTGGTACCATCACTTGCTGGGTGGTTTCGAAGATTCCACGAAGCTACGGTGAGTGCCTCTCCTTTCGATCACTTGCGTGCCCTGGGGGGTTCGAACTTCGGTGAGTTGGTGGAGACGTTTGATCGGGTAATCATGAATTGTTATGATCCTTTCAGGCTCTGAAGAAGGCTATATCGCCGAAACGTTAGCCTAATAAAGCTTGTTTACAAACCTCGTGAAGAGTTCAGAATAACAATAAACTCAATAGTACAGTTATGCCGAGGTTCATAGAAAGCCGTACTTGGAAGTTATTTCAGAATAGTATTGCTAGACTTCAATTTTTGAAAAGTCCCGTCCCATTTTGGGTTGGTTCCGAACGGAGATAGACTTTAGCTTTTCAATGAATGGTTCAGTATTGCCCTCTTTCGAGTAGGGCTCTGTTTAGGAATTCTCGTTCAATTCTCTTTAAAAGTTAGGTAGCGCATTTTACAACAGTGCAGAGCTCCACCTTTCCTTCCATGACTATAAATCATAATGTTGATATTGTTTTCACCAACCATCGATTATCTTTCCCTAAACATTGACTGCCTTCGACTTTCCCACTGGGAAGCATATACAACGTTCACCTCTGACATGCCAAGGTGAGTGAATGTCGAAAGCGTTTCGGGATGTTTTCGAGCGATCTGTCCTCCCGATTGAAATTCGATGTCCTTCAGTTCGATTGCGCAGTTTTTGTCTTTCTTCAGTCATCTCGATTTCATTGTTTTGAAATCGCATGCAGCCGTGTCATCAAGCTACCCATGGATTCCCAATGTCATTCGAATCGCATTACTCTTCGCAACTCCTCCAGTATCGTCGTCACTCCGACCGAGTTCTGTGACCAGATTGATTTTTTCTTCATAGTGACGCCTATGCCACCGACCCGCCGTCTGACTGATCGCTGCACCTGCCAGTCGCCTTGACGGCCTCTCAATCACCCAACAAGGAGCTGGTTTTCTCCCCATCCTCAACCCGTCGTGGCACCACATTCAGTGTCTTACGTCTTTCGCGTCTATGAAACACTTTTTTTGCCTGCATAGACAGCTCTATGTTATAAGGCCCCTTTCATCCGGTGATCCCATTGTCAATATTCGTCACTGCGCGTCGTTGTTGTTTATTCTCATCTTTACGGTTTACTGCTTATATACAGCCGTGGCCACGTGTGAATTGAAAAGAGTCGTTGAAAGATTGTTTGCTTCAGACGCGCGGTATGATTGGATGTTTGAGGCAAAAATTCTAATTTTTTTCAACCGGCCAATTGGAAGGGAAGTTCCTGAAAAGTTGGGAGTGGTGGCTAGAATGGTCGAAAAGGCTCGGGCAGTGTTGTTCATCTAGTAATTACGCCCACTTATGTTCCCCTCACTTAATCGTCTCGCTCTCTTTCACTTTGCCGCTCGATTGAGTCCTCCCATGAGCAAACAAGCAATCCTAGCTGGCATGATAAAATGTCCTTTTTCAGGCGTATTTTCGTAATGTTTTTATCATTCCCCATGGCTTTGTCTGCTAAATGCTGAGCGATTTGTCTCTTTGTTAGCTCTAGTCAGCACCATCTATCGTTCTAACTTCTGTCTCAGAGAAACGGAGTTAAGCAAGAAGCTTTTCCATGTCGTCCTAGGGCTGAGCTTATTCCTCTTTTCGTTAGCTGTCACACTTCCTTTCAGCACTATACATGATTGTTGTGTGTGTTTTCGCAGTGGCCGCGAGCAGCTGCTTTATTGCCTTGGCCCGTCCGTGTGGTTAATGGTCCACTCGCCGTTTCTGCCTGACCCATAGCTTGCATAACGTGCCCCACCTGTTTTTATTCTGTGGCTCCTTGTCAGTTTGTACCTTCTGCGAATGTCGGTCGTTGAATTGGTTAGGATTTTTCCGAAGTCCACCACCCTCTTCTCCATCTACTCCGTTGTAAGGAGTTCCCTGAGCAGAGTAGACGTTTTTTTATTTAACAAAAGTTCATCTAATGCTTACTTACACATGTTCATTGGACGAATTTTTTTTTGGTTCAAAACAAATTTTGATGGACCCATTATGTTTTCACTTCTGTGCTCTGTTTTTCGTTGGAAAAAAACAGTTGCTCATAACAGCAGCGATAGCAAGCTCTGGGGAAATGGCACTTGGAATGTGCTCAGTATCTGAAAATGCAAAGCAATTTCCTGAACCTATCTGAGTGATGGTCACTTGTTGCCGTAGATTCACCCGCTTGGGCCAGTGTTCTGTTGATAACACGACCCAGCTGATGATGTCCTACTTTTTCCTCTATGCTCTTTCACTACTGGAATTCTGTCTATTCTCTAATTTTTCATCATGATTAATCGTAAATTCCCACTGCACCGTCCATAGATATTGGGCAGGGAATGAATTCCAGGCGGTGTCTATGGCAGTCTTGGTCCTCAGTGGTCTTCCTGCTTAGTTTCGAGTCGGAATTAGACACAACATCAACAACTGACAACCTCGTTTACTGACTGTTCTGCTTAACTCGTTTGTTCAGTTTATCCAATCGCAAAATGTGCCCTTAACGGTTAGTCCGCTGGGAAAGCTTCAAATGAAAGGCTGTGTAGGAAGTGGCCACTTCGCAATTAAGGTTGTTTCGAGGGAAAACGAAAAGAACAGCCTCAACTGACATCAAATGGCCCAAAGCGTCTCTCACTTTTCGATCCGAGTGAAGGAAAGTCTTGCCTTCTTTAATTTTCGGTTTCCCTAGGGTCGTTTTCCATGGGTGTGCCAAAAGATGGGCTGATGCCCAGGTTTTTTTTATCTGAAACACGTGTTGGTATAGGTCTGATGGCAGCTGTGGCCACGGAGCTTGCATCTGTTTGTGTCACGGCCTATCAATACTCAAACGCATTTATTGTTGCGAGTAATTATCTTGGATGGGAACGTTGTGTTCTGCTATCCTAGCCATAGGTTTTACTCTCAGTGCATTGCTTGAAGGGATGACCATAGTACATAAGTTGTGGCTTAATATCACTTGCTATCTAGGCCCACGCTCTTGCGGCCCTACACTTGCGAGTCCTTCCACCCATGGCCTATCCCCCCCTATGCCGTCGCTTCCAGTCAGCATGGCTTCATCGTGGCACTTACTTGTAAACACATTTTGTCCTCGAGACACTAGCCTACCTGTTGACGAAGAGGGCCCATCCAGCTTAATGAACGCAAAAATAGCGTTCGATTCCCTCCGTAATTCTGAATTGCCCATGGGCATTAATTATCGTCATGAATAAAGGCCGATCCTCTGCATTATTAATACGATTCTAGGCCTGATAGCATTGCAATGCCCGCTGCAGCCTTCCGTCTTTTCGTAGGCATTACGCGAATTTGGATTTTTAACTCGTCACCATTTAAACTATGCCTTTGTGTTCCTTATGGTCATGGGCGAGAGTTACTAGGCGTACAAAATGTGAAATATTTGCTATCCGTTCCCGAGATTAGAGTAATTTCCACTCTTTCCCGAATAATCTTCTAAACATTTGTGGAATTTCATTGCGGCAGGAGAAACCTGTTTAGATTAGTCTTTCTTTTGTAATGAAAATTGCTGATGAATTATTTTCCCATCCTGATTTACGAACCGACTTTTTAAGGAAAATTTCTGCCCTAGGAGAAGAAGTTTTGAGCGGTTTCTTCTTTTTTTGAGTTTGGCAATATTCAGGATGCTTCATAGCGCTACAGTTGTTGACTCTCATATAGTTCCATGAGCATATAGTAGCGCTCAAAAGTCTTCAGCTAAACGTTCTTACGCTTTTTCGTTTATAGCTTTTTTCTTAGTGGAATAAATCGAACGAAATTTTTATATGTTTAACTAAAGCCTATTTCGCACGATTTGGAAAGAAAAAAATCCCGGAAGGGCCATCATCCGTATCTTTAGTTGATTTTGAGTTCAAGCCCTTTGGGATATCTGGAACACGCGATCAGATTGCCGGTTAATAGTGGTAAATCTTCACGATACACCCATGCTACACATATTCAAAATTCGCATCATTACATCCAGTAGGAAAGGAGTTACGACTGAAAAGCAGGACTGAAGAGGCATTTGGCCGAAGACTTTTGAGCGCTACTGTATATACATGTTATCAAGTTCTTGGTGAACTAATCGTAGTGTTTGCTCATTCATTATCGATGTCCATTATCTCCATTTGCTCCAGATGCTGTGTAATTTTAGTAGATAACCATCTCTTGGCAATTTGTACTTGCAAAGATGGCTCAAATCAATGGAAGGCTCGACTCAAAATTGCACTTCTAAATCTACGGAACGATTTTTGAAAGGCGTTGTGGGTTTTTCCCTGCTCCCCTATGCTCCCCTCCTATCCCTGTTGTAGCGGAAGTAAGATCGAAAATTTGAGCCGGGATAGTGAGTGGTGGTGTTCTGGAATATTCTGCATGGAATACCATGCTCGTGTCGGAAAAGTTTTGTTACTGATCATTCGGTAGAGCCGCATCGTATTTTGATAAGGGAAGTGACCAACATCGCAATCTTCCCCATTTCAACTTCTTTGCTATCCCTTTACTTTACCGCATGAGTGTCACTCAGAAGGCATATATACTGAATTCTATTGATAAAGAAAATCATACTCTATCCAGAATAAAATAGATTTCCTGATACGCTTATTGAGTGCAGAATACAACCCACAGTCCTTATATGCACAGTCCTTGAGAGGAAGTACGAAAGGAATGTCCCGAGTTCACAACGTGTACCATGTATCTCTCTCACAAATTCCAAAATTAGGATTCTATGCTTGAGTTAGAAAGAAAAGTGTTCTCCCTGCACCCTGGAAATATCATAGCCAATCCTGTAGCTGGGAAATGGGAAATGGCTTGCATCATTCTCTCTTCTCTGGTTTTCTCACAAAATGAATCTTGCTTGCTACTACGACCATTATGAGCAGTTTGTTACCATTGGTATGAACTAATCCTTCCCGACGATCGGTTAATTGAGGAGTATAGACCAAAACAAAAAACACTGACAGTATTGGAACTCCATGCAATCATCAGTTGTTTGTTTAGCTCAAAAAATGATTGCTCTGTTCTTAATATGTAGCGGAATTCTTTAAAGCAAGTTCTGATGCATTCGAGACACTTCTTCGATACTGCTTCTCGGCTATAATCGATGAGTTACAGTAATTGTGCCGGATGTGTTGTAGCATGTGTCCGAATCGCTTTTGTTACGAAAATATGTATTTTCCCTGGCTCGCAGTAAAATGACCTTGATAAATTGAATTGATAGATTAGGAACTGAAATTTGAAAGCGAAAAAATTTATTACTTTGGCATTCTCGATTTATAAGTTAGCTGCTCATACTGTACCGTCCGATTTCGGATGTTTTCATGCACATTTATAGCACTTTCAGTTGAGACGAGACGGAAAATGCTGCTCAGTACTGCAACGTGAAAAATTAAAAGTTGTTGAGGAGAAACGTTTGGTTTTGTTCGGCTTTCGCTGTGTGAGCAAATATAGTCTTCTCATGTTAGTTAGACTGTAAAAAATAGAAATAATAAGGAAGTACTGACTCTGGCCACTTTCCTATACTGAATAAGGATCCCAGTAGGTAGTTGGTTCCTGAATGATGGGGGAAGTCCTGAAGAAGAACCCCTTGAGTTCCCTAAGCGGCAGGTAGCATTTTAGACAGTTTTCCAATCTTCACTGCATCCTTACCAGGCTCCTTTTCAGCACGATAGTGCCACATGCCGCAATGTCGGGCCAAGAGTTAGTTCCCAGTTGGTAATTAGCGGAACCGAATGTATCCCTAATTGTGACTTGAAGGCACGGTTTCGATAGATGAGGGGTACACACACGTTCAGCTAAGACGCCATGAAAAAGGTATTCTCCTGGCGAGAGTGGCATTGGCGCTGAGAAAGGCATTGAAGAGTTTGCTAAGGGAGCGAAATTAGCCCTGTTCTGCGAGGTCCGCCTTCTCATTTAGTCATCAGCTTCAAAAAAAGACGGGGTAATAGCGAAATTGTTGCAGAGGAATTAAGCATTGCAAAAACGCAGCGGCAATCCTCTCAAATGTCATATGGCATTATGAATGAATGTGCAAACGCTTAATTCTTATCGTTAATTTCTTACATTATCTGAAGCCGCCTGCAGCAGGATGGCCTTGCTCCATACACTTGATACTCTCTTGTTTTTCATTCATAACTGATGAGCTACTGAGCTCTTCTACTTCCACTTTTCTTTTACATCGTACTTCTCATGCTGTTCCATTGATAGCTTTTTCCCTAACCAGAAATCATGTTCTAGTTTTTTTGTGCCTGAGGCAGTTGTCGCTTACACCGTTTTTATTGTAGACCAAAGTTTTCTACTAAAGATTTCGTGCGTTCACAGTAAGCGAGGGCTTGACGAGTTTCATCACCCTTTAGGCTGTCCTTTGTGAATGCTCAGCATTTTTCCAAAAAATGTAGTAGGGGAAGTTTAATCATTGTAACAGCGGTAGAAACTCAGAGCATTTGCAGTACATGGCGCGTTTTTGAGATTGCTGCCCTTCTCGATATGGAGCAGACCTCTGAGCCCTGGCTTTGGGAGTGTTACAGTAGGTGAATCTCTCTTCCCGCTGACTATAAGCTCTGTACTTCAGACACTTCACATTTCTGATCTCGACATCAAACCTTTTTCGATGAAGAAGGGAAAAATATTCGTGTACTTCTTTCCGAATTTTCACTCTAGAGAAATCTGTACTCTGTTCCCGAATTGACCGGCTGAACGGTTCCTCGGCCATAGAATCCCATAGGAATCGTTTTTGTAAACATTGCCAATGTTTGCAATGACACATGTGTTTAGCGTTTATTCGCTGTCAAGTGATAAGCAGCAGATTTCAGCGATTTTGTTTTCGGCACAGTTTTCGACCACTGGTGAAGAAGGCCTATTTTATGTTATTTTCAGTCACGTAGTGCTCTTAATGAATTATCTGATGGTAATAAGCCGATAACTCACCTTAAGCCAGTTCTTGATGACCTCTTGCTGCCTCCAGGTCGGAGAAAGAACTTCGTCGACGATAACTGATGTATTCAGAAATCTCTAGGTCTCGTTTACTAAACTGCTACTGCTGCGGTCTGTTCAGCTATCTCAATGTCCCTTAGCTGCGTTGGGTTCTACGGTTCTCAATCACTTTTCGTGGTAGTCCTGAGAGCCGTGTAATGTTTTGAGATTCTTGGGAATGGGAAACGCGTTGGAATTCTTCTTTTGACCTTTGCCTCATCAGTACGAATGCGTGAAAAACGGATATTGAATTCTTACGCCCTGAATTGACGATGCCTATTCCAAATCTAATGAGGCACACTCAAGCGAAGGCCAAAAGTAGCCTTGGTATCCTAGATTTTGTTCGTCCTAGATAAGATTGAAAATATAGGGCAATATAATGTAGGGCAGGACTCAAGAATCCTGATTATCGCTATTTTGAGCTTAACTTTTTGAATTATGAGTAAGGCCTTTTAATGACTTGAAAATCTTCTCGGATAAGGGCGTTTCCGTGGTATGGACGGTGCAGCGCAGGTACAGATTGATGTAATGAATGTAGATTTTCAACTTTCTGCTTTTTTTTTTAACTCACCAAGCGACTAAAATCCTGAAGAGCATAGTGGGAGGGGCTTGATTCAATTCTTCTGGCTCCGTGGATCCTGTTTTATGCCTTGTTCTTCTCTAATAAAAAGTTAATACGGCCTGTTATACTAGCAAGACATTGCTAGTTCATTCGAAACCTCCTCTCCCATAGCCTGCAATGAACTTCTGCATAATTGGGAGCTAATCATGGGTTCAATGTGAATAATGCAGAATAGCTTCGAATCCATTTTCCGCTAAGGCTTTTAATGGTGCTTCTCGCCCGATTTCAATCCAGAATTTACTATGATTAGTGTAGAGTTATTCGAAAATTCATGCACGATACGCCGATTCGCTCGAGCCGAATCTTTATCGGCCAAAGCTAAATCTTCCGAGTAATCCTCAGCCTGCCATTCATTCCTTCATTCTTCTTTCTGCTGAGTAACTGATGCATGACCATGCTACTAACTCATTGTATGATTGAGGAACACCCTCGCTCTAATTGAGCTGTCCTTTCTGTTTATATGCTACATATGTAGATGGAAGGGACAGTGCAGTTAGGTTAGTACCCGACTATGCTGTGTAGGGAGAGAGTAGCCAGTAGAAACGTTCAATCAAAACTAGTCGCGCTCATGTGAGATTGCTACACTGAACTTTTTCGCGCGGCTATCCATGTCACAGATCCGTTGTTCCGCTGACTGAGTTTGCATTATCTGTGTGATGCGCAATGTGTCGGAGTAAGTTCTTCCCATGCTCCATTAGTACCAACTGTCACCAATTTCCTCTGCCTATCAAGTACAAAATGCGATCATACCATCGATTTCAGGTGCAACGGTTGGGGTGACGAGGCGTTTCGCCCATTTTTATGTTCACGGCCTGGACGAGTGCTCATCGCCATCTTCGTCATGCTCCTCGTCTACGTAACATGTATATGTCAGTTCATAATTTTCATATTTCTTAGATATTAAAACGAATAGGTCTGGCGGGTTTTGGGTGAAACCGAGAGGGAATTTTCCCAAAGATAGGACCAATTGGAGGCTACTGTATTTTGGATAGATTTTTCGAGTTGAATACTATGGGAATCAGGCGGCAGCACACCGTTCATTGACCCAGAACTGCGGCTCGGTCATAATTTTGATGGTCCTGCTTCCCTTTTCGGCTTTAGCTTCTGAAGGAGCGATCAGATCATCCTTTTCGGATTTGTTTTCCTACTGAAACTTTTCTCATCCGTTCTCTTCCCAAAAGGTTCGAGCTGTCGTGGCGAGTAGGAATATATAAAAGCGTGAATAAAATCAATTTAGCTATTTATTTCAATTGTATTCAATTCACGGTGTTAGTTGTAACACTGATGCGCTGTTTTACAGTTCTCGCCGCAAATCGCGCGACTTCCATCATGGAAGTAAATGAATCTTCACCAAGGAGTGGGCTGAATAAGTCCAGGTTCCGTCTTTTATATCTTTCATTAATTAGAAATGTGACTATGCCTGTCACCGTGATGTGACAGTTTCCGAACTTTCGATTGTTAGGTGATGTCGATATTTCCAGGGCAATCGAAGTGTTGACCGAGTTGTGCGACTCTTTCGAAGCCGGTCTAATATCTGGCGATTCGTGTAATCGGCTGTGCTATAAGCGTGACTGGAAGATCAACGACTATTACGAGGGGAACAAGGTCTGAAGCAGGTTACTTGATTTATCCGATTGAGCAATTAGCATCTTTACTACTTCAGGTGGTTTTGGTCATGAAGGATGGCGGACAGACGGCCGTCTTCAAAAGTATTCACCCTTCCATGAAAGACTTCCCTCCTGTGAATCAGCAGCTGACTTATGACGAGTTCTCCGATAAGGTCTTCTAGCATTCCCATTGGTCTCTATTTTTGAAGACCCAGAGTTAAGCACTTCTCTGAATTTTTAGGTTCTCGCACTAGTTAACGACGAGTTACGTTTGGGATGGCCACGGCATTACAAGAAACACCTGATGGAGACTCTTTGGCCAACCCTGCGAAGGTATGGACCTTACCTGCTGATTTCCAAGGCGTTCTAGCCTTCAGATTCTCATTTGTCGTTAATCTAGAACCCCCGGCGAGTCAATGAACGCTGCTGATCGGGCTTCTCTCTGGGCATTACTTCAGCAACCTGAGTTCATTCTATTTCGAGTTCTGCCGCTCACTAGAGTGACTCCAAAGGTTTCGTTTTGCTCTAATTTTAGCAGTACAGTAGATTTGTGTTTGAGCTGACGTCTTTATTTTGGATGTATTCAGATAATCGGCACCTGTGGCCAGTTCTACTCCACCGAAGTGCTTGTGGCATTTCGTATGAAGGGATACTACATGAATCTCAAGGTCTGGACTTGGTTTTTCAGTATCCGTTCCACATCGTTCGGACGCACCTCGTTTCAGGGCAAGATTCTTGTGCATATAATGGGCACATTAAAGTTGTTTTACGAGTTTCTCAATGAGCCGCTTCAATGGTGTGATGTTCGCTTCGATAATCTGGGACTCTCGGCTGACTATCCGAAGCGGTACGTTGCCCTGTCTTCAGTTTAGTTGTTGAAATGTGAGAAAGCGAGCTTTCAATGTTAGGTTTGTACTGATGGATGGAGATATGGTGTACACCGAGTCACGACTTCGGGCAGCACTCCAAGGGCGCTCTTGTGCCACCGATGCTGACTGCACGATCGGGGACTGTAAAGCGAGGTGTACATCAGATTTGACCTGCTCCGATCGAACCGACTCCAACCTCGAGGTGAGTTGTGGCTTTTTATGAACGTGGGCAGTTTTCCTTCAGCAAGTTTTTATGGTGAACCTGTATGCGTCGTGGGTATGGTGCAGTTGTGGTCCATTAAACAGCCTAACGATTCGGGTGCAGTGCTTATATAGAGGTGATCGATGTGGGGTACTGAAAAGTTCAGAACAATCAAACATATTCGCAGGAATCGAAGTAATCAGGCTATGAACCTTACTTTTCTTTCTTATAAAAGTTTGCGATTCTTTTCGTATAACCATTATTGAGCGCTCTAGCTATACCGACTAATATTTATACTTTCATATTACAAATAAAGGGCGGAGTGATGTAGTGGCAAAAGGCGCACTATCTCACACGCATGGTCGCGGGTTCGAGTCCCCCGACGGATATCCGCTTGTTGTTAGACCAAACAAGCCTTCCATCACTCTGGGGTCGTTTGTTTTGTACCAGACTTGTAGAGGATAAAAGCACTGACTTGTTCATCGGCTGGCTACCACAATTCATTGTATAGGTCGCATACGCACTACGCCACTACCTTTCTGAATGGAAGTCGAATACTTAGGCGCATCCCTCAGACGGGAGTGACTAGCGCCCGAAGATTTTATCCTTATATTACAAATATTCATATTAAGTATATTTATGAATTACTATTATTTATAATCTCACAATTATTTTTATATTCTTATTTATATTTTCAATTTTGTAATGGATTACGAAGTAGAACATTTCGGTATGTCCGAGCTGAACTTGTAGCGGTTTTGCAGCTGTTTGTGCCATTCAAATAGATTTGTTTACGTTCTCACCAATGGCTGATCTGCAGAACGAAGGCAACTTTAGCCCGACTGAAAAATCACAAAATACCCCCAAGGTACCCAGAAGTGGCTTTATGATGTTGCAAGGCTTTTCCCACTTGTGATAAGTTTTGCTGGTCCACTATAAATGCCTGTAACTTAGCTATGAAGGCTTTAGCGCAATTCCATCTGATATTATGCGTCCCCAGGTTGATATAGAATGTACATGTGTTTGCATTTGTGATTGGGTACCCTTGGTGAAAAAGCGTACCACCTGCCTTATTTCAGGTGTTCTGTGAAAAATTGGTCCGGAAACTATTCGGGCACACCTATTCGACGCACAATAAGTATTTAGCTGCTTGTCAGGAAACCAATGGCAACATCACACAGCGTCTAAACGAATTGCGACTGACGTGGTCGTGGAACCTCTCCGACGTTTAATCTCCTCCTTTTGAACGGGTGTTCATTACGCTTTCTTTTCAACGACTTGTTCTATTTATCTGTTGAGATCGAAGAATGCGCCGAAATGGTGGTAATCGTTTCGACCGTTTTTGTCCTTCATTATTATTCCTGCATTCGACTGATGTATCCACATCGCTCAGTGGCTTTTCAGCTGTGTTCTCGTATCGTTTCGGGTGAAACTCTACCACATTTCTTTTTTATTTACTGTTTATTCTTTCTACTTCAGTCTCATCTGGTTCTGTTTTGTTATGTTTTCAGTCACTCTAATAATTCCGTTACGGGTTCAATTTGCTGATGAAATAATATGCTATTCGATAGAATATTAGATTTCTATGTGTTCCTTTAAAACTCGAAGATTGTATGTAAACAATGTGAACCATCCAGACGGAAATGAATTTTATTTCGAAATCAGTTTGGACTGAAATTCTTTTAAAATTTTTAGAATTGAAATCTGTTGCTAGACGAGCCCATGCAAAGGTAGACACCCACCATCAAAATGCAGGGCATGCGTACATATTTTGGATGACTTTTCATTACCTTAAGACAAAGATTCCGAAATTTCATTGGCCAAAACCCTTCGGTCCCGTTCCCGAGTTCACGTCAATTAGAGATTTTTGTAGGCCAAGCTTCAAGACCTAAAGAGGGCATAGTCGCAAGGAGGAGGCGGGCAGTAGGAACGGTTTTGTGTAATCGATACGCCGCACGCGGTTGTCGCGGACCATTTGCCTCGTTATAGCAGTTCTAGCGTTCTTCATACAGCCCAATCGCCATGCGATTATTACTTTAGGCATGATTCTGCTGTTATATCTTTTGTTCCTGTATTTCTTACTTGCCGCCGCATTCTGCCACCTTCCTTCGCGGGCGGCGTCTCTCGCCGCGACGTCCCTACTGCACCCCACCCTTGGCGAGGTACTAATAAGTTACATGAGGCCCCACATCCCATCCGTGATCTATCATTCTACATTCTGGTCTGAGCGTCACGCGTGAGCTCCTTTGTCGTGCAGTAGGAAGGCTATGAGACTATTTGAGTGAATCTCACGCCTATTGTCCATCACATTACGGGGTAGCTTGGAAGAGGTTGTAATCGTCCTTGACCACCGTTCAGAAGCTTTTGAAGTTTTGTCTTTGCAATCCCACTAGTTAAACAGCTTCCAGGAAGACGAGTTTCTGATTCCTCAGACAGGGTTAGGCGCGGCGTCGAGAAGAATCACTCACTAGGACGATGCATCTGACGTTAGCCTCAATATGATTTCCACTGTCCAAAGAAAGAGAAGGTGGGAGACTTCGTTCCGTTCCTCACCTACAACTCGACGTCATCTCCATAATGGAGGGCAAAACAATTTCTTTCCATGGATCATAACGTCTTATTGACGTCTCGACGTTAAACAAATGGGCATAATTCGAGCAAAGGATACACCAATGTAAACGAATTCCTCGGAAGTTTCGATAGTCGCTGTTCTTAAGATAGCTAGGTGTCTTTCGGCAGTATTGTATGGGCCTGAAGGGTAGTATCCCTGCAAAAGTACATTGGTGTGCAAAATTTCAGAACGAAAGTAGCTTTCGATAGCCAAATGACATAGTTCGATGAAATTTATACAATACCAAAAGGGTACCAACACGGTTTTATACAGAAAACAGCTGGCAGAAATTCGAATCAGACAAATGTATATGGCATTTTTATTGATAGGTACCGATTGCGTGAGCCTTCTCGGTTTACCCTCTTACAAGCAGTGACGCGATCCTTAGTGAGGCGTGCAATCACCAAGGGCAGCAATACATACATACACTGCATTGCGATCCCTTCTTTCCACAAGGTTCGTAATCAGGTCCTGTGGTGGGGCACTTCATTCCTCTATTAGCGCATTTGACAAATGGTGGATGGTTATTGGTGTATTTAGATGTGTTCCAATGCATCTACCGAGTGCATTGCTCACGTGCTCGGTTTGATTTGGGAACGGAAAACGGTCAGGCCACTCTATTCGTCGAAGATTCTCTCGATCCAAGAGCTCCTTCATCCGTGCGCTTGTCAACCATAAAAATGATCCATTGGGCTGACGCTAGGCTCTCCTCCTTCTTGTGTTAGAACTGACCCGTTGCCTGCATTCTTCCGGGTTTAAAAGCTGTGGCCACAAAGAAAAGGAACGATTGACTTCCAGCGGAACACACACACCAACACACTTCGTACGCGCCCTGCCCGCCATGAGCGAAGTCCTGCTCAAGTGATGTGTTGAGTGTAAAAAAAAACATGATTCCTTCCCCTCTTATTGCACTTTAGTGCGGGTTTTCACCCATTTTACGCTTATTTGAAGCACGGTCCGCTCCCTCCATAACCCCTACGTTCCCACGAGTGGGATCCAGTTCCGCTACTTTCTACTACCTACCATCGGCGTTCTAATTCTACAGCGTGTACACGTGCTAAATTTGAACGCTCTAAGTCCAAATTAGTAGTTTTCTCGCACGCCCCCTGGAGGCGGAGTCAAGTCGTGCCACCACCCCTTAGCATCCGATGCCACGACTTGCACTCCTATTGGAATTGAACCCCCCCCCCCATGTTCGAATCAACAGTTTTTAGACATGTACCCTCCCCCTTGTGAGCGGAGTCGGGTTCTATCACAAGCTATCTTACCTAATCTGAACTCTCTAGCTCCAAGAAAACAGTAGTTGTAAATTTCAGGTCAAACACCCATTTCGTGCAGGCCGGAATCAGGCCGTGCCACCGCCCATCAGAATTCCCACACTGTCGCCTGTATCCCTACCTAGTTTGAACGCTCTCGGTCCCAATTACAATCTTAGCTCACGCTCCGCCCACCGTGAGCTATGTCTTGTTCTGCCACTAACCATAGGTGTTTTCGTCCTACCGCCTGGACTTGAAAAACTGAAACATACTTAGCGGATTATATGAGTAGTATTTGGGGGCCAATTGTAGCCCTTAAAAAACGCACCTGAGGAAGGAGAACCTCGTCAGTGACGCTAACTGGTAAAGGGCCCGCGCTAAAAAATCTGGAAGTGAGAATGGTAATGCAAATGATGCCTACCCATACCAGAAACAGCGATTACCAGAACTATCAATTTCAACGACATTTCTGAGAGAGTTGCGCGTTCCCAAGTTTCACCATACATATGAGCGTGCATTCAAGATCACTTCTCAGACTAAAATTATTATCCTCGCCATTCCTTGTCGGTCCATTCGCTATGCCCTTGGCACCATCATATAGGTCTCGCTAATGCGTTCCAAGGTGACGGGTTCGGGTTCAAGGGAATACAACGTCGTCGAACGAAGAGACCGCCACGTGAAGTTGATGTCAAAGTTGTGTGCGACATGGCTTGCTTTGATGTGCTGTTAAATGCCGCTACGATTGCAGAAGTTGATATGCGTAAGATTTTTGCCAGCACCACTATGTAGCGGTCATTCCTTGATGTAATACGTTTTGTTTGACCACCTCGTCTCCTTCGGAGAGCACCTCTCAGAAATTCGGATCGCTCTCCATGCACACGATACAACGATGTAAGCGATATCGAGCTGCTGGGCTACAGTCGTCATGATTCGACCTCTCTCGATGTTCATGATGACTGTTTGTCGCCTGAATTTGTCCACTAACTACCTATCATCTTCTAATTTTAGGCGTCTAGCACGTATTCGGCTGCCTCCCGTCCGAAGAGCACAGATTGATTCGATGCGATTCACAGACGATCTTTTGCATTTGTTATCATTGTTGTAGAGCAATCACACGGGACCAGGCAATACTAAACACACTACCCTTGTACTCCACTGTTGAAATAATTGAATTCCCGTCTAACTTGACCGTTCAAACTTCAATTCAATTTCAGCAAGATAGCAGGTTGTTTGATCACTAGATGGGCGCTTGGGTGTTAAAAGAAATTGAGAAGTGATAAGAGGTGAAGGAACGGCTGTTTACCCTACTACAACCGTGATGGTTACGATTCAAATGCAATGTAAACAGGCGGAAAAATAGGCAATCCTTCGTGCCATTTCCTTTTTCCCCTGAAACCGTGGACATCGGAGCACCCAGAGTTTACATTAACAGGCGTCGGAAAGTCATTTGCGACTGTCGTAAATGATCGTCGATTGCTCACAGATAACCCCTCTTTAGCGAGCATGACCTTCTGAATTGATTGTTATTGTTTATGGCCACAGAAACCTTGCATAATCAGGGTGCAATATTATTTTGACGGGAACTAAAATTTTGATTTCCTGTTCGTCGCAGTCCTATCAAGGGGGCATAGACTCTGTTGCCACACACATTTTGTGGGCAACTCAGCGTCCGTATAATCATACAAGCTGTATAAAGTAGGTTATGCCAAACCACGAGATTTTCAACCTCACTGAGCTGACGAGGAGTGCGAGAAAATTTTTACCATCTATCAACAAAAGTGCCTTGCCGGATCGTTGGGTCTGGTATCTTCTTCCCCAAGGGCGTGTCGCACTATGAAGGAAAAAATTTGAATTCCTAGTGGAGGATACGGCAGTCGTCGCGGAACCACTGCCGGTGGCCGTGGGAATTCCGTTCCCACGGCCAGCGGCAGCCATCCTGGATTCCGTTTCGCCATCCCTGGACCAGTATGTACTTGTGGGGCTGTGGGAAGTGCCTCCCAGTACTTCCTTGCATCAACCATTTTTTGTGTTTACCGTTTCATCATTGCGATAACTAATGAATAACTGGTGGAAACTTGATCCTCACTTCAGATGTGGTAACTCGAAGAAACCAAATCAGGTTGAGCTGTGGGAGCAATATCTAGCAGTCATGGCTTGTACATTTTTTCTGTGGCTAGACCACTTCCTTCAACATTATACCTTACCTAGCTTTCTGGAACATGAAAAGCTTCTTCTTGCTTGCCACTACACCACCTCTGCCTATTTGAGGGCGGAGGTGGTGTGGTGGCAAGTGGCGCACTATATCACACGCACGGTCAGGTGTTCGAATCTCGGATCGATGTCCGCTTGGGCCAACCAAGCCTTCCATCACCCCGGGGTCGGTTAATTGGTAGCAGACCTGTCTGGGAGGATAGAAGCACTGACTTGTACATCGGCTGGCCACCGCAAGTCATTGTATAGGCCAAATACGCACTCGTTACGCCACTACGATTGTGAATGGAAGTCGAGTGCGGGGGCGCATCCCTCAGACGGGATTGATTAGCGCCAAAAACTTCATCCTTTATACTTCAACCACTTATTTACAGGTGTTATTTCCATGTTTTGTTCCCCTTCAAACACAATCCTTCTTTATCAAGCTAATTCCTAGGTTTCATTCAATGCATTTGGGGGGTGGCCGATTTTTAGCTGCTCTCCAGTGTCAGTTTTCTCATATCCGAAGCGTCGCCAGCTGATCTGAAACCTTTTTATCGCGTAAAAGGCCTCATCGCAGCCACCGCGAAATAGGGACTTTGCGAGCATTGGGCGTCCGTGCATGTGCTGAGGCACTTTGTGACCCACACTGTAACGTGAGGAGATTCTTTTTGGTATTCTTTTCGAGTCGTAGGATGGGAAGTGTTGGTGCAGAATAGCCTATCAGCGACGGAATAAGTGAGGAAAATTCCAAAAAATCGCAAACTCAGCGAGAAGAAAAGACTGTCCGAAACACGTTAGTTTACGTAGTCGTGCAGGATTACAAGGAAAGGCCCGGACGAAAATTTAGTTGTGGGTAATGAGAAGTGTGAGTCGGCTATAGTGCCGAAAGTTGTCTTCCAGTATGGGTATTGGTCTGGAATGTCGGTGGTTGCATACATACAGGGGTGCCCAAAAAAAAGAGACACTATGCATGGGGCCTAATCCAGGGCAGAATACGTCGCACCGATTGAGGAGCAGAATGTGATTGAGTAATTGTACTAAGAATGTTGCTTGATGAAAGAGAGCAGGAACTCGTGTGGTTCCTATATAGTCATCAAAATATGAAGCCGTCTGCCATTGCGGACGCGCTCAAGACGACTTATGAGATATGGGGGACGCGGGGGACGGTCAAGTCGTGCGTCCGAGGGTGCGCGCGGCGAATTGCGCTTCGAAATTCATACCTATTCTGACGACTTTAGCACCTATTATTTGGGCCCAATTTCGAAGTTTACCTTACAGTAGGATCAACTGACCTCACCAATCTACCTTACTCCAGATTTGGGCACCAATGATAGGCGCCGGAGTCACCCAAATTCGCCACGAACTTCGCCGCGCAATCTGCCGCGCGCGCCCTCGGACGCACGACTTGACACACACCCGGGGACGCACGATTCGTGCGATTCCGGGTGCGCGCGGCAGTTGCGCGGCGGAATTTGTGATGATTCGAACGACTCTGATGCCTACTCTTGGAGCACAAACTTGAAGTAGAGTAGATTAGTAGGATCAGCTGACCATACCAACCATTCCACTTCAAGTTTGTACCCCAATAGTAGGCGTCAGCGTCGTTCGAATAGTACCGAATTTCGCCGCGCCATTTGCCGCGCGAACCCAGAATCGCACGAATCGGTACACACCCATGAGATATCGGTCGGCAACAATCGGATACGTAACTTTCTCAATCGAGTCGCTCACGGACAGACTTCCGGGCATCGTCGCTCAGGTTCTGGAAGACCGCTGACTTCCTGTAGCCCCGACAACGCAGGAAGGCTTGGCTCCCACGACGTCGCAATGGTCTGCGACGTCGTGGAAGCCGAGCCGATCTCGCCGACCTCAGACGACATCAAATATTGCGTGGCAAAAACTTTCGATCTCGTCCGTGCGGAAAGCCATTGAAGAATTCCGTGATCGAGTACAATGTGTTCTTGATTTTGCGTGTCGTAATATTCAGCCAGAGTTTAATAAAGTTTGATTACATTGGTGGTACAAGCCGAGCAGCGAAGGTGTCTCTTTTTTTTGGGCACCCCTGTACATAGTGCCGACACCAAGGCTGACATCGACGTCGGACTATGGATGCAATCACTGCACGATCCCAACGATCGACTGTTTACGGTTCTGATTCAGGCGTATACCATTCGTAACGTATCTGCTTGCACTACAAAATGGTCTTTGGTTCCAAGAATGCGATGGTTTACATTGAGCTTCAGGTTTGAAGGTGAGGAGTTGAATAGAAACGAGCGGTAAACACTATCTCTTCCCTAGTGAAAATCAACCTTCAATGTACCGTTTACTTACTGTAGTCAATTATAGTCACGTCATTAATGAACAAGGGGTTGTCGGGTTGTCCAACCTTGTTGTCTCATCATTTTTTCAAAAAATTGCTTTCTTTTTCGATATTCGAAGGTTCTCCGCTGGGCCATGGCAACAGATAAGAAGCTTTCTACCACACAGGCACCACAAAACTTATAGAACTTTGAGAAGAAGTCAAGAGTGAGATCACATAACTGTTTACTTATGCTGTTCAGTGAAAAATAACTTGCGTATGGTGGCCTCTTCATCCTGTTCACTAAACAAGCAAACAAATAGACCCGGGATTCAGCTTAAGTCACATTTCGGATGGAATCAAAGTATAATTTTCTTTCAGTGTACAAAAAGAGCTTTCATAAGAATACCAACCCAACTAGTGTTGGAATGTAGAAGTTGGGTAGTAAGATATGGTCATGAAAGTCTTTATAGGTATTAACTGTCACGAAAAAGCCAAACAAAGGAAGAAAAAGATGGAATATGGTAGAAAACTCAACAGCGAAATGTTCAAAAGAGTTGCTGAGTGATAAGTTCATGTTGCAAGTCAAGGGCACATCACCCGCTGATCCCTGTAATGGAAATTAGACATTGAGTTAGAATGAGATTCGACCTAATTTCGTCGATTTGACTTCTTACTTGCAAGCTTAAAGTTAATCAAGATCATTACTTTCTTGAGCAAAGTAATAGTTTTGTAGAGCAACTAAATAAGTTTTGATTAGTTTCCGGTGATCTTAAATCATAATAAATTGACTGAAATTTTGTGTCTCAAAAAAAAGAATCTGTTATCTGGCATTAAACAGGCCGGAGATGACTGTCATCTTTTATTTTGATGGTTCTCTTCCACTCAGCGCATGCAGTCGTTAGAAATCAAATTGAAGCTCCGAACTTCAGGGAACAAAGTAACAGTTCATGCTAACAAACTGAAACCTCTCATGAGCGAATCAAGCTACAGTAGCGCTTGGAAGTCTTCGGCCAAACTCTCAGGCGTTTTATCGTTCATACTTTTTTTCCTTAGGGAAGCAAGCGGGTGAAATTTTGATATGTTCAGTTGAAGCATATTTAGCAATTGACCCTATTTGACCGCAAAGCCTTATTCGCATCTTATGTATGTTTTTTCTTCTTTACGGCGTTCGGCATTAGCGCTCGTGGACTTTAGACATCGCAAAAAGGAAAGAAGTTCCAGAAGGACCATCATGTGTATTTTCAGTTGATTTTGAGTGCAAGCTCTTTAGCATATCTGGAACATGATCAGGTTGCAGGTTGATAGTGGTAAATATACACAATGCACTCGTGCTACACATATCGAAAATTCGCATGATTAGATTCAGTAGGAAAAGAGTTACGAATGAAAAGCAGGAATGAAGAGGCATTTGGCCGAAGACTTTTGAGAGCTACTGTATATTGAATGTTTGTTTTTTCTCGTCGTACACTTTTTCAATCAAAATTGTAGCGCCGCAAGTCAAGCAGTTCCTGAACCTTTTCTTATCGCCGATTTGGTCATTAAATTGATTACCTGGATGATTTCAGTTTCACTCGGCTACACATCGCCATGCTACGCAACCAAGCTGATCATCCATCTCCATCGGAAATGAGGTTAGTCGCTTATTGGCCCCCAACATAAGTTAGAGCCATCATAAAACATCGCTTTCGAAGTTCATGCTATACGTATCGCTCGCGTTTACTTAAATTTCGTCGTTGTTTACTTGATTTTTAATTTTGTAGGTATTTTTTTAGTAGTAGTGATTTTCCCCAGTAGTCTATTCATGAGTATCAACAACGAATTCTTTTGGAATGGCATTATTGGAAAAGACTGGTATTTAATTTTGTCTGATGCTAAACGAGAGGGTGCTCCAACCAATTCTCCGATTGAACTTCGTCAAATCTGAATACGCAAAATCAATCCGAGGGCTAGAAGTTCCAAAAAGTAATGGGGACCGGTCAATAAAACGAAAAAGAATGCAAAAAATGACTTTGGCAGAAAAAAGAGCCGAAAAGTGACTCAAACCGAAGGCAAGATCTGAATAAGTGATATTCATGAAGGGGCTGTGTTTAGCTGGAAGAAAAAGAAAGCGAAAATGTGTCAAGACGTGGGCCATCGTACAATACTAATAGATAGATCCCTGAATTAAAGGCACGGTGCACGATAAAAATTGTTACCGAGATTTGGTCCTGTATCAATACCGTCCGAGGGATGCGCCCCGTTTTCGACTTCCATTCAGAATCGTGGCGTAATGAATGCGCATGTGGCCTTTGCATTGAACGGTGGCCAGCCTATGTACAGGTCGGTGTTTTCACCCTCCCACACGGGTCTTGTACCAATTAACCGACCCCGGGAAAATGGCAGGCTTAAATGACCTAGGCTTAACGGTTTCAACCTATCAAATTGAAAACTTATTCGTTTTTGAATTGATACCATACGGCAACACATAATAAATTTGTCACTTTATCAAGCACACTTTCCATTTCCCTTGGGATCTAATTATCAAGTGAGCTTTCAGTCCCTCATCATGTTTACTACGCTCTTCAGGTCGTTCAACGACGACTTGGCTCCGGAAAGCCACTCACCCGATGAAGAGGCACTCTACTTGCGCCGAAAAATCGCAAAATTCCAGCTGCAGCTCTGGGAAATTCTATCATGATCCTGCTCATTGCCGGCCTACTCATTTCGACCATCACGTTCGCTACACTCTACTTCCGACTTTTGGGAAAGGTAATGCGCTCTTATGGATCTTTTTACAGGATGGCCACCTCTCTCCTAGGATTCGGCCCGGCTCCCCAAATGGCCGAAACCATCGATCAGCCCTCTAGGCAAGTATTCACGAGCGGCGGTTGCGGCTGATAATGAGTACTGTTCTGAAATCGGAAGGTTAGTTTTTGGACTGAATTAAAAGATTTTTTGGCACTATTTATCCTTTACTGCCCCACTTTGTCGAGAATGAGCTGGATTTCTATCGAATTTTTTTTAAGAAGATGAAACTGACTAGAAATCTGCCTAGAGGAATTATTCGACCCGTAGAACACGAATATCGCATCCATTCGTCATGAAAATGTCTAGAGCACTACTTAGAAGCAAGTTTTCAGCAAGATTGGTGACCCAGCTCCATTTGGCGCCGGCGCCTGTGGCGCGAGGGCTAGGCATCTTTGCGACGAGTGGATGCGATATTCGTGTTCTACGGGTTGAATAATCCCTCTAGGCAAATTTCTAGTCGTTTTTATCTTCTTGAAAATAATTCGCCAAAAATCCAGCCCATTCTCGACAAAATGGGGCAGTAAAGGGTAAATAGTGCCAGGTTTTTTGTTAACTTATGCTTATGTGCTTATGCTTATGCTTGAGTGAATGAATTTTTGCTCACCTCGTTATCAGCTATTCGCATTAGGACCCACACGTACATATGCAAGGACCACATTGCATAGCTCGTCCAAACGCCCCATTCTTCTTCATTTTCTGGTCTCAATCTCGTCCAGCTCCCTTTTTAACGATTTTTTGAAGACCTGTGCTTTCAATCATGTTCATGCCAGCGAGCCTTCATCCTGCGTGGCTCAGAAAGTGAATCTACCTCTGCCCAGGCGTATAAGTTTCTTTTTGCACTTGATAAGGAGGGAGTGAACGAATTAATGTGTATGCCTTGTATGCTTGTTTAGCAGCCGTAATATCGTACCCTTTGTGCTTATTTCTATTCATTAACACTGGTCACGTTGCATAAAGGATTACCACCCTCTACTGGGCCTTTTATTTTCAGAAATATCCTACTGCAAGGTGGCAATGCTGTCGATGCAGCCGTCGCCGCCCTATTCTGCATCGGAGTAATGGACAGTCACTCGGCAGGACTAGGCGGAGGCCATTTTATGACCATCTACAACGCGTTAGTTCGCCGAACTCCACTGTCAGCCTTCTCCAGGAGTGACATAACTTTGTTTTTCAGGACAACGCGGCAGTGTACTGTTATTGATGCAAGGGAAGTTGCCCCGAATGCTGCCACCGAGGAGATGTACGAGAACCGTTGGAATAAAAGTCGCGTAGGTAGGTATTACTTTTTAGGCATTCCTGAGGGACCTCCTAATATTCCTGCTGCATTCAGCACAGCAGCAGGGATCGAAATGGATAAAGTCGCTTGTAGTGACTTTTGGGGAGTAGATGATGTTTGTTCCAATAATTCCATCACATAGGTCTTGCCTACAAGATTTCTCCTCTCAACCATGGCCCTGGTTGGTTAGTTTGAGGGCGCAGATAACTTAAGTGGGCCTAGCTGGAAAATGGATAGGTCTTCAAGTTTTTTGCAGAGATATTATTCACTGTGCAACTGTTTTTAGCAATATCAGGCTTGCACAGAGCAAAGCTGCTCGAAACAAGCAAATATTGTTGTTTAAGAATTCAGGCTGAAAAAAAAACTTTGAGTATTGTGATCAGAGTTGTGCCAAAGCAGATTGAGTGCTCCTTCTCCAGGGTGGCGTGCTGTTGCAGTTCCGGGCGAACTGCATGGATTACGGACAGAATTTGAAAAATTTGGTAGCAGCAAGGTCTCATGGAGTGATCTTATTCAGCCGACGATTGAGTTGCTCGAAGAAGGTAGGTCAGGCTCCAACATCCAGAGAGCACTTCCCGTCACTGCACTAAGCGCAGGTTTCCCCACATCGCATGCCCTTGCAATGGCGCTGGAGCGACGGTCGCACACTATCGTTAAGGAACCAACGATGAAAGACTTCTTGAATCCAAAGACGGGAAACGTCTATCGTGCTGGGGATCAAATAAGGACCAGGTAATCAGCGGATAGCAGCTCTTCCTCCTTTTCTTTAAAGATTTCTAGAACCACTGCGTTGTAAAACATGAGCCTATCATTGCGTGCGGAAATTAGGTTTCCATTAATTGAAGGACATCTCTCTTGCGGACGCTCCGTCACCTTGCAAACTCTTCTGATCCCATTCGAGAGTTCTATCACGGAGAAATGACTCGCGAAATGGCTAGAGAGTTCAAGCGATACGGTCAGGCCATTGCTGTTTTTGCCACTTTCCCACTACAATTGAATAATTTCAGGTGGGATTCTCACCGAAGACGACTTCTCTAAATACCGTTCGATAGTGGTCCCACACTCAGGAGTCATCTATACAACGCTTAGCAACAACCGAATGATCTGTGGCCCACCCCCACCATCCGGTTCGGCTGTAGCGCAAGCCATTTTGAACATCATGGACGGGTGCTGATGATTTACGAGGAGTTCTTTGTGGTTTACTGATAATAGACCTTGTTCAGGTATAAGAACGATATGAAATCATTCGAGGACATAGCCCAGTTCTATCATCGCTTCATTGAGTCTTCGAAATTCGCGTAAGATCAAGTTCTGCCCAAATCCTACGTATAAGACAGAGCAAGAATGAAGTACAATAGGTATGCGGCTAGAACATGGCTTGGTGACCCTGCGTTTGTCGACAATGCGACCGAAATCGCTCAAAACATAACCTCAAGAAAGTGGGCTGAATGGGTGAGGTCCGTGGGTTGTCCTTTCCAATTGCAACCGGTTTATTTGAGAAAAAACTACTAAAGGTCGAAGATCACTGAGGAGACCCATCCTGATGAGTACTATGGAGGATCGCTCGAGGCTCCTGCAGTGGACCATGGAACTACGCACATATCCGTGATTGATATTTACGGAAACGCCGTCTCCGTCACCTCCACTATCAACTTGTAGTGAGTAATATTTTCAACGAAGTTGCATTGACTGGGAAGAGTCCCGGAGTCGATTTGGATCCGCCTGCAAAATCAAAGCTCTTCACCTACTTTGGGATAGTTAGGGTAGCTAGCCGCAGTCCCACGTTGGAGCCTGGCAAGTTGCTCTTGGGTACCCATATGCTAAAGAGTCATATACAGTAGCGCTCAAAAGTCTTCGGTGAAATGGTTCTTCAGCCGAACTTTTCAGTCGTAACTCCTTTCCTACTGGATCTATTCATGCGAAATTCCAATATATGGAGCGTTGGTGTATTGTGAATATTTACCACTATTAACCAGCAAACTGATCATGTTCCAGAGATTCCAAGAAGCATGAATTCAAAATCGACTGAAAATACAAACATTGGTCCTTCTAGAAAGTCTTTCCTTTTTATCATGTCTTAAGTGTACGAGCGGTAACGCCGAACAGAATAGATGAGAAAAACGCACATAAGGTGCGAATAAGTGCAGACGTCAACAACTTTAGTTTTAGCAAAATCTGCTACCGCAACAAACACCTTGCTCTATCTATGGGTATTGCACCTTCGCAGTCAAATATTGTTGGATAGGGTGAAATATGCTCTAGTTAGACATATCCAAATTTCGTGTCATTCGGTCTACTAAGAAAAAAGTTATGAACGAAAAAGCGTCAAAGCATTTCACCGAAGACTTTCGAGCGCTACTGTATGTATGCAAATATGAACTCACTCCTCTGAACCTGGCGCCCCCCTCCCCAAACGCAGCGATGTTATGAGAAACAGATTTGTATGTGATGGTAGCTTTAGTCGAATCGTAACGAATATCTGTGAATGGTCCTCGTAGGTCGAGAAGTAAACATATAAATCACTTAACTCCAGAGTTAGGCAGAAGGTGGCATAGGGAGCATTCAGGAATGTCGATGGAGCAGCGAAGAAGATAGAACATCTGGATTCACTCTCACCTTTTCGACGATGCCTTCTTTCCTGCTTTGGAAATTTGAAACCTACTAAAATAGGATAAACATGCCGTTTCCGTCATTATTCGCGTTGGGGAGGGTGATGCCAAAAATTCCTTAACTCACGCGAGCGCAGAAGGGAATTCTGCGCCCGCTCGTGAAAAATCTCAAAATTGTACTATTCTTATGAACTTGAATTATAATACCTATGAAGGGTACAGTGTAGTACGGTGAGAGCTCACGCGATTTTCCAACTCTGATCTATATGAGTGGTTTTCAAAGAAGGTAAAACAGACTAGAACCCAGAAGTTTAAACCAGACCAAGAAGCCGTCTCAGAGCGTGTCTCTTTCTCAATTTAAGGTGATCTCAGTGAAAAAACTCCGAATCATAGTATTGCAGCCTTGGAGCAGCAGTAACGTCTCCATCGACAGGAATTCTTTGGAATGACGAAATGGACGACTTCTCAACACCTCATCATCCTAACACATTCGGAATTCCACCATCACCAGCTAATTTCATTCGACCCGGGAAGCGACCAATGAGCAGTCAAAGTCCTCTGATCATCTTCGATAAAAGTCCTGGGAGAAATGCAAAGGTGAGGTTCTTGATTGGAACGGAAGCTTCGTTGTTTCAGACCCCTTGCAGCCTCACATAGCCTCGCATCTAGGGAATATCTCGAGCTCTATCTCGAGCTTAATTGCAAGTTTATCCATGAAATTGCTAATCAAAACTCGTAAACCTTGCTGTTTTCCACATTGTTTTCCCGAGCAACAAAACACTTCTGTTTTAGGCATGGGATTGTGCAATAGCGCGTAAAATACTAATATTTTGGCCACAACATTCTATCTTTTTTATGTGGTATAAAGGTTTCCTCTGAAACCACTACCCATCGGACCCTTTGTGCCAAAGTGCGTACTTTCAAAAAACCCGTACCTGTAGACATTTGTTCTTGGCATTCAAAATTCAGTTCTTACCATCTACATGACCTAACAGGAGGCGAAGAAAAATTGAGCAAACCGTGCGCTTCGAAACTCGCTCTGGGAGGTCCGCACTTAACGCAGTGGATGCGTAGTTAGGAGGAAAGGGCGCAGTTGACCAGGGGCACATGACAACTTGCATTTTTCTTAGGATAATTCCCCGTTCATTAGGACTCGTTTCTGTAGGGTGTTGTAGTGAAAAAGGGGGCAAATGCTGATGAGGCTTTCTATAGAAAAGGTGTTGGTTCATTATTACGACTTACGCGACTTCCGCAAAAACCCTTCAGATAGCGCTTATGATGCGCCTTGAGCCGTTGAGCGCCATATTTCTAGAAAACTACATTCAAAGGCTACTATCTATATGCAAGGTAGCGTGCTGTAATAAGTACCGCAATCAATTACGCCTTTGGCAGGTCCTTCAATAGAGTACTAGCTGACCGTCGGTAAATCAGTGTACATGTATTATGAAGAGATCTTACGTGTTCGATGCAGAGCAGAGCAAAATGGGTAAACAGTGGGCCATAGTTTACGCAGTCGTTATCACTCTTGGCCATCTGGAATTGTTGAGGTATTCGTAGGTTTCTGAACAGGTTTCCGTTCACTGATATCAGTGCATCGAATGAATTTTGAAGGTATACGAGACTCTCCGAGATATTTTCATGTAAACAGGGCAAGTTCAACTTGGGGATTCAAAAAATTCTCGTGTGCTTCCAGAAAAAAAAACAAACAGTTGTGCGTCAAATTCCAAGTCCTCTCATCTTTAAACCTCGGTATTTCTGCTGTTCTTGAAATTGTTAATTTTGCTCCTGCCTCAAGGTGGAAATTCTTATTCTGACCAATTTTCGACGGACTCGTCGTTTTCAAAGGCCTGCATATTGTTCAAAGCTTGTTGAATGCACACTACCCCACCAAGTGCTTCTCCGCATATTAACGCCTGATGAAGAGTCGAGGCGGAGAAGATTCATTGCTGGAGACGAATTGGATACAATGATAAATTAGTGAAAAGGACGGCTTATATACTAGTTGATCTGGTCAAATACCCCGGTCAAACTGCAGTAACATCAGATCAAATCCTACAATTTGGCGCCCAAAAGGTAGTCTTTAATTGACTATGGTAGACCACATGGATAGCTAGAAGCCTACAACAATGCCGATCCGCAATACTATTATTGCATAAGGATAGGGAAGCATGATCATTCGCTACTAATGTACTAACCGTGTAGCGTAGTGCTACACTTCACGGTGGAAGTGTGGTGAGCTTATCTTTTGAATGTTGGGCATTTTTCGTGCTTTCCTGATAGAATGTCAGAATTCCTAGAGCGGAGGAGACGCTGGGAGGGGTAGTGTGCATTCAGCAAGCTTTGGCCCATTTTCAGGCCTTTGAAAACGACGAAACGTTGGCCAGAATAAAACTCCCACCTACCAACCTCGAGGCAGAAGCAATCTAACAATTTCAAGAACAAAGAGTTGTCTTTGTCGCAGGGAAGAAAATTTTCTGACACCTCATTTTTTGCAATAATTCTGCGGCGGATTCATTACATGACATGCTTACTGTACAGAATGATTGCTGTTTACTCGGATTAATGATTAGGTGGTTTCCACACTGGTGACAGCTTAGAAAAAACCAACCTCGGACTTATTTATTGCCATTCAAAGACAATTATATTTCGCCTTTTTTGACTGGTTCTGTGCACTGAACTGCCTTTACTTCCACTGCTGTTGAGCTCGCTTTTCAGCGCGTTTTGGTGGTAGGTGGAGCAGGCGGATCGACAATAATCAGTGGGGTCGCCGGTGTGGCACTACATAATCTCTATCTGAAGGCCAATGTGAAGCAGGCAGTTGATGCTCCTCGGCTTCACAATCAGCTCTATCCAAATTCCACTTCTTATGAACCGAACTTCCCTCAGGTCAGATTTCATTTCTATCTGGCGTTGAGATTTACCATTATGTGAATCTATTCTTCAGGCCTACTTGACGGAGCTGGAATCCCGCGGACATATACTGAAGAAAGTTCAAAATCTCACAGTGGTCACAGCTGCTGAACGAGCTGCGGACGGCCAGCTGTACGCAAATAGCGATTTCCGTAAGGGTGAAGAAAGCTCACCAGCCGGATACTGATGCCTCATCTGCAACGTAGCCACAATTCTTTGGTGTCGTCTTAACGGCTCTATCACTGCGTATTTCATTCGGGTAAACGAGAAGCTGATCATCTGATTTATGTTGTGCTTATGAAAAAGAGAAAAACTGGAAGCGAAATCACTTCGATGATAACTGAGTTGAACTCTCTTAAACAATTTCAAAGGCACAGTTCACGATACTGCAGTAGGCGGAGACGTCAATGGTTTTCCCGCCTCTCCATCGATGTCACGTCAGACGTCAGAGACGAGTGTCGAGACAATACAAATTGCAAATTTTCGTTCTAGAACCCACACACAATCAGCTCGCCGAGTTATGAGGCGATGTTTTTCTCCCATTCTTTTTTCTTCTGTTCTTTTTTCTTTTGCTTTTCTTCTTGCTGCCGCGATCCCTTATTTATTTTCCTACTCCTAGAGACTGAAAAAGGTGAGCTACTTTCGCCATCACTAGGGCTTTTTTGTTTACTTATGCTTATAATTGCATGGATTTCCGCTTACCACTGTCTTTTATTCGCACCAGGACCTACGCAGTGATACACATTGTACTATAGCTCGTCCAAACGCCCCACTCCTCTTCCTTTTTCTGCTCTCATTCTCCAACCCTCTGTTTAGCGGTTTTTGGGAGCTTTTTTCCATTGGAAACACCGATTGACCGATTCTCTTCCTTCATCGCACTATTTTCAATCTTTTCGTCCATTTTTCATCATAATCTGGACTACCCAATGTTATCGTGAACTGTGCGATTAACGATCCGAGTACAACCTATCAAATTTACGCCACTCGAGTAGTGATCTATCGACTATCACACTTATGTAGAGGACAGTAGAACGCCGGTAATTCTGAAAAGTGTTTTGACTTCAATCCTTTATTTCAAAGTGAGCACGGCAGAATCCTGCTTCCTTGACTTGAATTTGACCCCCTCTGCTGTTTTCTATGGGAGCATAATCGTAAGTGCTGAGTTATGCAAAATAGCTAGGTACCTCATATTCAACCTAACCTTATAAAGAATTTGACATGTTTCAATAACGCTGTCAAGCATATTCTTGAAAATGGTTTGCTGAATTTGACACATGCTTGGGATCACTGAAGACATTGTAAAATTGAAAGTTGCGAGTGTCACAGTGTTCGGAACAAAGATTCGCAGCTCCAATTCACCGCAAAGTTTGCTCTCACATTGGAACAACATGCTGCTTCCATATTTTTGATAAATCGCCACGATGCTACAAGAGTGTGAGAGTGGAATCGCCAATTTGTTAGAGTAATGTAGACGTCTGTGCTTTGTCACGTAGCAAACTCATAATTGGAAAAGCCTCAGTTAAGAGCAACTGACCCAAACCACACAACTGAATGGTGGTTCTGTCGAGGAAGACGGTCCGGTCAATTTTGAAACAACCGATCTGTCGTCATGCCTGTCCGTTGTAGGCTTCTCTCTGAAAAAAAAGAACAAGCGCTAATCAGGGCTTTTCATGAAACCAGACACTCGAATAGACAAATCGCACGTCAGCTCGGACGCTCTCCTACATGTATTGGAAAATACATTCAAAATTCCGGTGCTTACCGCTCACCTCGGATAGTGGGACGACCGCGAAGCTTGACAGCTTAAGAACACAGCAGAATCACTCGAAAAGCCTCGAATTTTAACTTATCTCTTAGCCGAATTCGTGCTTCAATGGGATTGGTGGTCTCGAGGGTGACGATATCACGGTCCATTCTATCGAACGAGCACATAACACGAGAAGTAATGAAATAGGCGCCCCTCTAAATGCTCAACACAAAAACGCAAGGCTGGAATTCGCACGCAGAAACATGGCAACTTCACGGGACGAGGTACAACTTTTGGAGAGATTTTGAAGTTAGATTCAAACATCATTTTCTGCGTGTTTTCCGTTTAGGTCATCTCCAGTGGTGACAAAAAGTTTAATCTGAACGGTCCAGATGGATACCGTACTACTGGAGAGGCCTTCGCCACGACCCGCTTATCCATAAACGAAACTTTGGGGGGGGGGGGGCACATTTATGATTTAGGGTGGCTTTGGAGCTGTCCTTTCCTTCATGTCGGATAGATAGTCAGGAATATCAGGAAGTGCTTCAGTTCCACTTCCTGATATTTCTCAAGCCTCACGGTCCACGAAGGAATGGCTCCCACGCCACGGTGTTAATGTGATGGATTGGCCAGCCTGTTCTCCTGACTGCAACCCCATCGAAAACCTATGAGGGCTCATGGCTCGGCGAGTCTACTTCAACAACCGCCACTACAACGGCGTGGAGGAACTGAAGACCGCGATCCTCGCTGCTTGGGAAGCCATTGACGACACGACCATCAGGAGCCTGGTCCAGAGCATGCCAGATAGAATCTTGAGCTGATCAGGCACTCAGGAGGGCCAATAGATTACTGAACTCATTCATATTCCTTTTTTTAAGTGTTCACATGCTTCTGTTACGAAGAAGACTTTTCCTGAAATAAAAAAGTGAAAGCTTCCTGAAATTTTTAGAAAAATCATTATTCAAAAGTTTTTCCTCCCGTATAATTGTATAATAGCGGTGTTTCAGCTCAAAATCAACTGGCAAGCCCGATAAGTAAGGCGTTCACATTCTTTTTTTACGCACTGTATATATCTTGGTATACATGTATATCGACAAGGTGCTGCCCGCCATGAGCGATGTCCCACTCAAGTCCGTGTGTTGAAGTACACAGTTCATTCCTCTCTTTCAGTCAGCCCCTCCATCTCCCTACACCCTTGACAGGATCCAGTTTGATCGCTTTCTACTACCTTCCATCGTTGTGTGAAACCTTCCCTTTGTACTCGAATAAGACGTCCGAATTCTAATTTGCCATTTTCCACCTCCCATTAGTGCTTCCGTCCGGTCATCACCATTCTTCGAAATTAAATGGAAATTAAAGTGAATCACACCAGCTAAACTTCAAACAATTCACGTCCTGGAATTCATTTCAAATTCCGAAGAAAGTCTAAGTTTAGTCACTCCACTCAAACATGATATGAATTCTTGTAAGACAATGACGAACGGAAGATTCAGAGAAAAGTGTTTCCCATATGTCAAGCATAATTAAAATTCGCTCCTTATATAAGCTGTACTGATCGAGTACACTTTGTACTGTGCCTCACCTACCAATAAGCGACTTCATCAGCATCATCGACCAGTCTGAGAGTTACTTACACGGCGACCACGGTACTCGTAGGGAAGCATAGCCTTCTCACCCACTACATATTGCAAGACCGGAAAATTAACATACACGGAGTCTTCGACCAACAAAAAAAACATAGCGATCAAGAGGTAGAATATCAAAGTCCGCCTACCCTATACATCTGACCCCTTTATTCTACCTCGTCACGATTGTATTACATCTCTCTACACGCTCTACATTCACGAAGAAAAGAACCAAACGGGAGTAGCCCAAATACTTTCTACGTTACGACAGCGTGGCTGGATTCTCCAAGAACGAACCGAAGTAAAGCGAAACAACAACAAATTTTGCATGTACTGCAAAAGGAAGAATGCAAACCCATTCTGTGTGCCACACCACCCACAGGTACGAGTTGATCAACTGCGCTACCCATTCTAAAACTGCAGTATAGAATACGCTGGAGCATTCCTGAGGAAATACAACGGAAAAAGTAAGGGTATGGATAACCTTTTCACATGACTGAACATTCGAGCCATCTACATCGACTCGCGAGAAGCCTGGTCGCCGTATGTGCTTTCTTCTATTTCGAAATTCATAACGAAGGTTGCCCATGATGGATTCTCTGCGACAACCACCCGCCAACCACATTAATCGCCAAACTACTCACTCCAAACAGTGAGTAAACAAGTTTTATTAGATTAGCTCACCGCCTCGAATTACTCTCTGATTCATACTAGCCTTCGCACTTTGGCAAGGTGGCATGCATCAGAAGATGATCAAAAATTTCAAAACCTGCTTCAAAGCAGTACAGAAAAACCAGAAACTTGACTTCATCAAACACTTCACATCGACTGAAAATACAAAACCATCTTCAAAAGTCTTTCCCTACGCGCACCTTCAATCTATTATACCTATCAGAGCTTCCTAACCCAACACCTAAGAAGAAAATCGCAAATCGCAAAAATTGTCGAATCAGAACCACAAAATCCCTCCACTCGGAATCACGGAACACAATGATTACGCAAAACATGAAACGAAGCAACCCTCTTCATCTTGGGAATCGCTCAAATCTTGACACTTCTCACAGAATTTGCTAAAATCTTCCATAGTATACTCCATCAGACACTCGATGCTGCTTCACGCACGGAACGGTGAAGGACATCTCCCACGCAGATCAATGCTCCTTCAAAGGAATGGCATTGGCAGCAGCGAGAGACATGAAATCATCCCTGTTTAGATATATCTAACCTGTCCTTCAGGACACGTTCGCATTCGACCATTACCAAACTCTGGAATACTGCGTAAATATGTGTACATGCCCTTCTCAAACAACATCACGCAGTGCATATAGAGGAAGATTGAAATAAAGGATGAAACTTCCATCTTCAAGAGCAGAAATATGGAATCATTCACTTCATTCCAGATCAAGTGCGCTCATTCACTGCAGCAGGGCTCTGCAGAGTGCTCACAGCACACCTCAATGAACGGCATAGGAACTTCAACGTTTTGTCGTCGATATTGCTACGTAGAAACCAGCAAAGCTAAGTAATCCGTTACTTACACCACGCCAGTTACAACGTAGAATATAACAGTCGTCATCCATAACGTCATCCAGGCATTGGACACAGCGACTCGACAGTACTGCCCTCATGCGCCTTTTTCTTCCAACGAGTCCCACATTAACTTGGCAATACCGCGATGTACAAAAGGAGGCGTATCAATCGACATAACGCAAAGATACAACATGCTCACCTTGGTGTATATTTATCCAATTACTATCCTAGAACAACAATACTTCTACCGATCTCAATCGACAGTTGCGATTACGCAACAACAATACAGGCATGGATGGATGAAACTCGAGCGTTTCCTGCTCACGTCAGTGCACGCTCAAGTGCCCTACAAAACCTATATTGAAGTAATAGATTGCACCGTACTCTGGGAAATCTCTATCATGATTAATGTTTTCAAATTACCGCAACTGCTTTCACCTCTTTGCTTATACCAATCTTCTGTGCGCCCATCATCACTTTTCATACATAGCCAATGGTGGATACTCTCCAAGACGTGTCGCATAATGAAAAAAAGGGGCAGTTACATTTTGAACACAATAAGGTGTCGCCGAAGGAATATACACCGCACCTTCCGTCATATAAAAAAGAAGGAACTAAATGATATACTCGCACTCTCCCAATGGCATTAAGCTATGCTTTACATGCTCGATGTCGTCAGTATCACCATACATGTCATGTCGTCAACGCCGACAAAGACAAGACTCTTCGCGGAAGCTATGTATGTAAGCGTTCTTGGAGAAATGCTGTAAAAGCATGGGTGCGACGACAACGAGGCTTCTTGGAGCGCCAACCACCGATATTCTCCAAGTATCACCGCCGAGTCATCGTTGTACTGTATTAAATAAATTCTTGTCGTTCGGTCATCACACGCATCGGCAGGAAACTGGCGAGTACTTCTACTACTCCCACGAGCATTGATATCTCATGGCGCTGCGAATTCAGCGCTCCATCCGAAACCTTCACCGTGGATCAGTAGTAACTCTCCATCTGCTAAAAGAATAGTAAGAATGTTTACATTTACAACATCGCGACTCCAGAACCATATTACTATGCCTGCACAACTTTACATACCACTGGTGCTTCAGATGTACGGAAACATTTGCATTTTGTCGTCATTCCGCGGAACAATATCTGCAACATATACCAAGTGTTTAGCTACCCACCATGGCCCATTACAGTTCACGGATCCATGACGACAAACATAATGCAACAGAAGAAACATCGCGACTTTGACCTCCATCTCGTCAAACCAAATCAATGGAATCAACTACGGATCGGGCTGCAGAATTTTCCATTTCTTTTCAGATTTACTGTCAGTTTCGGCAAGGAAACACCTATTGTGGGTCGATCGCCTGCCAAGAAAGTGCTGCCATACTTCATAGGACAGTTGCTATGCGATTGAATGGAATATCTCAAGACATTTAAGAATTGCCGATACTCACCAGCATCTTGTCAATATTCAACAACAGTATATAGCGCACACTGCGAGTGCCCGATGCAAAATATGACCAATACTTCATCAACTCATCACGTACACTTCCCCTATCAAGCGACAACATCATCATCCTCGAAGAGCACAGCAGTATCATCGCAAAAACATGAACAGGAAGAACATCTCCGGTCAGCTCTCCATTAATAAAAACGCAAATCTACCGAAACGATCGCAAAGTACATGTGCAATCGTCGAGTAAAGGCAATGATAAAATGCGAAAATCACAGTCAAATTACGGTTTGTAAGCCTGAAAGCCATATTTCGAAACTGAAATTCCTTTTACAAAGTTACATCGATATGAAAAGCCGCGCAAGGTGCCTAGCGAGAAAAGTGCTCTTGGCATTACTTAGCGAAAATACTATGTCACAGAGCAGCGCCTCAACAACGATGTGTTGCAAGGAAAACACAACCGATCAGAAGAGAAGGAACTATTCAGATTCGTAAGCACATCATGAACACACTTGCCAACAAGATCCTCAACATTTGGTCGTCGTTGGGAAACTGGGGTTTTGCTGTCATAATGGTCATCTCTTTCCCCATCGGGGTATCTTTATTTCATTCAGATTCTAAACGGGAATAATATAAGACTGTAATAAGAAGGGACAAATGAATCACTACTATATGATAAGCTTTTTTTGGAGCGGTAGTGTCGTCTTTGTCTTTCGAAATTGAAGGGAAATCGATGTGAATCATTAGCTAATTTTCAGACTAATCACGTTTTCGAATCCCCTTCAAACTCCGTAAAAAGCCTGATTTAGTCATTTCACCCAAACATGAGACAAATTCTTGGAAGATCATGTCGATCGGCAGATTTATAAAAATGCTTTTTTGAAAGTCAAACGTAACTAAAGTTCGCCTTACAAAATCTACCGATTGATAACACTTTGCGCCTCACCTACCAATCTTCCGAATAAACGACTTCATCAGCATCCGTTTAGTCCGAGAGTTACTTACACATGCTCCGTCGTTAAACGTTCTGGTTAGGGCACAATAAGGGTCCCGAGAGTGGGGACGGGAAGCCTCCGCCCCTCGGTAGGCTGACTACGAAATCTAATTGCCGTTCACCACCTTCGCATTGGAGCAACGTTGTGAACAATCGATAAGCTGATTAACAAATTACCATGGACGGGCATGTAGATGTTGCTGCGTTCGCCGACTAGTGTTTGATATTCGATCGCTATTCTATCCTGCTACTACTATTCTACTCAGCTGAAATAATTATTCACTGCATCTGCGAGCGGATCAGGTAAGTCAATCACGTATGAAAATTCACGCGATGGCTTTTTGCACGCAATTTTGTTCAATTCGTAATAATTATTTTTGATTGTTTTTTATTTGCGCAGTCTTTAATTGAGTCTTGATGGGATGTTTTTAATAGATGAACATTCCTCGAAACCGTTTTAAAGAATGCGAAGATGTTTTGGATTAGGTATTGCTTGCAATTCTTTTTTATTCAAAATCAGCTGTTTGCGTGTGTTGTGTGCAATTGCAGAAACTGCGTCGCGTTCGTCTGTCTCGCCCGAACACTCCCTTTAACCGCGGTTTTCGGCTGTGTCACTCATCCAACCCCCCTTTTTACTTCTTATTTGACCCTTTATATTTCTTTTACTCGTCGTTTTTCGCAATTTCTGTTTTACCATTGTACTACTGTAGGCCGTACCTATCATTTCCCGTCAAAAACCGGATACCCCAAAATTATCGTGAACTGTGCCTCACTGTGCCTGTGAATCACAAACTGCAACTTGTATGCCTCCCAAATTCGGACGCCCCAGGACCACCAAATTTTGTGCGCTCCCGCCTTTGGTGAGATGAGTGTATATCTGCCACCTGCCATCTGTATTCAGAAATTGTCACCTGTACTGCTATAACTTTGCAGGAGTTATGAATTCTCCCTCGAGCCGAATTGTCGCACATGCCCGGCCCCCCTTCCCCCCCCCCGTGGTTGTCTAGTCCGGCCCCACACCATCAGTGTTTCCGTCGTGCCCACTGTACTTTACCAAACTTGAACGCTCTGAGTCCACGGAAACGGGGGCTCATGAAAAACAAATACGAGCACGCACACACACACCGGCAAATAAAAAGGGCACTCAGCTGTACAGAAGGGTGATGTGCAGGTTAGAAATACGATACTTTGAGATAACGACGACTAAACTTGAGCCTGAATTCCTTCGATAGAATGTAGTTCCTTTTTCTGTGCTCTAAAACGTTTTTTAGCAGAGTATTGAATTTTGATCTCAGTTCCGCATAACCCTTTGCAAGCACCTCCCACCCAGCTTCAAGCCACGTCCAGGCAATGCAAAACTGACCTACATCGAGATTTGGTAGACCCTTCCCTTCGATAGCCTCCAACGACTATTTTTTTGATCCTAGAACCCTCTTGAACCGAGCCACAAATTTTTGTAGAAATTCCATCTAAGGACACTTTCAGCACATGAGACGAAGCTTCGCTGATTTTTGCACGCATAGCACGCCTCAGACATTGCTCACCACTACATTTTTCTGACCGTCAAACCTTTTGTTACAACGAAGTCATGAACCCATCCAAAAAGTACCGCCCACTTTTAAGACGTTTCGCTCAAATGAGTCTTCCCCGTGTGATTTGCTGACTCATTCCAAATCTGTACTCATTCTTTCCGGGCGCTTGGGCTTCACTAAAGCCAAGCAAGTACTGCTGCCTGGGGCACCCCATTCCGGTGAAGAGCCCATATACATACATATGCTCTGTTGATCCCGACCATCCCGAAGTTAACCCAACCTCTTCAAATTCTCATACCGAGTTTTTCGAAAAAAAAGACATACAAACAGACAGACAGACAGACACAGAGACACAAAGACAGACACACAGACAGACAGGCAGGCAGGCAGGCAGGCAGGCAGGCAGGCAGACAGACAGACGGACAGACAGACAGACAGACAGACAGACAGACAGACAGACAGACAGACAGACAGACAGACAGACAGACAGACAGAGAGATAGACAGACAGACAGAAAGACAAAGACAGACAAGTAAACAAAAAAGAAACAAACATGCAAACTGACACACCAACTTGCTATTATGTATAGTAAGGAACCCACTTCACAAGCCCAGGCTTGATTGAAAAAACAAAGATGGCAGTCGCCAGTATGTTCACCATAAAAGAAGGGTATTGCATAGAGGGCAGTGATTCGCCCAAAGCTTCCAAATGACAATATTTCTCTGAGAGACAATGGATGGCTGTACGATCACCGTACTACTTGAGAACGTCTGAAATTGAATTGAAACATTCAAGTGGACTTCTGGGGGTAATCATCGAGTACAACTGAGCTTTCCACACAATTGCTGTTGACCACTTCAATCGCTTTGGAATCGTAGAAAAACTTGACAAATTAATGCCAATCTGCCTAACAGAAAGCGGCAGCTGCTGTTGTAGAAAGTTCTTGAAAAGAGTGCGATCTTGAAAGATAAGAGATTGATGCTGCGTGAAGTGTGTGTAATGCTGATTCTGCATACTCCTTTTGAATGAGACCTTTTAGAAGGAAACCCGAGTAAGCGGTCAAAGACTTTTACTCTTATATCCTTTCCAGAGGAATTACTTTGTTCATATTATACGGAACTAGAACTTTAGTTGGACTCTGAGGGAAGTAAAGCTATTTGTTGAAGGCAAACAGCAGCACAGCTAAACGTCCATTCTACTCCGTTTTGCCCTCCTTTCTACAGTAAGGAGGAATGAGGTCAACCGGAGTAGAATGGACGCTTAGCTGATGAATTGGACATGAATATAGCGGTGAACTCGCGGACCGCCAGCACTGTCTCATAACCTTGCAAAGTCCTAGCGTAAACGTGAAACCCAGGGTTTGGGGAAATTTCATGAACCTTGTTCGGGTTACAGATTGTATTGGTTGGTGTTGAAATGCACATCGATTTGTAGAAACCAAGGAACTAACTGAAAATTCCAAAACAAGTAAGCTTTTCTGAAATTTATCATGGTCGGACGAGATTGAAATGACAAATCGTGGATATTGCATAAGGCAACACATTTGCAACAAAAGTGGTCCAGTTTGTGTCGTACGTCATGTGTCGCAGTTTCGATGAAGCCATTAAAACCCTTCTTTGATAGGTTATGCACATTGACTGGTGTGGCTGTTAGGAGCAGTTTTTGGTAACCACTTGAGCCAGCCAGTCAAAGGCAGTGCTTATCACAAGTGGTGTATGGAAATGGAGATTTCCTGCTGGGTGGAAATGATGGCTAGGTGAGTGACAGGACTATTTAAGACACAACACTTTATGGCTGCCTCGTAGGCTGCCCAACATGCCTGACAAAATGCCCTTCGCCTACGCTCCACCTACCCACGTAGTCAATGTGGGGATGATGCGGCATGTGGTTGTGTATTTATCAGTATTACTACATACGGCCGAGTGAAGTTTGCCAGCTGCTTTTGCTGGAAGCAGCCGTTGTGTCGACTGAACCAAGGCATGGGCCAACTGCCGCGGTGAACTCGTCCAACTCGCAGAACGAACAAGAAACGGCGGGGGTTCACTGAAACGAAATTCAGTACGGCACTCGGCTCTTACAGTAATCCGGCACGGCATAAGCCCAAATTACCCGTCACATATACGACGCGGCGAAAGGGGCCTCGGGCAAGATACGGTGGTGGGTGTTGGGTAATCAAGGGTTTGCTGTGGGAGCCGAGTGCCCATACTGGATTTTCGTTTCTGTGCGGGGGTTCAACAGTCCATTTGCGTTTCTTAACTACAATAAGTTGTCACAAACGTCTTCTAGGAAGGAGCGCATGACTCACATCGAAGTCAACCGGAGGCTGAAAATGTCCAGACCCTCCCATCTCCTCCAAAGAAGGACAGACATATAACCGATTACCAGAGGGATTGATTTATACTCCTTAAATGCTACCTCTGACTGACTTTGGTCAGCAAATGACCTTGACAGACTTCTGCCCACCAGTTTCTTCGTCTTTTTTCTTGTGTTGTTGCAATTGGATGATGATTTCGGTGTCACACAGGAATTCTCAGAGACGTTACAGTGGCTTCTATGAGCGCCCTTAGTCATGTGCTTCCCGTCGGCGGAGTTTCTCTGAAAGTCCGCAAACATTGCGGCGTCTTCCATTACACACCGACTTTCATGGCCGTTGCTTGTCCTGTTCGGTTCTCGGTTCCGCCTTTCTCTCGATGTTGTTTTGTTCGAGCGATTTCTTCTGCACCTTTGCAAAACCCGCACGATCCGCTATGCTCGTGAAATGTTCTTTACGGAAGCAACTTTTTACTATAATGGCCTCTCAAACTGTTTCACAATAGCAGTAACTGCAAAATAGCATCAATCGATTCCCCGATACTGAGTCATACCTATTGCGAATCGCCTCCTCAATCTGTTTCTACTTCTGAGTCATCAAGACATTTCACCGCCTTAAAATCGATCACGTTCTGTTCACCCAGGCAACTTCGATGAAGTTTTCTGCCCAGTTCCGTTTACTACTTCGAGTCGAATGATCAACCGCGTTCCGGGAGTTTCAGCTCCACGTTCGGTGACTGCACTGTCGCTTCTGCCTCTTTGGGCGATCTAGCAATCAGGGAGTGTATAGACGTTGAGTGGGTGTTAACGTTTCCGGTCCCTGCCAGCAGAACCTACTGATCTGAAGGCATTTGCCGCGATGGAGTACGGAGCGAGAGATAGTAACGTGAAGTGATGTATCTCCTTGATTTTTTTCAGCAGTTATTCCTGTGTTTCTGACGGTTCTGAAGAGATGGCGTTATGGTCACGCATTTTTCTGTTTTTTCACACACTTCTCATTCATTCCGATAATTCTTACCTTCACAGGATCTCCTTTTTGAGTAGGTGATCTCATTTCTGTCAAAATAATCATTCAAGTCAACTGTCTTTGGACGAAAACGTACCTTGCAGTAACGAAATAAGCTTGATCTCCTCACGTTCCTATGTGTTGTAAACTGTAATTGTAAAGAGTTCAGAGCTTCACAGTGGTGATTTTTGATAGTGGTGTAGCAGCCAGTGGCGCACTATATCACACGCACGGTCGCGGGTTCGAGTTTCGATCGATATCCGTCTAGGCCAACCACGCCTTCCATCCTCCGGGTCGACTAATTGGTATCAGACTGGGAGGATAAAAGCGTAATTTGTACATCGGCTGGCTACTGCAAGTCATTGTATAGGCCACGCCACATTCAATCAGCCACTACGATTCTGAATGGAGGCCGGATGCGGGGCGCAGCTTTATCCTTTATCAACCATCGTATTTTGGCATCCTTCAATCACCCTAGCTTATAACCCTTTTCTGTTGTAAGGAGCCATAATTTCTAAGATGTTTAGTTTTGAGAAGGAGCTGCTAGGTTAGCGAATATCCGTTCACACTAATATTTTTGTCGTTGTAGCTCCTCTTTAACGTTGAGCGATTGCAACCTTGACAATGATTGGAACGGAATGATTTGGACCGGTTTTGGTGGTGGGCAAGAATTTGAGCTTGGTGACGGAGGATAGGATTGACTGCGAAGTAGTAAACCCCAATGAAGGACGAGCCCAACTGGTTACCAAGTGCCGTTTTTTCATCTTCTTCTCTCCAACTTGTGCTATCCTTCTTCAGTGTAGTAGTGGGCTGAATTCTTTCTCCAGTCCAACACATTCACCTTCACAAACTGATCACATCTCGCAGTATTCCCCCTCAGTAAGACTTTAAAACGCCCCCACGCCTTTCGGAAACCCCTAAAACCTTAGGTCATATAGCCTGCTGTTGTAATAGTCATCCAGAAAGCAAATTTTGTTTTGCTCTTTCATAGCTGTTGAAGGAGGAGGAGGGAGTTAACTTGCTGGAATGCCGACGGTTAAAATGGCTGACCTTCCAAAATCAGCTCTTGTATGAATCCCAGAGGAGATCATAATGGGTTTAGTGGGATGGGATATACTCTCAATACTCCCAACCTCACAGCCTTGCTTGATAGAAATACACCAGCTCGAGCATCTCTCGCTTGACAATGACCTCATCTATTACTGGAAGATTCTGAGGTCGCGGTGAGAAAGAAATTTGGGACTACTTTTTCCTTTCGTTAGAAGTCGGAATATTCGGAGAAGGGATATGGGTGTATAGATTTGAGGAGGTATAAGGGGCTACTGAACAAAGCCATCTATGCTTATTGTCATGGTTACAAAAGATTCACCGTTTGTGGGCCAAGCGGTGGAAGAGGCATTTTTCTGATTTGCATCAACTAATACATATCAAGTTGGCTAGCAAATCCAGACCGTACTTTCTCGCTCGAAATTCAGGGAAGTTTCAGCGAATATAATCCACCTGGTCTAGGGGCCTTTATCCGGCACTTGATTGTACTCACTGAGCGAATATGGGACGTTTGTGGCTGGCACTGCTCTATACAGCATACCTTAAACCTGTCCTAGGTCAATTACTTCGGACAGAATTTGATGGGAAGACATGGAGGGCAATGACGTAAAGGCGTAGTAGTTCGCGATAGAAGTGGTCCCTGACCCTTGTATATCATCTGTGGCTCTATCAGATCGGAAGACGACGTGGATTGAGCGTTCTAAGGGCTCAGCCGATTGTATTGTCTCAATATCACACCTATAGAGGACGAGTTTCAACAGCGGTGAAGAGGCTGTGATGCTCATAAGGAAACACGTGTAGGAAATCCAGACAACTTGCGATGACCCATGGTTATAGTGAAATGCAGTTTTGGAAAATTTTGGCTAGATGTGTTCAGACCATTGCGTAATTGCAACAGGAATCTCGTCCGAATAGTCCTCCAAGCCGTTTCTGTCAAGAAGACTGTCCCGTGGATGTGTTACTGTTACCGAACACACACTCGTGCGCCTTCAAACACCAGTGGCATATACGGCGCAACAGAAAGTTACCCCAGGTGAACCCACAGCCGTTGTTGTCGGGGCATTAGGGAGTTATTGTATCCCAAGTTCACGGTAACCTTAAAGCCCTCTAATTATCCGCATGGTAATATCGCACAAACCTAATCTTCGTTTCTTTTGGAAAGCCTTCTTTTCCTGAACCAGACGGGTGAGGTCGGATGTTTACCACTGTGCACAACCCTTTAACCAGTAACCTCGACCGTCAACCAGTATCGCTTTCCGACTTAGAAAGGACCCCTCAAAATTATCGTGTACTGGTTCATAAAGAAACCAGAAGATCTCAGCTAGCCAGTGTAGGTCGAATTAAGAAGCACATTCACGACCCCGGTGCCTGGCGCTTTCCTCAGAAATGCATCCTATCGTATTACTTCTGTTATTGCTACTCGATTCTTTTCTTGATCAAATCGTTTCGTTCTACTCGAGGAGCTCATTTTTGCGTTTTTCTAAAATGAACGAAACGTCTGTCGTCTTCAAGAATGAATGCAGTCGTTTAGTTTTTCAACTGTCTCCATAGAGCTGGTAGGAGTCACAGTTGCTAGTTGAAACGGTAATCACCTAATTGTGGTTTTGAACACCAAGGCTGGAACCGCAGCCATCGTCGCTCACCCTTGTCTGGATGCTTCCCATCCCTTCGTCTTTGGCTGTGTTACTAATTTCAAATTGACTGTTTCCCCATGAACAGAAAATCATTTCCTGGTCGAGACGGCAAGTTGACTCAGTCATTCCTTATCTGGAAATGATCGGAACTTCTTCCCTCTTTAGCTGATTGTTATAACGTATGGTTCTACTCAGGTGCAGTTCCTTTTTCTGCTCTTTGCTGCATTTTCATGCTTACCGGGAACCACTTAAAGATTTCTATTCATTATACAGAGGATTTTCGGAAGGAACATTGGCTATCGCAGTTATGGCATCCTCTGAAGTGTACGCGATTATTTCAGAGGATTCCAGCTGTGTACTATCCAGTCAGGATGCGACAATACATAAATCTCCCGTGGCTCAGCTGCAAATCAAAAAGTCCCGGTTGGAACAAATTGTACAGGCGGCACGTGCTAAGCAAGCAGTTGCAGGTCGAAAGGGGGCTGGTGATCATCGCCTCGATCTCGCAACTCGTTCGAATCCAATACAGAAGAAACCGACAGGCCTCAGTGCAGGGGTATGTGGACTTACCTGCGTTCGAGGATGCGCGCAACAAGTTGCGTGGCGAAGTTCGTAACGATCTGAACGACTTCAGCGCCTATCGTTATAGCCCAAATCTGAAGTAGAGTAGATTGGAAGGAACATCTGCCCCTACTAAACTACTCTACTACGAGTTTATGGCAAGTTCGAAAATTGGCGAATTTCAGTGAGTGTTTTTTACGATGGCTTAGGTAAAGGTATGGGAACAGGAAGAGGGAGTGAGTGTACCTCCAGAAGTGCTCGAAGAGTGGTTAATCGGTAGACTCCAGAGGATTGAAGGATTGATTTGTTTGGTGCGATTTCGGTCTGGAATTTGGTCCCGGGACTGTCTGTATTATTCAACGACATCTCCTCTACCGCCGTCTTAGCTCATTTTGGCCTCATAGAATGCGGTTTTCCTGTTCCGCGAGTGAACGGACTGGGACGCTTAGATTGCTTGCAGTCAGCTTGAACTACAAGTCAAAACCAATACCTGCAGCAAGTAGAAATCGTGAACAGTAACTTTATTACCGACTCAAACGACAGCAAAAAAAATAGAAATAAAAATATGTGACGGGTACAAAAAATAAATTCCGGGTACTATCAGGATGAGCCTGCCACTTGTCAGCAGGTCGTAGTTGCGGAGGAGGAGTGGGGGAGGAAAGAAGGATGCAACCTTGACGTCAAAGGAACGGCATCTTACATAGTCCACGACCGGTCGCGCGACTGGTCGCGGACCCATCTCACGAGCAACCGGCGACCGGTCGCGCGACTGGTCGCCTGTCGCTAGCGACCGGTCGCGGACTATGAAAGATGCCAACCCTTTTTTCTGAGAGCAACATCTGTGTAGGGGTCCCGTTGCTATCAGTTTAATTCAAACATCAATCTCTAATGCGTAGAGGAAGTTCATTAGTCTTCCTGCCTGAAGCATCTGTAGCCATCAACCCCGTTGTGGCATTGATTTGCCTTACTACAGCTTCAATGTCACTCCCATACCCATCGTTTTTTGAATAGTTTTATTGGCGCAATTGACACCTTAGCCCAGGTATCAAGAAAAGCCTTCCGATTCCTTCCAAAGCTTCTTACGTCGTTTGTTGGCCGCTTATGAAGAATAGGTGAGGAACATCTCAAATGAAGGCTAGTGCTATTCAGGGCGCACCTTGTTCACTTTACTACCTGATTGTTGCTGATCGAGACATAGATCGGTTTGCTCCACTCATTTTGGTACTGCTGCTGCTGCCACGAGCCTATGACCTGCACCTTGCCCATGAAACACCTCATATGTTTTATATGTAACATATATGCCTCCCTCAATATCTTCTTGTTTTAATTGCGCTCCATGAACTCTGTGAAAGTCTCATCTCTGCTCGACTCCCCAACGCTAGACACTTTGCTACCGTCACTGCGCCTCACACCAGTTCTCCCCATTATCCATATCGCTACGAGGTCCTTTAAATGCTTTGTATAGGTGGCAGAGTTCATCTCATCTGTGGTCTTCGACAGCTGGTTACTCAGGTATGATGTTCCTGCTCGTATGATGTTCTTTCTTTCAACTTCGGACGGGCTCCATGATTCATTCGCTCCTAATCAATGACGAAAACCCCTACTAACTGGTTTCTGGTTCCTAGCTTCCAACACAATGGGTCCGGGAACTTCTCCCCTAACACGGCGTCGCACCCGCCGCCTATCGCAGGATCGCGATGGAAGATTGGAGCGCGCAATTTGTGAGGTAGGGAATCCTTTAATTATTTGAATTGGCTGGCCGCTCCCTTCAATTCCGATGCGGTAATGATCGTTGTTTATATAGGAGGAGTCATTTTAATTAATCATGTCTAATGATCATGAAAACTAAAAAGAAACAGAAGAAAAAACGATAAAATACAATGAAAAAGCAAGCCAGTCAAGGGAAAATATCGCGCCCTATCGATTGGCGGGAGGCGGGGTGAGTACGGTAATTGCACTGACATTTGCCGCTTGCCGCAAGGGAGAATGCTGCGATAGGGGAGAAGTTCCGTTACCCCAACACAATTACATAGGGCGTTTACCCTTCCAATGCTGGCTCTTCCTTGCCTAACTCCTTTTATTGCGTTACCTAATGTGTAAGACTTACGCTTAGCTGATAATTCGCTCTTGCAACTTTTTTCTACATTTAATCCCTAGGCTTGACCTACGTTTTCTGCAAAATTTCGGTTGCTCTCATTTTTTCCGTCACTAAATGAGCTATTGGTACTGTTAGAAGGCGTACCTTGCTTTGCAATTCCTTTTCGACGAGTTGTTGCAGCTCCCGCCCTATGGTCCCCTTTTAATCTCACGCCTATGTCAACCATCCCCATTATCATCTTGAGTATCGCTGATAGTAATGCGTTCCAGTTTCGGCTACCTGGTGGTGTCGGTATATGATATCTTATCGGCATCGGTAAACGATATCCGATGTCCATCGGCACCCTTCCGCTACATACCTAACAAATAGTGTGTGTGTAACAGAGCGTGCTGACTTATCGGGCACCGAACGGACCTCCCATATCCTCTTCACGATTTTTCAATATGGCTTTTGTGCTTTTCGAGTTCCGCCGTCAATGCTGGATCCTGTCTTTCTTCTGCTTACATTGATTCAGACACGCTGTAAAGCGTTTTTTTTCATTAATCTTTTCAAATGAGAATCACTCTGTTTTCGGAGCAATTAAGCTTCTCTACATCATGTTTTAAAGTCTCCCCTTTTACTTGGGGCTGTCTAGATTACTCTCTTACTCTACCTTTCTGTTCTAGTCAAAATACTTTTTCAGTAATTCGTAGCGCTTCGCTTCTACCCTTTACAGTGCACATAAATCGTTTCATTTCCTGAAAATGCGCCTCATTCGCTTTCATTTCAACTCAGCCTGTTTGCTTCGCTTGTCACATGCGCTGTAATATTTCGCAACTTCCGCCCTAGTGATTCTTCGCAGGTGACTGGCTTTTTCAACAAGTTCGAGGTATACCTATGCGCTCGCTGTTTCGCCCTCAGCATTTGAACTAGGTGAGCTGGACATAGTTGGGTCGTCGTGACTCCTCATCTCAATCCTTTCTACTTGCACACCTAGCGCTGCAACATCTCTTCTCTGCGTCTTCAAGCACTTCATTACGGTTTTTATGCGCTTCGTGGGAAGTAGCACAAGACATATGTACAACAGGAAATCAGATTCTTACGTCCCGTGAGCTGGTGATACAGTAACCCCTCCTCCCGCCTTATACCCAACCCCAACCCCTCCCCTGGGCTTCATCTGTCTCACTCTGCGCGACCCTTCAACCCTAATAAGCCCTCATTGTTTGCTACCCCCGTTGACCTTCGATAACCCCATACAATATTCCAATATTCGTCAACGTTTTGACTTTTGATGACCCCCACATATTGTTTGCCACCCCGTATCAGCTGGTGCACTGCTGGTACGAGGCTTTTTGTACTCGATAATAGATTTGCTTATAGCTATTGAGCAAGCTGACACACACATTACCCGAAAAAAGAGCAAAGGCTGGCGAGCCACCACAAAGGCTAGCGAGCCACTTGACCGAGAAACTATTGTTCCCAAACGGGGACATCATCTATGGTGCCATTTTGTTGTGTATGTATGTGGCGGGTGTTCGGAGACGCTTGAGCGTGTGTTCGGGTTGCTGTGCAACATATTCTGGACTTTAAAATCCGTCTTGTTTTAACAACATAGTCCGTGTCCCTGTGTCTTGGCTTCATTCCTCGATCCTTACCGCCACTGATGTGTATTGGCTTGAGGCCAGGTATCAACAATAGCTCTCACAATTCGTGCCTGTGTTCGATATCTGGCACTTTTGGTGTAGCTTAGCACTCTTTTTAGAGTTGCCAGCAAACCGCTGTTAAAGTCTATATTAGTTTCAACCTAATTGCTTGCAATTGGCATGGACCCCAAGTCAAAATACCCGCGGCAAGCCGACGAAATTGCTAGCGAAAACTTCATTGCCAACATAAAAATCAACAAAAAAATAAAAACATGAGGAACAATAAAAGTAAGCGACGGCCGCAAAAAAAACAACACGTGGCACTAGAAGGATCAAGCTGCCGCCGTGTCCGCTGATGAGTAAGAAGAGTGATAGGCAAGGGAGGTGAACCAAGACGTCGAATGCAGCTAACCAATCACTGTAAATCTGCTCGCAAGCCTTTTTGAGCTTCAGTTTGGCCCGAAACGTCAATTCTCTTCTTCGGCATATTATTACATAAGTTCCAGAAGCGGTGGAAAAGGAGGATAGCGGCACTGGGTGCATACGCAGTGGACGAGTTGTCCTCAAGCAGAGGTCTCGGAGTATAAAGCCTTTAGTGTTAAAGGTTCAGGTGCAGGAATGTGAAGGATTAGTGGAGGTGGAGCTGTGTAATACGGACTAAGTTGTCATAAAAGGATCGCTGTCAGAAGGTGCCCAGTAAGCTACGGGAGCATAGCAGGGTTTGATTCCACGAGCACATAAGAGACCCAAGCCCAAACAGCCGCGAAGCACACGCGGTGCGTACTGGGTGAAATCGGAGCGGCAGCTTACGGTTGGGGCTTTTTCTGCTCATGTGGGATAAGTGTGATGACCTGGCTCTGTGCAAAACAATGCGATAACGCTTCCGACACCCCACAATTCAGCCAACAAAAGGAACGGCGGCTTGGGGTACAAAGGGCGGCAGACTTGTCTTGAAAAAATGTAATGCCATATTTTTATCTGAACAAGCACTTCACCATGGTTCCATTGAGCTGAGAGGATGACATGTATTTGCTATCGGTTGTTCATGAATGGACAAAATATTTGCATAGAAGGGCTCTAAAATCTTCCTCGCTCTCGATCGAAGGTGAAGAGCGAATAGGAAAATTTCACGCTATTTATTCACAGTATAGTGCAATGAGCCCTTGTGATTCTTTCTTTTTGCAAGAATGACCAAAAAGAGTTGCTCCCATAAGCAGGCAAAAAATTTTCCGAGAAGTTCCCAATTTCCGCTCTATCATTTTGCGATTTACCTGATTCGCCAAAAAACAAAGATTTTATTGACTCGTGATTAGCTAGTATTGCAATTCAATAAGCTACTAGTTTTTCGAACCCTCAAGATTCACCGACGCTTCACTTTCACATTTCCATTACCAGACTGGACACGGGCCTTGGGGCAAGTTCATCGACTGTTTTTCCTAGACTCGTCAACTCTTTTGTGGGCATTAAGGATTTTTCCTGAATGGACTGTGTCAGGAATGAAGTGAATAAGGACCAGAAGGTCATGCGATATTACTTAATCTTCTAGTTCGCGTGTGCCATGCACTTCGCTTCCAGTCCGTATCGTTGGAGATCCTATCCAACAGTAACTCAAAGGTCGTATCCTGTATACTGGCGCTCTATAAAGATAGTTGAGAATTCACGAATAGCTAGTAATGATCCAGTCGAGCACAGTTCTGACCGTTGGCTCTATTACAACCGAGGTCACCGAATCGAAGTAAGGTCCACAGAAAAGATGTTATGAAGCTTGACTTGACAGTCAGAGGTTCAAGAAGGACCACGAACCTTATCGTCACTCTGCAGTAAATTCATCAACGAGGGCATGGCTCTGTTCTAACAGTGCCCACGTTCAAACAACAAGCAAATTAAAATTAATGCACTCCCTGATGTTAGAGATACCAGACAAACCGTAGCAGTAGACGCGCTTGCTCCATCGCTCATGACGGGTACGATTTTCAATTGGCGCATCAACCTGGAGCTCTCCCTAATTGTACTGCCCTGATGCTCGGAAATGAAATTCATTGTCGACTGGCAGTTCCAGATCGCATGATCGACTCCTGTACACTGTAGGACTTCTATTCGTTCTGGTCATTCCAAAGCTTCGCTCAGTATCTAGCAATGTAGTGGGTTTCCCAGGCGGAATATTCCAAACATTGTGCTTCAATCAGGGACTCTACAGCGTAGCTTCCAGAGAGTAGGATGAATTCGCTTGGGAGATGCTTAGGAGGTACAAAAAAGTGTATTTTTTCGATGTCTTACTAAAGAATGCATGTGGATGACTTCAATTATGTCAACAAGATGCTATCGCAGTTCCCCTGGCAACGTAAGTGTATGTACATCCTTACTTAAGTAGGTTTGATGCCAACCTGATGTTTTGCGTGTCTATACGTTCTGTTTGATTAAATTTTGCCATTTCTTCAAATATGCATTGAAGTAGATTAGCTCTGAATGACCGAGGAATCTTTAGTCGGTTCTGTTCGGAAATTTCCCCAATGTAATTTGCTCTAAAATGAGTGCAACGTAAATCAAACAGGTTTCTGTGGCTCCACTGTCGGATAAACTGAACTACTAATCTTAGATATGTGGGTGGAGTACTAGTTTGAAGTTAAGACCACAAATCCAAGCTGGGTAGACTGATTTCTTGACTTATTCATGTTCCTTTTACAAATTCGTCGATGTAGCTTTCCACGGAATCGGCTATGCTGTAAGCAGCGAACGCATGATTACAGTACACAGAATTGAAAAAATGTAGAGCTGTGGAAATGCTGTGGCCGCGAATATTGTTCTGAACGTTTGTAGGGTTGGATCTTGTTCGAAAAATAAACTATGATGCTATTCGTGGGATCGGAAATACGCATTCCTACTTAAAGGCACAGTTCACGTTGAAAACGCTTTCTATGATTCCTCTCTAGCATGGACCTGGGACCTCCAGGGATAGCCTAAGGGACGCTGGGTTGAAATACAGTCAAGTTAGGCCGTAATAAGGGACCCCAAAACTGGCTAAACTGACGTACAACACTCAATGACGAGTTATTAAGCATTGAAGAGGCTGTAGAGGTTGCATCATTCGCTCCGGGACCCGCACCATGCACGCAGGCAGTCTATTGCAGCCAGCTGTATTCAATGGATGCGCGCTCGAGTGGCTCGTCCAAATACTCCTTCCATGCAGCTTTTTTCGGAGCATTCTCTTCCGATCCCTAATTAGTTCTTTTTTGAAGCCTTACATTTTTCTGAATATGCCGATTTTCGCGTTTTCTTCACCACTTTTGCACAATTTTGCCTTCAACCGTGCAACAATCTCTGAAAATGCTGATGGACAGTAGGTCTACAGGAAAGTTTGAACATTTCAAGAGTTTGGTTTCCTATTTACTAGATCACTGATGACACGACGAGTACAGCTCCTTCTCTGTCTGATGCTACGTTCTTTTATTTTATTTCGTACCTAACCTCGTACCTAAAACCAAGCTTCTGTGTTGCCATATCGAAGACTGATTCCATTAGCATAGTCACGCTTCGTTGAAGAGATTCCTATATGAACAGGTGTGACGGGCATGCAGATAGTGGGCGCTGCTTATTGTCAGCTGTCACTTTTTGGTGTAAATTGGCGTTCCCGATGACTAATCTCTTATCTTGAGACCATCTGACAACTCGATCATGCTTTTCCATTCCCTTAACTTGTTGTTGCCAAGCTTATGGTTCGCCCCATTCGCTTTAACCAACACATACGAAACTCCCACCGATTGGCCTTTCAACTCCAGAAACTCTTTTCCCGAGGTGTTCGCGTTCTTAGTTGGAAAGATGCCTTTCTCCTGTAGCATAAACTCTGAGAAGCGATGTTTCAACTCGTTGATCCTCTCTCTTGATTGATGCCCCTTTCCAGAGACATGAAGGAGCTCAAACGAGAACGCTGACTAGTGAAGAGACAGCGTAAGGATCGAGGTAAGCGAATAGGACCCAACACCACCATCGATGGTGTGGTTGGGAAGACGTCGTGCTTCGAGCTCTAAATTGGAAGTCGATTATTGGCTTAGTTCAGTTCCGATCACTTCATTAGACTCTCGAGTACAAACTGAATCCTTCGTATAGCAGCCTCCAAAACGCTTTCCTTTGAACAGCGATTTCTTAGAGCCTCATCCCATCAATCAGCTGGAAACGAGTCAATGGCTGCTGTAGGTAACAGTGCTCCTCCCACACTGCATGTGCTGCTGTGATTGATGACATCATAGAGATAGAAAAAATCCAGAATTAAGTGCTCCAATAATTTTCTATTCATGTAAATCTTGTGAAGAAAGAAATTACTTCGAATTTAGACGTTCTCACGAATTTTCATGAATTTCGAAGAAGGCGATCATCTAGTAGCTCCACCCTAGAGCGACCGACGTTTTCTGCTCCTACCAAGAAGACTGGGCTTATTTCTTGAGAGGGGAAACATAGCTTGAATAGTACAGACGTATTTTTAGGGTCAAATATGCAGTGAAGCGCTTCTAGAGACTTAGTTCACGACAAAAGTGATTTCTGAGGTACTCATCCAGAATTAATTGTGGTCCTTAGGAAGAGTACATGGGACTTTTCGGTTCTAGACAAGGCATAATGGAGGCTCGAAAGCCTGTTTGGCTTATATAGACTCAAAAGTGACGTTTTCAAAAGTTTTGACAGCCTTGTTGACGCCGCACCATTCACAATGAAGCGTTAGGACGCCGAGGAATAGTACGCTTCTGTGAGAGACACCTGACGGTTTCAGATGACGACGCATTCTCAGGGAACCTGCAATCATAGCCTACTTTTTCTTTTTCAGCGGCAGTTTTTTAATGCCAATATGAATTATGCCGTACGTGGTATGAATGCGCTCGGTGGAACTCAATTTCTGCTATTTTTGATCGCTTTAACCAGCTATTTGATCTATTAGGCAACTAACATCTCGTCCAAATACCCCTTTCTCTGTCGTCGTAATCTCGTCAAATCCCTTTTTTTTTTACTTTTTCTTGAGCCTTTACATTTTTCGAATAGGGCGGAGGTGGTGTAGTGAAAACTGGCGCACTTGGGAGACGGGCGTTAAAAACGATTTTGGGTAATCGATTCACCGCACGCGGCTGTCGCGGACCACTCATTCGCCGTTATTACAGCTTTAGCGTTCTTCATAGAGCTCAATCGATAGGCGATCATTATTTTGTGCATAATTCTACTATTAGTACTTTTGTTCTTGTACTTCTTACCTACTGCTGCATCCTGCTACAGTCTTTCGCGCGCGACACCCCTCTCACCGCGACGCGGCCATTTCGTTTCCATATGCAACACACCCGGCGCACTTCACACACGCATGGAATCGAGTTCAAATCAGAGATCGATATCCGCCTAGGCCAACCAAGACTTCCATCCCTCTGGGGTCGGTTAATTTACTCGTCTGGGAGGATAAAAGCACTTACTTGTACATCGGCCACCGCAAGTCATTGTATAGGCCACAAACGCATTCACTGCGCCATTACGATTCTGAATGGGAGTCGAATGCGTGGGCGCATCCCTCCCTTTACATTACTACACCATAGCTTCTATTACTTCACTCAAAATTGATACCTCAGCACTATCGCTAACTGTACCTTTAAAAAACTGGGTATAACGTAACGCAAAGATTGAGGTGTTGTAAATCTAGGATGACATTGGATCCCCGACCCATTGATTTGTTGTTCAGTCATGGGAACATAATGGAACACGCTCCGTGGAGGTCTTCGTGGTGTAATGAATGAGCATGGTAATGGGAGACGTAGGCGTGGGTTCGGGTGCCCGTAACTCTGTAGTGCGCTGGTGAGTGCAATGAAAAAACAGTTTTTGACAAAGCGAAACATGTCAAATAATGGTTCTACCTGTTCCATTGTCCAGCGGGGCGTCCCATTGGGCGTTCATACTTCCCACTTACCTCTTCTATTTTCGGAATCTGAATAATCGATTACCGAAATAAAGGGGATCACCATCACAATCATTACACGAATTATCATTTTTTACAATCCGTGTCGAAGTTCTTTAAAGCGGTGTTTGCAGTTTTTCACAACACTCTTTCATTTTCTTTCTTTCTTATTTTTTTCTTTCTTTCTATTTCCACACAACTTCACAAAAGTTCTATGCATATTTTTATTTTGCTTCCGTAGTTTCTACCTGTACTGTACTGAGGACGAGCTGCAAGTACACGGTAGCTCCAAGAGAGGTACTTAGTTGTAGTTGAACAGACAGTACTCCACAAGGAATTTAAGTTCGTCGGCTCACTTGGAATGTCGCTTCAAGAGCGACATCATCCACCCAACAGATTGATATTCGACTTCTCACAAAACCTAAATGGCCGTTCGAAATGACACTATTGTATTCATGCTAAGCTTTTCAGTTTCTCAACAGTTTCAGTGCCTGACTCGAATTTGTCGACGAAAACTTTAAAGCAAATTCTATTCATCGCTCTGTCAGCATCCTTTCATCCATTATTTTCCGTTCGCTTCTGTTCTAAACGCATATCTCAACAGCACTTTCTTTTTTCGATTTCTTTTGCATTTAAAGGGGCTAAAATCCAAATTAAAGCGCTCGTAATTTCTTAGTTTTTCCAGATCTGTTGTACTTATTGTTAGAATGTTATTGTGAACTAGGAACTATCCGATTTCAATTTGTAATGTTCCGACACATAGACTTCCTGCCTCTTTTTTTTTCAAATTTTCGCATCACTAATTCCTGGAAGAAACGGCATTTAATCCTAAAAACAATCAGCAGAGGTTGCTTCCCGGGCATTTCCCCTCTCCATTTTCCCTTCATCTTCAGCAAACGTTGGCGAAATTCCCTGAAAATTATTGAAAATCTTTTTTTTTCGAAGCAGCCGAAAGAGTGTAAAAAAAGCTTTCCGGTCGTTTCCTTTGTGTAGTCAGTTTGTCGGATTCACAGTTCCTAAAACTCTCTTGGAAGTGACTGGATCTGTGTCTATGGGAAACGATCCCACGGAGACAGTCAAATGATTCGTCGTTAATTCCGTTTCAAAGCCGGTTTTGCTGCAAAATTCCGATGTTTTCGAGCGGTGAATGTGTTTACGAAGCTGATATCGATTCGCGGCTCACCCTTATGCGCCTCCACCATTGAACACGCATCGCCATAAGCTTGTTGTAGTTCAGGCATAAGTCGCCTCACGATCCCCATTGGGTTCTCCTCAGTGGTGTCACGGCTCTTTGCTCTCTTTAATAGGATCTAGTTCTATTTACGCAGTCGCCCTGAATGGGGCGTTGCGTGTTGGAGGCAAAAACACTGCCCTTCCACTTCCCACCCTCGAGAGGAGAGGGTGGAGGGGGAGGGGAAGGCCAGTGATCCGCGCTGGGTGGTTCGCTAACAATGGGGGAACTGGTGGTCGTTGACCGCGGCGCCTCGTCGTCCACATTCAGTGGCATGTCCCAAACCGAGGCCGACATTCTGCCACCGCTCACTACCCCTATTGGGATCTGCTCTCTCTTTGGTCTTTTGATCCGATTTCTTACCGCTACCTCCGTTCGTTTCGATTTTTCAGCGTTATCGATTTATTATCCCAAATTATGAATTTATTCAGGACGAAATTGAAATGGTTAGCGGTGAAGGAGTGTCCAGCACTACAGTTCTTTTGCCAGCTGATTCTGTCAAAGGTTGTTCCTTCACATTCACACTTTTAACGGTTCTTTTTGATTTGGTTTAGTTAAACTCTTTGAAATCAGCCGCTTTGGTCGCATTGAACGACTTTTTCTATTCGTTCTCCATAATCACGTTATGGCTTTCACCGTTGTGGTTTTCATGCATCATTATCTTTCTTTTTGTTTTGAATAACGAGGTGCACGGATCTGATAAGCAGACGAAAATATTGACTTGCTCGTTGGACTGCTAAATACATTTTAACACCAGCTGGGGTCGGTCTGATCCCTGAATAACTACATTACTTAACGTCTGAGTAGTATAAAAGTAGCCTCCATGTCCATTTGGGTACCTAAGATAGGATTAAGACCTCGAAAAACTTAACGGGGGCAAAGTAGGGAAAGCTTTTGAAGAAGAAACCGAAATAGTTCGCTTCCCATCCTAAGGTTCTCGCAGGATATTCATCAATCCGAATGCCATTTTTGAGCGTCTTTCAAGGAAACCACCACTTTCGTCAAGATCTCATAAATGTTGGCTCTGTTCATAAAGCTCACATCTCTGCCAGTGCAGTCCACTTACTGATTGCCGTTTCAATATAAAGCTTCAGTCCAGAGGAAATAAATGTAAGAAAACTAATGAGAATCCCGGATCGATACGTGCCTAGACCAGTTGGAATTGGAAATCGGAGACTATCTTCGATCTAATTGTTCCAAATCAACCAGGCCTCCCATCCCTCAGTGGTCACTTAATTGCAACCAGACCCGTTTGGGAGGACATATACATCTGCTGCCCACCGCAAGTTATTGTATAGGCTACATACGCTTTCAATACGCCATTACGATTCTGAATGGAAGTCGAATGCACGGGCGCATCCCTCTGAAGGAATTGATTGACGATCCAGTATTTTATCCTTTGTCCTTTAGGAATAGTCGTCCCAATATTCAATTCATCTGTTAATGGGAAGACGGTCCCATAGGCTGCTATGAGTGCCAAGAAATGCTTTGTCTAATACCACCTAATGAATGGCCTCATCATCAAATCGATTGGTTTAAACTCCGACCATTTCGAATTAAATTGCATCGGTTAGGGATCATTGAGCGTTTAGGGAAAGGAAAAGGTCGAAACTCAGACGTACTGCGGAACTGTAGGGTATTAAACTTCCCAGAGTTCGCTTCTACTGATTGGAAGGGGCACAGAATAAATAAGTTGACAAATGATCTCAATACGTGTCCTTTCGGCATTTTTTCAAATTTGTAATTGCCTCAATTGCCAGAGCTGTTTTCCTCCTATTTCTACACATGGTATGGACAGCAACTTCATTTAGCTTCTTACGGTGCATTATTATCTGTAGGAGTTATGGTTTCCCCACATAACATTACAATCCCTCCTCTTATCTCAAGAGAAATGGTGTTGTTTGGTCGTTATTGAAGGAGACTATTCAGCCATTCAGCTCATAATCGTAGTAGGCGACGAAGTGGGATTCTGGAATGTTGTTACTTCGATAAAGTGGCAAACAAGGCTCTTATAGCGGCAATTTAAAAGGGGCGCACATGGGGCATGGGGCAAGGGATCAAATTCCTCTTACAGATGGCGTCTGATTACTGTTTTCCCATTAGATGTGTAAAACATTCATAAAGACCTGATTACCTGCTTTCCTCGACAGGCCGCTGTCACGGCTTGTTCGGCTTTTTATTACCTGTACGACCTTGAAGTGCGATCTTCGTTTTAGTTATCCTTTTGCTTTCGGAAATGGAAGGCTCTCATAAATGAAGCAGTACGAAGTCATATGTGTGTGATTAGCTTAGTCACAGTTGTTTACTCGATGAGGAGCACATGATGGATGGAGGGTGCATGGGGCTGGCAAAGCTTTCAGCTACTCCGAAAATAATTACTCTTAACGCAAATACTCAGTAACTTTGAAAAGGGGCGTCCACTACTGGCAGTCGTTATAGAGTTAGCGAACCATTCTGGGTGTTTGGTGCCACACTAGTTCCAATAGGGTGACCATTTGGGAGAAGCCGATTGCGAAGGAAATAAAATGCTTACATTGGTGGTGCTATGACGATGCAGCAAAGGAAGGGGCTAAATCAATGCGTATGGTTACAATGAGGGCGAAATTTTTCCAATTATTTTCTTCGATATTTCTGCGGAAAGCGTTCAATTCAAACCGATATCGGTCAATGCCATATGCTAGCAGCCATCGATTCACAATTTTTTCCGTTCGCCGATGTAGTTCTGCTCCTTCTCCATTTTATTATATGTATGGATTGAAATTCTATTTTGCATTATATGTTGAATGCTTTCTCTTCATTATTATTCCTTCCTATCCTCACTGATTTCTTGCTACTTTCTGGGATATGTAGTTCTTTTTTATCATGTAGAGCTGCTGTAAACAGTAATTGTCCCTGGCTGGGCAATAGCAGCATGCACGATTTTTAGGCCTTTCCAGCTCACTAGTTTTTCTGCGTGTGAGGCTACCACCTCCTTCATTTCAGTGAATATCTTACTTTCTTACATTCTTGCTTTCCTTCCTTGAAACAGCTTGGCATTGAAACAGCTTAGAAGACCAAAGAGACGACATTAATTAGTCCAAAGGTTGGCTGCTGGCGACGTGTGTGGTGATGATTTCCCATTGGTCTGTCCGGCTCAATACCAAAGGAACGGGAAGCAATTTCAATCAAATCGCAAGACTTTCCTAGATGTTTTCCCTAGGCGAGATGTCAAGCTTCGTTTACGTCGTATAGAAGAAAAAACCTGATCTGACTAGACCTTGAAAAGCGTAGTTAGCAGAACGGGCTACTCCTTGATTAGAAGTTGGGTAACTTCTCTTTTATAGATTAAGTTGTTTGTGATCAACAATCCTAAACTTTCTCTCATAGTCTTCAAATGACCTAACAAGTATGTGATGTACATAGAAGAGATTCAAAATTGAGCTTCTTTTCAGCGTTCTAGCTGGGTCCTATCGCAGCATATTATTGTTCCCTTTCTCGGTCTGTGTTATATGTAGGTAAGGTCTGACCCAAAACGCTATGCAGAGCGCAGACCGCTGCTCCATGGTAAAGGGATTTTATACGAACTTCAATGATTGAATGGAAGAAGCCTTCAGCGACCTTGCAACTTGTCCCTTGTCTGTTTTCATATTAGACGAGACGGCGTGATTTATTGTTTGCTCGAGGTCGCGGACAACAAACGAAAGCTGTTCTTTGATTCCGTCTGGACCTGTGTGAGAAAACAGGCATTGGAACGAAATTCGGGGGAAACGTTCACTCGTATTTTGATGACCCAACCTTTCAAGTCCTGGTCCTCTCTGCAACCTTCCGAGTCGAGTCTTCCTCAGAGAGCAAATGATTTACAATGTCGTCGGGAACCAGTTACCGCGTAACGAGCTATTCGCGACGACCGCTTTTGGCATGTTACTAATCGATTTACGTTTGGGTGGGGGAGCCTGCGCTTTGCAAAGTGTCTACTCAGAGATAATTTTTAAGCGGTAAAATTCGAGTTATAGTTACACTGCTTTTTCAGCTCTAATTTGACCCGGCTAGAGGAAAAGCTTGCTCGCTGAAGACTCCCTGCTGATTAATTTAACCTTCTTATTTGTTATTCTTGCCTTTCTCTTACTGGGAAGCACTGTATGCTCTTCTCCGGATGTGTATTGCTCCAATGGGGTGTCTCCGTCAAGCACATACACACGGCAGTTCTCTCAGCTGGTAGGCTCTGCTCTGCTCTTCGTATACTCTCTTATGACTTCTACATTGGAAATTCTCATCTTCATCTGATCTTGAGTCTTCCCAGCCAAGAATGAAAACAATCAACTTTCGCAGCATCCCCATGTCTTTATCTTGCACACAACAGAGATTTATTTGTGGCACGGAGAAGAATGCTTGTCGTAGTCCCGGTTGACAGAGCTCTACGAAACTTCATGCCTAAGAGAACTGGCAAACATGTACGCTTTTAGGAGACGAAAACGCATCATCGAGTGACTATCAGTAAAATCGTCGTGGTTTATTTTGGATCTAGGAGTGGTGCTTTATGCAAGAGAGCTTTGGTGGCTTCTACGTGTTACTTTCGATCGAGTACGGCTGCTTCTTAGGCAACCTTGTAAACAACCTTGTTGCCAAGGTGCAGATGCGGGTATTATGCGCCCTGATCTTTAGGAAATGCCACGCTGCATTTTCATCCACGACATTGGAAAGGGTCATCGCGTCAGCACCATTTTCGGTGTTGTCATGGCACCACGTAGAAAGTGATTGGTAGAAACTCTACTCCCCTGATTAGGGGTGGGTCTTGTAGTGCTACTCATATCCTGCTAACCCATCGTATCCACCAATGTGGTTGATTAGTTGTTGTTATGAGAATCATTCATTACCATTCCCATAATTATTAGGCTTATAAGCTTCTGGTTTGTGTCGAGGTGTATCAACGATTAGATAATTAGGAAAGTCCCTATCGCAGTAGTCAAGTTCCTCAGGATTGTTCTGGAGGTTCATATAGAACTGCTGTATAATGTCTATACCCTTTTACATGCGCATGACATTACCAGCTCCCTTATTCTTGCTCGTTAGAATCCCAAAATGACTGTTTCCTCATATTCGATACACGGGACCAGGTTTTTTACAAGTTCGAATCCTGCCACTGCACCCTTAAAGCCCATCGAGGCTTGTGTTTTTCAGTCTTGCGACCCTTTTCGAGTGATTCTATGCACGCCTCGTTCCAACGCCTCCAAGTCCAGGACAATAATGTGAAAGATGAGCCTCGATCTGGTTAACCGACTGCGATATCATGAAATCTCTGATATGCTATGCGCAACAAGCGAGTGAATCCTTTCATTATCTTTCTAAGGAAATTCCTGCACACTTAAAAAAAAATATTTGAAAACTTTTGTGAGGTTTCTGGTGTTCTGACCCCCTGATAATTTAAAGTTCTCAGACAATTTAGTTGTGATGACTTCTGGGAATTATATGTCAGCGATGACCCAACATCAGTGTACGTCGTGGTTACGATTTGATAGGGTATAGAAAGCTTCCCTAAGATCAGCCTAACAAGAACGCCTCTCTTTCATGTCACCGTTAAACCCATTTTTGAGCGTTCGCCGTCCCAAAGACAATATTCCTATTTCTGGAGTTTCGCCAGAAGTACAGACTACAAATGGTACTTGAATTTTATGTCAAGCCATTTTCCATCGAATATGAAGACCGTTCAGCAAGTATAGCGGAGTTTGATTTCGACATGGTGCGGGATCTGGTGCAGACCGATTTGCATCCAATCACTCTAAAAAGAGCGCTCTTTTGTTGTGAGCCAGTTAGTTGTCCGCGGATTGAAATAAATCGGAAGGACGCGATCAATTTAACATGGTTACGTCAAGTTCTGGTATGACTATGACGACATGGATCTAATATAGCCCTTCCACTTTAAAGGCATCTGCACGGGCTGAGCACTTCGTCACCGACGATGAGAAGTGGTTCAGAAGCTCTGCAAATGGTGGAGTGTGAGTTGCCGAATACTGAGAGTTTCTCGCTCAGCATTATATAGTGATCGCAAACTTACACTGGGCAACTGCGGAGTTTGAGGGTCAAACTCAAGTCTGTTCACTCGCAGCAGCACGAAGTACAGTTTAAGCATGCTCGTCCACCTTTGGAATACTGACTAGAGCTGAACTGGTGAAGTACTATACTATCTTATCACGCTCTCACCAATCAGCATGCCATGATTCCTCTTATAGTCATTTTCACCATCTTCAGCACCGTCCGCTAGTGATTTAAAACGCGGAGACATCTGAAAGGCGCTCGAGTATTTCTTCAAGGATGAGTCCCCTGCGTTCTGGAGCAAGGACTTTACGATTTACGATTTGACGGGTGACCATCAATTCCAGTTAGGCATTTTTCAAATAACTCGTAGTTACCTAGTTTGAAAAAATGTAAGATAATTCTAAAAATTATCAATTTGTCCATGAACTCTCCATGAATGGTCATGGTAGTAGTTGGTTGATTCGACTGCATAATCTGCTAATGTCCTTCTGTGTTGTTGCTTTCGCTCAATGATATGGATTTACTGTCTAAGGGGTAGCCTTACAACTGTAAGCGAGCTCTAGCTCGATGGAGTTTACTGCTGGGAATGGCTTACTGCTTTTACCGCCCTCGAACACGGAAGTCGCCTGGGCTCCGTAGAGCTCCCGGATGGGCCAATCTTCAAGGCTCTCGCGCTTTGATGCTTGTATGCATCCTTTCGTCTCTTACTTACTGAATCTCGTGTTCTGCTGTCTTTTTTCTCTCACAAATAGTAATGTGAAGGAAACAGAATCAACTGATGCCGTGGTCTACATTCCAGAAGTGCCGTTTCGTAACTTAGACCACTTCAGAATTCCTTTTCGCAGGGTGCAACCGCTCCGCACTTTGAAATGCTGGACTTTGCTGACCAGTTGAAAAAGAACTTCTAATAAAAAGAATGGGTTAGCAATTTGTGGGGAAAACTCGGCCTCGGACGGGTTTTAATCCCGTCAGAGGTCAAAGTTTTGCCGTCAAATCGCCATCCTTGTGAGACTGTATAATGAGATGAAAAAGCAGGTGAGGTAGTCGTCCCAACTGTCTCGGAATTCGGTAAGAAGGGAACGGACAGCTCTAAAATGAGTTTTTCATGATCTTACGCTATGAGGGGTTTTTGAGCTTTTTTGAACTCAGGCTCTTTGGCTTCTACTTGGTCACTTCTGGATGTTGTACAACCAGTACCTATTGCTTTTTAAAATGCTCTTTACTTTCCACACTTACTCATTCAAGCGCGACTTCAGTACATTGTTGCATTTTACATTTCGAAGACCCGAGTATCAAAAATATATCAGCCTTGAAGCCATAAAAGTCTTCTGACTTCGACCGGTTTCGTCTTGAGATACGCCCCGCATTCGACATCCATTCAGATTTGTAGCGGCAATCTGGATGCGTACGTGACCTATACAATGACTTGCGGTGTTCAGCCGATGTACAAGTCAGTGTTTTCATCCTCCCAGAAGCCTCGTCCGATACATCGACCTCACAGGAATGGGAAGCTTAGTTGGCTTAGGTTGATATTGATCCAGGATTTGATCACCAGACTATGTGTATGTGGTAGTGCGCCATTTGCCACTACACCACCTCCGCCCGTATTAGCAATAAGATGTAATAATGTTGATAACTCACTGTTGCTATAACATATTCTCTTTCTAGTTTTGTTAATAATCGGTCGTAGAAGACATATCGGCAAACACTTCCCAAATACTCATTCTGTGTGCAAGGAAATGATTCCATTACCCTTACCATACTCCCGCCTGTCTGTTTGTCGAAAATTCGTAATACCTGATAAAGTACCTGCAGAAGGTTTAAGCCTGCGGACGAGCGGTCATGGGCATACATTGCATGCGTAACATGCATAGCCCAACTGGTTTCAAAATAATGTACATTAGTCACCCCCTTGCTGGCGCAAACATAATTTTTTTTACATAGCGGTTAAAATGGACTGAGAGTGACTCACACCTGTTCTCCTTTTCTTTTTCTGCAGATACATTTCGCCCACACTGAGGCCTAACATTGTTATTGACGGTGATTTTGAGACGGAAAGGTGAATGGGGTTTGGGTTCAAATGCTGTCTTTTAAATAGCGCAGAAAGTTTTGTGGTGGTGGTGTAGCGCGCATTTCTTATTAATGGTCAAGGGACCGAATCTTGGATTGGAAGCCGAGGGTTCGGGAGCTTCTCCCCTAACACGGTGTCGCACACGCCGCACCCGCCGCCTATCGCAGGATTGCGATGGAAGATTGGAGCGCGCAATTTGTGAGGTAGGGAGTCCTTTAACTGTTTGAATTGGCTGGCCGCTCCCTTCAATTCCGATGTGGTATTGATCGTCGTTTATATAGGAAGAGTCATTTTAATTAATCAAGTCCAATAAACATGAAAACTTAAAAGAAACAGAAGAAAAAACGATAAAATCCAATGAAAAAGCAAGCCAGTCAAGAAAAAATATTGCGTCCTATCGATTGGCCGGAGGCGGGGTGAGTACGGTAATTGCAGTGACATTTGCCGCATGCTGCAAGGGAGAATGCCGCGATAGGGGAGAAGTTCCGTTACCCGGAAGCCGAGCATGTTAACCGAATCTTCCCTCTCTTCGTGCTCAGGAAAGCACCTATCCGCACATTACTGACCCTTTTCCTTGAGTTTTTAAATGCACTGCTACCTCGTTGGAATCAGAATGCCGCTAGAGCGCAGATTTTTGGAATAAGCACTACTTTTAAAGCTTCAATAGTTTTGGTTACTCCGTGTTTGATCAATGGCAAGCCCTCTTACACTCGTAAAGTCGTAGCATGTAGCCGTAAATGAGCTTTCAAAGTGAGTAGACGAGCACTAGGAATTACGAGGCCCATAATCCTATTAGACGACAGCTCAACTCCATCTATGCAAGTGCTCAGTATCCATATCCTGCTAGCGATTTTAACTATTCTTCGCAAAAGTCAGGGGTCAAGACTAAAGTGGGGTATCTGTAACCAGTAATTGAGGGAGGGTACAATGTGTGGGAAGTGCACTGGTTTAAATGAGAACAATTTCAGGTAATAGCGATGTTTGCGTCGTACCGATATCATCACGGAGTGAGATCGAAGGCACTGAGGGCACACTTTCCGCTCTGGTCACGTCCCCGCATGGCAAGGACCACAAGATCGTCTTCTACCGCAACATCAACGTTTTCTCATTCGAACTGCTCGAGTAAGACCATTTCAAGATTGTTGGTTAAAAAATTTATGGGAGAAGGTATCTAGCATCTGGTAAAGAAGGGCCAATCAAGAATATAAAATGACTACTCCTACTTTGCCCGACTTTCGTTCCCATCTGTCCTCGTGGCCCTCTACATGATCATCGTTTTGACCTTTCAAAGTAAAATGAGACCGAAATACAAGGGAAGGGATAGGATGGGCATCTCGTTTTATTTCCTTGCTACACTAATCAACTTCAAAACATGCATTGAAATTTGTAATAATATTACCTAAGAGTACCGCTGATATACATGTGTCCTGGATCTTGACCTGGTGTAATGTGAGCTGGATTCTTAAGGAATTTTCATCCAGTGTTACCCGGAATGCTTTGAATCACCTCTCTCAAATTCTTTACCCTGATGACTCAATTGGTCTGTTCATTTTCTTAATGTAGAGTGGTAAGAAAGGTAGCCTAAAATATGGGGAAAGAAATGGATGCTTTCAATGTCTAATCGTGCTCCGAAAAACCTAGAGTAATGCTCTTGTATTTTCAGTACGTCCCGCCGACACTCTATTACATATCGTCTGGACGAGTTGCTTTGTGTTCGCACGACATCGGTCAAAATAAAAAGAGGGCTTCCAGTAATCCTTGACAAAAAGGTATGTTTTGATGCAATACTTTTGCTTGTTCCGCTAAAAAACAGGAATCGTATAGGGAATACGGAATGAGAAAACAATTACGGAATGTTACCTTCTTTCTCGGCTCTTTCTCAATCGTCGCGTTTTCAAAAGACGGGGATGTTGTTTTCTGAGTGAATCCGTGGCCTAATCACTCAGAAAAAAAAGTCGTACGCTACCTGTCTTGCTGAGCACGGCTCAGAAGGTGCCGTTCCTCTGAAGATAGGTCATAACGCTATGTATTGTCAAGGTCTTGATGTCCTTATTCTTTCATTTTGCCTTCAGCCTATAGGGCAATACTTAGAAATACCGCCAGCCTCCTAGTTCGCGAAGTGGAAGAGAATCTGAGGGGGTCATAGGAAACAGTTCTGTGTGCGTATCATCGCCTAGGTTATACTTTGTGAGGGTACTTCATAGTGACCACGTCCCTGGAACCATTTCGCTCCTTTTTTGCAATTTGTTCACCCTGGAATGCGGTTATCGCTTTCTTTTTGCCAGGAACCTAAGCGGTAAGGTGCCGTTCCATTGGTTAGTGGTGAATGGCTGTCGGCCATCATTCTTTTTGGAGTACATCTGAGTGCGCATGATGACGGTACTATCTTAACTTGCCATAAAATGGATTGGGTCTTAGGCGGTGATAAGCGAATGGGTGGCTTTATTTTAGAGGTTCTGAGGGAGCCTAATGTCACTGCACTAGCTTCCAAAGATAGGGATGAATGGACATGAGGTGGATCCATGTTTCGACCCCCAAATCGTGCATGTGCCCTTCATTGCCACGCAGTCTACATACGGTCGGAAGTGGACCCTTTTGGTGTTATCTTTACTACCGCCATTACCAAAATCGAGGTATTTTATTTTGAGTACCCTATGCGATTCTCAAACGAGGTACTCCAATGAGGTTTTCGGGTAGACGCAAAACTTCCTTTCCTATTCTTGTGTGTTTGTTGTTGTTATGTATGATTTGCAGCCTGAAACGACTCTTCGCACCCTTTACTTCTACTTCGTTTACAAAAAGGACAAGTATCGATGGCGCCTCAAGCAGATACCGGTGGTGTTCAGCAACAAAGCAGAACGAGACTATTGGCAGGACATCATCACAACAACCCTACTGGGTGAGTTGTTTTTCACATTGTGCGTATGCTGGCCATTATTTCTAAAAATTTGCAGGCGTGCGAAATCGTCCAAAGAACATCATCGTATTCATCAATCCGTTTGGAGGCAAAGGCAAAGCACAAGATATCTTCCAGAAAAATGTGGGTGTGACCTACTAATTTTGGTGTTGAAGTCAAAACATAACTGTATTACTGTATTTTTAGGTGGAGCCGTTCTTCAAAATAACCCCGGGCCTTACTTACGAAGTGATATTAACTGAAAGAGCAAACCACGCCAGAGATTACGTAAATGAAATGCCGCCAGATCGTTGGAAGTCCATAGACGGCTTGGTAACTTTCACTTTGACCTTCATTTTCTTATATTTTGACATCCCGTCATGCCTATGTAGGTATAAATTTTGAGAAAACTTACGAATTTACTCTTTCTTCTTCCGATTCTGAAATCTAACGCATTCTAATAAACACATTGTATCAGTTAAGTAAAATATCCTTAGAAGAGAACCGCTTAGCTATGACGAGATTCACTCAACGGGGAAGCGAAGCAGTACTTATCTTTACTGTGCTTTACTGTGCAAAAGTTCTGGGACAGAGGTAGCACAGTAAAGATAAGTACTGCTTCGCTTCCGTTGATTGAATCTCGTCATAGCTAAGCGGACCTCTACGTTTCCTTTCCTTCGGGCCCTGTTGTTCGGAAGACAAACGGAGCGGAAGGAAGTAACTTTTTCCAATTTCCAGTTGTTTCGAAGTACTGCTTCTTATCTTTTTATCAAAAAAGCGTATAAAAGGGCGTCTGTTTTCCTTTGCTTGGCACAAAGTGTGCATGATCCTGAGGCTTAAAGTTGAATTTTTCAAATGAGTGTTCCATGTTTTGCACCTCGCATTTCATCAATTTTCCGAGTCCCATCTCTTCTGAGATGTGTGATGCATCAAACTCTTGAATGACCGCGATAGTAGCTAGTTTGGCGTACGAATGCTTTAGGTTTCTGTTGGAGGCGACGGGCTCTTCAACGAATTACTTTCTGGTGCTCTGCTACACACTCAAAAGGATGCAGGTGGGAAATGTTCATCGTGGCCTTCCGTCTACTCTCCTAGAATCATCTCTATACTGTTTCCAGGAACTGATATCGACGATCCCGACACGGAACACCTACAGACTCCTCACTTCAGGTTCGGCATCATTGGCGCTGGATCTGCTAATTCTATAGTGAGCACAGTACATGAGACGGCCGATTATGCTACTGCAGCTGTTCACATTGCCATTGGTAGGCATCTTTTCAAACTTTCTGATAAATTTGCGAAAATAAAGTGGCCAACTGAGGTGCCAAAACGCTCAAGGGGTGCAGGCTTGTACCTCATCGGATTTCTATCAATTTTTCATCAATCAAATATCTCCAAGAAGCTGAGAACATGTTCACTACATGAACGGCTCGGACCTTCACCGAGGAACCGTAGATTTTTCTTAAAGGCGCCGTTCGCGATGATTTAATGGGCGGGTGTGTCGATGACGTGTCCGCCTCTCATTCGATGTCACGTCAGGCAGTCAGACGTGGCGTCGAATGAGAGGCGGACACGTCATCGACACACCCGCCCATTGAATCATCGCGAACGGTGCCTTTAAATCGAAATTTATAGGTTCGGAATGTAATGTGGACGTTTGTACCGTGCACGAAAACAATCACTTGCTGCGGATCTCGGCGAACGCGATCTCGTATGGTTGGTTGGGCGACGTACTACGCGACTCGGAACGCTATCGCTGCCTCGGTCCCATACGGTACCAATGGAGTGGTGAGTCCCTTAACCTGGAACTTGCAGGTCTACCTCTGACACCTAGCCGTTTCAGCCCTACGGACCACAATACGGCATCCAATTTATCGAGGGAAAGTGTCATTTACTCTATCACGGAAGGAAACTGAAGATCCAAAGGCAGTACTGCCACCATGTGTGAAACCATGTTCAACATGTGATGCAATAGATAGGTAGGTAAGGTAGTTCGCAGCTCTTAAGCTAGGACAAATAAGAGCTTCAGTGAAACGTCACCTACAACGACTTCATCTCCTCACTACGACTACCATTGGCACGCTGAATTCACTCACGTCATTTGTTGTGTAATCCCCACAGTAACACCGTTCACCCCCTATGGCCTGGCGCCTTTTACGGGTACGATTTTTGATTCAAGTTCTTGAAGTTTTCCGTTAACACTGTTTCCGTTTAGGAATAGGAGATGGCACTTTGGATTTGGCTCTGGTCCCTAGGATTTCTAGATGTCACAATATACAATTTATGCGAAAAGTTGCAATGTACGGAGGAAAAGGGGTATGTTCCCTCATTCTGGCGTCGGAAGCTAGAAGAAAACTAACATTTGCTTAATTCAGCTGTACCAACTGGACAGGACGTTGAATTGTTTCCGAGTGCTGAGATGGTCTTTCGAACCGGACGCTGATCAAGAAGATCCTGGTGTTTGGAACCTTGACGGAGAGATTCTCGAGCAGCCCAAAGGAAATGCGTTGCATTTCAGGTATCCCCCAAGTCTTCTCCGATCTTTCCCATTTTTCTAATGATTCCTTTTTCAGGCTACATCCGCAGTTAATCAGTTTCTTTGGTCGCGACGCAGCTATAGTTGAGCCATCAAAACGTCCCAGCTACATAAAAAAGAGGAAATCCAGTATTGTCTACAGTTGACTCCCTCTCTCTCTCAGCTATTCTTGACATCTGTTACATTGTTATGATGATACAACCTAGTCAATTGTTGCTGTATATAAATCTTAAAGAGAATGAACTCCCCTCCGATAATTCCCATCATACTGCCTTTCACTTTCTATGAGAATTTCTTAAAGGGAAGGATTGCTATTTTTCTATGTTATGTTTGAGCTTTTTTGCATACCGACTCACCTCTTATGCGTATCATCTTGTTATTTTTATATAAACGTCAGCTCAAACTGTTACTGTTCAAAAAAAAAAAAAAAACGCCTATCGCTTTGTGCTTTTTATCAGCCCTTTGTCCAAAGTAAAGGTTTAGGGTACAAAACGCTCTTCCCAACGCTTGTCTTACGACCTGGATAGCAGCCAACGAAGTGTCACACCCCCAGTATCGATGATTTGTTTTGAGGCTCCTCTAAGGACGACAGCCTTGTGTAGGATCCACCTACGGTTGTAAATCCACGAGACCCATTCGCGTGTTCCCTCGAGTTCAAGTGCATGGCGCATTTTTTTAGTGTACTAAATTTAGCGGTCCAAGCATACATCTACCGCCCTCCTCCCCCTTTCCCACCCAATACGGGTTTCCTTTTTAGGACTCTCCCAATACACGAGTTGACCCGGTTTCGATAGGTTCAGAACAGAATTTGAAGAGCAGACAAACAGTGTTTGTCCAAATTCAAACTTGTTTCAAACAGTAGCACTGCTAGTACTGTTTCAAACAAGTAAATAATCTTCTTCTCACCTTCTAACGTTCGGTTCCCTTCTGCTGATGAACCGCCTTCTTGGATCTGTTTATGAGGTCACTTTCTCGATTGAGTTCATAATCAGGATAGATAGCAGCTGATCTCAAACCAACTGGTGACGTGTCACTTATACCCACAGTTCACGATAAAAATGACTTGTGGGAATTGATCTATGCCTTATACCATATTGGCTCTCTCAGCTCGAAAAACGGCCTAGTTAGGACGTTATAAAAGGCCAAAAGGTTGGGGAGTGTGTATCGCGGGCGAGTTTCAGGTGCATTGTAGAGACTGCACAATGACATGGGAACCCATGTGTGTGGAAGTGGAAATTGGAAGCTGCATGTGTAAAATCAAAAGCGTTGTCGTAAGTCGTGACGACGGTGAAAGGCAGTTATGGACAGTCTTGGTTTGATGTAGTCAGCTCTTTGGCATTTGCAGCAACTGAAATCTTGTCCATATACCTTCTCCTTCCATGCCATTTCCACCATGGTAATCACGTACAAACTAGCTTCACCACTTTCGAGTAGCCTTAGTTCTCGCAAAATCGGCAATTTTTTTCGCTTCCTTCACCATCGATGCGCTTTTCCCAACCGGTACTTCCGTTTTATGACTCAGAAAGGATACCTCAAAATTATCGTGAACTGTGCCTGCAATCATTTAAGTGGGCATAGCTTCTACCTGATTCAGCAACATTTGTTATATCGATCATAGTTCTGCTCAGTTGTGCTAGCAACTCAATTCGGCATTAAAGCAATTATTTCCAACACAATTACTCACCTCGGAATGGTCCATACTTGACCTTCCTGCCATCTTGGCATGATTAGTAAATTTGGGATGGTTTCCCGAGCCTTTCGAGATTGTACTTTCACGAGGCTAACGCTCCGGCTGTTTCGCCTTGTCAGAGCTTGAAATGGATAAAACCATAAGTAACTTGGTTCCTGAATCGCCTCAACATAAACTCTAAGATTCTTTAATCAGACCAGCAAACTCTCGAAGGTGCGGGTTAATAAAGGCATGGGACGGATAACCTTGAAGCCTGCCGCTAGGACAAGAAGACGACAAGCCTGTACCAACTTTAGACTGTGTTAGAAACCATCAAGCAAGTAACTAGTAGTAGCTCCCACGGACCTCGTAGTCGATAAAAGGTAACAAACTAAGGCGCTGCTGAGTAAAGTGTATTATTATGTAGTATGTTCAGGTAAGTAGACTCCTAGTTCTGTAACTTGAACAATGGCTTTACCAGATGTACCCGTATCCTGAGCCCTAACGAGATGTTCCAGAATTAATTTCGTTTCAACCATTATGAAATAAATTAATAATTATATCATACCACAATCAATCTCACATTCACTACTTATTTAGACAGCTGATGCGCAATGTTGACGTTTCATAAGGTTTGGCTGACTCTATTGATTGGCTGTTCCCTGTATATTGGAGTGGAATTTGTTGGAATATGATTGACTCTCTCGACTATAACGGTTTTATTACATCTATCACCGGAGGTGGTGTAGGGAAGTGGCCACTATGTCACACGCATGGTCAGGGGTCCGAATCCCGGATCGATAGCCGCCTAGGCCAACCGAGCCTTCCACCCCTGCGGGGTCGGTTAATTGGCACCAGACTCGTCCGGGAGGATAAAATCACTGACTTGTACATCGGCTGGCCACCGCTAGTCATTGTATAGGCAACATACGCACTAATTACGCCACTACTTTTCTGAATGGAAGTCGAGCGCGGGGATTGATTACACCAAAAACTTTATCCTTTATCCTTTATCACCCAACATATGCATTGCCCTTGCCGTCGTTTGCAGTGGAACTGCGGACCCACTCATCTCGGGTATGTTTGCTGGGAGATATGGCAAGCGACCTAATGTGTTCAGGATTTCACCAGTTGCCAGGATACATCGACTGGACTACGCGTCAAGCGGCTGAGACACTTCCAAACCTCACCAGAAGGGGTCGAGCATGAAATGTTGAACTGATGAAGCAAAACGAAGGCTGGACGGTGAAGTATGAGGAACTGCTTTGTGAGTTAAGGATTTCCTACGGACGACGGAGCACAGAATTTGGTACTTAAAACAGAGGTGAGTAAGAAAATCACCGCTCCAGATCTCGCCCAAAACTTCGCAGCTTGGCTCACTCTTTTTCATTTTCCACCAGATCGATTTTAGAAACCAATCAGCACTTCCGAAACAGCATGAAGGAAATTGCGAAGGCAAGCCTACCAAGACTCAAGAGCTTCTGCATAACCGATATGAGTAGGCAACCACATTTCTACGCTGCGGGTTTGCTTAAAGCCGCAAGGTCGAACCCAAACACACTAGCAGGACAGGTTATTTAGGACCGGGTCCTGATGATGGGTATAAGCGGACAAGACTGGAAGGCGAAAGGCCTGATCATAGAGGCGCCTGAGCAGGATCAGGAGTATTTCATACGGGTTACTGCATTCCTTACAGTGACTCGGACTCAATCTACAACCTTGAAAAACTTATTAATGGATAAACTTTCATATATGGAGCACGAATCCATTATGACAAATTTGAGCAGTTCGAAGCAAAAGAGAGCAAAAACTCAACGAAACCGAAGAGTAACCAAGCAATCAACACTGACCCCAATTAATGATCCTTTATTGGATTTAAAGAAACCGCTCAAGTCACTGTTGGTAATAAAATGAGGAACATCAAATATTGTAAAGAAAATTAGTACATATCATAAGCCACACTACGGCCCAAGAACCGAACGAAAAGAAAAACAAGGGAAACAGTTGAAGCATAATATGGGAGCCAAATACAGCATGATGTGGTTAACATGTGATTTGTACAGAAGCTTGAGAAGACTATTGGTAATAAAGTTCAAAGTTGAATCCCTCATGGATTTCGTAGTCCTGGAGGGTGATGTGGTCCTTGTAAATCGTGTACCACTTCTTCAGAACAATTTTCTCGTACCTGAATATGGATGCCATTAATGAATGTAGCAAAGAGAAATTGGCTTTTCGAAGATACAGTAATAGTCACCTGGTTCCAGTTTGTGCGGCAATCAACTTCTTCAAGTCGCCGATGGTGTCGGTTGGATTGCATTTGATTCGAACTTTCTTGCCCAAGCGATCGTTTACCGTAATTTCGATCATCTAGAATAACAATTATTACAATAAAATACAAAATATCCTGCCCACGGAGCACGCACGAAACGAATCATCACTAAAAGGTCTTGAAGCACGGCTTTCAACGATGTAGAAATTGTGAGCGAAATCTCAAGCAAGCAGCTCAACAGATTATTAGCCACATCATAATGATACCTTAAGTGGATGCAAAATCGAATGCGAACTTTACCTATAGGTTAAGTAATAGCCGTAAATTACTCAAATGAAGGTTAAGAAGTGAGGTGTTTATAAACACTTTAGAGTTTAATGCACCGGTACCTAATATAGAAGCTCCATATGCTATGTAGAAATCTGAGAATGTACCGCTTTCATCTTAAGCTATCCATGCTCTGATGAAGGCGTTAGAGCCGAAACGAAGTCGTATAAAACTGTTTGCCTTGGTTACGGGTTCATAGACGAAGCTCCCGGAGATGCTCTATACTTCTTGCTTGAATGGGTTACCCCCCCCCCCCTGTTTAATGAGAAGTGCTTCGCAATCTTTCCCACAGGGATTTATCTCCGTGTTAGATATATGCTTCTATTCTTGCCCGTACGTAAAAAATATGCAATATAAAAATTCAACATCAAAATCCAGCCACAACCATTTTGAATTTGAGCATGATTGAATTTTCCAAACTAAAAAGTTTGCTGTCAGGTTAAACTTTTTAATTTGGACAAAAAAAAACCTAACAGCAAACTTTGAACCTTATAATGTCAGCGTTTACAAACGCAGGTATATCCGCACAGCTCTCGCAGGTTACGGAAGGATTCCCTCTAAATAACTACTTCAACAAAAACAACCCGGTGCACCAAATTTCGTACACAAATTATTGACCGATAATATTTAAAGATGCTTACGGATTGTAATGCCCTTTTTGATAAGCCAAATGGTGATGAAATGAGTGGTTTTATTGATGAATTAAGCTCATCATAGATGACCCTGCAGTAAAACCACGCTAAAATTCATTGGAAAGGCGCATCTGACTCTGGTACTTATACAATAATTATATGCATATATGTATAAGAAAAATAATAAGTAGTGTGTCATTAGAATGTGAGTTCGATTTAGAATAGAAATCATAGAAATTCAAGACACCCAATTTCCATGACATTAAATGAAACCAACTCCTCCGAGTATAACTACTTCCCACCCTTTGCCTCAGATAGCAATCGATGACGTCAACAATAAGAAAACTCGTTCGATCTTCAAGAAACACACACAGACAATAGAATGTATTTTGGGGAAAACTGCAGCAGAACGAAGCATTCAGTGTTATAGCGCCACTGCGTGGGCACGCTCCTTATTAAAGAAAAAATCAATTTCGTAACTCCTTCAACGAAAAGTGCATGATTAAGTGCAAGTTCGAAGAACCACACCACCACCCTGTTCTTGCCATTAGTCACGTGTTTATCAAGTTTTCGAAAATCGCAGCTTTTATGTATCGCAATATTAGGCATCACATCAATTTCTTAACTTTCTCTTCCACCGTTGGAAACCACGCAGTTCTTCGATGAAACACAATTTTAGATTGAATGACTAGAAGTTACCTCTGATAACAAGACATGTCATTGTAATAAAAACGCCCGGAAATTGTTTTTGGAAACAAGTGACCTATCCTTTAGACATCATTGAAAAGCACGATTTTCTGCCGGGCCGATAGGGAAAGGGGAATGGGAAGCGATGACAGAGAATAAATTAAGTTTTCTTGTCTTTGAACAGGTTCATAGCGAACTTCGAAAATCAGAAGTAAATCGGAAGTCACGTTTGAGCGTTCAACCTGATTGGTTATATCCATCACTCATTACAAAACCCGGACACTAAAACTCAATCTGCTCATTAACTAAGATCACCAAGATAAAGAATGGCCAACTTCGGAAAACAGCAATATTAAATCTAGATTCATGCGAATCAAAATGAAGACCGTTATAAGCAATAAGTTGTTTCAGGATCGCGTCAGGCAAATAAAATTACTGTTCGCAGTATTGTAGTACTATTTGGAAAATCCCTCAAGAGTCAATTATTCAGCGATGACATCGAATATGTTTCCACAAAGATGAAAGCGAGCCCACTACCACCACCCGGAAAGGAGGAATGAGCAGCGATAGAATTGAGTATATTGCATTTTGGTCACGTCCTATGCTTACCATGGATATCTAAAGAGTCACCGATCTCGCACGCAATATTTCCAATAGTTACCAAAATGTATGAGACACTGCAATCGAATGTCGTATGAATGTAGCCGTGAAAAGAGCGGCAATCATAGAAACGAGGTACCCTGAAGGAAGAAACCAAATTAATAAGAAGAAATAAACAAATAGTAATCTTTATTCGTGCTTAGCTACGGGCGATAAAAGGGTACTACGATTACAGATTATGGGCGATCTATGATTACTAATCCAGCTTGCAACCTCACAGCAGGTATACGCAGTGCACAGATCGCTGCTCGGAAAAAGCCTATCACAAATATAAGTAGGGAAATCGGAATGTGACTGAAATCGGGATTATAATAGTGGAAAAGTCGATAATACGAGTTCAGTATAATTCTTCGCGTAGAGAAGACGAAATAATTAAGAGAATTGGCCGTGGAGCTTCTTCTGAAGAATAAGATTATGATGCAGTTCCGGTTTGATATCGCAGACCAATTGCAGTAGACGTACAATAACCTAGAAATCACCATAGCAGTTGTAAGAAAAATAATCCAAATAAAATATACTTACCTGCTGTTTATTTGCGGCTACATTCCTCTTCATGGCTTCAATTTCGTTCTCAGTATCACGACGAATTTTTATTTCGGTGTCCTCTTTGGTTCCGAGGTACGTCTGTTCATACTCCTTGAATTCACGTTCTCGCTCCTGAAAGAAGTTAAATACTTCAAGAGCCACAAAAGACAGAATTAGTGCAGGTTGGAAAGTCTCCGGGAAAGCGACAAAACTTCTGACCACCACTGGATTCTAACCTCCAAGATTCTAGTACTTGGGCAAGCAATCAGATCCATACAAAAACTACCTGACGATATTTCTCCACTTCAGCCTGAGCTTCCTGCTTAGCCTGCTTCATACGCTGGAATTTTCTCTTCCTGGCCTCGTTGATTTTTTCTGCTGCCCTCTTCTCAGCAGCAAGAAGCTGTTGAATTCCTTGAGTTTGCGATGCCATCCCTAGTGCAACTAAAACGAAGATTCAAGTAACGTTATAAGCAGTTCAACAGTATGGCTAGAAAAACACGAGTAGGTTGGAAATTAACCACAGCATAGAAGAATCGTCATGACCAGATTTGAAATATTTATTAAGATCTCTACCTCTTCACTTTAAAGTACATGGTAAAGAGTGAAGAGGAGGATGAAAACTACATACACTCTATTAAGTGAAATGCGATACAAGGTGAACTAGAAAATATCTCACAGCGATGCGAAAAACCCGTTAAAACGGCAAACCGGAAACTTCGACGATCGTCAAATCAGACATAACTAGAACCGACTATATATGAATCTGACATTGGCACATAGTGTTAACACGACAAAAAAGAAACCTCCAATACACAACTATCAAGACCATTGAGTCTCTGAGACTGGAAACCGTGAGTTATACCGAAGAGTTTATCCTAACATTCATGAAGAACTGACAATAGCAAGTGCGTTCGGAACCTGCAGAAATAAGGGTTAAAGGTGAAGCTGAACAGTGCCTGATAAGAGCTTGATACCTTGAAAACCATACCTTGAAAACCTTCACTTCACCGTCATCGAAAACAGCTTCCAAGACTAACTGTGAACCTGCTACATCATATACAGACGGTTGACAAACGCTAGAACAGTGAATTAGTTGTAAGAAAGTAAAGTAGTTGGAAGAGGTTTTTGAACCCACCTGATGACGAAACGAAAGACATGACTTTCGCCATATTTGATCACAGACCTAACCAATTCTCTATCAATCCACCATTGTTGACGATTTTCAGGTGGCAATTGCGACAGCGATGTTACAGCTTCCGTAACCTAAAAAGAGAAGAGCGTCGTTTGCGCTTACGCCTTATATGTTACTGCTTAGGCGGACCCTCACCTTAGGTTTATACCTTAACGTGAGATCAGCACTGCGCTTCCCATGATCAACATTCGTAACTAGCACTTCGAGCGGAATTTGACACAACCTAAACTTCGTACAAGAACTTCGGAAAATAACAAATATCTGACTGCAATATTACCTATTTAATTCAAAATTGTGTCGAATAGGCTTGATAGGGCGGCAGATTATATTAAGAGGTGGCTCCTGAGAATGGGACTGGCCGTCACGTAAAAAGGAGTCTCCTTTCAGGGACCACATATCTGTTGTGGGAAATCTCAGTTTAGCAGCTGTCAGAGGCTCGTCGATGAAAGTTTCTCCAACAATAGATGACACCTGAAAGTGCCAGTGCTCTAAGCATCCGCCACAATCGTTATAAACTTATTATATATAAATAAACTTACGTGACCATCGTTATCTACGACACTGGCTTTCCAGAAGATAGCCAGCTGGTAATAGTTGTCAAATGGATGCTGGGAATCTTCCACAGTTCTCGAAACATTTGGTAAAGCAGCAGGCCAAGATGGTGGATCCACCGACATAGGACTCAACCACCAACTAACACCATCCACACCGTAATCCTCAGTTTTTACACCGGATGGCACAGATATTCTAATACATGCATTGCATGACTGTTCACAGTCCAATTGCACTGAAAAGAAGTAATATAGAAGAAGAGGAATGTATTGAAGGATAGCACCATTATATAAATTTTGCTTTAGTGTTCAGTAACAAATCCTGAAAAAGGAAAAGCAAGCAAAAAATCGTTCACCCACCTTGTGACCCCACCCTCATTGGTTGAATTGAGACATTCGCGTTATCAACTTCTGCCCAACATCCTTTATCATTTATGTTTTGGGATACAAGACGTATACGCAAGACTTCGCATCGCGCAAGGGCGGCATCATTAGCAGGCATCACATTTCGCATATTGATTGCAACGATACCATGAATCTCATCTGAAAATCGGATTCGGCGTTGATGACATGGCACTAACCACTCTTTAAACAGAGTTCATGCATGCTAAATGTTTGAACTGCTCGATATGATACAGTCGGAAGTTGACGCTCGACGCTCTACTCTGAAAGCAACTACTGAAGCGCCTTGCCTCGAATAATAGTCGAAAGCACTCAAATTTAGATAGAAACGCATGGAAATCGTGTTGCTCTACTATGTTTGCTAGTGAACGAAAGATGATCGAAATTTACATTTTCAGCACCGAATTGGCCGCATAAGCTATTTCCAAGCCGCTCTGATGACACACAAGCAGTTCTAACACTTGAGCTGCACAAACTTGGCCTTCATTAACGAGTTTCTAAAGAACATTACCAAGTAACACCGCCGAAGACTCGAACAAAGGGACTGGACGCAACGAGACCACGGTCTGCCATTGACGATATGTAAGATTTTCACCACGATAATAAAATACCAATCCAATATCCGACTCTTCACCTGGTAAAGCTGGCGCCCTAACAGTCACAGACAACCTAAACGCACAAACCGGACATAAACACAGCTGTCATAGAGATAAACAGTGTTAAAATTACCATATTTTCTCTCTAACAGGAATGTAAACTCCTTCCAATTCAAAGGTTAAGAGAGCGCTGTTCGTTGGGGAATGAGACGATTTGACCAATGTTCTGAAGGGATATTATACGCATATATAACTATATAAATATAACAGTGAAATTTTTCTTAGAGCGCTTACTTTTTCCCATGTACATCCACCAATGATACAGAGACGCAGTCCAAACCATCGGTTGCCAAGCAAAGTGCATTCACCAGCTCTTTTCCGATGTTTTCAATCTGAGAGAGCTTCGAGATCTTAGGCTCCATGCAAGAAAACACTCGCACTCCTAACCTCAACATTCAGAGTGACTGCTTGTCCGCAGAAAACTTGAGGTTGGTTTTTTCTCGCAATTCGAAAATCCAAGAGCGGCCATTGCTTCTGCGCCACATGAATTCGCAACCGTTCATCCACTGCATGTACTACTGATTTCATCTGCAAACGTGAAACTATTGTCAGAAAGAAAGTCACCTTTCTCGACTTGCTGGTATGAATGACACACTTCTCATGCTATTCAAAAGAATGAGCCGATAAAATACATCCAGCCTACCTGCTTTGCATTTTTATTTAGCCTTTTCCCTCTGACATTCATCGGCAAGCTTCCAGAAATGGCGGACCCGTTAGAACCCAAGATATGCAGTAGCAAGCTCCCAACACGAAAGCCGAAAAGATGGCAGGTGGGGCGCACCCATAGTTCAATCTAAAACAGAAGCGAAACCGTTTCGTTGGAACATGAAATAATTAAAAAAAACAACAGTTTGGAAGGCTTGGGCAGCCGAGGATAAAACGTAATGTTCGTTCAGCTTACGGACATTAAAAACTGGTGGGCATTACATCAAACAAGTAAACTTACTTTTTTTGACTCTTCTGGCAAAAACGTAAGGGTAGGTAGCAATTCTTGCCCATCGAAAGGTTGCATGCCCTCACTTCCTGAATCTCTGCACATAGACTTTTGATACCCTTCGCATTCCGATATGAGTCTCTCACCTTCTTTCATTTGAACCTCTTTGATTCCAAGTCTCATATTTTGAACGGTCAAAGATGTTTTTAGTGGATTGCGGAGATGAACTTCTACACGAAACCTCTCGTACGGCGGAGTACTTCGTACCCTCTGATTATCAGTATCGTCGTCACTTACGAGATGAGTAGGTCGGAAGGCAGCGGAAGTACCTTCAAGAAAAGTGGTTTTGTGGGTTCCTTCAAGGTAACTTCTAGAAACTCACCCGCCAATGTATGGTAAGCAGCTCGTTCAATGTCAATCCATGCAATGTTTTTATTGAGAGGTACATCATCTGACTGCGGTCGTTCTCCGCAAATCACACGTGTTGCTTGTACATCCAGCAAAGGGACAGGCAATGCAAGCGGATCTGTCTGCAAAAATCACGTATAGCCGGGTAGTAAAGGAAGGGAGAAGGTACTGTACCTCACTGCTGACGCCAAAACGTGTCAAGGTTTCCACGAAGTTGCCAAGGAAGGCAGCGTGATTAGTTTCAGTTTGAATCGCGCTTTCTCTTAACAGCCGAATAGCACAGGCAACCGCTAACGATTTATCAGATGTGTCCGCTGATAGGACAGTTGATAAGTGGTCCTGGAATTTTTTCATTGAGGCTTTTTCAGAATAAATAGAAAAACCTAAAACAAGAGCAAAATAAAATGCACTTCGATAGAATCCCAATTCGTATTGGCATATTTTTGCAGGGCTCGACTATAACATTCTGAAATGAAGAAGACATAACCAATAAAAGACACGTTACAGAGTCCGTGTTATTGACTTACCTAAGGCATTTTGCTTGAGTCCAGCTTTCATAAAACGATTTCCAGCAAGAATACGATAGAAAGCGGCTTTTCTCGTCATCTTTGCCTCTTCGAAATTTCGAGAAGCGTGCGCTTGGGTTACTGCTACGCACATATCATTATCCTAGACATTAACCATTTAGATGCCATCTTTTCAGCCACCTATTGTAGAAAGGCAACACTTACCAAGCTGGATGCGGTTGAAAGAAGTGTCGCAGCCTCCTTGAACATAGAAAGTTTGCTCAACACCAAAGATGCATTTAAAGCACAGCGAACCACACATGTGTACTTGCTAAAATCACACCCAAAACAATCAGTGGGCCATAATAATGAAACATTACGAAAACCGTAATGGTAATGGAAATATGTACCCAGAATAGGTGAGCTGGTTCTCAAGCGCGGCGTCGAAGTAATGTTTTGGAAACTGCTTCGGGGAGACTTTGTTGTCGGACAAGTACAGTGCCACAGCAGCCATTTCCTTCAATTAAATGGTAATACATATACGCATTTCTGATTTTTCTATTGCTGCACAAGAAAAAGAGTTATGTAGATCAAAAGTGACTAGACATTCATGACAAAGACAAATATCTTAACTAATTGAAAAATTATCTTCAAATAACTATTCGAACCTAAAATGGAATATAAAGGAACGTTCGGCAACGCCGGCGCGTATATTGGTAGCAGAACCATGTTTTGAAGTGATTTAGTTTAAAAAACCAATTTTTAAATTTTCGATTCTCATTTATTTTGATAAGCATGGTCACATTGTCATCATTCTATACCAAATTGGGTAAGAAAACCGCTTTGTCAAAATTGAAAACAAACCGAAGCAGCAGCATGATACAACCATGCCTGGCTGTGCTCGAAGTCCTTTTTGACTGAACGATAATGGGAGTGGGCAAAGGAATACAATCCAAACAGAAATGCCAAGTCAGCTAACCGTCGACTCTGCATTTCCACGCTCTCCGGTTGAAAACTACAATGCAGCAACATTAGGGAGGTACCAAAATTGAAAACACCTTTCCCCGGAGGAGCAAGGTATTTCAAGGGTGTGATTGACTCACACCCGACATTAAAACATTCGAATAAGACCGAGGTACGTTTACCTTCTAACCCTCCACAGAGTACAATCACATCTATCTAACTGGGCCATCAGCTCTTTCGCTTATAAACCCGAGACCTCATGTTCCTGCATGCATTTCAAACCTTATGTTACCCTTCATATTATATGCTAGGAAATTTGGGATTGATGTTAAGGAGGTATTAGGTCCCTTACTTGACATACAATTGAATTACCGTGAAAGTGATATGAACGAACCTGACAGAAGATAGAGTTTGTAAGTTACCAGTCGAAGTACCTCCAAACCATTTCTTCATTCCACTCGTCAAAGACTTTCCTATCAACCCCCGTCTGGCAGCTAACTGCTCAAGCAATGTACGCATTAGCCTTTCCACATGTGGAATCTGAAGTAACTCCATAAAAACATGGGAAGACTCGAAAAACATCACCTCATACCGGTTTAATGAGAATACTTTGCTCAGTTACATTCTTGATATACAACTGACCAAGCAATTTTTTAGGAACCTCAGAGTGACATTTTTTAAAGCTTCTCTGTCCGCAGCTGATATAGCGTGCTCTCCTATAGATAGCGATTTTCCGTTTCCTAAACAAAAATGATAGCATACATTTCCGAGTTTTCATAACTGAAATTCTTACCTGGATAACCGTTAAGGGCCGTGGATGGAATACAAGACGACTGTACTACTGCATATGACGGGGAGATAGTGGATACACTGGTCTGAAGTTAGATCATCATGAAATGGCAGACTAATCAAGATGAATAGATGAAACGACCTACGGCACTTGGCTTCCGTTCCAGTGTCTGATGGGCGATGGCTGAAGCGGCAGCATGTTGGAGAGCTCTACGTAGACCGGCGTTGAGGATAGCATCTAGCTCATCGCTATCACGCCAAACGTCCGGCAAATCTTCCGAAACTACCCCATCACCAATCCGTAACATCTGGCAGTAGTCCATCCCATATGTAGAGCACATTTCATTGAAAACCGCAGTAGTCCTGAACATAGATTTAACTAGTTACTCAGAAAATTCAGGAAAATGATGTTATTTACCTAGCCTCATCATCTTCCGCAGCGTCGTGCAGAAGAAAGTAGTGTTTTAGTGTGTTTGGAGTAGTCCATCTGGGGGGACCGCAGTGTGATGGAGTGAGCCCTTTTGAATCTCCAGAGGAATGCTGAATACGACAAAATAAATGGAAGCAATGAAGGAAAAAAGATGAAAATTTCCTAGAATTCCTTGTCTACATTAACGTAAATTGTGGAAAGTTTATCAAAAGCATGAAACGCACTCATATGTGTTAAAGTGATGCCAGCTAAACTTTAGACAACGCAATGTCGGCGAAATTGAGGCTTGCTGAGGTCAACTACCATCTATTGATCTTTCGTTTTGGGCGCAAAGAATAACCCCGCCCACAAAAGCGTGCGCCGCCAAGTCCCAGCGGAAATGTTTGACGAAGACGAAATTCCAGAGTACTATCGTCGAATTCTAGAGGGAATGGTAAAGTGAGTAATGATAGACCTAGTATGTTCTCGGCGAATAATGTTATAACTTTGCTGATGAACACAATAACCTAAATAAGACTTATATGCACACACCAGTGAAGCTATCTTGTACGTTTGGGAAAAGAACCACGGGACAGAAAGAGAAATCGAGTTGATTCATTAGACCATCACAAATGCAGTGGACGCACACACGTCTTATGGTTTTGCAAGTTTCAGCATAGCCGGCTACCAAAAGCACCTCAAAATTTAGGACAGCGAGGAAAAAAGCCTGGTTCCTTCATCAATGAGAATGGGATTGAGTTATTTTCCATGAAACTGTTAGACGAATAGCGTGAAGCAGCAGGTACAACAAATCGTGACAAGAGGGAACAACACAGCACTTCCAAAGGAGAATCAAAGCGTTAATAATAAGGTAATACAGTGATCCCAAGAGAACATCTGGGTTTCTTTTCACTGGCATGAACTTAGAAGAATCTGTATTGAATGCAATCGGCTGACTAGTGCCACACCACCGAAGAAGAGAACTCTGATAGCCAGCCAGTTATAACTAATGAAGTGTAGTTGTCCATTCGCCCGATAACATTAGAAGAGAAAAGGAATAATCTCATGGAACTTCACTAGACAGATATGAGGCAGGCATGTTTGGTGACCCAGTAACCACCCCCTTGATGCGTGGCTCGAATTCAAAGCAAGTTTGCCCAATTCGAAAGGATACTGAAAGCTCTGAATCACACAATAGCTCCCGAAACTCTGAAATTCAGTCGGAAACGAGATTTCGCCTATGCAGTGGTCAATTTACTGCAAGTCATCCTATCATTATTGATAAAACGAGGAGTTTCAATAATATCTCAAATGTGAATTTATAATACTGAACGAATAAAAACTATGCAAGAAAGAAAGCGTAATATCCTTTTTACACATATTCAGCCTTCCATAGCACATTAATGCACTTCTTTCTCTTTAATACTAACCAATATATCGAATAAAAATGTAAGCACTCAAAAAGCCATACTATACGTAAAGTACAACACCTGCTGAGCATGTTGCTCTTGCACAAGCCTGCTCAATTCGCTCATTGGCTTCTCCTCTCCTCCAGCAACAACGAATATACAGGCAAGGTATGTACGGAATGTCTCCTGCTCAGCAGGTTCGGCCCATTTCCGCAAAGCAGCTTCAAAGCTATCAAGTGCATCATTTAAATGAGATTTCGATCGCAGCACCTGGAAAGGCGTCAAGTGAATTGTGGCAAGATATGAGCCCAGGATGGAATGGTCACAATTTTTTTTGACTAATCACAACTAAATTTTGACTCAGATAAGACTTTAGAAGGTATAGAACATCATTTTTGGTACGCAAATAAAAAGAACTTGTCGAGGGGAGGAGGTAGAAGTGGGTGACTCATGATCGTCATCAACTTCAACATCAGATCAGGTCGTGATTACTGCCTCACCTCTCAGCACGACGGGCCTAGACTTTCCCCACGAAAAAATCCCAACAGACACTTCAATGATGGAAAAAAGCAATACGTACGATTACGTTCAAAACATACCTCAAAAAGCACGTGGGGTAGAACTGATAAGGTCAGCAGGTGTCCCTCTTTATTTAAATCATTAAAGTCAATTGTGACATTAGCAGACACCAATTGACCTGTAGATGGATCCTGAAACAAAAAGAAAACTGAACTCAAGGAGGTTATAAATGGATAGCTTTTTACGATTCGAATGTTACCGAAGAGAAGGAAGAGTAGATTACAGAAATCTTGATGATGAACAATTCAACAACTTTTCAAAATGTAAGCTCAAAATTGTGTTCACAATATAACCACATTAACTCGTTGGCTCTATGGCGTGGAGAAAACCATCCAGTGATAAAAAGAACTATATTTTGGAGGGTTGGATAGACCGTCTCGAGCTGTTTCCAAAAAATTCTAAGAAAATCCTAATCTTGGGTATTGACAAGAAAGTAACCCTTTTAATGGAGATAGAAATAGAGTTGGGAATGCAGGAATACGCCGGACAAACTGTAACTCGTCCCGAAATTTCGAACTTGAACAGCCCAACTGCTCTTCGTACACGAAAGAAGTAGAATACACAAAAAGTGTAGTAACTCGGAAAGGTGACCCTGGAAATTATGTAGCAAGTTACGAATGAAGAGATCAACTGTTAAATTGCCTTCAAACAGGGGCTTCTATGGCGTTTTGACTAAAATGTCTGAACCTGGTCTCAAATGAGTCGAATAGTAGGGCGAGAAACCCGATAGAAACTAGTAGTAGAAGTGGTTACCAATATTTTATCTATGATTAAGAGGCTCAGCTATGCTAGCAAGTAAACTTGAGACTAAAAACAACTTTCTTTCAGGTAGATCGGCACCCTGTAAAACAGGAAGGTCCCATTTGGTTCGAGCTGGGCTACCATGGGATATCAGAGCTTCTTTCGCATATTCTAGCTACCGCTCTAGCTTAAAAAAGCACAAAGCATCTTCAAAAGGGAGCAACATCCTCCCAAAAGAATACTGGAAGTGATTTTGCAAAACTGACAAAGCTCCCGAGCGTTTTCCGTGTAAAGCATTCGCTTCAAACGGCATACAACCTATTGTCTCCATTCAAACAGAGTTCACTTATAAGCTGATCCGTGGCTTTTTTTGTAAAAGTATGATCACAAATTGCTAACTTACCCTTACACTGACTGAATGTGTAGCGAATGGTTGCAATAGTTGTGAAATTGAGCGGAAACCACGTTTTCTGACCCGAGATTCGACAGCCGACGATGTGATGACGGCCACCAGCGGATTCTCCATCCACTTGACGCCTTCAGATAGCAGATCACGACGTCAAATATAACTATGACGATCCGCCAACACCACGACGACGACGGAGACCCGTAGGCACGCCTCTGCGTCCCTGGCCGGCACTCTGCGTCTCGCCATCCCACATCTTCTCACCTAACTCTGCTCGTCTGTTATCTGCCCTTCTGGCTTCAAATAAGCTCGCCAAGTTCCGCGTCCACCGGGAGGATTGTTGTTGAAAAGCGGGTCTCCCGTACACCCAGGGGGAACAATATGAATTCGCGTATAACTGGATCGTGCTGGAAAGTGAAAGCTCTTTGATCGGAACTCAAATTGGGGAAACAACGACAGCTTGGGACAATTGGAACTGGTGATGAAGTGGCAAGACCTTCCCGGTTGCTTTTTGACATTCTTCGAAAAGTGACACTTCAAGTGGGTGAGACATTGTCCCGGGGACGTTTGTTGCTATCAATAATTTTTCAGACTATGTAGACCACGAATGTACTGCAATGTGAGCATTTCGAAGTTCCTGCCAACTAGCTGCACCCTACAGAAGTACCCACTACATAGCTCTGGTCAATGGCGATTTAATCCGGATTCGATCTGTTGAGTATCCATGCAGAGGCTGCTTTCATAGTCCACGATTTGGCCCGCGACCGCGCGATCGATCGCAGGCCAAATCGTGGACTATGAAAGCAGCCAGAGTGATGTCAACAGCAACGTTATCCTTCACAATTGAAAACGGGGACTTTTGATTTCTGTATAAATCGGAACTTCTGATCATTCCGATATTTGAAACCTGGGGGGAACAACTCATTATAGTCATGATTTCATGATATTGATCCATCCTTTATCGTTGATTGAACTGAGCATTCTCTTAAAAGTTCACAATAACTTATCATGGAGGTTATGGAGTAGAAGCGTGCAAAATGGGGACGAAAGCGCAAAAATCGGCGAATTGTAAGGAATACAAGGCTTTAGAGAAGTATTAAGAAAGGGGCTGTACGAGTTTGTGTCTGTAATCGTCTGAGTGCCTCTCACATTCGTGTACTATTCATCATCATCTTAACGCTTCACTGTTAATGGTACAACTTTAACAACACCGTCATGACACAATCTTTCATTCGTGTACGCGGGCCAGACCGAAATTCAAGCTTTAAGCTCTTATAACGCCCTGTCGTGGTCGTTTTTCAACCCGGCAATGTCCCACGTGCTGTTTGGGGAGCACAGGTTCAACTTTGAAGAAAATGTCAGGAATCATTTTTATCTTTTTTTAGACAGTACCTTTAAATACTCGTCTCCAATACTTTCGCTGGTGAATGTTCGCTGTTATAGCGATTCTCCAGATCTAGTTATGCAAAACATCAAGTACATAAATGCTGTTGTCAACAGCACAAACGAATTCTGAACAATGGTGGACTAATCAGGCCGAGGCTAACAAAAGAACTTTCTATAAGGTAAAATATTGAAGTCTATGAAAAAAAGAGCAGTAACCACAAACACAAGGACACGAATGAACAACCATCCACTATGACGGCACAGTTCCTAAGCGATTAAAGAATGAAAAGACTAAAGTTTTTGACGTTCATCAATCCCTGGAGATGCGCCCCCGCACTTGACTTCCATTCAGGATCGTAGTGGCGTAATGAGTGGGTATGTGGCCTATACAATGGCTTGCGGTGACCAGCCGGTGTAGAAGTCAGTGCTTTTATCCTCCCAGACGAGTCTGGTACCAATTCACCGACCCCGGAGGGGTGGAAGGCTTGCTTGGCCTAGGCGGGCATCGATCCGAGATTCGAACCCCTGACCGTGCGTGTGATATACAGTGCGTTTCATAATTATAAGGTCACCCTCAATTTTTGGACTTTCAAAAAAAGTAATCATTAAGGATTTTTTCTAGCATCATGATCAGATTCCCCAGCACGAATAACCTAGGTATCCGTTGCTTAGCCGCTGCTGCATTCTTCTGAACTTTTTTTAGAACAGTTTATCGGTTTTTGCACCGTTTCATAATTATAAGGTCACCCTGAGAAAGTGAACAATTATTAACGAAAGAGAGGAAATTTCGTGTTCGAAGATACTTGTAAAGGTAAGCATGTGTAGCAAAGGCATCTCTAAACCTGACTGTCAACATGGCTCGTGGTCATCTGCTTTCCTCTGATGAGAAGGCTCATCATGAAGGTGGGCTCCGTACTCGAGCCATTTCCAGGCGAATAGAGAGATCCCCTTGGTCCGTTCGGAGATTTCTAGAGAGTCCTCGTGTCGTTAGATATAACATCGACTGTGGACAACCATGAAAGATTACTACCCGTGACAAGAGGAAAATTCTGAGGACTGTTCCCAACAGTACGTCCTCCTTGAACCAGATCCGATCGGAATTAAACCTCTCTGTGTCGAAAACTACAGTCTGGAGAGCAGTGAGAAGATGCGAGAACATCACCAGGCAAGCAATGGCGAAGGTGCCACGAATCACCGATCGTCACAAAGAGGCTCGACTCGGATTTGCAAAGATGAACCTAGGGAGAGATTGGGCAAAGGTAGCTTCGCATCAAAATCTCACCATAGAGCTGAATAATTGTTATTCAGGTTGTCTTTTCGGGTGAAAAGAAATTCAATCTGATGGAAACAAGCGGTACTGACGCGACTTGAGGAAGGAACCAGTCTACTTCAGCCGTCGCAATTTCGGTGGAAGAAGTCTATGGTGTGGGGTGCATTCTGCAATGATGTCGTGTTGGATCTACCTGTCGTGAGCTGCAGTATGTATTGCAAGGATTACCAAAACGTCTTGGAGCATCACCTAGTACCCTTTCTATGCCATCGCCGTCACCTCAACTATGTCTTTCAACAAGATAACGCCTACAATCATGTGAGCCGTGCAACGGATGAGTGGCTGCAATGCCAATAAATAAGCGTCCTACCATGGCCAGCCTGCAGTCTCGACCTCAGTCGGATGGAACACATCTGGGACATAATATTCAGACAGGTTTATGCGAGTTCGTCAGTTCTAGGGCAAAGAAGAGCTGAAGCGAGCACTTATCGAAGCATGGAGAGCAACCGATGAGGAACATCTTCGAAACCTAGTTTCTAGTATGCCACACACGCTCTTTGATGTTGCTTTTAAACAAGGAGGAGCTATAGATTATTAACTGTTGTACATATGCCATTAACATTGATAAATCATTTACTTCCTCAGGGTGACCTTATAATTATGAAACGGTGCAAAAGCCGACACTATCCTTAAAAAAATTCGTAAAAAATTTGAGGTGAAAGATATTGCGACCAAAATTTGAGTACGGAGGTACATTGTGACGAGGAATCTACCAGTATTTGCCAAAAAATTCCATTCTGGCTGCTTTCTCCGGAATCGCAAAAATCTGGGGTGACCTTATAATTATGAAACGCACTGTAGTGCGCCAAGCAATTAAAGGCCACTTGAAACGAAATGACGCATACGACATGGAATACTCTACTTGACTCGGTACCGCTACGATATCAATCGCAAGGCCTCTACCGATCTCTTCGGTTGTTTACGCTCAGGGAAGATTGTTTGATAAAAATTGCCTAGAGCATTTCCTTTTTCAATGGATTCTTAATGTTTGTGGAGCATGATGCGGTAAGGCGTTTGTTTGTTAATACCTTTGTGTTTACGTTGTCGCCACCCATAGCATTCAGATGTTCCTCTACTACATGATGCACAAAGTATGTTTTTTTAATGGCGTCAGTTCGTCTAGTCAGCCGTTAATCATGCTTCCTTCGTGCTATGGGCTACTGTATGTGGTACTTACTGATTTGTCTTATAATACTGAGAAACCGTCTTCACAGAGAAAACTTATCAATAGAAGTGTGATTAAAGAATCTCAAACAACAGATTGTTTAAATCGGAATTGAAGTTTTTTCGGCAGATTCATGAGGAGGGAAAGGGTGGAGCTGTTAACGTGACAAGTGACCCGCATGGTCCGGGGACCGACACTCGCCTATTCAAACCAAGACCTCTTCCCTTCATGTTCTATTAAAGGTTACCAACCCCGTTTGGGAGGATAGAAGCATTCACCGGAATATTGGCTGGTCGGAACAAGTCATTGAATAGGCCACATAGTATTCAAAAGTTCAGTACGATTCGAATGTGGGGCGCAGCCCTAAAAAGGAATTAATCAAAGTTAGAAAAAGTTGTCCCTTATGTCTCTTGTGAAGAGGAAGCTGCTTTGAGTTCCTTTCCCATTCACCTGTTGCTAATGAAAACCCGGATTGTGTCGATTTTTTTTCTGTTGTAGCCAAATCTTTGTTTCTAATGGTAGAGCTCCCTTGAATGCCATGTATTTATATGCTGGAGTTGATATAAACAGTTGCCCTTCGTTTTCAAAGTGATTTTAGAAGAGCTGCTTGGAGATGGCTCACCGTGAACAAAAACATGAGAGAACAGAGAGTATCCAAGAACTTCAGTATTCATTTAACAGCCTAGGTACATAGAAGAAGATTCCTGTTGTACTCTCGAGGTGTAGACCTCCCTTTAAAAGATCTCCACGCATTCCCAGTTCATACAACTAAGTCACTAAGCAATAAGTAACTAGATACTATGCTTACTCTAACTGACTAGATGATAAGTTGCTCTATTTCATGACGTTTGTGTATCGGTTTAGAAGAACTAGGAATCGTCGGGCTGGCTGTAGTTCGCTAGTTCAGAACAAGTGAAAAAATTAGTCAAAGTTAACGAGCTGCGAAAGGGAGAATCACAGTCGATGTCACTTGGAAGGAATCTACGAGAACGGCTCCATAAACTATTGCTTTGATAAGCTTGCGCTTTGCTGATACTGCCTGATGCCTGATTTGGACTTGATCCTGTGTAGGCCGTTCTCATATCTCCTACGAGCCGATGGTGAGAACCATTATATCCGGTCGAATATAATAGTTCAACACTACCGGAAAAGATGACATGGCCTTCCGTTGTGTGTAGTTCAAGGGAGTTGACAAAGCTAATAGAGTGGTTACGGGGAGGCAGGGAGAATCCAGTACCGCTCTCGAGTTTTCGTTAGGACTTTTACCCTTTCACTATCAACCTGAAGAAAGGTCTAGGCAGGGCGAATCCATCTAGCCCAAGTTTTCTGTACCGCTCTCTCGAGAACAACATGCTTCACTCCAAATGGTCGACGGACGCTACTTACATCTACTCTGCCGTGAAGAGAAAGTCGAGTTTATAACACCGAACATCGAACAAGCGGATGGAATGCTGGTCGAATTTGATAGCGCTCGCAGATAGATTGGTTTGAAGGCACAGTTCACGATAATTTTGATGTACCGGTTTTAAGTTGAAAAGTGAAGGAGTTAGTGGAGAATAGTGCACTGGTGGCATAAAAAGGGAGGAAATCCGTCAACTTCGCAAAAGTAAGGCTTGTAAAAGTAGGAAATAGAGGTTGTGCGAGATCAACATGACGAGAATGGCATGAAGTGGGTATTTGGACGAGATTTCAGTGTTGCGATTGCGTAAAGAGTTAACTAAATTAAGCCAAAAATGTTCAGAACTTTCTTACACTGTCGCCGTGGGTCACGTCTAGTTCTTTGAATTTCCGACATGGGAGTGGGAGGAGTGAGATGATGCATCCTCTAAAACGCCGTTAAAACTCGTCCGCTATGGATGTGGCATTCAGCCCTTACAATCTCTGAGCCCTTCTGGCGACCTGTTTAAGCTGTTCATCGATCTAACAGCGTCGCATATATTATTCTGGGACGCCACAAGTTCATTACAAGGGGATTGCTTAAACCATTTCCATCGCGAACGAATTCAGGCAGGATTTGACAACGCTTCTGAAAGATCCGCTCACGACTGCATAACAGAGACGATGTTCATGAGAAACGGATTTTAACCTGATGCCCCTTTTCCTCTGAACAGAGCGAACATCTCTGCTTAATCTAGCTACGTGTATTCAGACCGAGAGTTTAATATATGATGATCGACCTGGCACCAGGGTCGGCTTCATCCAATGCGGTTGTGGTCGGCTTCATCCAAGGCGCTGTGGAAAGCATACAAGGACAGCCGTCAGCAGTGAGTCAGACTTCTTCACGGAGGCTCTAAACGAAAAGAGTGCTATGCCTCGTGTCCCTCGAGCGAGAACGATCCGCGAACTACTCTACGGTGAACGCATTCATTCCGGGGTGACCCTCTGGGTTGCTACTAGCGCACCTTCCAATACCGCGCGCTCTAACACTGATATCGCAGAAGTTATATTCAACTGATCTTTTTCAGGTAATGGTTAAGCATCTACGAAATGAACAGAAGGTGAATGTGAAATCTATCTGGATCCGTATGCAGTTCCTGTCTACATTTTGTTTATGTCCCTATAGTCAAAACAAAACCTTATTGTGAGCACCTGCCGAAACATTCTCTTCCCATTTTCTGAATTCGATATATGAAAGCGGGAAAATTGTCATTTGCAGCGTTAGGCGCACTTCAATGTACTCACATTGCAACTACTGTTTGGGTTCCATCGACGAACTGCCCTGCTCATTAAGATCTAGATGTCAATTAGATGGGGATTTCCTCAGCTGCTCTACTTCATTCTCATAGAATTCGGAAACTGAATCTCCAAATACTGGGAATGTTAGCTGGTGACATAAAAGCGTCAAGTTCGTAAAACTTTTAGCTCTTGGTAAAACTTCAATCGTAGTGTCCAAATGGCATGAAGCACCTCACAACAGCAAATTTCAGAATGATTCACTGAGCATTTTGACTCCCTCTTCACAACGCTGAAGTCGATCGATACTCATGGTTGAGCGGTAATAATTTATTGTTCAGGTTTTCACTGGTTGAACTGTTTACTTTTCTTCATTTTTTTTTGTATTTAGTTCTGACATTTTCTGCTCCGATTGCTAGGTAATTTATGCATTCATACTAGTCCTTTTTTTAGAACATTTCTGAACTGTAGACTCACGAATTATTAAGCATAAGTTGAAAGGTCGAGTACATCGAGTAGATTTGGAAAGAAAGGACAGCACTACACTGATAGAAGTATGATTTCTCGCGCAGAGGTAGGTTCTTGGAAAGTTCCACAGTTCGGCACAATTATTATTGATGACTTCTGAAACGCGAAAAGGAGCACACGAGTTCGAAGAGTCAAATAATGTACTGAATGACGCCGAGGAGTTCTTGTATAAGACTCGCCTTGTCCACACCGTCAATGTTGTATGGACTCGTCAATACGAAATAAGCATTTTAATAATACATGGATGCATGTTAACCAGGAAACACGTCAACGATATCTTTTCATGTAAAGAAGCTTTTCACTGATCGATATAGTCTACATTGCGATATTCTGAAAAGAAGTTCCCTGTGATGTTTTGTTCATTTGTGTTGTGTTTATATTGCAATGGCAATGTTTCGGAATGTTTTTTTCGACATGGTCACACACAAATTTCCCTCACAACCATTCACTGTTAACAAATTGATCATTATGGCAGAAATGGAATGAAGAGAACAATGGAAAACTCAATTTTCATTGTTAACAAGAACTGTGACATTTTAATCAAAGAAGAATGATTGAATACTTCGATTCTGTTTTCCTTCTGTTGTTATTGACCCCACTTTACTAACCTTCTCACTCTGTCGCTCAAATTGGTCAGGTAAAGATGAGTACGATGAAGCTAACAAGAGATGTTCATTTGTGAAGTGTTCAGGTCCTAGTGATGAGTTTTATTCCATTGATCTTACATTCTTAACCCGCATTACATCTCAAAGAAAGAAAGACAAAAAGCACTGATATTGTGTGATTAGCGCACGTACAAACAATGAGGAACGAAAGAGAGCACCATGGGGTCCATATGCCGCGTTACTGTGCTATAATCTTCAATACTATAACCTGAAAGTAGATTAGAGTAGTTCTCGAAAGCTAGAAAATATTCGTTGTATTCAATGTGCAAAAATCTGAAACTGAAACTCTCCAATGAAAAAAGCTCGAAATAAGGAGGGAAGGAGACAGTAGTGTAAACGAGCACCTTCACTTACAGCAGGAACTGTCAACAGGCAAGTTTTGCGCTGCAGCTACCTCGATTTGTCAAGACGTGTCCAGTCTTTGCAATATCAGTTCAGTTTTTGATATACTACATATAAAAATATGAGGAATAGTGTGAAGGAACGGGGCTAAGTGAGTTGGGAGGGGCCACGCGGCGGCGCGGCGCCTATTCATGTCTGCGCCCTTTACGACGAGATAGTAGTACTGGAGCTGAGTCTGGGAAGGGATGGTGAAGTTGTACTGAAGTGTTTCGTGATTCAAAACAAATTACATCTTGGCACATGATACATGCTTGCATATCATGATACTCCTCTTCTGAGCCGATAAAACCCTATTTTTAGGAAGTGGAGGGGCTCCGGGGTGGGTGAGATGGTTATCTCGTGCAAAAAGTTGAGAAGAGATAAAAGCTGATCGTCTAATTGGCTCACCCACCCCGGAGCCCCTCCCCTTACTAAAATTAGGTGAAAAATACGCAGTTATAACATAAAAGAGCTATGAAATGTCCCTAAACACCATTACGGGCTCGCCTACCCTTACTTGCCTATTCTCTCGTCGTAGAGGGCGCAGACATGAAAAGGCGCCGCGTCGCCGCGTGCCCCCCCCCCCCCAACTCCCTTAGCACCGAAGGAACAAGCCAAAGTAGACTAATTAGAGAAAGTTGTACATAGATGGCCAAGTTCGCGACTGCCCATGTCGTGAGTGTTTCGCAGTGTCGGCCGAGACATGGGCCCGAATGCATGACGCCCAGGGTAGGGAAGGGGAGAGTCTATCCAAAGAAATGAGCGCCAAGGGCGCGAACGTTCAAATGACCTTTTTTGATTTGTCATGGGTCAGTGACAGTGGAGCAGATAGCTTCACGCAAGCGATACCGAGCGAAGAGGATGTGAGTTGGTGACGAGAAGATGTTTTGCTGTTTGTTTGCTGTTCTTTTGTTCAGTTTTTTTTAAATCGATTTTTCATCAAGCCGAACTGAATTTTGAGGCTTCAGTCAAAAATATATTATGGGCTGTTCCCTTGTGTTCTCACGTGGCTACACTAGTTTCCTTAATTGCAACTTTATAAACAATTCCATTAACACATTAATACGAACAATACACAATGAAATTAAATGCGAAAACAATAAAAAAACACAATAAACCAGTAAAAATTAGTGGTGGCGCGATTGTGGGGGGGGGGGGGGTGGTGGCGCTGACGGGTGGCGGCGTCCTGACGGTGGCTCCAATTCGAGGTAGCGAAGACGTGCATTTGAGCTTTCCTTGCCTTTTTATGCGGCGTTTCCCGCGCTGCCGTGATCGCGCGGCGGTCATATTTTGACCCACCTTCGTGACACTTCACCTATCATTCGGAGCGGTTGATATACACTTGTACCCGTAGATTCTACCTTTCAAGTTTACCTTCACTAGAGTAACCCGTTGGCTTTATAAGTTATATCAAATGTATTGGTGAGCACTATCGTGTCTTCTGTGCAACTCTCAACTATCTCTTTTTGTTAGCTTTTCGTGACCCATCTGTTTACAGATGTAGTCCAAATTTGAAGCTGAAAATTCGCACAAATCTGCAGTATGCTTCGCGATAGTGGTAATCCAACTCCTCGAGAAGATGAAGGTTTCACGGTAAGCGATGAGCATCTTCAGGTTTTCATCTCTGTCTGTTTCAACTCACCTTTCTAACGAAAAAAGGCAGTTTCACCTGTACAATTATTGAGCGGGTTTAGTAAGGAGCAAAAAGCTTGTTCGGTCTTTTTGCTAAATCTTGATATTTTCTAACCTCTTTTTTTCTGTTTTCTAGTTTATCTACTGTGACTTTTACCATTTGACATTGTTTTTGTCTGATAGCGTTTACATGTTCAGGACGACTTCGTTGCGTACCATTTTAAGTAACTTTTTTTTTTGATTTTGCTCAATTCATTGACGCTTGGACTGTACTGAGTGATCTCTTTCCTTCAGACAAGTTCGTTAGTACTCATTCACCCGTGGGTAAGTGTGGCCGGTTTGATTCGGCAACGTTTCAGATGAATGTATTTTTTCTTTGATCATGAGTGATGTAACTTTTCTTTAATGATGTTGCTACAACGCTAGCTCGATGAGCTTCGCTTCACGTTTCTTATTTCTTCTTGCTGTGTGAACAATCTAGTGAAGGTTAGTGGGATGAGTTGTCGAAATGCCCTCTCACTGGCTTCCACAAACTATCGGAAGTGTGAGGCGTCATTTTAAAGGGATCTTTTTCCTTTACTGATCGGATCTATAGATTTTTTCATTATTATCCTGCCCGTGTCTTACGATATGTCTTATGTTGTCTTACGTTACGTTATAATTTGTAATGTCTTACGTTCATCGATTTGAAGAAAGCCTTCAACACCCTTGGGAAAGAAGCGGTAATTGAAGCCCTGGGCAACCAGGGAGTTCCTACTTGATATATGAGGATGCTTTGTGAGCTCTACGACAACTTTACGACCAGGATTTCACCATTCTACAAAGAAGTCATTATCAACGTGAAGAGAGGTGTCCGGCAGGGCGATACCATATCGCTCAAGCTTTTCAGTGCCGCTCTCGAGAATATCATGCGTCATTTGGAATGGGAAGACTTGGGAGTGAAGGTCGACGGCCGCTATCTACATCACCTCCGCTTTGCAGACGACATCGTTCTCATAACACCGAACATCGAGCAGGCGGAACGAATGCTGGCCTAGTTTGACAATGCTTGTGGAAAGATCGGATTGAGACTGAACTTAACGAGGACGATGTTCATGAAAAGCGGTTTGCTACCTGATGCTCCCTTCACGCTAAACGGAAGGAATACCTCCGAATGCTCTAGCTATGTGTATCTAGGTTGGGAAGTCAACATGATGAACGACCTAGCTCCGGAGCTGTGCAGAAGGAAACGCGCCGCGAGGGAGCATTCAGGAATATTGAGGGAGTAGTGAAGAAGACAAAGAACATCCGGCTTCGCGCTCACCTTTTCGACACTGCGGTCCTTCCTGCTTTGACATACACCTCAGAGACTTGGACTCTACGGAAGCAGGATGAGCATGCTGTCAGCGTTGCTCAACGCTCTTTGAAAGGACGATGCTCGGAATTCCCCTGTAGACGCAAGTGCAGAAGGGGATCCGAAGTTCCGAGCTCCGTCAACGAACGAAGATCAGGGATGCCGTTGACTACGCCAAGAAATCGAAGATTAGGTGGGCTGGACACGTTATGCGATTTAGTGATGACAGTTGGACCAGGGCGGTTACTGACTGGATCCCTCGGGACATCAAACGAACTCCAGGAAGGCTGCCAACGAGATGGTCAGACTTCTTCACGAAAGCTCTGAACGAAAGGAATGTTGATCCTCCTGTCCCTGGATTGATTCATTGGGCCACTCAAGCTCGTAACAGGGACGAATGGAGACGTTGCTGGCGCCCGCTCGAGGAAATCGACGATCAACGGGACGACAGGTGATACAGGTGATTATCTTGCCCGTTGATTGCGAAGTATGTCTAGGCCGCAATGTATGGTTTGATCCATTCGCAGCGCAATTGCTGATTGCTTTAGCTCCACTCAAATAGATTTTTGACAGAGGGTTCAAGCATAGTAGAGAAAGCTCCCTTGACAAGGTTTGGCCTGGATCCATGACTTTTGTAGGGCAAGCATTAGTATGATACTTTACCACAATAAATCTTTTGTTTTTACATCATTTATCTATCCTTCTATTGTGTTTTAGGCGAATAAACGTGAGCCCTAAGAACTGTCTAGGAATTCGCAGATCGTACAAGGTTTTGGGAAATGTCAGAGTTGCAAGAGTGGCATCTTTCATAGTCCACGACCGATCGCGATCGGTCGCGCGATCAGTCGCGCGATCAGTCGCGTGATCGGTCGCGCGACCGGTCGCCGGTCGCTCGTGAGATGGGTCCGCGACCGGTCGTGGACTATGAAATATGCCAGTCGGTCTACTTTTTCGACTTCCTTGACCAGCCGGCTCTTGGATGTTCGATACCATACCACTTCCTAAACCGACCGAGCATTTCGCAAGATTTGGTATCCTGTCCGTTCACACGCCGGCTCGCTTCCCAACTCCTCCATATGCTTCCACTCTCTTAACCATACTACTCTGCACTTTGCCCTTTCATCATCATACCGTACCACTCAGTTAGATCCTGGCGAAGGTTTCGCAAGATTCGGAGGCCGGCCCATCTCGACGGTGGCTTAATTTGCAGCTTATTCGCATTTCGCGACCGGTTGCACTTTCCTACCCTCATCACATCCTTCTCAATTACTTGATTCATTCTCTGAAAAATCAGATTTTGCGTAATTATTTTTCTTTCCTATTCGACCTCTTGTTTAACGGATGTGAATATTAGATTTTTGCCTTTAACGTTTTATTAACACCCTAATTGCTTTAAGCTGCTCTCGATTTTTTGGTGTGCGCCGTGCAAATTTTCGATTATTACTCTTCACGTCTCTTTCTGTAAGTCAAAAGAGTGAGTTTTTCATCCCAGCGTTTTTACCAATATTGGTCATGTTTTCATACAGTTGCTATTTGAGAGTAACACGTTTTTGATTACTCAAATATATTGTCCTCACACTAAGTTATTCTAGTCCGACCGTTTTCCAGGTTGTCGAGTTTTGTCTTTTTTGGATTCTGGCCGTCGTGAAATTCAACCGGTGAGTTGCTTGGCTTTTCAATGTGAATACTACGATTAGATGTCATTAGGGCTTGCCCTTTGATAGCCTCTGGCGGCTACTCTTTGTTTTTTTTTGTTGGTATTAGGTTTTACACCTCTACTGTTAGTACTTGTTTTGACTTGATGTTTTGTTAATGCTGTTTTAACGCCGCAGTACGCGAAGCGAAAGTCTCACAAGGTTGGCGATTTATGGACAAAACTTCAGTCTCGGACGGGACTCGAACCCGTACTTGTCCTTTCCGGGAACCGTGCTCTTATTCCTTACACTACCGAGACCCCGCTTGCCCTCGCCTTCTTAATGGCTTATATGCCATAGCTCATCAGCACTCACACGTACAACGTGTTGAGCCGGTCGGCCAATATCAGCACAGAACCGTTAAGCTGTAAGCTTTACATGTTAGTACTTGTTTTGACTTGATGTTTTGTTTACTGCTGTTTTAACGCCGCAGTACGCGAAGCGAAACTCTCACAAGGTTGGCGATTTATGGACAAAACTTCAGTCTCGGACGGGACTCGAACCCGTACTTGTCCTTTCCGGGGACCGTGCTCTTATCCCTCTATTGTTAGTTTATTGATTTTATTGATTTAGATATTATTTCACTTCATTGACCTGATTGTTTTTTGTTGAAAAACATACTGCAGCTTAAGCCAGTATTTTTTTCATTCTTGTGTACTCGATTCATCAATTATTTTAGGAATAGCTTTTATTTTTGTTTTGTTTTCTATTTTGCGTTCGTTTATTTTGAGTGTTGGTTTCAAGGTTTTGCCTTCCGTTCCTTTTTATAAATAGTGTTGAGTTTGTTTTTTGTTTTCATTGTTTGTTGGGCATACCACAAATAAACAAATACCATCTCAAAGGAACAATGTTAGGGATGGAGTATGAGGAAGATTGGGTGTCAGAGATGTTCGGGTCGTCGTCAGACCAGAAGCGCGTTATCAAGGAGGAGGGCGAAGAACACAGCAAAGTTGGTCACAAAGGGTTCTGATAGGTGCTATAAGCTTAACATAGAGGATTCGTTCCACAGAGTGGAGCTGCAATTCCTTTCACGGAAGTGGAGGTTGAGCTCATACCCGAGGGTATGTAGACAACTACGATGTTTACCATTACTCAGAACAAGGGATGTCGAAGGAGAGGTTATTGGTAGGCAATATTTTAACTGCGATAAGAAGAATCACTGCGAATCGCGTTTGTTTGCAGGCTAAAAAAAGAATGATAGCCGAGTTGATGCAAGAAGTCAACGCACTGGGTGTGGCCAGGAGAAGTGAGCGGCAGGTGGACCAGAAGATAAAAGATGAAATCAAGAAGATAAAAGAGAAAGATAGCTGTACACTTGATGACGATAATGGAGATGGTCGAAAAGTAGGGAGCGATTTAAAGAGCTCTTAAAATTGAAACTCAAAGAAGTTATGTACAATGGCAAGAATTATCAAAGAAAGATTCCACCAACACTATAGTATTTTGAAGAGCACTGGAGATGGACGAGAGGAAGTGACCGTTGAAAGAAACTCAGAGTGGGAGCTTCTGTTGTCACAATTGCAAGACAAAGAGTTGGAGTCATAGAGTCAGAAAAATATCGAAAAATTGCTTAGAGAGGAGCACAAGAATAAGCTTTCCTAAACACTTCCCTCGGTAGTCCGAAAGTTGCTAAGTAAATACCACATAAGGAAAATGAAAATTGGTTGGTGGGTTGCTAGTCAGTCTCCATCAACGTGCATAAATGTTGGTAGCTCTACTGAGGATCCTGTTTTCAAATTATTCCAGTGTCTTGAAACTGGCTGCCCAACCGAGAACCGAACATGTCCTGCCGCCAATAATCAGAAAACCAGGGAAAATGGTATGAAGCCATGAAGATAAGATGGGTTTGGGATGAAATCATGTGATAGCAGTGTAAACACTATCGCACATACGAGTAGGCCCCATTTGGATTTCCCTTTCAAGTGTATTCTCGTGCGTTACAGTTGTACCATTCACTACATCAAAGAAAGAACATGTAAGTACGAATTTTCAAAGGGGTTGAAGATGTCGTAGAGGAAGGGAGTTATTGAAAGAAACAGAAATTACAGTAGTTCCAGTTACAACACTCAGCACAGAAAGAACATCCTGTCCAAACAGTTCTTCAAGAAAGATTGAATATGGAAGTGAGGAAGGGTGGTTCTGAAAAAAAATTCAAAAAGAACTCTCAACTATACAGTTTTCAACGAAAATGAGGACGGTCATTGAAAAGGGAGCTACTGAAAGAACTCTTAATATATAAACTCACAGAAGTTACAGTTCTAAGACTCATCATAGAAAGACCCTCTTAAGTCAATAGAATTCTATAGAGCCCTGGAGCTAACCTAGATGAAGGCACCTGTTGTATTGACTTGAAAATAGTATTCACAGTAGTAACAATCACAAGGCTCATCGAAGAGAGAGCCTCTAGCTATACACTTGTTAACAATAATGGAGATGGCCGAAAAGTAGGGGGCGATTTAAAGAGCTCTTAAAATTGAAACTCACAGAAGTTATGTGCAATGGCAAGAATTATCAAAGAAAGATTCCACCAACACTATAGTATTTTGAAGAGCACTGGAGATGGGCGAGAGGAAGTGACCGTTGAAAGAAACTCAAAATGGGAGCTTCCGTTGTCACAATTGCAAGACAAAGAGTTGGAGTCATAGAGTCAGAAAAATATCGAAAAATTGCTTAGACACTTGTTATAAAAGATAAAAGAGTTGTTAAGAGTACGGGAGTGCCCTGGTAAGATTAAGTAATGGTAGAACCTTAATTTTATAATTATGCTTTTTATTATTTCAGATGAAAGAAAGGGGAAAGACTGGCGGTGGAAGTGTCAGCCTTCCGCGTCTAAGCGCGCCTCAGAGGCGCGCTTTTACGGCCCTACAGGAGAGGCCAAGGATCGTAGGATCAAAAGAAGGGGTGGAGGTCGGCCAGAGAGCAGTAGAGGTAGTTTTTACTGTGTTATATGACGATTGAAATGTATGCAAGAGTTTTTTTTTACAGCGTAGGAGGCCTCTTTCGCCCACGTCTTCACCATCCCCTTCGTACTCGAAGGCATTGTTCCCTCCGGGCTCGCAAGAGAGGGAGCCGAGGAGGGAAGGGTCTGCGAATACGCAGGGAAGGCAGTCGAAGAGGAGCGAGGTATTGCGGCGGGAGTTGGAAACCCAGCGAGTCAAGAAGGAGCTGATTAATAAAAAGCTCCTCTTTGCCGAGTTGCAGATAGAATACTGGACCAAGAAGGTTCGGAGCCTTAAGTAAGAAAAATTGTACGACAGTTAAAAGGATTTATCTTCCGAAGAAAGGTGTAGAATTGATTTGCCTTGAATGTCAATTGCTTTTGGGTTACCATCACATCACCAGGGTTGATCTGCTCTCGCCGATGCTCATTCAAGATCCCTTTTCACTGAGCTTATGTGTGTTTATTAGATATGCTGTTCTTTTTACATATGTATGTATGTTGATACATATGTTTTTTTACATTGCATGTGTTCTTTTTACACGTACATCATAAATAAATGGTAATTGTGAAGTCTTATGTCCAGAAAAGAAAGACAACCCAAGGAAACATGTAGTCTGAGTGCAATGAAGTAAATTCTATGCATAAAGGAAAACAATAGGCGAAGCACTCGTAGTACAGATATATAGTTGGTAGACTCGTAATTGATGATCTGCTCGAAATTTCTTAGTCTGGGTTGGAGAAGTAGTGGCTAAAAAAGTGATGAATATTGTTTAGTAATTTAGTGTTTCGTAGCAATCAATAGTAATTAAGTTATCAGGTAGTCAGTAGAAATTGTGTAGCCCATGTAGTTAGTAATGATTTGGTTTTTACCTTGAAAATAGCGTGATATGAGGTCGTTTCTGAAAGAGATGGCACTTCTTACGGAACTTCATTTGAAGCTCCGAACGGAACCTCTTCGCCTTGTTGGTCCTCCTCAGTGTAGTCGTCAAAATCGATTGGTTCGTGGCGGCTTATTCCTGTTGCTTTCGCTGGGGAGTACCTACATGGGTTTAGCCAGAAGAACAACTGATAAAAAATCAGTTTTGGTTGTTCAAACCTGTATTCAGAGTGCAAAATATGGAACTGCCGCTTCAGAATCCCAAAAGCCTGCACTACCAGAACGCGAGCAGAGCAAATTCTCTATTGTAGCGTTCCTCTGCAAAGAATATTTCGGCGATGGAGTTATAAAAGTACTAGTAATTGATAACGAAGCCTTGTCTAGTCCTTGTCTAGTGTTCAGCGGTTTCAACAGAAAGGTCTCCGCTGCATAGGTTGAATCCCTTGTCACCTTTAACTTTTCCTCTTTTCAGCTGCTCGTGTAGCAGTGAAGCAGAAAATTCTTGAAAATGCGGGAATCGTGGGCAGATCCTGGCCATTTGGTGCATACACACCTTATTTTCACATCGTAGTCAACCACGATTCCCAAATTAAGGTTATGATATCCGTTCCTGCATATGTAATCTCTTTCTGCATATTTAGGTCTTTGGATGCGGCAGTGGGTACCGCCAATAATCCCAGTTATCCCTTGAAGACCATATTTTTGTTAGAAAGAGTCACTGATATTCGAGCCCTCTTGCTCATCCGGCCAATTTATGAATCGAGTGGCTCTTCGGTTGATAGCATTAACCAATGCCATTGAAACACGCGAGACTGTAGACTGATGGCAGCCAGCAAGTCTAGCCGAATCGCTCTGCATCACCTTTCGTCCAAGTAAATGTATAGCAATGGCCATATGACCAGCCACAGGCAAATCAGTTGTATCTCCGTGCACGAGGTCCTGTGCCACCATTTCGCAAATTTCGAAGAAGACGTGAGGAGAAAAACGGTAGTCTTTCCTGAACTCCACATCGTCCAAAGTCTCGTAGGGGCGTGTTCTATCTCGAAACGTTCGAGGCATAGAGACTCTTCCATACCTCTGAGCAAGATCAAGGGTTTCGATCACTTCCATCTCTAGAAATTTTATCTTCACTGAAGTTCATCCATGGATAATAATGTGACAAAAAACAAAAGGTAAGACAAGCAAGATTATTCCTGTGAAGGCAATTTTTGAACCTCATAGGTGATCACCGATTATCTGGTTCCCTAGAATTCCAATTACAACCTGATTCTACAAATTCAAAAAAACGGCACCAGAACGCTCGTAAAATGATTATCTGAACAAAAAGCATGAAGACTAAAACTGACTATGATTGGCTTGCATTAGCCCAGTCAGCCTTGGAAAATTTTCGGATAAACTTACGAAAGTGAGTGTAAAAATGGAAGTATAGGTTATAATAAAATGTTGCAATATAAGAGGAGCAACTATAAAAATATTAAAGTAGAAAAAATCAACAAGGTATAATAAAAGTAAGAGAGAAAGGAAAAAAGAAGTTAACAAATTTACCCAGACACTGTAAAATAGGGAAAGCGGAAAAACAAAAAAAAAGAGTAGAAGCAAATGAAGGAAAGAAAAAAGAATGAAAGAAAAAGCGTAAAACAGCAGGCGAGGTTAATCGCTTATGATTGGGTATTACTACTTAGGCTATGCCTTAGAATAGGTGCAACAAATTGTCAGTCTGAAACTAAAACCAAATCGTCATCATACACAAACAATGAAGATAAAGTTTACGAAACTGAACTCTCATACCTGCATAATCGTGGTGCTTCTTTTAGTCATCTGTTCCACATCTATCGGCACCATGTCAAGGTATTCCTGTATAGCACTATCAGTAGAATAGTACTCAAAAAGCAAGTTTATTTAATCTGGTTCGGGGAAAATTTACAAAACGGTTGCAGAAGAAAGGTCAATCCAGTTCTTTTTACCTAATTTCGTAGAATTCATCACCTAGTGAGCATTTACCGATTCATCTTTTGAAATGCCTTCTCGGGTGAAGGTGAATCGAATGGTCAATTTAGCTTTTAAGGTAGTTGGTGTGAATGGTCACACAGTATCACAGTGCCGCGGCATGCAACGCACTAACATACACGAAGCCGCGCACCAAATCGATCTGCCACTATGTATTTCTTTGATCTACGAGAAAATTATCACTGCACTGCAGATTTTCATTTTCAGAGTTGATCTGCAAGCTGGTGAAGGTTCAGTGAGCAGCTCTAACAACATCAACACAGTTAGCACGAATTCTGCTACACAATGAGCAGCGCGATATCATATGTCTATACGGAAAACAGTTGATTCCACACCGGTAGGCGTGATCTAGTCGATAGATTGCCAGAAATGTGTAGCATCCTGAATTGGGAAGACAGAAAAGCCGTTTACTAGTTCGAATTAGGAATTAATGCGTCCGATGGTAATCTGAATTTTTCGAGAAATACCTGAAACGGTTAGAGATAATGAATGATCTTCCATAACTATTGATCCTCTGCCATTGTGAAAAGCGAGTCAGCAGGATTCGTTCTCATCTATAATTCATCTTTCACATAAATTTGAGAGAGAGAGAGGAAGTCCCACGTCATTTCTCTATTGATCTTCCGTCTGTGACTGACTTGTTCCTCTAAATGATGTAACCTACTGGATCCTTTCCAGATTAGGAGTACTTTTTCGGTGAGCTTTGGGCATGTCACTGAATTTATGGGAAAGAAGTAAGGTATTGTTGGGTGGCGTACAGGTAATCTTGAGTTGCATTCAGGCCTCTAAAGAAGACAATCTCGTCGAAATGTGAGGCCGCTGAATCCATAAATAACGTCACTTGAAACTTCGAAGCCCCAAAAATATAATATTACCACGATGAGCTACAGACTCGCCAAAGGGGTCATACCATCGCCATCAGTGCGGGTTCATACTTCGTGCGTACCTTCAACAATGTCATGTGCCAGCCCGTGGCCTTTCTACATCAGCAAGAAATTCTTCAAATCATTCACTGGAAGCGATTGAACCAGCAGTTTGAGGGATTTTGTGATTTTTAGAAAATTTGCGTTCAAATGTCTCCAGGAACCAGAGTTGGCTGCCCTTCTTGTATTGTGTCTTTCGGAAGCTTCTGTCTGAACGGCATTCGATTTGAAGACAAGGCTTCTCAGTGATAGTGTAGTACATCGTTTGAATATGAAGAAAGTGCATGAAGATTACTGTGCGGAATGATTTAAAGCTGAGCCAAAACGCTATTCAAGTTAGAATAAAGTGGAAAGGATGTCAACACAAACATTCATAGCGTACATTTACACCCGTACGTATAATACAGCACGTCAAATCAATCTATACCTATTAGATGTAATCCAAGTTAATTTCAGGCACGAAACAAGGAAGAGCAAATTTTACAGAATGGCACGAATCGACGAACCCAGAATGTACAGCTAGATGGACAGAAAAATCAGAAGTCAGTGGCATGGATGACAGCAACCGGGGGTTTGCCGTCCAGGCGTGAGATCGGGATATCGTTGCGGCCCAGAGCTCGACTTTTCTCTTCGAGGCAGAAACCCAGCCATCTATAGCAGTCCATGACCACATTGAAACACCAAATCTGGAAAAAATACGAAAGATTCAGTTCAATTCAAGCTCTGACTCGGGCATGAGAATTACGGTCAATTAGTAGCCGTACCAAACAAAATATGCTTTCAGCAAATTTTGAAGAATCGCAAGCAGACTGGTTCGAAATTAACTACCATGAAAGTGTAATATTTAGGTATAGAAAAAATGAACATGAACTTACATTAATCAGAGCGGCCGCGAAGTAGGCGACAACCATCAAAATCAATAAACCCGTGAGGAAACCAGAAACTATGGAAAGGTTGAAGGATGAAGAGTTCAACAAACTCTGAAAAATACTGTATCGCTCATGGGGTTCCAAAATTTTCGTAGGTCTTCTTCAATTCATTTAAACCACTCTGGTATTTGACTGGGTAGACGGAATTTGATATTGAGATAGTTAGAAATCATTCGAATACGAAGAGCAGGACAGTCAGCATGACATAACCTAGCAACATGTCTAGCGAATTGAGGATAGGGTAGGTGTCGACAGAAACAGGATAGAATAGTAGTTGGGTAAAGCATCATGTTCAAGTGTATGCAGCAGCATGTAGCAGTGGTATTAGTTTTACGGATATGTTCTTGCAAACTAGGGTTTCATGATATGAAATAGTTGTAGTGAATATCACATCATATCACATAACTATCACATAACTTTACTTCTGGGCATGCTGTTCATGTATCAAACACCAGAGCAACTAAGCTTTCTAGCCGTTTTCTGATATATCTGTTCCACTGTCATATAAAAACGCCAGGTCGGGCTTTCAAAGGTTTTCATTACTGGTGGTATCGATTTCGATAGTCCGTGTTGTACAGTTCTGGTTAAAATCACATTCTTCACAACCGATGGCGCACTGCACAAAATTATATCTGCGGGATATTCAATGTACTACATAGCAGCTGCTTTCACTTAAGCAACTGAACTAACGTTCCGGTGGATTTAGCTATCAATGGTGCGATATTCGGTATAAGGGCAGATATTGCGGGGCGAAGGATCGAAACCGGCTGTGCTGTTTGGTCTGAAGTAGCTTCCCATACCTTATACTTGTTACGTTATCACGATCGTGCCCACTTGGGATACACTCGTAAGCCAAGAGCTTCCCATATATGCCAATTCTGTCTATATTGCTACGCATTCCAAAGTATATTTTCACTGCCTATGAAATCATCACAGCTATGAAGTTTGGCAGAATAATTATAAAAAGAAAAGTGCGACATATAAGAAGGACGGGCGACGGTCACACACTCTCTAGAAGCAGTCGCTTTTTCTAGATACCACCATAGCCCATTTAACTCTCCACTTGAAGTCTGCCCTTTGTTTCATTCATAGACAGCTGTTCTTGCTATAGTTCGCCTTACTGGTGGATTGTAATAGCATTGAAATTCATTTTCAAAGTCAAACCTGCTGTGTAACGTCGTCATCCATTCCAACAACGGCAATCCTGAGTTGAACCGAAGTGCCTGCGCACAACGTATACACGGTAAACGAAGCCATACCGAGTAGAGTAAGCACAAATAGAACCTGAAATTAGGCGACCTCTATTGGTGCTGCTTTCGATTATCTGGAACTCTTTATTGACATCAGATAATACACTTGAATTGCGAACTGGGGCAATGTCCAGGGAGGTGAGCGTTCCTGCCCTTGTCAGACAAGCAATCAATCGTGTTTCGCTAAAATCGAAAAAATACCCGAATCCCCTTCCCCTGCCTCTTCTTCAGAATGTATTACATAAATTGGCGTTCGTGGAAACTTTCCTTGGTCGCACTTTTTGGGTAAAGGTCCAACCCAAAGATTTTGGTCAAGAATCATTTGAAAATTTCTAACAGTGTGGTAGAGATTAGCTTTTAGTATTCATGTCTTGCATCCGTTCCTGCTAGGAAGAACGAATTAAATTTTTTCGAACTTTTTGATGAGAATTTCCGCGCACCCAGTCTTCCCATGACGAATCTTTTTTTGGATTTAACATGCGTTTAAGCTTTTTCGATTGCGTTCGTGATGTACGGAAGTTATCCTCCACATTTCAATGAGCGTGTGCAACTATCCGTGAAACTTTTCCATTTCACGTTTTACACCCCTTTTTCCTCCCAAATGGTACCTCTTTAGGTCGTCTTACCTGCATAAGCATATGGGGTATCAACAAAACAGGTACATGGCAGAAGATGCCAACAAACAGTAGAGATACGGCCACACAAGCAACCAGTACTGCTAATGTGAACACCATGATGGAAAGACCCTGATGAGACGACGGTGGTGAGAGCATGTGTGTAATTGCAGCGACGCTCTGAAAATAGAGAAACTTGGCAAAGTGCCGACAATATTTTTTGCCTCCTACAGCACAACCTGCAGGACATTCTATCTTAGTGAAAACAAAATTTTGACACCAATGATGAGAAATAAAATGGATTTTTTCCCGAGGAAAAGCTGCTTCAGTAAGGTTTTCGGCGTGTGCACATGATGATGAGTGAAATTTTCGCGTTTTACAAGTATCTCTCTCATCCATAAAGCAAAATCTGGTGTGTCGTTTTGTCGGTTTGTGTGTCTGTCCGTCCGCAAAATTTTGTGATTACAATAAAGGTAGTGATATGGAAAACTCAGCTCTATTCTACATTTTTCTACATTTCTTCACTTAAAGGGGCGGATGGGAATTTTCTGACTGCTCTGTAAAAGTTAAGAATGATTGGGGGCCCGACGTAAGCCGGGTGACCAAACTGGTATGTATTATATCTCAAAAATCTCGATCTGATTCTCTCAGGTCAAGTATCCTCCATCACATAATGATCAGTTGATCGGTAACAGACTCGTCTGGAAGGATAAAAGCGCTGATTTCTACATCAGCAAATCATTTGTAGGCCACATACGCTTTCAATACGCCGCTACGATTCTGAATGGAAGTCGTATGCGAGGCCAATCCCTCAGACGGGATTGATTACCGCTGCAGACTCTATCTTCTACCCTTTATCAGAACATCACATCACTGAGAACACAAACAGTATTTCTGAGGGCTTCACTGACCATTTCCAGATAGGTAGCAATGAGTAGAACGAGTGCAGGCAAATCCAGAGAATTACGTTTGGGTGAGAACGAGTCGATTATAGAGAGAAATCAACGATTCGGAATAATCCCGCGAGTCGTAGCCAGTGCTTGGCTCCACCCGATTTAAGCATTGTCCTTTGTGAATGGTTCCGCGTAATGAGAGAATGACTATTTGTGAGGAAAAATACCTAATTGTGCGAACTCAGCACTTCACATCATGTTGGAGTAACTACCACTTGCGGGTAGTTCGCTTTGGCAACTCAACTGGTGATGAAAATGGTAATGTAAGGGGAACGAGCGAAGGCTAACCCTGAATTTAGGCAACTTCGAGCATCATCTCTAAGACAGTGGCAAGAAACAATGCGGAAGTTAGTTTTCTTCTGGCTTCCACGTTGGCCGAACAGCTCACTTGGCTTCAGGTTTCTTAGCTGCACAGGATGTATGGTATGTAATAAAATGAATGCGAGTGATGGCCGTGATCGTATAAATTCGTGACGAGATCCACGACAACCATCAATGAAAGGACAGACAATCTGAGACTTTTTCAACACCTGGGTCATTCGGTCACTTCATTTCACTCGAGTCTCCGGTCATTTCCCAACACTTGGGCATGAATTGCTGCGGGTAAAACTCTTCACTTTCCGAATCTAGGATATTCTACAATTATAAGGAAGCTATGCGTCAATCAAACGGGATTATTTCATGACGGCTAATATATCCTAACCCCAACCCAAGTCAGCCGGTTAGCCAGGAGAAATTATATGAGAAGCAATTCAATTGGCATCGTATGAGTCCCTCGCTGATCGGATAGATCATTTGATGGCTCTGCACAGTACCGGTACGGAGACATGTTATTAAACTCGCCCCTTAACCTTAAGAGGCAACCACAAGACATCAGTTTGGCAAAATTTTCACTCAAACCACAACTGTACCCAAGAAAAGTCGAAGATGCCCAGTTTCAGTGAGTGAAAGTACAATCATGTGATGGAAATCACATCTGGTTTCTTCGAATGAACTCGTTCAACTCTTGATGGAGGTCTTAAACATGACTCACTTCTAAGATTATGATCGCTCGTCTTTGCAAGAGAAATCAGCGAAGTTCAAGGTATTTAACGCGAACCTGATATAATAGGAAGGTGACTTCGAGCAATGCAATGACGATGGCCAAAGTTCGAACATGAAACAATCGGCAGCATCTCAAAGTTTCGCTCTTCTTTATCGGGTCAGACATCTGTAATACAACTGATTTATAATGCTTATCGAAAATGTGAATCACGTATTAGAAATTTCATTTCTATTTCATTATTGTACAGTTGGAGAGTTAGCAGCCCCAACAAATTTCTATGCAATCCCGTAGGCTCCTCAGTAATCCAATCTTTACTCAAAGATTAGGCTTCATGTGAACTCTGGGAGAGGTCACTCTCATCGTTTGAAGACTCGAGGTCATTATGTGGAAAAAGACCGACACTGGGAAAAGGGCAGTAGTATCGGTTTTGTGTGATCGATTCGCCGCGTGCGGCAGACCATTCCCCTTACTATTACAGCTCTAGCGTTCTTCATACAGTTCAATCGATATGGTATTATTATTTTTGGCATGGTTCTAAAGTTAATTCTTTTGTTCCTGTATGCGTTACTCGCTGCTGCATTCTGCTACATTCATTCGCGCGCGGCGTCTCTCTTGCCGCGGCGCCGCGACGATTTCGTTCCTACTGCGCCACACACCCAGAAATCAGTAGCATTCCGAAACTTCCTCAATAACGTGATCAAAACCTTTCTGTTTATGAAGGCTAGCTTTGAATTTATATAATAACAAAGTGACTATTAATAACAACCTCGCACAGCACAAGAATATTTTCGTCATAAATAACAGGTAAATAATAAAAATGTTAAATTGCACGATCCTCTGAGCTGGTTAGCAAACAGCCCTCTCTATATGTATATCCTTATCCATTACCAAAATTCGAATTAACAAATGGTACATGGAGGACATTCAAAAAAACCTTTTGGTTATAAATATTCTTGTTGAAATTCTCAGAAGTACTCGACGAAAATGTAATCTAAAAAGTCCAAATTCACAAAAAAATCCAAAGTTTCTTAAAAATCTAATTAAACCAACGAAACGAAGACCCTTACTAGATAGGGCTGAAGGGACCGAGCCAAATTTTTGCGCAAATGGTCTAAATCATTCCTTATAATGACCAAAATAGTATGAACGGTTGAAACTACTTTTTGACTCCGTAAGAGCTTTTGCGCAACTCGAATAGACCACTTCTAGAAGGATATTTTATAACTGGATTGAATGCTATTAAATAGAAGCAGGTGTTTAGGGGCCGGTAGGTAACCAGCCTCAAACTAAAAGCTTGCACAACTTCAAAAAAAAACCAAGTTTTGTCAGGAGTTTGATGAAGGAAAGGGGGCCGAATTTCCCATGACTTCACTAATGGATCGGTGTCGTAGATTTCCTTTATCGCTAACTTCGCAATTGAATAAGAACATACATTTCCACACAGGTTTCTGCGCTTTCCAGTTTACTTAGGAGATACCGTAGCTATAGCCATGCAAGAGATATACTAAATATATCAAGTTATAGCTTCGAAAAGTTTCTCCTAACCACATTTTCTTACTCCGACGCAACATTCCTCATTATAAATCAGTTATTGTTTTTGATCGCTAGTTCCATAGGAGAAACGGCAGATGGGTGTGGTCAATCATATGCCCGACTCTCTACAGTACGCTGATCATGCGTATCACGGATCAAAAGAGATTTAGTAATTCCTAACGAAATGAGCAGTGATACAAACTGTGAGGAGGAGCGGCAAGGATGTCGTCGAGACGTGACAGGTCAGAAGAGGGGGGGGGGGGACGAGGGGGAGGCAGCTGCCGAAACCGGTATGATAAAGGATAGCGGCGGTCTCATCGACGAGGTGTTCAACCAGCTGCTGCTTTCATCCTAAAACACTCTCCATAGCAAACCTCCCAATTCTTTGTGACCCCATCAGTAAAATCTAACGAAAAGAATGAGGTTGCGGTCGTTTTTTGTCATGTGACTCGAATCGAAGACGATAAATCTAATTGAATCAGCCAGGGTCGGAATTTTCGATACCTACGGTGGGTTGTCGGTCAGCCGGCAATGCAAAGGAGAAATGAGAACGAAAGGCAAACCTGGATTTGTGGAGACACGCGAAATAGATGAGAACGGGCCTTGTGAGCGAGTCGTATTGGGCCCTTCATGGCCCCCCACGACGAAGAAGACGACGAGTTTCCTTGGAAGTTGGCACTATCTGTGAGATCACCACAAATTCCAAATTCGTCAAAACCGATGCTATACAGGCGAGAAAGGAACTAAAATTTGAATGGACACTGGATATGAGGAAAAAGTTGGACCACATCGAGGAAAAAGATTGGGGATCATCAAAAGAGTTGGAGAAAAGGTCTTCATCACTGTAGTAATGTCTGTAGCACTGAAATGTGTTCAATGAGTTCATAATTGTTACTGTTGGATGGCCTGGGAAACAGAACGGCAGTGTGAGACACTGCGTGTGTCTGAAAGTAATTAGGTCATCCATCGATCGCTACGAGTTAGTCGAGTTCATGAAGCTAACACAAGGTAAGAAAGAAGTAGAAAGAGAGGTGATTCTGAAGTTCAAATGAATCGCCGAGACGCCTTCATGAAGTTAAGCGCTTTGCCCCTCGATAGTTCTGGGCTTGTTCGAAATAACGTGATCGATTGAAGTGCAGAGTTCTGGGGAAAAAACAAGGTCGTCTGGGAATCTAATTGAACCTTTGTTCGACGGTTTTGAAGGATAGAAAAAGGAGTGATGTGCATTAAGACCCAGTTCTACAGTGAGTTTATACCGAAGCGATGACACAGCTGGGAAGGGAGGGTGTTGGTAAACCGAACGTGATCGGGAATAGAACGTGACGTGCGTGAAAGTCGCGGTACAGTGCCGCCGTTATGGTAGCCGAGGGAAGACCTTGAAAGGCGCACCATGAACGAAATGAGGACAAACCATTATACTGTCTAGCCGACATTGTACGCTCAGACAACCCTACATCACTCCCTCACGTAGCCAAAGACCCATTCGGTCGGTTCGGTTAGAAAGCAATGAAAGATCGAGTTGGCTGATCGAAAGCGGCGATAACCAAAACCACCTCCACTGACAGTCTTCTTTCAGGCGAAATAACGGGATGGGTGTTAGGGGGACTAGGGGGAAGTCACATGGGTGGAAAGAGCGGCAGTGCATAGAAATAACGGTAAATGCAATTCATTCGTCTATTCCGGAAAATGAGAGGAGAAAGAGGAAAACAAGTTTTCAAATGGCTCTGGTTTCAGTGCTGTTCTTCTTTCATAGAAATGTCTGTCAAGGCTGATGGAAAGTGCTACAATTCGTAACCGATCGAAACAAAGTGCTAGACTTTGGGGGAATTGATAAGTAGCGACTTGAACGCTAGAGCCAAACGAAATATGATTTTTGGGATAACGTTGCAGACCATATGGCTTGACGGAATCGAATGAGAAGATGAGAGGTTGGAAGAATAAAACGTCCTGAGCGGCAGTTTCCGATTACAAGAGATTCGATCAGGAAGATGACGCTAATGAAGTGAAAAATCGCCACACCATAACGGGCGCAGAACTTGAATGCTACATCAGTCTATGGCTGTGGGAGAAAAGCGGGCCAAGGAATTAGTCGTCAGGGTGAAATTGTTCGTTTGAATGGGCAAAGCGATCAAAGCCACAACAGCCCACCATGGAAAGCCAGCCGTATTAGCAGTGACTCTGAACGACATTGTCATTGTGTAGCTACGAGTGGAGTGATCCGGTTGTGATGAGAGGGAAGCACCAGTTCGCTAGAAACGGCCAATTGGCCACCTTAGCCCTGGGTAGATGTCACGCTTAGATATTTGCAACAAGCAAGCCTGAATCGAGATTGTAGGAAAATGATCATCGGAAATGGTAACCGAGCCGCGCTTTCGATGAATTCCATAGGTAGCCAGTTTCGGTAACATCAAAAGGGACGAATTTCTCTTCGTACAGGATTCCCTGCCAGGATGGGGAGGTATTGCAAAGTAGCTACGATTTACTTTTCCCACGACAGGCCCATCCCTCGATGAGTGATGCGTTTCTTCATTTAAAACATGACGCACTTAAAGAGACCCGGACCGTTTTTATCACAAACGTCGTTAAGGGCCAACTATCAAGGAGATTGACAAAAAGGGATCCAATTAGTCAACACTGGCCAAAAAACAACTGAAAACATTTGTACAGTATTTTTGAACCGGTTTCCATTTTGATTGAGGCTCGCAGAGGTTAAATGAACAATGAGTGCCCGTCAATCGTTATTCGAACAAGTGTCCTTGGGAGAAAATGGCTACAAGGACATGATTACGTTGAGACAAGGAGACTGCACTCGAACATTTTACCGAGTACAGAAGTTGCCGAGGTTTTTGGACGAGCCGTTGAAAGCCACAAAGGGTACTCATTGGTTCACGGGGTGTCTGATGAGGTGAGGGCATAGACGGCCCTGGTAGGAAGTGTTTATGGATTTTGATGCGTGCGAAAAGGAAGACTAAGGTGTGGGTGAACGCGGGCAGGTGTTGGGCCGGGCGGGCGTGGATATAGTGCAATGATGGACAGTTTTGCCCGCAGACAGAAGTGGAAAATTGGTCGATGGAGGTGCTTCAAACTACAATTATCCCATTCAAACTAAGCCTACGGCCTCGTCAACATCACTGCGCCTCTTTTTTTAGCCTCCTTCGGCAAATCGTACCGTTTTCGTCATTCTTTTCGACGAAGAAAGCGAAACCTCGGGGATTTCATACGGTTTATGGAGGCCTCAACTTCGTGAACATATTTGGATACAGAACAGGGTGAATTAGAATGGAAGTGCTGAAATTTTCAAAGCGAGTTCAGACTAGCATACATCTACACATGATGGCATAAAAAGGCAGGTGATAGCTGGCTAAAAAGTTTGATTACTCGGATAGAAGCTGGGGATGTAAGATGACAGTCCGTCTTATTCCCAAAACAATCTCGAGCATGATTTATGTACCAATTAGGAAGTACGGTTCGTGGCTTACACAACAAACGAAATGCTTTGAATGCGTCTGTAGACGAATAAAAAAGATATGGTTAATTCTCTCTAACGCTGAAAATTGACTGCATCTCAGGAGTGCCATATAGAAGAAGTGCTATTCCTTTTCGCATTTCCGCCACTGTGATTTCTGTAGAAAGTCTTAAGCACCTCTCGCTCTCAACTTTAACTTTGATACGTATTTTTTCAGTCCTTCACTGGACTCGAATCAAAACTGAGCCCATAACCACGCCGCTCAAATTCCGCTGAAAACCGTTTCTACAAGAAAAATGCTTAATGTCGTCCGCCGCATATGGTCCTACATGGAGGCGGATGGGAACGCATTACTTGCAGAAAACGCTCAGTTCAAAGGAACACCACGGGTAGGTTAAGAATCTTTTCTGAGCGTTGACTGTTGACTCATTAGATTGATGAATCATTCTAACGAGTTCCACCGCTTTTCCTGGTGGATCTCACTCGTTCGCTAGACAAGAAGTTAAGATACTGAGCATGATTCGGGGACTTTTGTGGCTCACAAGGAGCACCACAACTTATTTCTTATTCGAGTAATCATTTTTTTCACATTGTTGCTCAAGGATAGCGGTTTATTCTGTTTCACTGATGGTTGACGCCTAGTGGTAGGCGAAGTACGGGAGGGCGGTGGATAGAACAAAATTGGACGACAGTTGTACGACAGGTAGAAAAAGCTTGAGCATATGTCAGGGAAGACGACCTCTGACATTGTTGTCTTTAGGGATGCTGGAGAAGATGAAGAGTAAGGAAAAAAGCCCGTTAAATTCTTCATCGTGAAATGCGGAAGCATTTTGATCGGGGGCTCGGAAGGCGGAATAAGAAATCGAATGGAGGGAACATGCGGATTTTGGGATGTGACATGGATGGTATATGAACGACACGATAGGCCAGAAGTCGTCCAAAGGGCCAGAAGTCGTGACAATCCCGCTTCCATTCCTAACTCATAACTCGAAACGAGGCCTCTTGCCATAGTGAATAGTGCCATAGTTTCAATGGGTGCAACATATAATTCGAGTGCTGGGTGGAAACGGAAGATTGTTTGATTGCCGTTTCGTTTGTAGTCGGGATTCTCAAAAACTGTCAGGTTCTGCAATCAATTCAAAGTGGGAGTTCTGAAAGTAAAGCGGAACAGTTAAAATTTGGAAAATCTCCTTGTGAGCTAATTATAATTGTCGCATCATGTCCAGTCCGGAAGTTCCTCTCCTGCCTTCCTACATTCTCTTCTGAAACTACTGCCTGGTCACTATCATTCGCTACTCTTCACTGACTCAATGAGTCAACCCATCCGGAAAGGTCATAAAAAGTTGCGCTATTCAGCCCAGCGACCGTGTAGGCCGCTTTAGCTCACCTTTGGCCGTGAAATCGTAACATGTCGCATTCTTAGCCGCCTACATGCATTCTTCCCATTCTAAAAATTTACTATTTGCATGAACTTACACTTGATACCTTTGTTCGCTGATGATTCCTACGCCTCCCTTATATGGAAAGAATGTTCAGTCGAGCAGACCGAAAGAAGATTTGCCATTGACGACTTTTCTCACGTTTTCGGCATTCTCTCTAACCACTTATTGTCGCTGGGGAGTTGGGCTTGAAAGTTGTAAGCGTGAATGCTAGTCTGTCTCAGTATTGGCTATTTTCAAACCGTTCGGATTGACTCACAAGGTTGGCTAGTTATGGGCAAAACTCAAAATTTATTTTAGACTATTCTAATTGATCGTCTGAGAACTAGGCGGCCCATGTGTAAGGAAGGACATGAAAGCTGTACCCTGCGCCTTTTTAAGAATGGGTCCTTATTTTCCGGTTGATAGTTGCCTTGGAAGACCCCTTTGCTGGAGACAACTGTCGGTTGCCATTCAGGGTATGCCCGCCTACACTATCATGAGCAGGCCATTTAAGGCGTCATGCCGAAGTTGAGTGGGCAATCATTCATGGTGACACTGAAATGATGCCCTTTGATGAAAAACAAGCGTGCACGAACAAGGTTCTTGGATCGAAGTTGATCGATGATCGCTCAAAGACTCCTGAATTCCTCTTCGACTAGTCCTTCACAAATCCAATCTCTATCAGCACTGCCTCAGACCTCTTCCCGAATGCTATTTCTAGCGAGTGATATCAGACAGAACACCGATCCTATCTGGTCTATTTTGTAATAACTAGGAAGGGCTCCTATTCTTTAGCTTCACCTTCGAATGTTAGCTCTATGACATGCTTATGAAGTGGAATAAGATCCAACATAATCGGTTTCCCTTGCCTATTTCGGACGTATCAAGATAACGTTCCGTCGAACATTGATCCCCGATGACATCATGTGCAGGCGACAACAACAGTCCGGTAATGTAATTCAGGACAAAAACACTGCAAAAATAGAATTGCCGAATTTTGTTTCTCACCTTTTAGACTGATGGCTATCATGTTGGTGCAGTGTGGTTGTTCCTTCGGAAGAGTAGAGTTACTTAGGTGTTTTCTACTGATTGCAATGACATCGGGCCAAATAAGCTCACCCAAGGAAATCCTCCAGACCTGTACACTAATAGTACGGGTGTTAATGTTTAGAGGTTAGCTTTAACAGCAGCTTGGTTACGCTTCTTGTGAGAGCTGGATTAGCTTTGTCGACGATGACATATGTTCGCGAGCGTTTGACTGCTCTTTATTTATTGTTCACTCAAATTGGGAGCGCCAATTTTTGGGATGGCCTGAGATATGCTTAGTATAAATTAAACTTTTGATATTCACATGCATATCATCATCTGTTATTTTTCCTTCTATTTCAACTTGAATGGTGAAGCTGCGATAACCTCATGTCCACTACAAAATCGTATAATGTTTGCAATAGAATTTATTCAAAAAAATCATGAAGTATCGTTTTTGAAAAAATTTCAGAATTTTTCTCGCTGCTAGAACATCTTTTTCATTTGGAACACTAGTTATGCATTTGAATACTTTAACAGTAGAGGAGCATCCTTGCCTGAGAAGAGTTGGCCCTTTGAAGGTGTCATGAAGATTCAATCCAGTAGAAGAGGAACATTCTCAAAATTATTCTCTCAAAGTCACGTTTGAATCTCTAGTTTGATCGTAAGCAAAAGCAATGGTCTAAAAACTGTTTCTGACTGGTACTGGTAAATCAAGTTCAAGGTCTAGTCGTCTAATGAATTACGTTAGCGCAGAAACCTGAACCGATGCTGAGTTGTTTGAACCAGTCAAAGCAAAAGTAGCTTGACGAAAATACTAGGAATAGCTATATAGCATCAGCACCACGCACAACCTTCAAGCGAATTCTGACATAAAACGAATCTGGTATATGCGTAGGAGGAGCCGCACAGAACCTTTTCAACGAGGTATCGTACACTACCCAGGGCAGCCTCGGCTCCCACTTATCCAACTGGCAGGGTAATACTTTTTTTAGGGCCTTTTTTTGACTAGGACGTGACTAGGAGAAAGTTAGGTCACAGTACAAGCTGGTCAGTTTGCAGATCACGCCAGAAATTCACTATAGAGCACTTTGCCTAGACGGTGAATTTGCGTACATAGCTTGGAGCACTTTGTCTTTTTAACCTATCCCACCCGAACAATTAGGGATTCGTTTGGAACAATGTGACTCGAAAGTTCAATATCTGCGCTTTTTTTGGGTGAAAATTTATTTTTTAACATGAGGGAAATCCTCCGAGAAAGAATCTAGTAATCCAGCCTTGTTGTTGAAAAACTCCATTTCTACGCCATGTCATCTGGTAGCATCCAGATTCAAGTTGTCTCATTTGTGATAAATCCCTGGCCTGGTCAGCACAAATGAGGGAACTTGATCCTAAAGTTCTACCATGTATTCAAAAAACCATATTTCCACAGAATTTAGCGGTCGATAGAATGAGAAATTTGCACGGATGAGCTCATCCGTCAAGCTGGTTTTCCACAAATTAACTCACCTGGTTCTCAGCAAGTTGAGTATTCATTTGTTTGCCTAATTTCTGTTCCTTCCAATGAATGTGATGTTCACCTAGTCCCACATTGGTTAAAGTCGTCAAAGTTAATGCTACTAACGGATATTTTTCTGGTAACAAGATAAGTGAAGTGGTTTTCGTCACCTTAGGGAACTTCCTCAGCAGTGGCAGTCGTTGTATATCATCGGCGCTGCCTTCCATTTCATGACATTCGAGAGTTACCTGAAAACTCGTAGTCATGAATCACATAGCAGAAGAAGTAGACAGAAACAGGGTCCTTTAATGGGATGACATTCGTTCCCTTTTCAGAGCCTTGGTAAAAAAGGGTTCATAAAGGAATTCGAAGGGAAGAGACATCATGCGGAAAACTTGGAACGTAGACACCTCGGACGTATCATCTTTAAAGAGGCCCTCCAGAGATCAGTAACACCTTCACGTACATAGGAAACGAAATCGCTTCCTAAGCTGTTAGAAGAACCGTTACTGGCAGTAAAAACTAAGTAAGTGGTATGCATTACAAACGATCGTTAGATCGATTAGGGAACCAGACTGAGAACACCTTTACGATGTCTGTAGTTGACTACGACGACCATGTGAAGGGAATTCGAAAACAAAAGGTAGTAGCGTTTAGTGCACTTTGAAAGAAAAGCAATCGAGGCCATATAAGAACAGCAGGGAATGTGAAGTTTCCTCAATGCTGAGGTGTGGTCTGTTTCATTCATTGAACTGGACATGTCTCCCTTTTCAGAGAGCATCCCATTCCTCTAACTGAGGGACAACAAAACACTCTGAGAAATCGGAAAGTCTGCCGAACATTTATGCTCACAATTTCAGAATTCAATCTAGGACATCATTAGCTATACATTAAGGACTGTACGACCCCTATGATCAACTTCTGGCCAAAATAAGTAAAATATCCTATCAAAAAACTATGAACCTTTCGTAACAACAAGTAAATTACGGAAGAAGATGGGGAGACGAGCGGCCGTGGGAGCGTCAGTAACGGCGCCAATTCACCTGAAAAGGGATATCTATGCGTGTAATGTTAGATATCATCTCAGATAACCTTGTACACATCGCAAACCCGGCGTCGATTAAATTTGGAACGCTTGATTTACCCCGTTTCTCGACCAAACTTCTCGATCAGTTTTAGCAGTTTGACGACATGTAGGTTTTTCGAAAATTTTTTCCGGATAATAGCGAAAACGAAGAGTTGTGGACGTAGCTTGGAAATCAGTGGGTTTCTCAGTCCTTGTCTGATGCACTATATAATGTTTACGTAAGAAACCAAAAAAGTGAAAATCTGACGGAATGTTTGGACACCATGGAACCCATTGGAAGAAGCCACAGTCTTCTTTATTAAGGGCACAGTTCACGATAGAAATAGTTTCTGGGGTTTCCCCTCTTATACCATCTTGCTCGATGTCGTCAACTGTTGCGTAATTGCAACAACCGAAATCTCGTCCCAATACCCTTTCCATGTTTTTTACGTCGTGGTAATTTCGTCCAACCTCTATTTTCCCTACTTCTGGGGAGCCTTATTTTTCTCGAAATAGGCGAATTTTCTCGCTTTCTTTACTACCAATGAACTATTCCCAGCCCATACTTCCGCTCTTCGACTAAAATGGGTACCTAAGAATTATCGTGAACTGCGCCATCAAATCCACATCTTCACTAACTTATCACTTCTGCGATAAACTTCTGATTGGCAGGAACTACCACACCGAGTGACGCCTATCACAATATGTAATACAATCATATAATCTATTCTCACGGTTGTTTAAATAATGAGGAGCCGAAGCGAGCCGAAACTCTCAGACAAAAAATTCAAAAGAAAAATATCTTATCAAACTCTGTGGAGCAAAACAAATACAGTGGAAACTCTGACGTGAGGCAACATCAAAAGATGGCAACTACAGTACACAGGCATACAAACTGTATAAATATCCCAGTAAGGGTAAGGGAGTAAGGGGAGTAAAGCTAAGGGATGAGGATAACTTCCAAAATTGAGTGTCTTACTGAAGTAGATGACCTTGTACGAAAATAATCCAATAAGGTTAGGTGTGCATTGAAAATACCGGCTAACAAAAAGCAAAACAAAGTTGTAATCAAAGTATCATGTGAGCAAGCATGTGTAAAGCAAGAAACATAGTAATGAGAAATAGCATTCCGCTTCGTTTTTTAACCAGACGAGCCATTAATGCACATTTTCCTACAGATTATCAATAGCTTTAGAGGTGAAGTGAAGAAGTCTATGCATGAAAGTTTGCACCTTGATGTAATCATCTGGAAAGCACAAAAGTGTACTGGAAACAAAGCTGTTCTGGAAAATACAAGAGTCTATTGGAAACAATGCTTCAAGAAGTCTAGGGTGTAGTATGTAGCTAAAGAAGAAAAAGAAGCAAAAAAAGGGAGGAGTTGTAAGCTTGCAATATCATCTGAGATCGTCTTGTGGTGTAGTGTATTCGCTGTCAGAATAAAAATCAAAAACAATACTGTCAAAACATGGGTTTGGAAAAGCTGGTGTATTCAGAAGTATATTGAAAAAAGTGAAGGATTAACTGTATGAATATATCAAAGGATGTAAAAAATCAACAGTCACACATACTTAGGTGCAGAGATCCGGTCGCTTCTAGTTCATATGGTTTTTTCAAATTTACGATTTTCCTATAAAACATGGATATTTCATGCCTCCCTACAAATGATTCGTAAAAATTTATCTGCACTACAAAACGGTTTTAAGTTTAAGGATGTTATGGTTTAGGATGAGTTTCAGGCTTGTGTAGGAGGTCGACATGATAAAAATTAGCCAAACTGGTACCTAACTCCATTACAGTTTCCCATTGGAAGGAATCAATGGTGATGCACCGTTCACTCGATTGTAACCTCCTCTTAACATTTTCCCAAGAAGTTCCTCACGAAACCTATCGATTTCTTTGTCCGAAGTTGCTCTTAGAATCTGGAAATTTTCCGCTTAGCTATTGCAACAGACAATAGGGCTTCTATCGTAGAAGCATTAGAAAAATTTTACAACATTGTTTCATGAATGAATCATTGATTTCGAAAGCCTAGCAGTGAAAAATAAATTGTAAGGTGCTGTTTTCATTCTTGTCGAGTGAACAGCCTAAGAATACAAGAGGTTTTCTCTTGGCAAGTATATGTAGGTCTGGAATTGGAGCAATACAATTCAGAGATAAAAAGAAAAACCATAACCAAATAGAGTATACATATCATTATAAAAGCTACATAGACTCGCGAATAAATCATGAATCGAAGTCGAAAAGACAAAAGCTACTAAAAAGTAGTCGTGGCTTCAAGCTCTGATAGGGCTATAAATTTTAAGAACAAAGGGCACATCTTCTTGGTCAAAACGACAGTGTAATGTTAATGTTCATAAAAGGCCATGTCAAAGTTAACGGTATATCGTTGGCGATTTCCTGCTATGGGAGACGAATAAGTTTGCTTCCGGCTCGGTTAATTGTAGTCGACTCGATCTTCCACATTACAAGTCTGAGATTTAACCTTAATTACGCATTTTGTAAAACAAAATACATATACATATAATAGATAGTGAATATAGATTTTATGAACTGGCATACGACATCAAGCAGAATCTTAGCAAGTTATATGAATTGATACGTTTCATTCAGACCCTGAAGAGAACGATTCCGTCAAAACGCCAGCCTGATGAGGTTCCTAAAGGAGCCTTGTGATGAACTCTAAAAAACATTTCAATGACCCATTAGAAAACCCTTACAAGGAAGGAAAAATGTTACTTCAAAAAATTGACATCACTCATATGGCAACCTAATTTTTATGAAACAATGTTGGGGGGCTGGTACCTTCTCCCCGAACGGCGTATCGTGCTCGCTGCACGCGATCGCGCGAGGTAAAAGGAAATATTTGAATTCCCAGTGGAAGGATACAGAGAGTCAGCGCGTAACCACTGCCTCAGGCCCTGGGAATTTGGGGAGAAGTTCCGTCACCCATGAGTTGAAATACTTTGGAATTTTCTCTATTGACCTGGTAGCATTTCAAAATCACCTGATGCAGAAGTCCTGGTGTTAATGAAATTCTCGCTTCTTGAATTACTCGGTAGTATATCTATCATATCTTTCCTTCTGTTACCTTCACGAAGAATTCCCCTTCGATAGAACAAATATTCGCACTTCTGTGGGTTTTGTAGGGATAATCAGAAAAGCGTTTATAATGTCAAAAATATTAATTATACTAGGGGGAAACCCGACGACCTTGGCCCTTATATCACATGTATATGCCGCAGCATTATGCAACAGTCATGGCTGAAACAATTGCTCTCGATTCAAAACAAGTTAGACCGCTTCCACTTTATGAGTTCAGAAGAAAGGTCAACCCGAAGCGTGCTACAAGGGAAATACAATGTATGTGATGCGCCGGGGCTCCTATAGCACGGTAAGAAATTGGTACCATATGTTTGAAAATGGTCACTTTGATCTGACCGAAGAACCACGATCAGGGAAACCAGTTGAGCTGAATGACGACCTCCTTCTGTAGCTGGTTAAAGAGGATCCCAGACGTAGTACCCGAGAGCTAGCGCAGGAGCTTAATAGCCATCACAAGACAGTAGCTGCCCACTCGCATCGCCTCGGAAAGACATGGAGATTCGGAGTATGGATACCTCACCAGCTGAGTGACCACCAGCTCCAGCACTTCTCGACTTTCCGACGCACCTTCTCATGGCTGAACAACTTGATCGCCGCCGACGAAAAGTGGGTTCATTACGTAAAACACACGAGAAGGCTTAGAGGACAGCATAATTCCGAACCCAAGACCAGAACATCAATCGAAGGAGGCAATGCTCAGCGTTTGGTGGAATTCGAAAGGGATCATTCACTGGAGGTTGCTGCAAGCGAACTCCACTGTCACCGCCGAAGTCTGTGCTCAGTTGGATTGCATTGCTGCAGCTCTAGAGAAACAGAATCAACTATACTTTCCTTACGTCAATGCTCGCCCACACATGAAGGAGACCCAGAAAAAACTTCAAAGCTTGGGATGGCGTGTTCTGACCCACCCACGTTATTCACCAGAGCTGGCTCCAACGGATTATCACCTGTTCCTCTCGCTGTCAATCATTTACGGAATAAGAAGTTCGATGTTATGAACGAATTCGAGGCGTGCATCGGCGAGGTTTTCTCCTCAAAACCTCAGGAATTTTATGCAAGCGGGATCCACAAGTTGCCTGGTAATTGCCAGCACGGAGTCGATAACGGTTGGGAATATATTTGTCTATTGTTAGTTATGGTGCAGGAAAGAATGAATTTAAAAAATGCAAAATGTGCAGAGACCTTGCACCCAACCTAATATTACAGTTCAGTGAGAATTTCTGTTCTTGGTTATGTGTGAAGACGAACCACAATGGCTACCTCTTCTGTGACGCCCATGGATTTTTTCAAGAGCAAGTGCATCTCTTCATATTCACAGAAGCTATTCTCAACTATCTGTCGGTTGTTGTACAGATTGCTCAAGTATTACTTGAAAAGTAACCAGCTCATTGAGCTCAGTTCGGCAATCTTTTTTTTCAATAAGTCAGAGTGATTCGCCATAGCTGTTTGTCCCGTCTTCTGATATGATGCGGAGTTTTTGATTGAAAGTGCCCAAAATTTCAACTCACTCTGTTCAATCATTTTCGACTCTATGTTATGGTCCTGGTGTGTCCGTTCCTTAATGGCAGAATACCTTCTGGGATCAGCATTTGCAGTAGCACCGAGGTTGAGCAACCAAGTGGTTGACGCTGCGCTTTGTAGAGTGCATCAATTTACGTATCAATTACGCTGGAGAAACCAACACTAGACCAACAAGCGGCTCTCATGTATTTTATGTAATGCAAAGGAAAGTTTATAAGAAGGTCACCATCTTCATGTAAACTCGTTTCTTAGATAGCAAGCTCGTGCATGCAATCCAACGAACATAGTACTGGGACGAGTACAGTAATCGGACCTCAACTGATGGAGAAACTACTGCAAGTGAAGGTAGTATTGAGGTACACCATCGAAGGCGAGAGCAACCCTTCCGTCGATGTTCTTTCAGACGACGTCGATCGCTAAGATAGCACATCGATCGCGTTGGAATCAGTGTGCGAGAGAGTGAAGGGCGTCTTGTCCGTGCTGAAGAAAGGAACAAGTTCTAGAACGGCGAAACGACTGTACGGTAGGGTTCCCAACAGTGCCCACGCTCTGCAATCCGAGTAATAAGCAAAGCATTCCGGCAACAACAATTACACTGTTTCTCCCATTGAATGAAATCGACCAATTAATGGATCTCGCGGTGTACCAGCAGATGGGTCAAGCTGGCTTTTAGTCTGTTCACCCTCTACGCTTTGCAGTACGTGGGAGCGCACGTTGCTCGTGTTGAAAATGTCCAGGCCGATACTAGCTCTTCAGTGTAGTGTAGTGTTCTCATATACGTACGAACATGAATAACGCGGCAGCAGTGCAAGCTGTGTTATATCTGGTCGAGGATAATGAAGACCCTATCATGATTTTAATGGGATTTCCCGCTAGCGGAGTTAAGGATCTCATCGAAGCAGCGCTGAATGCAGCAGTTTCTGCTCGGACAATCAGGATCTTAAGTAAATACGTTGACTTGCCATGGATACCCGCATAGCACCTGATAATAGTCATCTTCTCGGACCACATCGATTGGTTATCATTAGTTAGTAGAATTCCATGCTGCAAACCATATATTGATGAAGTATCCATTATTGAAGCAACGGCTGAATACCTTGTAGAAAAATCGAAGGGTCTCAATTCTCACGATGCTACTATAACCTTCACTAGGGAAAATACAGGAAGAGATTAACTTTTACCATCCATCAGTGAGTAGATACGGAATACTGAAGATCAAAGAGAACACTGTAGTACTGGAAAAGTGCGTCGAGCATCTTGTTGCATTCTGGAAGCGCACATCCTAATTATATGAAGGCGAACGTCGTGCTGGAATTTTCATGAAACAAAAAATTAGCTTGAGACACGAAGATATTCAAGTGTTGGGGCTGAAATTGAAAGTGTTCACGATGGTGACGAGTACATTGAAGACGATTCAAGGATCGGAGTTCTGTCTTGAAAGGCCGGTATGAGCCTCCTATTGCGCTTTTCATCGACGACACACCACGTGTGGTGAACTGCGTCGTGGGAAATGCCCAGCTCCTTGTTCGGCTTGTTTTCCGACCTCATGATACACAAAACGATCTCCTGACATCGCACAGCAAAATGCACTGCCGTGTGTCTTGTCGATACTGTACATCTGAGATATCTGCGAAATTTGAGGCAGTGCCTATTTGATCAGTTGAGGAGGATAAAGCGAAAAACACGTGGGAAAGACCAGAGGACCTCCGAAGGTCTACCTGGATGAACATACAACAGCATTGGCCAACCCCTTCGCGTACCCACAGAGCAGATTATCCAAGCAAGCGCTGTACTCTTGAGCATGGGAAAGGAAGTTTTCTATCTGTCAGTGTGAGGCTCTTGCGTAGATATTTGCTACATTACCTACGTATGTGAGCCGCTGGCAGTTGGTCGATATCAGAGAAAATTAGGAAGATTTACCAGTCGAGCCGATTAAAGACGAAGTGGTGAGAGAACTGATAGCTGATAAATTACTGTATACCGTATTTGGACGCGGAAATCAGATCGACTCCCAGGAATATCAGTGGCTAGTGGATACCTAACACCTCTCTTTTAAGTAGAGAATTACACATTATACTTTGCTTTCGATGATTTCTGAAGTTCTAGAATAAAAGCTCCTTCGAAGTCCACTTATTCTGCAAAAATTTGGTGAGAATCACGAAGTGCAGCAACATTTTTCTCTCATGGATAGTGTTTCCAAAATTCGTCAGAGCAATGATAGAATCAGGCCAAATTATGATCGTACTTCTACTTTGGGTAAATAAATCAATGCTGTATGGCCACTTATGGCTCATTATAAGTCATACTGTTTTGCTCTTTTCCATGAATTCTATAGAGCAAGCATTGAAAACTCAACTTCTGTGGAGTCCACTATTACGTGAGGACTTCGTGGAATTCACAACTTCTATTCTAGAATCAATCAGCATTATCTAGCTTTTGTCAGGTCCACTGACTCTACAGAAATTTAGTGAGGATGACGACCTGCAGCAATATTCTCTTTTTTGAAGAGTGATTTCCAAAGTTTATCTCTCTCATTTATAAAGCAGAAACTTGGTGTGTCGGTTTGTCGGTTTGTGTGTTTGTCGGTATGTCGGTTTGTCGGTATGTCGGTATGTCGGTGTGTCCGTCCGCAAGCGTTCATGAAGGTAGTGATATGGAAAACCCATTCTCTCAATGAAACTCTTACATTTCCTACTTTACATATAAATCAGTAAATGGGTGGGTAGGTTAATGGAGTGGAGTGAGTGCAGTGAAAATTCCCCTCGCTCCTAAGGCAAAGTGGAAGCGATCGGCTGACCCGTCATTTTCTTTTGAATTTATTTATCGGAGCGTAAGAGACACAACATATTGAGTTCCATTGCGTACTGCCCTTTCCCCCTCCAGCATTTCTGTATAGAAAAGTATCATCAACTAAGGATCTCAGGATCATAACACCGTTAATGGTTACCCTCTCTTCTTTGTTAGCTCCACATCGCCTTCTCTATGACTCATCAACCTAGACCAACAAAACCTGAAAGAAATTCTGAATGGTTTTTATTATTGTTCTCGACTGTTGTTAACACCACTATCAAAAGACCATGACCCATCCTGCTGATTCCATATTTTGGTGGTTGAATTAGTTTTGTTGCAACTGACATCTGAATGAAAAGAAGACGCGGTACCATTTATGCATGCAGATTTTGGTAATCTCCCAGCAAGGAATAGATCATCAGTAAATCTGGCAACTGAGTTCGAGCGAAAATTTCGGAACGGTATGTACATCAAACATACGATTTTCGGGACACCCCCAGGTGAATGCCCACTGAAAATGGTGGTTCCTACAGAACTGATTGTGTTAACAGTAGATGCTCCCAAAAAGAGCATTTGGGTAGAGTGGTTGAAAAGATTATCAGTTCTTCTGTTGATCCGAAATTTTCAAGAGGTCTGCCTTACGTGAATATCCCTAACGACCATCAACGCAGATTTCGGCATCGGAACTCAGATTCATGCAGAACTAAAGGCATCATTGGCTCAGGCTAATCTATGCGGTGTGGTGAAGTGCGAAACTGGCGCTCTCGGCAGAATTAAAATTTTTTTGAAAAGGCTGCATCGGTAAATCTAACCCCAATTTAAACCAAATTTCCGGAACGGTATCTGTTTTTAAACATGCGTTTTTTGAACTCCCCTAGAAGATCCTTCCGGGAGGATGCGGTTCTCACTGAACTGGAAGCACGGTTCATACTGAATTATAACTTTTCGTGTGAAACGGAAGTTTCAAAAAAATAAGCGTCGCATGATTATTATGGTCCCAATGCCATTATACTTCTGTAAGGTATTTAAGGCTGTAAGGCTATTTTCTTTGGCAAGGCAAGGTAAGAAAATTTATCACTCCGCGGATGTGAAGCAATGTCAACCGTCTCACTGAGTCTGATTCTTTTAAGTGGGTCAAAATTTTTGTAATGTATGAACTCAGGTCACAAAGATTCTTAGTCATAAAAAGTGTTAGTCATTATTAGACTAAAATTGTTTCAGATTCCAAGTCCTCTCATCTTTGAACCTCGGCATGTATGTTATTCTTGAAATCGTTAGTTTTTACTTCTGCCTCGAGGTTTGTAGGTGGAATATTTATTCTGGCCGACGTTTCGACGGACTCGTCGTTTTCAAAGGCCTGAAAGTGGTTCAAAGCGTGTTGATTGTACACTACCCCACCAAGCGCCTCTTCCACTCTAGCGTTTCTGACGTACTATCAGGAATGCACGAAAAATGTCCAAAATCCGAAAGGTAAGCTCACCTCACTTCCACCGCAAAGTGTAGCCACGCTACACAGTTAGTACATTAGTAGCGAAACTAACCTCGAGGCGGAAGTAAAAACTAACGATTTCAAAAAATAGTTTCATTTTATATTGATCGAAAGGAAATGCCAGATTGTTTGTACAAATCTATGTCCCTATTACATTAGAAGGGGGATGCCCGGCGTAGCCGGGCATTACATAAGAAGGAGGAGAGCCCGGCGTTAGCTGGGCGATCCGACTGGTTAGGTTAAAGACAGAATCATTCAAAACATGATATTTCCTCAAATCTGGGTAATTAAACCAATGTTGGTCTTGCTAGTGTTTTCGACGTTTATTGAAGAGAGCCAATCAAGTCATTGTCTGCAAATGAGCAGGACGTCTGATCTTGTTGCGCCACGTACTATACAAGAATGTTTTTCACAATATGTAGTTGATAAACGAAACCGACACCATGTTTTGAGAAAACTTGCCCATGGGTAATTGGGCCCATGGGTAACAATGGGTAATTTTTCACGGCTCGAGTAAACGTTTAGGTTTGTTTGATTTCCTATATCTCCACTAGGGTAGGTGTACGGAACTCTCTAGAATTCAGGGAGCACTTGCGTGATTCGCTTGCGATTGTACATTTGATTCTTTGGCATGTTATACTGTCGCCCACTGATGTTGACCTACGGTAGTAGGTTTCCCGTGAAGGTTGAACAGAGTGTCGGTAACTGAGATGTGATCGTCTTCATAAGGATGAATCGCAGGTTGTTCCATCGGTTTGTGTGACCTGGGATCAACGACACTTGCCCTGGAATTGTGTCACCTATTTGAGTTATAGTGATTCGAGCAGTTGCCGTATAGTCCCAGCTGGGGTAGTTGAAAATGGCATATACTGACGAAGTAATTGATTCAGCGTAGATTCTGTAAGAAAAGCAGATCTGGAAGCAAAGTAGACAACCACAGGACAAGCAATCACGTACAGGAGTGCAGTAGGTGAAGCGTTATTATTGTTGACTGTAGAGGAAAACTTTTCCAATGTATACGTTACCTTGCCATTGTTCCTATTTTTCAAACAGTTTCCTAGTAGGTAGCAGCGGTGACTCGGCTTAGTTTGATTTCGTGATCCCGTGTGAGGAAATTTCATGAGTTTGTGATACTTATGTGACAATGTCGAAAATGGTATAGGTGGTGTGCGATGCAATGTAGGCTGTGACTGAAGTGATGTAGAGACACTCCTTTTGCTGATGCCGGAACGCTCCCATATTCATTCAGCGAGGTACCATCAGAGATGTCAAAAGGAACATTCGAAACCCTTTAGATTTCTTTTTTCTTTTTTATGTATCACTGGCCAATTGCATTTAGCAACGGCTCACGGCTTTCCATGCGATGTACCGGAGTAGTGATTGATCCACTATACTCACAAAATTTCGAGATATACTCATCGAAAACTACTTGTTCACCGTGCACTTGCTCATCGTGCAGCTTCTTTATATTCTGAGGAAGCTATCAGAAGGATTCTTATTCAGCGGTATTATTACTTTGCAAGGCGATTCGGCTCATGTGGTTGTAGCAAATGTTACCGCAATCAGTGTCAGAGAAGTCGTCCAATACAGTGAATCACCGGCCGATTCACCACTGTTTAGCTAGAAAGAAGGCATTCTCCTGAAACATACAGTTTCTCTTCACCGTGATAACTACATTTTTAGACAATGTTGTTCTATGCAAGCTCAAACGGCAGTATAAAAGAAAGTGTCTTCAACAAAGGCCGGCTTCTGCGCTATCTCTTCACCTCGTCCACCAACGTCCACTCCACAGCTACCATCGATTTCCACTGGACCATAACTGAAGACGTTCTATACCCTATATTCAATATTCTTGCGTCAGGGCACTTAACCGATTGAATCATAATAGTGAAAAAAGAATATTTGGTGAATCGCTTCTGCCCAGCCAGCAAAGTTTATACTATTGCGTGGCAACTCAAAAATAGTTTGTTGGCGAGCAACTTATAAGAACACTATATGTATTTGGTGCATCGGCCCGGAAACGATCCCAGACCTTGGCAGGCGAGCATTCTGCAACTAAATCACAATGCATTATGCATCATACCAGGAAAAAGCATCTACTTGAAAGTCTTACGCTACCTTGCCAATGTTCATCGGAATCCAAGTTCGGTTTATCTGAGGATTGATTGGGAACGACGTGGAAAACTTCAAGAACCAATTCAAACGAGGGGAGCAATCAGATGTAGCCTGAATGTACCGATGCTCATTCACCACGTGTCCCGATACAAGCGCTCGAGAATTCATCCTGTTCAACATACGCTTTCTTAAAACGGACATCACAGTAAAGGACAATCTAATACGACTCACGCGACGATTCGTGCTACTTGGCACGACCTACCAAAATGTTTCAATCTCAAAGGTTCTCGCAGCAAGTTATAAAAAACGGAAGAAAGAAAAGACGGGACTGTCGGAAGGGTAGATGAACCTCACGACTGGAGATGAAAACAGGACATCGCATGACAGAACAGCGATCAAGGGAACACCAGAAAGACTCAAACCCACAAGAACCTCCCGCCGTTGATTACCTTCTTCAGCTTCTATTACCTTAGCGAAAACTCTATAGAAGATGAAGAAGAGAACGCCAATAATGAAACGAGTTCACAGGTCGATTACCATCCGAAACGCTCTACACAGCTTATCAATGGTGATTACGAAGATTTGGAGCATGGTTTATTTCTTCGGGCACCATTGCCTCGATCACGTGTGCCTTTCGCAGGGGTCAAGGAGTTCACATCCGACTCGTGCCCCAATTTCCCCGATGGCAATCTGCGATCCCGTCTTCGACAGAAGAGCAGACGCGTCTACTGTTCGGAGAGGTGTAATCCTTACTTTGACAGAATAAAGGAGCGTTGGTATTGTGGGATATTGAAGAATCCAATACTAAACTTCCTCATTACTAGAAATGATGGGCATCATCGTTCGTTATGCACTAAACCAAGCTCGAAAGGAAGAATAAGGGACGTTATCAAGGAAGTTCGGCGTGAACTGCCTGAGGAGTCAAAGTCGGACAGCGGCAACTCCTCTGCTCCGGGAGTGTAGCAAACGCTACCGCAATCAATGTCAGAGAAGTCGTCCAATGCAGTGAATGACCGTCCAATGCAGTGAATGACCGGCCAATTAGTCGCTGTTTAGCTAGAAGGGAGACATTCTCCTAAAACTTAAGGTCTCTCTTCATCGTGATAGCTACATTTTTCGGACTATGTTGTTCCATGCGAGCTAGAACGACCCTATATAAGAAGGTGACTTCAACCGGCTTCATCGCTATCTTTTCACCTCGTCCACCTAAGTCCACTCCACAGCTGCCGACGACTTTAATTGGACAATATCTGAAGGCATTCTATATTCTATATTCAAATAGAACACTTCCTGTCACCCTTGATAGGGACATGAACTTTATGATGCAGCGGGGTCAGCGTGAGAGAGGAGACAAAAGGCTTAGAAACCAATATTTGTGTAGCACGAGGCTTAGCGGCAAACTAGTTATTTTGCTCTGCTTAATTGTAGAATATTTCTTCTCAACAACATCAATCCCGTGTCAATGCCAATCAACAGAATACTGGGATGACGGCGTCCTCTGAGTAGAGTACAATATATTCCACTGCTTTCCATGGATGAGAGGTCTGCTATGCTAATATGACATCTTTCAAATTAAACTAATATGCATCTTTACCGTTACTTTGACGGAATAATTCTTTCTGGGGCTCTGAGTTAAACACATTCCACTGCTTTAATGCAATATGAAAAGTGTTGAAGCAAGTGTGAGACTGTTGTTAAATTTGTCGGGTCCTTACAGCATTTGGGCATTGTAGCTGGATGCCTTTCACCCAACACTTATGACCTTTTCGGTAAAAAACTGTAATAGATGTGCCGCCCCTTATATTATTGGGGCATTGGGTATTGGGGCATTGGGTATTGGGGCTGTCACATCGATTCTGCTAGCATTAAAAAACTCGAGGATTCACGCAAGTCAGGCTATGTCTCTGACCTGCGAAAATAATCTCGCCCTCAGGTGAAAACTACTTTTATGAAATTAGATTCCGTTTGGGAGATTGATGAGTTTGTGCAGTAAAACCATTATTTTTCTGCACAGTATGACAGGACGTGAAATCCATGGGTCCTGTTTTCATTGCAGTGCAAACGCTCCATTAGCTTTTCTTTGAATAGATTCAAACCTACGATGAATAAAACTTTGGGGCATAGGTCAATAATTCCTAACGATCGAGGAACGCCGCGAATTCATTACTGATGTGAGCCAAATAACATCGTTGTTCCCTACACAACCATTTATGTGACGGGATTAATCTCTCTGCCATCCGACTTCCAAGTCAAACTTTTGTCCTGTTCTACAACTGTTTCCGTCAATGAATCTGGCGAATCGGTACCTGTCCTAATTTACTGCTGTTTAGACATGAGAAATGATCTAATCTTTTCCTTGTCTTGCCACAAACAGCGATGCAGTTGCTCAGTGTATTGATTCGATGTCAAATTTTTCGAGAGACGGGCGTTAGGAACGATTGGGTAATCGATTTGCCGCACGTGGCTGTCGCGGACCACTCATTCGTCGTTATCACAGCTCTAGCGTTCTTCATATAGCTCAATCGATATGCGGCCATTATTTTATGCATAATTCTACTATTAGTACTTTTCTTCTTGTATTTCTTACCTACTGCTGCATCCTGCTACATTCCTTCGCGCGCGGCGCCCCTCTCACCGCGACGCGACCATTTCGTTCCTAACGCACCACACCCAAATTTTTCAGCATTCCAACCACTCTAGTTTCGCAACGTCTCAATTTTTGCTCATATGAGATCAACGCTTAGAGGCAAAGTTTACGATGACTTTCTAGTTTTAGACGAGTAATTGAAGTGATAGTACAGTATTGTTCGAAAAGGTGAAGAACACGCGGAAGTGGCCATACTTAGAAAATTACGGGGCTTCAAGATATTAAAATTAGGGTTTGGAAAAGGATATGCCGACAGAGCCGACGAGCTGTTCCGAGCGTCCGTCAAAACCAGCGTCCTTCCGAGTCAGCATACCCATTTCGCGCGCGGAGCGGCCCACTGCGATCTCGAGATTATCATCATTACAGTATCATTAGGTGCCAGTGAAAAGTGAATGGTTTGCACTAGTCCGTCTTATGTTCTCTTTTAGCTGACTGCCGTGGACCAAGCGTAAATCGTATGTCAGACAACTGCTACGTCCGTCAACGATCGCGAACTGACGCGTCGCGTGCGACGACTGCAGCGTAACCTGGTTACGCGGAACGAAGTGCATCCTGCCCACTGGGTCCTGGTGCGTGGTGCAACCTCTAATGCTTTCTCAACGCTTGGGAACTCCGCTCTGGGTGTGTACGTCGGCTGAGCCGTTTTTAGGGCTCTTATTACGCCCTATCTTGGCCGTTTTTATATACAAAAGCATCGCGTAGGCTATCCTTGGAGGTCACAAACCATCCAAGAGAGATCTCAGAAACTGTATTAAACGTGAACTGTGCCTTTAATATGATCATTTTGGACGGTGAACGCTTCCACTCAACCTATGTTAAAGTGCATCCGATTCCTGTTTATGACACTCTGTTTACTGTGCATAGTGCATGTAGAGCTTTAAAATTCTGGTGCCATAGAGTAATCTGTAGCAGACCATACCAACCACATATGTACTTTTTAACTTCCTTTTTTTCCGAATATAGGAGTTGAAAAACTTTCTAAATTACAAATTGAATGAGTTCTCAATGAACCAGTGATCACAGCACTCTCACTTCCAACGACTGACGGAAGTGCAAGAATTTATCTGTAGCCATAAGTGGAGGAATAGAACCCGTTGGGATATTGTACTTTGTTTTTTCTTCGTTGAACACTGCTTTGAAATTCATTTGTGATTATAGTGGCGATTGCTCTGAGCACAGTTCTCGCTTAACCAATCAAATTTTCCGTTTATTCTGAATTGTGCTCTTCCGAAAAACTCTGGCTGAACTGAATAACCTCTCAAACACTTCATTCGGCAAAAAGTAATATTCACGTTAAGCATGGCGGAAGATTCAGAAACGGAGAGAAGAAATTCTTGATCGTCTAGCCCGTAAACGCATAATGATTGGCAAACAAAAAATGATGAATATTCTAATCAAATAACTGAGCTGGTATAATAAATAAGTTAACATAACCAGTCAACCGTTACATCGCGTACGGAAACCATTGGAAAACCACTGTATCAACGAAAACAAATGCTGGGTATCTAAAGGAACAAAGCCGAAATTAATAGAACCACATAAGCTGGATTCCTAAGAAAGGTGTGTTCGCCTCCAAATAGGAGTCAAAATTGTTACTCGAGGCAGAAGAGGTGATGCATATGGAGAGTAACACGATCATTGAGTGAAAGCTCGTGTCGGGTGTGCATCGGCATAAAGGATGCGTGATACTCTTCGTGATACTGGTGATATGCGGAACCACCACGCTTTACAGATATCACTTTGAATGTTGGCCACAAGTAATCGAAATTAGGATGAAGAACCAGGTGTTTTATTGCTTTTAATGAGAAACTGTGACACCTGTTACTCGTCGAAACGGCAGGTACTATTCAATCATATGTACAGCGTCTGATGTAAAAAATCTCCACTCCCGCAAAAAACTCAAGTTTGTGCTTGTTCTACAATTTGCTCCAAAACGAGCCGAAAGTTCGAGCTCGGGTTTCTCGTTTTTTGTATAGGTTGATTCGAAGCTGTTTCTTTGAAGTTTGCAGCGAACCGAATTTACAGTGGATACAGTGAACCCAACTAATCGTCTTTACAGATACCACTTTCTTTCAGACAGATATTTCTTTCGATCATGTCCTCAAGAAATCTCGGCAAAGTCAGTGAGGTATTCCATGCTATTCATGCTAGTCATGCTAGACACTCTTATACCAGAGGAAAAAATTCAGGAATTCGCGTTTCCGTGTGGACATAAGATTCCTTGCTACAGAAACTTCAGGTAAGCGAAAAATACTTGGTGTTTGTAGTAATTTCTCTGTGAAATACTCTCTACCTTGACTTGTGAATCGAACAACTCATAAAGAAGGGAGTAAGGCCAGTCAGTAGAGAACAAATGACAAAATCTTGCGAAAGTTGGCAAGCCGATTATGAGTTTTTTCTTCAACACTTACAGATGTATAAGCTGTAGGAGAAGACTACGATAGCCTAGTTCTAATGAACTGGTACTATGTGGCACTAAGTTGGCAGCACGGAAACAGCCTATACGTCCGAACACTGGCTGTCGTTTGGCCCAGCTCTGAAAACTTATTAATTTCAATTTCCCGACAAAGACAGCATAGAGACAAACATTCACTGAAATGGTAGAGGAGGACTCAAAAATATTCTTGTTTTTTTTCTAGTACTTCTAAATGAGCTTGTTTATGAGTGTCATCTAAAAGCATATTGAATTAATGTTTTCACAGTTCTTGAAACTAGGGATTCAAAGCAGAGCTCATGCTCTGCCAGCTGTATTCTTCTCAAAATTATTTACATTCCTACGCACGCTATTCTACCATGATGTTGAGTCTATGGAAGACTTTCCTCGGTTTACAGCTTTGGCTTTGAGTGACTTGATCGAGAAATGGCCTGGGTCACCCTCGGTCGCTCCTGATTTTCTAACGTTCTTCCTTGTGCGAAGAATGGCTCCAGTCATATGTGGGGCTGTTGCTTATATCTTCAATCAGTCTCCAATGTCCGGTGAGGTCGCTATGCGATGGAAACACTCCTTCGTTACGCCTATACTTAAAAAGGAACTTTCGTGGGACTCTATAAATTACCGACCTGTTAGTATCACTTCGGTGTTCTGAGAGCTATTCAAGAAAGTCTTGAAGGACCACGTAGTCAATCACCTATCTGTTAACAAGATAATTTCCAATGAGCAACATGGTTTTGTCAAGAGACGATCAGTTGAACCTAATTCATTAGAATGTCTTGATGACTGGACGGAAGCTCTGGACAAAAAGGACTGTTGCGATGTGATGTACTTTAAGTTTGCCAAAGCATTCGATAGAGTTTCACGTAAAAAGTTGCTTCGCAAATTGGAGTCGCTTAAAGGCACAGTTCACGATAATCAGATAACGAGGAATCAAGAAATACAAAGGGTCAAAAAAGTAGTCAAAAGGGGGTTGGGCGAGTTACGCAGCCGAAAACCGAGGCTAAATGGAGTGTTCTGGCGAGCCAGACGAACGCGAAGCAGTTTCTGCAATTGCACACAACACAGTTGATTTTGCAACGAAATCTACATGCCCGTCCGTGACAATTTGCCAATCAGCTTATCGATTGTTCACTAATGTTGCTCCAATGCGAAAGTGGTGAATGGCAATAAGATTTCGTAGTCAGCCCAGGCCTCTTGTTCCTCATTCTCAGGACCCTTATTATGCCCTAACCAGAACGTTTTACTACCTCATTTCGGCACATATGGTATCACAAGGGGCCCCGAATTCATACCATGTAAAAATCTCAGAAGCCATTTTTATTGTGAACTGTGCCTTTAAGTTCCACTCTGTTGTTGTTGAATGGATCAGAAATTATCATGAAGGCAGAAGGTTTCAAGTGAAAATTGATCAGTCATTCTCGAGCCCGAGTAACGTAAGAAGTGGGGTTCCGCAAGGAGGTGTATTATCGCCTGTCCTTTTCAACATTTTGACAGCTGAAATTCCGAGCATGCTATGTGAAGGAGTTAGGACAAAGGAATATGTGGATGATTTGAAAATTTACAAACAAAGGGAGCATACAGTACCGTTCAAAAAGAAATCATCTTGAACGTTTTTTGCCATAAATCATCTCGAATTCAATATTTTTGACTGACTTTTTGATATGTTGTCAACAGTAATGATTTTTAATGTCTCCATCACACAGCTCACGGAACTCTTTTTTATTCCGTTCAAAAGGCCACTTTTCACATTTTTTTCTGAACAGGACAAAATAACGTAAGTTTCAATAATTTAAAATAAATCGTCTCACCTCAACGCTATCATCATGAGATCAAAACCTAACTAACTATTAGGCTAATACTTTGTAGCGAAGTCTTTGGCATCGATGACGGCTCAGCAGCTGCGGGGTATTGGTTCGACGAACTTGTCGATCAGGCACTCACCAACTTTCCTCCTTTCTTCTTCAAACTGGCCAAATCTCTGAGCAGCATTTGTGATTGTTTTACCGGCTATCCTTTTCTCGAATTTCTGCCACGAGGATTCAATGATCTTTAGGTCAGGGGCTGGCTGGTCAGACAAGGTATCGAATTTTCCGTTGAGTCAGCCAGTCACGCCCCTTGTAAATCTCTGTTTGGGATTGGTATCTTGCTGGAAAGAAGTTTTATGCCGTGCACAAGACGGCCGAAGGTAGCATGCATCCCAGAAAATTGTCTACGTACATCTGCTGGTCCATAGCGGCATGAATATGGTGCAGGGAGCCCGAGCTTAAACTATGAAAAAATCCCCAAACCAATACTGAGCCGTCACCATGCCTGAGAGTTGACAATTGGTGCTTGGGGTCGAAACTTGTATTTTAAAAGGTTTTCCACGAACGAAATCCCATCTCTACCAAGCGAAACGATCTTTGACTAGTCGCTGTACACGAATTTGAGTCAGTGGGCGAAGGTCCAGTGAAGGTGCCTACGCACCCATTGAAGTCGAACTCCTCTGTTTCTCAGAGATCCACATACTTCCTCACAAGTCCTCTTCCATATAATCCAGCATCCCGCAGGCGTCTGATGATGGTACCTCGAGATGCTAGCAACGTCGCCGTCGTGATATTTCGGTCATTATATCGGAAGATGCTCGTCTGGATATCTTGAATCGACGCAGAAATGATCTTCCTATAGCCCTCAGGAACGGCAATCCGTGGCCTTTCTGAGCTGTCTTGTTTGATTGGGCCTATGATAATTTCAGTACTTCCAATGCCTTCACAATGGTAGACATTATAACAATAAACAGCCTTGGATGTTGAGCATGGGTCAATTTCTGTTTACTGCCCGTGTCTATGGCGGAGTGCTGCACTACGATCAGGGTGCGAGGGTCAGAGTTTTGTCTCTTTACTGAGACCAATCAGCTATCAGAACGAAGGATCACTAACACTTCTAGACTCAGAAAACACAATGAAACCTACCTGAAGAACATGCCAGTTCAGCAAGTTTTTGAAAAAAAATGTACCCACTAGGCCGGAAGCGAGCTACCGCCGATTCTGCATCGCAGAAGATTCGGTAATGTTTGGAAACGGTGCTGTCAAAAAATCACCGAGAAATATTGACCTTGAGCTGAGTTATGGCAAAAAAAGGTTCAAGGTGATTTCTTTTTGAACGGGACTGTATATATGCTTTCGAGAAGGTTCAGAATAATTCCACTACTAATTAAACTACTAATTCGACTCAATGGTTTCCTCCATGACAAAATACCAAAAGTTGCAATTAGGAACAGGTTTCTGGGAGTATCAATTCTTCAGTCCAGACGTAATATTTTTGACCTTGTTCATTTCACAAGATGATACAGGGTTTATCTGGTTCTGGCTGGTTTATGCAACGTTTTCAAATTAATGCCCTCGAGAACAAGAGGAGAATCCAGCAAGATTTTTCTCAGCCAACCCAGGACAACTTTGCGAGCCAAAAGTTTCTCGTTTAGAACTGGGAGTCAATGCTTTCAAAAAAACCGTTGAACATATCTCTGACTGAATTCAGACATTACGCAAATGCTATTAAGATATGACACAAAGTATGAGACTGACTAATGAATTATAAAATTCTTCATTTATTACACTAAGTTTTTGACATCTGACTTGATTTTATGGAAAATGTGTTCGAGTTCCCGCTGTTTTATCGATTCACTTTTCGCACTTTTGCCTTTTGCACACGTAGTGAACCTATACCTATGCTTACACCTATTTACAAAAGTTACGCGCAATCACGTATGGCCCAAATATGGGCTTATTCGGCCCTCGCGTAGAAGGTAGAGGAGAGCAGTAAAACTATTTGCAGAATTGAGAAATGAAAAATGAGATGGTGATCTACTCCAAATGTATACATTACGTGATCCGGCCTCGGGACATCATTTAGTTCTTGCATCGGTTTCTGGGGTGATACAGTGTTTTTACATTTCTAGAGATTGCAAAGAGTAGCTAACCATTTTTCGGAATTGTCTGTTTAATGACTTCTGAGAACCGGGGAAAAGATCGCCGCCTCTGTGCTGGCGGTTCACTGGTTTTTATGTACCCCGGTTACTACGGAGTAGAATGAAACAAGTATGAGCGTAATGAGTGCGGATTTTGCCGCTAGTGAAACACAGAATAAATAAGCCTTTATCAAACTACAGAACCTACGTCTTGCCCTTGACGTCAGTAGAGGTATAAGTGAGGACCACGCTTTCTGGTGGTCCCGCTCGACCCCGTATCATTTAGGGGCGTGCCTAACATGATAATTTCTTGTGAGTTATTTACTATGCATCGCCTCTACAGAACAAACACACGGCGATCTTATATAACCGTCTTCTGAAGTAACTATAGCTCGAAGACGCTTTGGCTACTCATCGACAGTGACACGCATAGTTACTTGAGAAACACGAGCCCAAGCTTTCTACGATGATCTCTCAGGAGCAGCAACTGCATTGCGTTTTGCAGCGCAGGCTTTCCTCTTCACTACGAACCATATCAAACGACCCGTCACACTGTGGTCCGGGAAATTCGTATGGGGGTTGCAAGCTGGGATAAAGTCGCGATCATTTCCTCAGCACCAGCCTTGATCTTTTCCCATTCGTGAGCAAGTGCGCAGCAGTTTTCAAATCGTACCCATCAAATCTTTGACCCTCGCTGCATCTTTTCAGAAAGCCCTTTATAAAGGGATTCGGTTTAAGTTTTGTACTTTTCTCAACCAAAATCCAATATTGCTGTGTTGGCAGAGATTCTAGGCTAAACCATCACAGAAGAGGGAAAATAGCCATGAGAGGCGATCCGACTCTTCTCAACGGCTTCAGCACTCGTGTATACAGGCTTGTTTACTCATTGTCAGAACTGACTCTTCTTATCGGAGTGACAAAGAAATCTGCAGACATTTTTCTCGCGTTTCTGCAGGTTCCGCAGCGTACACCCTCCAAAGCAGTTCTATTCGGAAAAGAAGTCAAATGTGATACAATACGACCGTTTCGAGGTTTGTCGTTGTCCTGTCTACGCATCGCGTTCCAAGATACTGACATGTGGGAAGTGTTGAGAGGAGGAGCGATCCCGAAAAAGACCAACACCGAATGCGCCCACAGACGGAACGGTTGGTGGATGTCTGCAAGGCTCTACCGTTTTCCGAAATCTGACGAGTTGAGAGCACCAAAGTACATATGTAGGCTTGGGTATCTCAGAAGGTACCTGAGGGGAAGTGCAGATTTGGAGGAACGCTCCAAACAAGGAAATTACGGACGTCCGAAAAGTTTTTACTATACCTATGGCGCACCCTGTAAATATATTGTATTTCTACTCGGAAGAACTTCAAGCGCTAGATTTAAAACGAAAACTTCAATTTTGATAATGCTATCATATAAACGACAAGAATCTCGAATCTTCAGGTAGTTCTGAAAAGCAGTTCCATCTAACCCGGGATTATGGACACATTCACCAAAAATGGTACTGACGTGTTTTTGCGAAAGTTTATCACGTACCAGTTTTTCCGCAACCTTAGCTGCTGGTGAAGCAATACTGATAGGGCGGAAAGAGGAGACCACGTTTGTTTCTGAACTTGCCAGAAGCGCCTTCAGAAGTTGCTTCTAAACAGAAGTCGTCTGCGTGACAGATTCGAATTACGTCATCAGCCATCACGTAGGCAACTCATATCTACTGGGTTTTGAATACATCTCCGTGAATGGAAAGTCAATTGTTCCATTTCGATCGTCAGAGTGGAAGTTTACAAACTCAATGCCCCTCATGCTCCGCCATTGCTTATAACTCTACTGAACTTAGGATCCTCTTCGTGCTTGCCCTCATATTAGCTGAAATCACGAAACAATAATAAATGATTGTTAACTTACTCTGGTGGTCCATATCTGCTAGTGAAACTCTGCTGCCTCATCACATTTTGTAATGTCGCGCATCTGCATGCTAACATTTCACGAAACGGCACACGAAAATCCTTGTTATACTTGCAGTAGATGGCCGGATTCAAGGTACTGAATGAAGAACACTGATGAAAGGAAAATTTGCATACAAGCCCCCCCCCCTTCTTTGATGTCATTCATTTGTCAGCATTTCGGAATATTATTGCTTGTCGACGGTACGTATTTAGGGGCCTAGTCTCCACTGGCACTTGTAACAACGTTCTTTCGCTATTCAAAGAGCTTTGCAAAGTTTGATGGAAGTATTCGAAATTGCCAATAAAGAACTCATACGAACCCGTGCCTAGCAACCGGACTTCACTCGCCTGATTCGTCTTCTTCGACACTCTTTTGCAGCACCCTCATCGCACCGGCTCTTCAGCCGACGTGACTCACTCCGATTATGAACTGATACAAATTAGAGTGCGGACGGCAAAGAAATTGTACGTTCAACAAACGTTACTTATAAATTACTAAAGACTTGACCGCAACTGAGACGACATTTAGTGGCCTGCACGATTAATGCTGCCATTTCTTCATGTCTCCGGAAGCGAGATACAAGTAGGACTTTTATTATAAAATTTGCACAACATAAGACACAATGATTCTCATTGACTCTTTTCAAGGAGCAGCTACTGATCCAGGCTGGGTCAAATAATCGCAACCGTCCCACCCACCGCGTTGAGGTGGCAAACCAGCTGGGGCCATCACTTATGTGATTATATACAAATGATGACCTATGAAGATCGGATTACGCTAGCACGCATAGGCCTTCCGAAAAACTTATTAACGTTCATAAAGCCCTTACAGTAGCGCTCGAAAGTCTTCGGCCAAATGCTTCTTCAGTTGTACTTTTCAGTCGTAAGTCCTTTCCTATTTGATGTAATCATACGAAATTTCAGTATGTGTAGCATAAGTGTATTGTGTAAATTTAGCACTAGCAATCTGCAATCTGATCATGTTCCAGATATCCCAAAAGGCTTGAACTCAAAATCACCGGAAATACGAATTATGGCCCTTGCGGAAATTCTTCCTTTTTTGCCTTGTTCAACGTGTGCGAGCGCTAATGCCGAACATAGAGGAGAGGAAAAACGCACATAAGATGCGAATAAGTGCAGACATCAATAGATCAATAACTTTGCTTTTGGCAAAATTTGCTACCGCAGCAAACACCTTGCTCTAGTTACGTGGATATTGCTGCTTCGCAGTCTAGTAGTGCTTGATAGTGTGAAATATGCTTTAGTTAAACATGTCGATATTTCGCGCGATTGGCTACATTAACAAGGGAAGGATTCCAAGTCAAGTATCCATTCGAAATGAGACCTGCCAGACGTATTTTTTGATGCTGATTTCAGATATGCACTCAAAATCTGCCAAGCGATTCTCTGAACAAAGTTATGGAAAAACGAAGACAAGGAGGTAACATAGGATAATTCGATCGCAACGTTCCCTTGGGGTCTGCGTTCAACAGTTCCTCGAGAAGCATATTCGTATTAGTCAGATGGGCAGGTATGTACTGAAGGATTGGTTGTACTATAAGATTGAATCGGAACTGAATTGCCGAAGCACATTATTCGGATTGAATTTCAATATCCTCAACGAATGCGCAGCGTGTGAATCAATCAATAATACCCAAGTTCTGGATACGCTTGCGACTGCGGCAGTGACGAACAACGAAGATGAAGACTAATAAGTATCTTGAATCATCTACCGGTACTAATCACTAACCTTCCAAGATTGTAGTGAGATCTGGCACGATTATGAAAACTCGACGACTTCGAAGTGAAAACCCACTCACTACCCCCCAATCAGATAACATTTGGTGGTTTTTGCTTCTTGTTTCACATAGCAATAGGAAGAAAGTCGTATGCGGATATGACTCGACAGAGCTAAAGACCTCGTGAGCGATTCTATGCAATAAATTTCCGTGATTCGAAATGACACCATCATCGTTTTCTCTCCAACTCCTTTTGAGCATTTGTGGCGATGAAGTTGACTTTAACTCGAATGGTCGACTTAATTTCTCAATTGGTTCCATTGTAGAGTCTCTTTGACAACGTTTTGAGTGATTCCCTAGCAGCAGCCATTGCTTAATTTGGAATCCACTTTTATGGTTATGGCTCGAGCAATATAATGGATGTTACTCGGTATGATTACAAGAAACTCGAAATTCAAAAAGGAAGAAACGGCGACGCGCGTTAGCTTCTGGTTCGGAATACACACGCCCGCAAGTTGCTCTATTCATTATAATAAGTCCACTCTTTCGAGTCAATAATTCGGCGAATCCCAAAAAATCAATGTGCCTGACGAATGTCATGGCTTTTCTCTCTTTCTCCACCTGGCCACCAACACTTCCGATAATATCTTCAAACGCCGTAGGACAACAATAATGTTGAGCCTTTTTAATATCATGAGTCGGGCGAGCTTTGGTTGAGTTATAGCGCTCATATAGTGTTTCGGAAACATGCTTGTAGAGGCCAGCAGCGTGCGCTCAAATTAAATGACAAGCCAACCTCTCCTGCTTGTATGATTAGACAAACAATCTACTACAGATATTCACTTCCTTGGTTGGAACTACAGTGGGGCAGTCCTGAGCGCTTACGTTAGAATACTAGTCCTGCGTTCTTACACTTGTGTTCTGAAAATGCTGCCTTGATTTCAGGATAACCGAAAGGTCCGGCACGCCCAGGGACCTGAGTTTAAATCTACAAGATCGTATAAGGATCATTCACAACCAAACTTCGGAATTTATTGGTTGCAGATTATTCCTGAATCATAACTTACTTGTAACACTCCCAGCGAAATGAAAAACAATCTGAACAATAAATTTACCTATTTGAATATCCCAGCCACAAAGTCACTACATCTAGCCAATATGGCACTTGAAGATGTAAGCAGGATTTGAGCAATGCCAGCGAGAAGAATGGTAACCAACAGATGATGTACACACTCATGATCACTCCCAACGTCTTGCGAGCCTTACATTCGTTACGATCATCATGCCGAATCTGAAATCGTGCAAAAACATTGCCTGTCGAACAATACCTGGTAACAGACCAAGTTCAAAAACTTAGTTTTCTACAGTTTTCAGCGTTCTGTTGTAGGACAACTACTGAAGAGATGATAATCACGAAGGAAGCAGCTCTCACGAATAAAAATTTGACATTTATTCGTTTTGATTTTCAGAACGGCAAAGTTGGCATTTTGGCATACAAGGCAAGTGTATATATAGTTTCTTTCGGTCTGTTAGCTAGCTGATCGCTCTCAGTGAAGAGGCGAAGCGCTTTCTGACCGTGGAGCAGCTCTACGCTATTGTCACAGGCAGTAAGCAGGAATCGACCCATGCTCAACATGCAAGGCTGTTTCTTGTAGCATTGTTTACGATTGGAAGTGTTGAGCCCTAGCAGACCTAATCAAAGAAGCCAGCTAAAGAAGGCAACGATTTGTCGCCCCCTAGGACGATAGAAAGATCATTTGTGCGTCGACCTCGAAGATTCCGGACGAGCACCTCCGATTCGACACAAGTTGCGACCCCAAGTACCATATGACGACTTCCAAGCATGATGTCGGCTCACTATTGGCTTGGGAATGGTGTTCGAGTCTAGGCATTGGGTGCATGCACCATATTCCCATCACTACGGACCAGCAGATGTGCGTAAACATTTTGCAGAAATTCGTGCTACTTTTCTCCCGTCCTGTGCAAGGAAGGAAATTCGTTTTTCAGCGAAATAATGACCCTGAACACAGATCTAGAAGTGGCTGACTCACTGGGAAATTCGATGCCCCGACTGACCCAGCCAGTCCCCTGACCTGAACACCGTTGAACCAACTCAATAAAAGGATAGCCGGTAAAACAGTCACGAATGCTGCTCAGAGCTTTGGCCTATCTGAAGAAGAATGGAAGGAAATCGATGAGTGCCTGCTCGACAAGTTGGTCGGATCAATGCTCCGCAGCTGTCTAGCCGTCATCGATAAGAACGGCTTTACTACAAAGTTTTAGACCAGCAGTCAATTAAATTTTAATCTCATGATAGCATTCAAATCACGTGATTTATTCCAATTATCGAAACTCATGTTATTTTGCTCGGTTCAGAAAAAAAAAATGTGAAAAATCGCTTTTGAAACGAAGTGAAATCTTGTTTTTCATGTGTATTTTCGAAGCTCTTGCTACTCCACCTTATTGGTTAGCTTTCGGCATATAATGCCTTCTTCAGACCTTAACTTTACAATACATAGTTGCAAACAATCAGTCAACAATCAGTTACTACATAGAACACATCGTATCGTATCAAACCAACCGGAAATAGTGGGGAAGAGGGGAGTGGACCTATTAGCGGGGAACTTGAAAGAGAAATGGAACACCGCTCTCGCCTGAGGCGACGGAGTATGATCATTCAATCAGTCTCAGGAGGTCACGCATCTCCTCCTTTGCGTTGATTTCCGGCTTGATACGGTATATTTCCCGTGCTTCCATGATTTTCCTTTCCAGGGGCCGTACCAAATATCTATGCAAAACCCTCACATCGAAAGATGGAGCGTTCTCCTTCTCATGTTTGAGTGTACGGTGCCTGGAAAAGCTGCTGTTTGGGTAGGCAGCGGGATTGGCCAACGCTCTTCTATGTTCGTCCAGGCGGATCTTCAGTGGTCTTGCGGTCTCCACATCTGTGTTCAGGGTCATTATTTCGCTGAAAAACGAATGAACATGAGAAGGAGAACGCTCCATTTTTCGATGTGAGGGTTTTGCATAGATATTTGGTACGGCCCCTGAAAAGGAAAATCATGGAAGCACGGGAAATATACCGTATCCGACCGGAAATCAACGCAAAGGAGGAGATGCGTGACCTGCTGAGACTGATTGAATGATAACGCCCCGTCGCCTCAGGAGAAGAGCGGTCTCATTTTTCTTTCAAGTTCCCCGCCAATAGGTCCACTCCCCTCCCCTCTTCCCTAACATTTCCGGTTGGTTTGATAGGATTCGATGTGTTCTATGTAGTAACTGATTAGTGACTGGTCGTTTGCAATTATGTATTGTAAAGTTAAGGTCTGAAGAAGGCATTATATGCCGAAAGCTAACCAATAAAGTGGAGTATCAAGAGCTTCGAAAGTACACATGAAAAACAAGTTCGAATGAAGCTCAGAGATAGCAGCATTTTGAAATATTAGAAGTGAAATCTGTTTAACGAATTCTGTGATGAAGACCTGAAAATCGTCAGTGTTGACAACATATCAAAAAATCAGCAAAAACCTTGAGTTCGAGATGAGTTGTGGCAAAAAAGTTTGAGGTGATTTCTTTTTGAACGGCACTTATATATATATATATATATATATATATACTATAGTTTATACATATTATATCTTATATATAGTATTCTATATAATAATGTTATACATAGTATGATTATAATATTATATATATATACTATAAACTATACATATATCTTAAAGTTTATATATAACTTCATTTAAAAACACTGAAGAACGTGGAAAAAGGTGGTCATAGGCAGTCGTAGAAATCTCCAAAGTGAGAGAAGTTTGCACTGAGGCGGGCAGGACTAAGATGAAGAGTTCATAACTGTGTTAAAAAACGTTTAAAAAACGGAAAAAATCAATGAAAACTGTAGAAGAAATGTGGACAAAATTCCAAGTTATTTATTCACCAGTTGGGCTACGTAGGCTAATGCGTGCACCACTTGCTTACCTGCGACTTGTTAGAGGATCAATATGAACAGTATCGGTTGACTTCCCATTTCATAAGTGTTTCCTCACTGCGCTCACTTGACATTCATACTCTTCGTCGTGCCTACGTTACTTTCGGAAGGACGCACAAACGGGCATACAAAGAGACACGCAAAATTACCGCTCCATATATAGAGACAGTCGGACTGTCCAGCTAACGCCAGGCTTCCCCTCTTGTTATGATAGAGTTGTGATCAACGGCAAACAGCACACTTCTTTTTTGGAACAAATGACACCTTTCGGAGCACGAAGTTCGACAGAGGGACAACAGGGCATGCGAACGATATCCAAAATGTGCCAATGTCTATGCTTTTGATTTGAATCTGTCTCTCTCGATCTGTCGCTGTTGATGTTAAAAATAATGACCTATTGACGGAGTCCGATCCTGCCAACCAGCGCATGTGTTCCCACCCTGCCTCGTGTACTTCCTAATGAATATGAACATTCTAGGTTCACAGGGATAGGAGTTATGATTTTCTGCTGAAACATTTCTTTCGCACAGACCCCACCCCCTGTGGGCGAAGTCCGGTCCTGCCACCCACCATATGTGCTCCTATCCTGCTGTGCTCCTACGAAATTCGAACGTCCTAGGTCCACGGGGACAGAGGTTGTGAATTTCCGTACAAACAGACAGACTTCCTATAAAGAAAGGAAGTTTCGCCCATTAGATCACCCAATCCTGTGCATGTCCCACCCACCCTTGAAGGAGGAGCTTTGCTGAGCTCAAATTCGTTTTTTTAATCTTGCCCTATGCCCAACCCAATCCAAACTTGACCCGACTCATGCAGGTGCTTCCTAAGGTAATATCGAATATCTGTACAAATGAACAAACAAACAAACAATCAGACGCAAGCGCTTTACATATGATGAGCTGTCGCATAGATTCGGGTAACGGAACTTCTCCCTGATGGCGGCATGCGGCAAATGTCACAGGAATTACCGTACTCACCCCGCCCCCGCCAATCGATATGACGCAATATTTTTCGTTAATTGCCTTGCTTTTTTATTGGATTTGTTCGTTTTTTCTTCTGTTTCTATTGTTTTCATGTTTATTAGACTTGATTAATTGGAATGACCCCTCCTATATAAAAGACGATCAATACCGCATTGGAATTGAAGGGAGCGGCCAGCCCATTCAAATAATTAAAGGACTCCCTACCTTACAAATTACGCGCTCCAAACTTCCATCGCAATCCTGCGATACGCGGCGGGTGCGGCGTGCGCGACGCCGTCTTCGGGGAGATGTTCCCGGACCCTATAGATTCCACCTAAATTCCAAATTTGGAAAACCTTCATATAGCTACTGAAGTACTATGAAGTGAATAGCTCTTGTGAGCGAAATTCACATTTAAAATTAGAAATTTCGGTTAGATGAGATTTCTATGGATTTCTATGGATATGTTCAATGGAAAATCACGCGTCTAGTCTGGAAAATAGATTAAATGCCGACGGTATTTTCGGTTAAACGTGAGCAACAAGCTTTTTTGCCCACGAAGCCTGACCTCCCTTCTCCTTCAGTTGGCTGCGAATGGGGAGATGAATCGTCCATGGTACAAGGATGTAGCACGACGGTAAATAGCCAGAAAAACGTTTGGATTATAAATATTACGTGATATTCCCATTTTGATCGATCTGATGCCACCTTGTGGGTATTGATCCCTTGACAATAATAGGTGATCATAGAATCAATGCCATTCTAAGCTCCCCTAGTCCCTAAAGATTTGGTTGCCCTGCGTCGTGGGAGGCGAGTTGTGATTTTCAGTCTATGACGTCATAAATTGGCTGGATATTGATTACCAGGCGGCTACGCACGCTCTTGCGTGCGGTGGGGGCTCTAGCCATAAGGGACGGAGCCACATGAGCTCTGATTTCCATTATAGACCTTTGTCATCTGAGCCTCTTCCCTAACACTTCTGTAGAGGCCATTATTCTTTTTGGGGCGTGAAATGGGGCTGTGTGTGGCCATGAAGAGTACTCCGATGTATTCAAATCAAATACGTCTGCAGTTCATGTAGTCGAAGAAACTTTGTGGAGTTCGGGCTGTGTGTGGCCATGAACACTAACTTTGAAAGGGCAGCCTCCTTGAGTAGTTGTAGGGGTTTACACGTTTCTACAGGGTAGGCACCTGTTGGCCGGGCTAACTGTAGAATTTACTTCATGAGGTCTGAAGTTTATGTAGTGCCTTTGCTCCCTTGTGTAGAAGGGACTACTGTGTGTCGAACCATGGATACTAAATTTTAAAAAAACTTTAGCCTAATTTTTGAAAGTGTTCAGTGGTATCCCCTAATTGAACACCTATGTGGTCGGGTTAGTGTGAAGGACAAATGTTCAAATTTCTGACCTCAACCCGCCCCCATCTTTGTAAACCCCACCCACTTCAGACTTCGTACCACATTACTTTTATTGCCTCCAGACACATTTTATCCGCGTTTAAAACGCATTTAAAGAGACCTAATAATTTTGATGTAAGCCCTCCTACCCCAGTGCCAACTCCGCCCACATCTGGGATTTGGCCACATTTGTGCTACCGCATCTTACCACTTTTTTCCCGCATCACAGAATGTTTCTAATTCTTGATCTAAGCCTCGCCCACTCAAGTGCCAACACCGCCTACTTCGAGGATTTGGCCACATTTGTTCTTTTACACCTTAACACCTTTTTGCTGCATTGGGCTTCGCTAAGCTTATGCACGCCCGACACGCATAAGGCCCTGCCCACTACTTTTATTTTTTTCCTGGCCTCTCCTTCGCCTCAATTGAATCGAGCTATGAATACATCTAAAAAATACCGCCCATTTTGAGGAAGCCCCGCCCACAGCACGTGGGTCTCTCTGTCTGATTTGTTGACCCAATCCTCACCTTTGAACATTTTTTCCCGGTGTCTGGACCTTTTTCGAAGCCAAAATAAGACGTTTGGCTACTCGCACCGGCAATTCCGGCACCTGTCCCGCCCCCTGTGGGCGGAGCTCCGCAAAGCTCATACGTGCCCCGTTGATCTTATCTTAGGCTCCACCCATCCCGAACTTGTCCCGACCTCTTAAAGATGTTTTTCAAGTGATACTGAATTTCACGTTGAACATACAAACAAACAAACAAACGTACATACATACATACATACAAACAGACACACCAAACTTGTGGATCATATATAGTAAGGATTTAGGAAGCTCAATACCTAGGGACATGTCGTAAAGTGCACCTCTCTCGTTAACATGTATCCGTAGGGTGCATGCCATGTACCCTAGGAGAGGTTGTAAAACTTTCGAGGTCGCATACCCACATCTTCCCATTTCTAGTAATAATCCCGAAAAGACGTCATTTATGAATTTGCGAAGACTTTCAGATATCCACAGGCTATGCACCTGGGTGATCGGGGTCACTGTGAATTCCCTCAAAAATTTGCTTTCAGAGGATGGTTTACCCAAATTTGAATACGCTCTGCAGTCCATTTAGTCAAAGAAACTCTGTGTGGCTTCGGCTGTATCTGGCCATCAACACTAACTTTAAAGGGCAGTCCCTTTGGGTAGTTGTAGGGATTTACACGTCTCTACAGGGTATGCACCTGTGTGGTCGCGGTTATGGCAGAATTTATTTTTTGAGGTCTCAAGTGAATGTAGTGCATTTGCTCTTGTGTAGAAGGGACCACTGCGTGTGGAACCATGGATACCAACTTTTAGAAAACTTTTGGCCGAATTTTTGAAAGAATTTAGTGGTATACTCTAGTTGTACACCTATGTGGTCATGGTAAACGTGAACGACAGATGTATAAATTTTTGATCTTAGCCCCACCCCGCCCCAGTTCTTCGCAAATCCCACCCACTTCGGACTTTGAACCACATTACTTTTACTCTTTTTCCCGCGTTGTAAAATGCATCTGGAAAGACTTAATAATTTTGATGTAAGCCCCGCCCGTTTCAATGCCAATCCAGCCCAGCTCTGGGAACTGATCACATTTATCCGCATCCCAGAACGTTTCTGGATAGAGTTATAAATTTTGTCCTAGCCCCACCCACTCTGGTGCCAAATCCGCCCACTTTAGTGCCAGCCCCGCCCACTTCTGGGATTTGACCACATTTGTTCTTCTACACCTCAATTCCTTTTTGCCGCATCCCAGAACGTTTCTGAGCAGAGTTACAAATTTTATCTAAGCCCCGCCCACTTTAGTGCGAACCCCGCCCACTTCTGGGATTTGACCACATTTGTTCTTTTACACCTTAATTCCTTTTTGCCGCATCCCAGAACGGTTCTGAACAGAGTTATAAATTTTGTCTCAGCCGTACCCACTTTAGTGCCAACTCCGCCCACTTTAGTGCCAGCCCCGCCCACCTCTGGGATTTGACTAAATTTCTTCTTTTACACCTCAATACCTTTTTGCCGCATCCAGAACGTTTCTGAACAGAGTTATAAATTTTCGATCTAAGCCCCGCCCACTTTGGTGCCAACCCCGCCCACTTCGAGGATTTGGTCCCATTTGTTCCACTACCTCTGAACACTTTTTTCCCGCATTCTTAAACGTGTTCGAACGGAGTTACATTCATTTTTGAAAATTAGCTTTCGTCTCAACGCACGCTCCGCCCACCGTGGGCGGGGCCTTGCCAAGCTTATGCACGCCCAACACGCATAAGGCCCTGCTCACTCCTTTTATTTTTTTCCTGGCCTCTGCCCCTCAATTAAATCGAGTTATGAACAGATCTGAAAAGTACCGCCCCTTTAGAGAAAGCTCCGCCCACAGCACGTGGGTCTCCTCCGTCTGATTTGTTGACCCAATCCTCACTTTTGAACATTTTTTCCCGGTGTCTGGACCTTTTTCGAAGTCAAAATAAGACGTTCGGCTATTCGCACCGCCCACTCCGGCACCTGCCCCGCCCTCTGTGGGCGGAGCTCCGCAAAGTTCATATGTGCTCTGTTAATCTTGTCTCAGGCTCCACCTATCCCGAACTTGTCCCGACCTCTCCAGACGCTTCTTCAGATGATACCGAATTTTGTGACGGACAAACAAACAAACAGACAAACAGACAAACAGACACACCAAACTTGTGGTTTATATATAGTAAGGATTGGATCGATATAAACAGCAACAATTGTGTTCCTATTTTATAATACTTCTTAACCATGCTTACACGACATTTTACGGGAATTCTCACCCTGCCTACACGACTTTTTGAAAGAGTCACAAACGGGCATACAAACAGACACACAAAATTAGCGATTTATAATTATAAAGGATTTATTTATTATTATTTTGGTTATTTATACATTTAGGTTGACGGAGTTTACATTGGGATGGGCGGAGCTAAGGTCAGAAATTAATATCACTGACCGAAAACGTTTCACAGGGCGGGGAAAAAGTTGGTTTCAGGCTTGAGAACAAATGCAATCAAATCATTGAAGTGCGCGGAGTTTGACACTGAAGCTATTTCATAACACACATAATAATAATAACAATAATGATAATAATAATGATAATAATAACGATAATAATAATAACAATAATAATAAAGGATAAAAGGATAAAGTTTTTGGCGTTAATCAATCCCGTCTGAGGGATGCGCCCCCGCACTCGACTTCCATTCAGAATCGTAGTGGCGTAATGAGTGCGTATGTGGCCTATACAATGACTTGCGGTGACCAGCCGATGTACAAGTCAGTACTTTTATCCTTCCAGACGTGTCTGGTACCAATTCACCTACCCCGAAGGGATGGAAGGCTTGGTTGGCCTGGGCGGACATCGATCCGGGATTCGAACCCCTGACCGTGCGTGTGATATAGTGCGCCACTTGCCACTACACCACCTCCGCAACAATAGTAATAGTAATAATAATGCTGGGGTAGACGGGCTGAAATTAAAAATGCATGACTCTGTTCATAATTGTTTTAAAACGAGGGAAAAAAGGGAAGAGTTTATAGAAGGAATTCTCGCTGTACATATATAACGTAATCCATTCAACATTATCGGTAGCATTAGATGTGCCTCTCTCTCATTATGCCTGTTCGTTACAAGTTTATACGGTGACTCCCTTAAACTCAACTGGAGTGTCTTAGCCACATCTAAACAGGAAGGGGAGGGGGTGACGGAGGAGGAAGCGAACTGAGCTACTTGGGAAAACGTGACCTGAGACAGACCCAACACACGAGGGGAAAGCCGTGCGCGAAATGTGTGTTTCACAGAAAATTCACATCTTGTCCCCACGGGCCAATTTTCAAATTCGAACCATATACGGATGGCAGAATGGGAACCACTAGTGGCAGGCGATTGGAGTACACTTCGCCCACTGGAGGCAGGGCTTGAACGGAACTTGTACTGTTTTAGTTCGAGCGGACAAATATGGCAAGGATATAGATGGTAGAAGGGGAGCCCTAAGGGCAGGTGGCGTGTGTAGACCACCCTCACTACGGGTGGAGAGAAAGCGGAATTCATTGTCTTGAATCTAGAGCGATCAAATTCGGAAGGGATGCAGAAGGCAGGGTGGAAAGACTAATGAGAGGTGGCAGGAATGGAGCACATGTAGGGATTAGGTGACTAAAAGCAGGGCAGCAGGGTGAGCGGAGCCTGTACTTTTTAACCTAAAGTGTTCAAATTTGGGAACGATACAAGCGGAGGGATAGGAAAACGTGTGGCAGGTGATAGGTGAGGACCTCGTCCGCTGGGAGTGGAGAGTGCACGAAAAACGCTTCTCCGGAGGTATAGCGTTGGAGTTTGGAGTTGTTAGAGGTGGCAAGTTTGGAACATTAACGGCAGTTAGCAGGTGTACACTTAGCCCACTGGGGGTGAGGCATGTGTGGAAGTTGCTCTCTGAGTGCTCAAGGGGTTAAATTCAGAAGGGATACAGGCACTAGGATGGGAATGGTACAGCAGATGGTAATACTGGTCTCCTCTAACGAGGCCCATGGCGTGCGCCAAATTTGTTTCTTTAACCTAGAGCGTTCAATTTTGTAGAGGTGACAGGCGGCACGTGTAGGCCCCGCCAAATGGAATCAGACGGTTCTTGGAAGCTGCTTCTTTATAGAGCGTTGGAATTTGGCAAATGACGTAGTGAGTATGCAGCGACGTCCTTGTAATGAGACCTCAGGAGGTATTCTCAAACTTGGTTTCTAGGCCTCACTTCTAATTATCTCTCAATTCATTAGTTGCAAAATTACTCTTCAGACATGATTCCTGCGCTTTTTACCCTCACAATTAATAGCATTGTGCATCTCCCAATCGGCGCTATGGGGGCGTCGGGCCCATTTCCTACATCGGACCGTTAATTTATTGACCGATCAAGCGAAATTTTGTTCCACCTACAAATAAATCGAAAAGAGGTGTGTGTGTGTGTGTGTGTGTGTGTGAGTGAGTGTGTGTGTGTGTGTGTGTGTGTGTGTGTGTGTGTGTGTGTGTGTGTGTGTGTGTGTGTGTGTGTGTGTGTGTGTGTGTGTGTGTGTGTGTGTGTGTGTGTGTGTGTGTGTGTGTGTGTGTGTATATATATATATATATATATATATATATATATATATATATTTTGTGAGATTTAACGAACCCTGTCCCTCTGGGCGAGAGCGTCGCATTCCGAGGAATGAAGACTTTCGGTCAGCTTTAGCACGATTAGCAAGAAAGCCCGGCGTTAGCCGGGCGCCAGAACTTCCCCCGAACCCCAACGCGTCACGCGGCAAAGGTCACGCGGTGACTACCATACCCCTCCACCAAAAAATCAAACTTTTCCCCCTCAATGTGCGCGATCGGCCATCAAAAAAAGCTTTTTTTAAACACCAGGCGAAAATGAAAGACTGCGTTCCGGTCAAATCAACAAGAGGTCGGATTGATTTTTTATCCTTTCGTCTGGCTCAGATATTTCCTACTCATTTGATATATGCACATGTAATATCACCGAATCTCCATCCTAATTTAATAACTGCCCCTTATGGGTTGGTCATCTATTTTTCGAATTTTGTTATCTGGTCCTTTTGACCAGCATCAACTAAAAAAATTGTGGCCGTATCTAGAAAGACAGCGGTGGGTCCACTTTTCACAACTCTCCCCCTTACTCACCTCCTCTCGTTTCCTGCGCCCCTAACCCCCACAACTCACATGGATAATAGTAAAATAGTGAGCTAGTGGATCAACCCAAATTGATAATAGTATGGGTGCTATTTTAAATTTGATGGAACAAACGAGAAACCTAGCAGTTAGTAATACCTTCACCAATGATATTCAATTGTTTGATGGAATAGCCGACAATGGAAACCCAACCCGTAGGGAGGTTCGCACGTCTAGTGACTGCTTGAGCATATTTTCTCTGCATCGAATCCCGAAGGTATCCTTAGATCATTTTTGTTCCTTTAAACCATGTCTTTTTGTTCAGAACTTATAGAACACAAAAATATGATAGGAACGCTTCTCTGGGTTAGCCTACCCGCGTTTGCTGGGCAAATCAGGTTTCTCCTCTTGGGATGGTCGATTGTACATTGCAAGCGTGACATGACATGGTCGACTTGCAATAAGTTCTATTGAGGAATACAATACACTGTGATCGACAGCCAAAACAATAAGGATGCCACCAAAACGATGTGTTGTTTCCCAGGAATTTTCTCGTTTCATGGGAGCAAATCGTCGGCGACTTATTGACGGGTGTATGTAAATATATCGTTTGGCGCGGCCCTTCGCAGCCACTTTGCATTGGGGTTGCATGGGCTTCAATTGCCACCCGTACAACGCAAATTCTACGTCAGACAACTTGTCCAAATCAGCCAGTCTCTCGAATTACGATCAACCATTAGTTTGATTAGAGTTGGTTCGCACCCAGGTGCGAGACTTAAGGGTCATTAAGCTACCAAACATTCTCAGAAATACATTTGGAATTGAAGGAATTGTATATAGAGTAATAGTTTGAGAAGAAATAAAGTTATTAGGTCATTGGCTTTAGAAGCTATTTTGAATGTGCATCTAACCTTTTCTCTTGAAAGTAAACAAGCATTTAGATGGTTACTTAAAGCCCTCCTAGCATAAAACGCTTCCAGCGGTTTTCGGAATCTTTCAAATCATCATAAATCTCCCTCTTTTTTGATTTCTTAGCCCTTACTTTATAATTGAAACCAAAGTCGTAGCGGATTCAACCACTGCCCAACCTTTGGGTAGAGATGAATAGTTTCAAAAGCATAAGGAAACAGCTGAAAAAAATACTGAGTACGAATGGAGAGAAAGTAGCAGTTGGTACCTCCTAAGAGTTGATTAATCTTTTTCGAATTGTGTGCTATGAACTCGAATGATTTCGAAATATTGATATGATTTTCAAATTTTACTTATTTACTTACTAATTTTTTTACAGATATTACTGATATAATTTGCATTGGGCGGAAGTGGTGTAGTGGCAAGTGGCGCACTATATCACACGCACGGTCAGGGGTTCGAATCCCGGATCGATGTCCGCCCAGGCCAACCAAGCCTTCCATCCCTTCGGGGTAGGTGAATTGGTACCAGACACGTCTGGAAGGATAAAAGTACTGACTTGTACATCGGCTGGTCACCGCAAGTCATTGTATAGGCCACATACGCACTCATTACGCCACTACGATTCTGAATAGAAGTCGAGTGCGGGGGCGCATCCCTCAGACGGGATTGATTAACGCCAAAAACTTTATCCTTTTATTTAATTTGCATGAAGGGACGGATGAGATCGATACCTCTCGGGGTTTTCTACTATTTCCTTCCTTATCACTCGATTAATGAGGATAATTGAAAAGTTTGGTGACCCCTGAGTCTTCACTCCATAGTCAGGGTCGCTTCGCTCCTGTGAACTCTAATTAGTTGGATAGTTGATCGTGAATCGAGTGGCTGACTAATTTGGACGAGTTGGTTGACGCAGAAATATTGTATTGTATATTGGTGGCAATAGGAGCCCATGGCAGAGTGACTGCGAAGGGCCGTGCCAAGCGACCGCGTCCCCTTATTGACTTATTGAAATGTCAAATGGTAGCGGGCATTCATTCAAGTAATGTGCCGGTCCAGGTTCTAGGTGAAAGAATCAATAAATGAAGGTCCTTAGCGGAAGTAAGATATTACAGCATTTAATAAATCATAGATGACAAGTTTATGTGGTATCTAAGGCTGCTTTCTTAGTCCGCCGGCCGACGAGCCGGCGTGCCAGCCGAGGTAGTGCTAGCAGGGGGGAGCGAGGCAGACAGTCGGTCGACGCGGGGCACGCCGGCGGACTATGAAAGCAGCCTAACAAGTGGGTTTATCATACCTTCACTATTGCTTTCTCACATTCCCTACACATTTATTATACAGTGCGTCTCCAAATGATACGGCCACCTCTAATTTTCCTGAAAACTCGCAGTATACGATGTTTTTGAGAAAATTTCAAAGAAAAAATGTGTCAAATCTGAATTGCAATTCGCACATTATCACAAAATTCCAACTCGGAAACACAAACATTTTTTTGGTAGGTCTTGGTAAAACATTTCTCCAAAGTCGATAATCGGTTGGCCAACCATTCCTTCGAGTTACCTCGAAAATACGGTGGTCTAGGCTCAAATGAACACTATTAACTTGCTCCTAGTCAACTTGGTGCCATGCTTTGATGATCGCTTTTTTCAAATCCTTGACGTCCAGGAATTGCTAGTTTTAGGCGTAATCTTCCACACCATAAAGCCATTTCCATTTTTCATCGGATTCAAATCGAGGCTGTCCAACGGCCAGAGCAGAAGTGCAACCCGATGCCGAGAGAACCAAGCTGAGTGCTCCTGCTGACGTGAACTGGAGCGCTGTCTTGCATAAAATTAGGATTTCGATGCCGATTTTGACGCCAAAAAGGGAGAAGTGCACGGCGCATAACAGCTCAATAAAGGACGAGCTCAACTTCTTTGGTACAAAACATAGACGGGTACGCTCACTCGTGAAATTACGGCCCAAACCGTGACCCCTCCTTCCTCGAAGTTCCGTCTAAAAAACTGTAGTTCCTCCACCCTGTGCCAGTTAAATCGATTGCCGTCCGAACCATCACGATTGAGCCTCTTTTTATCGGAAAAACGATCTGAAGAATAAAGACCATCAAGACAAGGAAGATCAAATGTCAGCACCCAAAGAACCCTCATTCTACTCGGATCGGCTGCACCTTCTGGCGAAAGCGACCCAAAGACGCCTTACGCATTTTCGCATGAACTTGGACTTTCTGATCACCTTCCAAGCAGTGCTTTTTGAGACAATGAGGTTCAGAGACGATAGAATTTTCATACAGGAATTGGTGGAGTACGACGCTTTTCTCAAGATACGGCACTTGTCTGTGTCGGAGAGCAGCGAACGACGTCCAGCACTTCTTCCCGTTCCACAGGCTCCAGGATTGTTGATGAAGTTATCCGTAACTACGTGACATCAACCCAAATCTTGCGCGATTCTACGATTCGACAGTCCTTGCTCCTTTTTCGCAAGGGTTTCACCTTTCTTGAATTCCAAAAGCAACTTTCCTCCTCCCATTGCCTAAAAATGAAGAACACTACATGATCAAAGCAATTTCGTCGCGTTGAACTAAGACAGTGTATGTAGACATAAAGTGGCTGTATCATTTTGAGACGTTGGAAAAGCACCCTTTACTGAAAAATTGACGAAGAAAAATGTTTATGTGTTTTCGATCTGGAAATTGGTGATAATAAGCGAATGGTAATTTAGATTTGATTTACATTTCTTACTTCGGCGCTTTTTAGAAACATCGTATACTGGGAGTTTTTGGGGAAATTAGGGGCGGCTGTTGGCATTCGGAGACACACTGTTACCCACTCAACAACTTCTCGGTTGAAGTAGGACCGGAGATATTGGCACGAAACAAAAATGGATTCGTTTGCGCAGTTATGCAGGAATATCCAGTCATTTTAAATATCGTTTTCCATAATTCTACACTTTTACCATGAATGGGGGTTTTTGATGTGATTGCTCATGACGGTATTCCCGAAAGGAAGTCCAATTCTCTGTTGTCTCTCTGCTGCTGAATGACGTGTCTAGGATTTGGGATCGCCGGTTATTTTAATGGAGTGAAATTTGATCAGCCAGAATATGGGGCGAGCCAGAAATCTTGAATTCCGTACGCTGTTGCTGATGCAAAATGTACATTTGCTGAGCGAAAAACGTAGTCGTCCCTTTCTACCTCTCTAAGTTATGACGACCAATAACTAAGTATTACATCCTGATGGATTAAGAGATGAACCATCGAAAAGCGCAGCTGGTCCGTTTTTCAGCCTGGCCGCTGTAGAATAGCTTCAATCGCGAAAATAAGGGAGATAGAACGAGGGATAGCTGGCTAGGGACCACCATGCTTGTCCAGAATATCAAAATATTTAGCTTATCGAACAATGACAGCAAAAGTTCAAACATACCAAGCTAAATTAGGAATAGCTGAATAGAAACGCGAAAAATTCAATCAACATTTGTCGCTAGGTAATGCGGCAGCTATTATGCAGATGAGTAACTGCAAACTCACTCCGAAGGGAACCGGAAGTGAACGGCAGTATGAGCTTGAACACTGAAAGGTGACGACGGTATGAGGTAGTGGCCTCTATGCCGTCCCTAGCTGTCATTGGCAAGCCCAGGGAGGTAAAGCCGTTAGAGGTAATGTGACCGAAGCGGAGCGAAACTTCCTGTGCTAGCTAATGTGGCTCAAATCGTGCCGTTCTTTTAGAGTTGTGCGCAGAATATTTATGGGAATTGCCCGTCGACTATTTATCTGCCAAATATAATCCAATTTTCTGTGCATCTTAGTTGACAAGAAATTGATGGTTAGAAGCGTACCAGTGGCACTTTGACTGCATGGAAGAATGCACTTGGTCGATGCAAATATCTACGTTGTTCGTTTTTGACGATTTGTGACGACTTTTCCGATCCCGAAAAGAGTTTGATACGATCGTTGCCATTCTTGTCAAGACCGCTATGGATGTGTATTGTCTGGTCGTGATCATTTCGTGCAATACGCTTGGCTGCACGCCAAATTTGCACATACAATACGAGCATGATAACCGTTGGCCCATAGAACGAGATGATCGTGGCATATATCTGATAGGCAAAATGCTGGATCACCTGAAAGAAATACAAGGATTCCGAAAATCTCTCTTCGAAATTCCATACATCAAGTTTTGTACATGTTATTGGTGAGATTTTTCAACTTCTTGAAGAAATGTCGAGCGCGCGTAGAACTTTTTCTTCCAACGGTACCTTCTCTTTTTCTTAATATCATAATTTGGGCGCTATTTACCCTTCACTGCCCCACCTTGTCGAGAACGAGCTGGATTTCTACCGAATTTTTCCAAAGTAGATCAAACCGGCTAGAAACTTGCCTAAACTTCGATCCGTAGAACACGAATATTGCATCCATTTGTCATAAAGATGCCTAGCGCTTGCGCTACAGGCGCCTGCGCCAAATCGCTGGGTCACCGCACCTGCCCAAAACTTGCCCCTAACTAGTGTCCCAGGCAATTTCATGATGAATGGATGCGATATTCGTGTTCTACGGGTCAAATTACCCCTCTAGGCAAGTTTCTACCCGGTTTCATCTTCTTTGAAAAAATTCGATAGAAATCCAGCCCTTTCTCGGCAGAGTGGGGCAGTAAAGGGTAGATAGTGCAATAATTTGTTATGGAATAAGCTTGTAGCAGAAATGAGAGTCGTCACTTGAATAGTTATGTTCTATAGGATACACCCTTAGAAAGGTGGAGGCGCTTCTTCTTAAACTGTGCTCTCACGCACTTGTGGTTTTGACGCTTCTCACTGCCCGAGAAATTGGTTATAGGCATTAATATAAGCAAACATCGAATTACTAAAGTTCTCTCCCAGAAAAGAAAAATTCTCTCCCACCTTACTCTCAACAGAGCATCGTTTATGGACCATACAAGGGCGATTTCGCGTTCTCGATTTGTCTTTCAAACTTGGATTCTGATCCTCGTGCGAATGCTTGGGGCAATCAAGAAGTGAAAAAAATCAAAGAATCCTTTAAATTCGGGTAAGAATTGAGTTCAATTAGGTGCTCACTTTTGTCACACATACACCCAGAGATTGTATTATAGTTTGTTTTAATGCGTGAGATGAGGTCATGTTGTATATTTCAGTTGAGGGGTAGGAGGGTGGGGAGGTGGAAAAGAAGCCTGCCCCATATGACTAGCCCTCGATCATGTCATCGCCGCATAGAGAACGATTTGCCTTGCTTGACATATGAATCAGTTGTTCTATAGCTAGCAAAAAATCCCTAGAGAAATATTACGAGCCCAGCTCTACTGCTTCAAAAACTCTAGTAAAAGCGGTTGCGCTTAGACTCCCAATTTGATTGCACTGGTGGGAGCGTCATGACCGAAACGAAACGGTGAAGAAAAGAATAAAGTCAGGAGATGAACAAGCATGCATGACAGCCCCAAAGGTACAAATTAAGGCGTCTACACAATCAGCTGGCCAGCTCTGTGCATTCCTGACATTCACTACCAATGAACCATAAATGATACTACATAAAAATAATGGTAGAGGGATTTGAAAGCAATAACCATTGGAATAACTGAAGATATCAACTTATGAGTATATCATTACTAACATTTATTCTGAATTGATGTTTTTTAACTACTTTTTATCGCCAAAATACGCGTTGCGAAAGTCTCACACGATTGCCGATTCGTGGACAAAGCTTCAGTCACGGACGGGACTCGAACCCGTACTTGAGCGTTCCAGGCAGAACTACGGGTTCGAGTCCCGTCCGAGACTGAAGTTAGCATTAACCAATAGTGATCAAAATGAGCCATGCGGGACCTGCGGGACTGGTTCAGCACGACTGAATACTTATTCCCGAAAATTACCTGACAAATTTGATTTTCAGGCGTTTCGGAGTCCAGAAGATTTGAAATGATATGTGAGGACAGGCTAACTATAGCGGCGATAATCCACACAACAGCTATGTAAAAGAGCATTCGAGTTGTCGTTCGTGCGGCCGCATATCGTAGTGGCCGAGTAATAATTAAGTAACGATCAACGGATATCGCACAGAGGCTCACGATCGACGCTGTGCACAGTGTCAGGTCAGCTGTCGTCCACAATTTGCACATCGACCTGAAACTCGCAGGCAAAACTAATAAAGAGCTCCAGCCGAACACTTAGCATCGAATATCAAAGGCTAGTAAAGCCATGAAATTTGGTCAACGTCGAGGTTTTTCCCAGACTAACATCGTGGATTCGTACTAGTGAACATCATAGATTTGTTACACCTTTTGTGGTAATCTCCATTACTACTTCAATTAGTCTCGGCTTGAGTTACTGCTGAAAAATGCGCAGCCAATGAATGGAAACGGCGAGATGGTGAGTAGTCAATGAATAAAGATATGTACCATGACCGTGAACCCATTCAGCGTCACAAAACAAAGCATTCATCTCATAACAAAGCTCCTGCGATGTATTGGTGACTCATTCATTTAACCAACTGAAATATCCCAGAGTGAAACCTGGTGAATAGCATTGCTACGACCGATACACTTACTTCAAACCATAACAGGATCTAATCGGAAAAATTTCACAAACCTTCCTAGGGGCCATTTGGAGAAGAGTAAGTCAACAGACGCCAGAGGCATTACTAGCAGTCCAACAAGAAAGTCGGCTATAGCCAGTGAAACAATAAGAAAATTTGCTGGATGTTTGAGTTTCCGAACCAGAACGACGGCTAGACAGACAAGCGCGTTGCCGACGATCGTTACGACGATTATTACCAACACGATCAACGCAAGCAGTGCCTTCAGAGGCTTTAATGTAGAGTTCATCGACGCGTATGTAGCAGTTGACGGTGGTGAACCGTCGTATAGAAGCCATGGATCGTGCGTTGGTGGTAGGATAGTGATGGAGAGCGGTGGTAGTGCACGCTCCATCACCACTGCTGCTTCAACATGGGCGGGCCCTCGATATTGCTGCCCGAAATTGCTTGCCCACCCACTCCCGTCCCCGTCGTGCTCAAAAAATTCTACGATGCTCCAAAGCAAGCTTTTCAGCTACGAAATACATGGGTACATTCCAGTCAATTTGAAAATTCTTTACTTTGTTTGTGGGAGAGTTGTACTGGTTACTTCGACCACTTTAACAAATTGTTTTTTGTATACCATTCGCTGGCAATGGGATCAGCGAGGCATCTCTACAAAAATCTATCAATGAAGTGTCTCCTTGACTATTGCCTACTCTTTAAAACCCCACGTATTCATGAGCGCGCCCATTCAATCCCTGGTAAATGGATTTCTCCCGCCCGTCAGTATGAACAAAGCAAAGCGCTGTTTAAATCCCAAGACCGAACGCAAAAAATTCAGAACGGTGATCTTTTTTGATTTCGAATCGTTTAAAAATTGTCGTCTATTATCACGTACATAGTGTACATGATATGTTATATGACTGACCATTAGGAAGGGTAGGACTACCACGTTCCGACATTCACATCTTCAGCTTCTGCAAGAAGAGTGGCATTACTGGTTCTGGAGGAATAATTCACGTTAAGCCTTTGACGACCACCGATGCCGATTTCGACGTGACGCGCCCAAGGGACCACGCCCCTTCCCTACGTGCACGACTGGCACCCACCGGTGGGTGCCATGGTCCCAGAAGGAACTCCTTTCTCTGGCTTGTTAAACTTAGCAATCTTTCCGCATAACAGAAGAATCAGATCTTCTTTTGTCTTTTATAAAACTGAGGCATAGAATTGCACTTCGGATTTGTAAGCAATGTAGGTTAGAATTTTGGTTATAGTGTAAGCAGATGGAATTCGTATAACACCCAAGGATCTTGAGGATGAAAAGTCGATCGGTCACATAATCGCAGATCAGGTATTCGACGTACTGCCTCTAATGCTTCCAGGACACACACAAATCTTGCCAAAGTATCTAAACCTTTTCAGTACTACTCCATTGACAATATATGCTTGTAATAAATATGCTCCTATAAAACATTCTCGTGGACCATGTTGCATATAAATACCATGGAGTTTGTTATCAAATATGAAAATATTATGTAGGTTTCAAATGTGAAATAAAGAAAAAAACATGGTGGCACCCAACATTGGGTGCCGTGGTCCCATGCGCCAGTCAGTTCTTTATGACTTACTTTTCATAAAGAACTATGACTGGCGCAATGTCAAGTATGTCATACATTTGAGTTTTTTTAGTATAAAGAATAGGAAAGTTTATGAGAGGCGCAATGTCTCTCAAGGATAGCCTAAGAGACGCTGTCGGTTTGAAAAAAAAGTCAGAAAGAACTATGACCGGCGGGTGCCATGGTCGTCAAGGAGTAAAAAATGGTTTCTGAGCTTTCTTCCTAAAATTAACCTGTCTCCCAAGGATAGCCTAAGAGACGCTGTCGGTTTGAAAAAGTCAAGATAAGATTTAGTAAGGCTTAGTCGGCGTTCACACCCAAGGCGGACGAGTTCCTAAGCGTTGTAGAATCTGTAGAGGATGCACCGTTCGCAACGAGACCCAAACCTTCCACGCAGGGAGCGTATTTCTGCCAGCTCTATGCAATGCGAACGCATATAAACAGCTGGTCCAAATACTCCATCCACGCAGCAAACCCTAATTTTACTTCTCTTGTCATGCCTTATATTTCTCCTAATATCCCGATTTTTGCGTTTTCTTCGCACTTTCGCATTGAGCCAGATATCATTCCCATTACTCGATTCAAACTAGATACCGCAAAATTATTGTAAACTTTACCTTTAACAAGGAGAATATTGTAGTCCCTCCTACTAAAATCATTCCATGCAAAATAACAGTGTGTTTTCTATACAGTGGTGGGGAAGAAGTATTTTTTATAGTAATGTGTGGCATCCTGCCCATCAACTCCGCCAAAAGCTTGCATTCGAGTGATGGGAAGTATCTGGAAGGCGATTCATGGCCGCCTCAAAAAACAGAGCCTCTCGTCCAAGATTCTGGATAGCCTGACAAACCCCCGGAGTAAATTAGAGCCTGGCAAGCTACACGTCGGGTATCCACTCGCCACAAACAGTAATAGAAATGGGCCTCATCCATCCCCCAAAACCTGGGGGCCCCCAATACGGCAACGTTGGGTAGAACCACTCGGGAGGGGCTGCTAAAATCTCACGGCCAAAACAGGCTGCCCAAAAGGAGAAGGACTAGGATGGCGATCTGTACTTTCAACGCACTGTCGCTTGCATCGGAAGCGTGTATAGAAGACCTGATGATACAAGCCAAGAAGATCAAGTACGAAGTAATCGGACTGATCGAGACGAGAAGGCATAGCCCGTAGCACGCTGTATTTGACACTGAAGAAGAACTATTCCTTGGGGCATGCTACAGCAGAGGCGTCGGCGGCGTAGGTGTCCTCGTCACTACGCTTTTGGCTATGAACATCGATTTGTACGAAAACGTAACAACGCGAATCGGACGTTTGCGATTAAGAAGATGTGGTTCAACCCCAACTCCAACCATCTTCGTTGCCTACGCACCAACATCGAGCATCGGAGAAGAGGAGTTGGAAGTGCTTTATACGATATGGAGAAGCTCTACAGAGAGAACCACACTTTCTTCAAGGTCATCGTCGGTGATTCTAACGCCTAGATTGGCCCCAGAAGAACGATTGAAGAGCTCGACATCGGGACTCGCGGAATGGAATGAAATGAGGGCGTGAAAATCTGTCCGAGTTCATTTTGTCGACTCACACCATCCTCGGTATCTCGCAATTCCAGAAGCCCTCTCGTTTGAGATGGATATAGGAGTCACCTGGTGTACAGTTCCATGATAAACAGACCACATTACCTATTAACGGACATGCTATGTATAAGTATGTGGAATAAAAGGTGACAATATTAACCATTTCTGAACTGAACTTAACTACGTCAAATCAACTTATTGATAAATTTCTTGAAAGTACGATAACTAGGGGGGATGAGATTCCGATGTAAAAGAGAATTAAAGCTCAACATAACTTTTTTTACTAAAAAACTGCAAAGTAATTCGAGTTCTTGCTGGCATGGTTGAAACCTTGCTGAGGAACCTTTCGTATCAGAAAACACAAATGTGAAGAACTAAAAACATCCACAACAGTTTTGCCATTCAAAATTTTGTATGCCATAAGTATATCAAGTTTTTTCCTTCTCCATTCAAGAGATTTCAGACCTAGTACCTTATTGCGCTCAGTTCCACTGACTATTTCTTCATAATTTAAATTATGACTCCAAATCATGAGTTTACGAGTGAAACTATTTTGTACTCCTTCCAAACTACAGTCCAAAATGGGACCAACGTGAACCTTAAAAGTTCGAAGCAAAGTATTCGAGTCATTGGTGCGAAGAACTATGAAGACATTGAATCTTCGACGGAGAGCTTTTGAAACTAATGCTTCATAATGGATAGAAAAGTCAAGAGTCCCATCATAATGGAATTCCAGGTCGCGGACTTCAGATACCACTTTGAGAATCGAGTTACTCAAACGATATAAAGGAATCCGAGCATGCTTGCCCAGGCACAACATTTGTTCGATGGAAAGTGGAAGATGATCTATTACAGGCCATTCAACTGCTTTATCAATTGCATTATGGAGAATTATATCAGCACCAACCCTAGAGACCTCTTAACAGATTTTTATGTCATCTGAGTAAAGGTTGCAAACACATCAAGATTCTTAAGAAACCAAGGAAAGTCTGAAGTAAAAAAGTTAAACAGAACCGGTGAAGAAACCGTACCCCATCTCGAGGTAATCCTGATTTTACAGTGCGAACAGATGAGTAAGAAACCTTCACTAAGACTTGGACTTTCTGCTATATAGAAATTCTTTTGTCCAATCCTTCTTTTGTCCAATCCCTCACAAGAGGATGGGAACCAAGATACTCCAGTTTTCGAACCAACAACTCATGAGAAACTCTATCAAATGCTCTTTGGAAATCAAAGTAAACTCCATCCACGTACCTCTCCGATCCAAAGACGTTCCCCAGTCACTGAGACAATCCAGTAACGAAGTTTCAGTAAATCTACCTTTACAAAAACCATGAAGAGAATTTAGAATTATACCAAACTATTAAGATTAGAAACTATGAATTTCTTGATGATTTTCTCGAAAATTCAGGCAAAAATTCAAGCTTATAGGCCTATACTTTCCAGGATGAGATAGGGTTTTTTCTTGCTGTTGAATGACAATAGCATGTTCCCACCTACTTGGTACTTCACTGTTCATGAAACTAAGGTTGAATAAGATCAAGAGGATCAGTGATTTCATGAATACATTGCTTAACAATCAAATATGCTGAACTCCATCAGGATTATTTGGGGCCGGTGATGCCCACTCGAGCAGCATCGCAGCAATATCTTCTTTATAAAACCAAGGAGCAGGATCAGTGCAAGCAATACTGGGATACAACATTACAGAGCAAGATGAAGCAGACTTTTTCGAAAGTATCAGCAAACATGTTTTGACTTGATGTTTTGTTCACTACTGCTATATCGCCGCACCACGTGTTCCGAAAGTCTCACAAGGTTGGCGATTTATGACAAAACTTCAGTCTCGGACGACACTCAAACCCGTACTTCTCCTTTTCAGGGACCGCGCACTTATCCCTAACACTACCGAGATCCCGCTTCCACCTCCACTTCTCAATGGCTTATATGCCATAGCTTATAAGCACGTACAATGACCGGCTCAACACGGGCAAATTAAGTTATATTATTTGAAGGCTTCAGTTTACGGCTCAGTGCTGATATTGGCCGACGGGCTCAACACGTTGTACGTGTGAGTGCTGATAAGCTATGGCATATAAGCCATTAAGAAGGCGAGGGCAAGCGGGATCTCGGTAGTGTACTGGATACGAGCACGGTCCCCGAAAAGGACAAGTACGGGCTCGAGTCCCGTCCGAGACTGAAGTTTTGTCCATAAATCGCCAACTTTGTAAGACCATCAGCAAACATTTCGGCTTTGTTTTCATCAGTCGCTGCCCTTATTGAATCCTTGCATAACGTAGCAATGCATGGCTTATCTGAAAGCCTCGAAATCAGGATTGAGTAAAAAACTTTAACCCCGCCTTTGGATAACATTTTGGCCTCAACATGAGCATAGTATTTACCTAGTTTTTTAGTATATTTTTTATCGAACAAATGATATCTGTTCCATCCTGAAGGTAATTGCGTATTCACGGCTGAATTCCAAAGCTGATTCCTTCTGTTACACACTGATACAAGATATCAGGTAAGTTAGACATTAATGAAGAGAGCCTTTTAAAAGGTATGAAGAGATCCATCGCGTGGTGTATGATAGCATGAAACATTTCAGTTTCAGTATCCACTCCGTCCACACTCTTGAAGGAACCTAGCCAATCAAATCTCCGAAAACAAAATCTCCGATCGGAAATGAACACATCAGCTTCAATCGAAGATTTTGCCTGATTGAGGTCGCGTCGCTGCTGCTCCGAAGTTTTACACGGGATCGTATGTCCTCCGCGTTAGATTCTGCTTCTCAGTGCGCGGAGAGAGAGCTAGAAAGTTGAGAAACAAAACCCCAAGACCCTCATCAACTGGGACCACTTCGCTTCCCTTGCGAGTGAATGGAAAGATTCCGTCATCGACAACATACCGGCTCGTCGAACATCTTTACGATAGTGCTAGGAAAGCAGAGAGTTCACAGGTAGTCAAAAGACGACCCTCTTCGAAGACTCTTGAGCTTCGCCTTTGAATCGATCACGAGCATATAAGAGCATTACTGGTAGGTACTGCAAGTCAGTGCAGAACGTGTGAAACGTATAATACTTCACGACTATGGAAAGTAAGCAAAAATAATGATACAGCCCTTCACGCAGTAACACTAGGTTATTTTTTTTCGGATCGTATAGTAACCATGTTTTGCTAGAGTTTTGTTTATAAGTGTTCCAAAACTTCCCGAAACTAGGCACCCCCTAGGCATATAACAACGTAGATGTGTTAGCACTGCTAGAGAAAACTGGGTTACAGGGTGCGGGTCAGGTTCAAAAACCTGAGAAATACTGCACTACGAACTGATTGGAAAGAGAAGAGGTACAAAAAACTGGCTTGGGCTTACCGCCGCGGCTGCTCAACAGTAAACGATTGGAAATACCAAAAAGTGGTATTGAATTGAGGGCGAAGATCGATTTTGGCAGGACACACTTGCATCAGTCCGTCAGTCAGTGCATTCCCCGTTTCCAACTTGAAAAGCATGACCGCTCTCTCCAGCAAATGAGGGTGAATCGTGGAGACCTTCGAAGCCACCCAAAGGGTCAGCTACGACACAACGAGGAAGCCCAAACTCAAGGCTTTTATTCTTCCTCGCAAGGCTATGAAGCTAGAGAATGAAACTGTTTTTTTGCCCGAGAGAATTTGCTGCTTTCCTATGACTTGGTCAAAGCTAGGTGTACAGCTCAGTTCGAAAACTAGTGAGAGCATCATCTGGTCCAGTCGGGAGACGGGCGTTAGGAACGATTCTGGGTAATCGATTTGCCGCACGCGGCTGTCGCGGACCACTCATTCGCCGTTATTACAGCTCTAGCGTTCTTCATACAGCTCAATCGATATGCGATCATTATTTTATGCATAATTCTCCTATTAGTACTTTTGTTCTTGTATTTCTTACCTACTGCTGCATCTTGCTACATTCCTTCGCGCGCGACACCCCTCTCACCGCGACGCGACCATTTCGTTCCCAACGCACCACACCCGGTCCAGTCGACAGAAAATTCCCCATCGCATCACGTCAGATTCATTTGCTAGTTTGGACACTTGCATGTCGTGACTTAATTTTTTCGATTTGCCTATCTTTCACGTGCATTCTACACACCTATTCATGAGAGTATAATGAAAAGCGAGGAACAGCGCAGTCACCGCAGCTTGCAGTTTATTTTAGATCCAACAATTTAGAAGCAACTCCATCTGTGTGTGCACAGCGGGAGACTCTCAGGAACACTTCCACTCTGATTCCACTTTGAGTTTGTGATCAAATGCTACAGTGGGGTCTTGTATCCCTTCAAACGCCGGCTGGAAGGGCCGCTGAAGGTCGAAAAATACAAAAGCCACGATTTTCAAAGAATTCATTCTCAAATAAAAGTCAAAGTTCTCGTTCGACATTCGTTTAGTATTCTATTGAGAAAAATCTTAAATTCTTCAAAAGATCTACAAACAGGATTCCAGATATCAAAGGGTAATATACAGAGCTAAACAAACTGGAAGAGTGAGCACGAAGCACCTAAACCGTCTATACGTTGCAAAGCTTGATCAAACGACTAATAGATAGACCTCATTGAAGAAACAGCTGAATGCGCTACAAGAATCTGAGCAAGTAGTCGAGCCTCCAAGTGGGCACGAGCGTCGCCAAGCCAATCGCGAATCGCTTGTGCCGCTTCGCCGTGTAATAGTTGTGATATGCGAATGGCACCTTCAAGATCGTCTCGATCTACGTACCATTTTGCACGTGCCAGTATCTAGAATGAAAAACCCTTCATGATAAACCGAAACGCTTGTGTGCTTTCCGAAACAACTTGGCGGGATACATTCACAATTTATTTTAGAAAACCTTTCGAACTAACAAATTTAAAAAGGACCCCGTACTTAACGAATGATGCAGCCCACCCCACCTTTCGACATCAGGCTGATGTAACAACCAGGACAATACGTTTAGAAAGCAAATGTAAATGATATACTTTAAACGAGTCCTCACGCAGACGCTGCCGATAGAATTGCAAAGATAATAAATCATCGAGCATTATGACAAACCTCAAGATTGTCCATAGTGCTTGGATCGATCATATCATTATCACTGAACTTTCGCTGCAAGTCGAATAGCAGCAGCGACTTGATGTATGAGCAGAGGTAGCCAGTGAGGGTACCACCATTATTACCGATCGTCGCTGTCCTTCGGCCCAACTTGTATATCTGAACACTAGACTTTACAGAAACCTTGCTCATTTTGCATCAAAGCTCAATAACACAATGTCGACCGTTAAATGGCGTGGGACGACTCAATACCTACAACTGTTTCCCACCAAGTCACCAAATACCTGAATCAAAACGCAGCAAACAACTAAAAAAATGTTGCCAAAATAATCGCAACTTTCTGAACGTTTCCCATGACAATTTGTTGATGCGATTGGTCAGATTATAAATACGACGAAGCATTGCTGCAGTTGGAAGAATAGACTTAACTAAGCAAACAAGACCACTAATTGCTTCAAAAAATTATCATTTCATCTAGGTTATCACACTATATATTCGCCATGTGTGGTTATGCTAGTGCGATTGACTCAGTGGTTTATATAGCTCCGATGGCAACGGGACCAACTGGTTTGCGGGGTCACACTAAGCACGGATGGGCACTAGAACACTACTAGAACTGGACAGAATAATACTGGACAACTATGAATGGCCTAATAAACTCTTGACTTTGTTGGAAGAAGAATGCTGGTCCATTTATCGCTGGTCCCCTACCGGAAAAGTAATGAGCGCTGAATTTTTTCCTGTTCGAAGCTTGGTGATATAGCACCAATTTAAAGGCACCGTTTACGATGAATTTAGGGTACCCTTTCTTGACGGGAATTGTTAGAACTACTCTAGAATAAAGCGATAACAACGAAAAAAAGCGCAAAAAAACGATGAACAAAAAGAAATAGAAAGGGTCAAAAAGAGCTGGAAAGGGGTTGGACGAGTTTCACATTAGAAGAACGGCGGTTAGGGGAGAGTTCGGGCGAGTGCACGAAGGCGACGCAATGTCTGCTATAGCAGACATTGCGATTTTTCACCAACTTCGCTCCAATGCGAAAGTGGTGAACGGCAATTAGATTTCGTAGTCAGCCTAGCGAGGGGCAAAGGGCGACCGTGGCTCACTCTCCGGCCCCTTATTGTGCTCTATCCAGACCGCTTTTCGACATCATTCCTGCACAAATGGTATCAGAGGGGGCGTCGAATTCAAACCATGTGCAAATCTCCGAAACCATTTTTTCGTGAACAGTGCCTTTGAATGCGCTCGCAAGCAGTCGCCCGCAAGACATCATGGCGTAGTGGTAGTGCTCTATAGATATACGCGAAAAAAACTTAACATTGATAAAAAAAAATCCAAAAATGTGCGAAGGAAATATATTGCTAACAAAATGCGGACCTTATACATACATGATGTCTCTTTGCAACCATAGCCAAAATACTCAGTCGACATCTTTTTTTATAAACTCCTTTCAAAGGAAGAGTCTGGATTTTCACTGAATGAAACCGGGAGTCCGCTATTACTTTTCGGTGACGGCTTCGACCCGCTATATGTTTCGGAGATCACTCATCAAGAGTGAAGCACTGAAGAACAAAAGGTTATTTTGGTACGAAGCCATCACGAATATTTACGTCTGAGTTTTGCTTGGCTTGAACTATAAGAGACTGCGCATTGAAGATGTAATAGAAAACAGTCAGCAGGAGTTCACCCTCCCCCTTTTACCTCTGTTTTCCACATGATTTCATTGCTCCTATCTTCCACCTGATTCCATATCACACGAATGGAATGTTTTTGATGGAGTGTTCCCAGCGGAATTTTTGAACAAAGACCTAGAATTAACGCACAACAAAGACGTCGGTATAGTTCTCAGCCTTGATAATCGTAGCAACGTATAAGCTTCTTTAGTTAAGCTATGAGGTTGCTAACGCATTTAACAAGTGCTTATCCTGAATCCAAATAAGGTGAGCAGCTGAAGGCTTGACCTCAAAAAGTCTCGCCCCCCTGCATTGCAGGGATTTCTGCGACCGTCCAACTTGACATCCATTATTTTCATAAAATTTGCTCTTTGCGGAGGATCTCACTACACGCTATACAACAAGTAGCATGCTGTCACTTTTACATTTTTCTTTGAATTTGAGTCATGTGCGAAATATGTTAACTTTCAGAAACGAGAATGGGTCACTACCTATCGATGGTTTGCACTAACAAAATTGTTTTGTAATGACTGGTAAAAGAAAAAATTCTAGCAGCAAAACAACGGGCTGAACCTTACTCTTATTGTGCATTATCGTGGAGCCCCATATAAATATTCCCTTAAGCGCTCACTTTGTCAAATCGATTCTTCAGATCCTGCTCCGTATAGAGTCCTTTCTCCTTCGAAACTTCGGGAAACGATGTGATCAGTGCAGCCACGAAAGCGTCTTCAGATTCACACTGAAAATCGGTAATGAATTATGATATAGTACGTTGTGACATTATCAAAGCGAATTTCACAGGTGCGCTTCGTTCCGCGCATCCGTCCAATAGGAGATCCGTCGGAACTACGATCGCAGACTGACACGCTGCAGCCGTCGCACGTCGCATGCCAGTCTGCGATCTTTAGCAATGGTCGCATTCGTCAACGGGGCCTACGAATTGCGCTCGGTCCATGGAGGTCAGCTGACAGTGAAGATGACCCGGACTAGTGCCAATGACTCGCTCTTGGGCCTTTCCCAGGCCTCGACCTCCAGCTTTCAGCAGCACTCAACATCCGCTGCGTGACGACCCAGTTCTCGCAATGGATAAGCTGACGGCGCTCAGGATAGCAAGCTCGGTTCAATATGCCCTTTTTCCTGCTGCCCAATCAGGGGAAATCTGTGAAGAGGATGGCACAGGGACAACTTGCTAATGTTGCCTATTCTTAATGTGCGGTAAGGGACTGGACAAGAATATCGTCCCTCAGGTTTGGTAACAGCCGAAAATGAAAATTGACAAATTGGGGAACCACAAACAAGGAGAAATGCCCCGCTAACGCATCACGATCATCCTCGGAAAAATGTAAAACGAGATGTCGAGGATGCGTTTCTAGCCTAAGCCTAGCCTTGTGGGCGCTCACCCACAAGGCTAGGCTTAGGCTAGAAACGCAGGATAGCCGTAGTTTCAGCTCTCTTGCTCCTTCCATACGTGCCTGAGGGGTCCAGTATACAGTGTGTGGACTCGGCCGTTGAGACGAGTCATTCAATCGCGACTAATCAAGATCAGTGCCGTATCTGTTACTGTCCGCACTGCTAGTGAATATCACAGAGTGAAAGCAAGAGATTGCCTCAGGGAGAACAGAGCGCCGGTTCTCATGATCTCTCTGTCAATGATTTTCACGGAGCACGCGAGCAGTACGGTGTACGCTGCAGTGCCTTGTACAAGGGTGGGTGGGCACTGGCTCAGGCGGGTTTGGCGTAAGAGAGATGGTGCTATTCGCACATTGCACAAGCTCGATGAGCTCATTGTCAGCTTAAAAGGAAGAAAACATAGACTAGCGCAATTTATTCTATCCACTGCCACTTAAGGACACTGTAATGCCATCTTGAGATCGCAGTGGGCGGCGCCGCACTTGGGGTGGGCGGAGTGATCTAGTTTCGACGGACGCGCGGAACGACGTTCCCCCGAATCTCACATGTCTCACAGCTATTATTTGACGAGATCATTCGGAATGTGCCGGTCTGTTCTTCTGTGAAGTATGGGATTCTGTCAAGCAATCTTCATAAACATGACTAGCCTCTAGGCCCGTTATGAGGCGATTGCGCAACAGGTGACGAAATTGTCCCAAAGGCGTGAATGTTCGCATGCCATGTGCATTCACCTGCTTTACACTTATATGAGATGTGTTCCGAAGCCTTTTTCCTAAGCGTTCTATATCTTCCCCTACCTGCAGCCTTAATTAGCCTCTGGAACATTGGAAATAGTTTTCAGATACGTAGGTTGCCTTTATATTTCGGGATTGGAGAACGAAAATAAATATTATTCTTCGAAAAATGCTTTATTGTTCTCCAAAATATTCCCTATTAAGATCTACACACTCTCGAAGTTGAAATGACATGCTAGTTACGATGGCTTCGGTAACAACTTCATGGAGGCCGAAATTGACCTTCTTTAGTCTTCTGATGGTACCAGCGACGGCGGCCTCAGCACATCTCGAGTTCTCGCAAGGAATTGGAAATCCCGACCCCTCTACATACAATATTGCTCATGATCTCATTTGGACGGAAACGGCCGTAGTGATGAGCGAAATAGACTCCCCCAATTATGTTCTCGAGGAAAACTATTCTGCCTCGAGCTTCGTCCTCAAAGTGTGTGGTCATGAAGTGCCTGTCAATTATTACATCAGCTCTTTGAAAAATGGGAAGCAGTTTCATCCAAAAAGATGTACCATGGTGTGATGGGCCATTTCAACTCTTCTATCCATAGTGGAGGAAGCATCCCCAGATCTTGTAATTTCGCTTCCATGCTCTGAGGAGCATTTCTGTTGGGGTCAGAGGAGGTCAAGGTTGTCTTTTATCTGAGAACTATTTCTTGAGTTTCCTTGCTTAACTAAGGCTGCAGGTAGGGGAAGATGTAGAACGCTCATGCAAAAGGCTTCAAAACACATCTCATATAAATATAAAGCAGGCGAATGCCCACGGCATGCGAACAATCACGCCTTTGGGTCTATCTCGTCACCTGTTGCGCCATCGCTTCACATCGGGCCTTGAGGCTAGTCGTGCATGTAAAGAATTCCTGACAATATCCCATACCTCACAGAAGAAAGACTTCGTCACTTAACCAACCCTTTCTCAAATTTGGATGTGAGATCATTATGTGGTAACACATACGCCGGTATAGATCCGATCTTGAATGTCCATAGCATTCCGCCATTGTTCAAATAGGACTCGCAGAAAAGACAGACCCGCAAATTTACAGATGGCTAAGAAACAGAAATAGGAAAGAGAAAGTAGAAAACTGACAAGGGAAGGATACTAGGTCGCAGTGGCCATTCAAGATGAGATGTATACCCCCGTAGGTGGTTTTGGGCGCTGATCTCAAATCTGTGTTCCAAATCTGCTAAACGATTCTGGGAACAAAGTTACGAGCCCGAAGCCTCCCTTTGTTATACCACACTAACGAACGGATCACCGAGCCGAGCAAAGACCGTACCTGTGCAATGGTGGCCGAGCGGGTAGTGTAGTGGACTGGTAGACGTGACATCAGGGTTCGATTTCTTGATGCATGCGCTCGTTTTGCTCTTCCATAAAAGGTGTCCTAACCGCTTGCAAAACGTTTTTGGGCTCAATATTGGGCATCTACAGAGCTCCCGCACGATTTAGGATTCCGGGGAATAGTAATTCGATTAAAAAAATTTTACCACTACTAACCGTATATATATGTATGTACGCCTCCCAACCCCGAGCACTCAAGATGGTGTTTCGAAATCTACGGCAGCTCCCTGCATCACTTACGGTAGATGGCGGTCGAATGAGTCATCCGACCACAGCCCCTTTGAGAGGGAAACGGTCCTCACGTTCTACGAATGCTGTCCGCCCTTCGTAAGCGGATGTAAAAGTTGACTGGCATTGTTGGGAAAATACTGTAGAACAGTAATTTATCGTCTTACGTGCACATATGATCATCGCTAACTCTATTCATGAGGTGAACGCCCTTTCAAGAGACCTTCCATGGTAAATGTGGTGGTGCGGTGAGGCATGATACCATGATGCTGTACACAAAACCCTGATTCCACCGACGGGTTGCTTTGAAGTTGTCTCCAATGGTCTTCCATTGTTGATTTGAAGCGGTATCCTGTGGAAATGGCTGTCGTGTAGAGGGACCTTTATATAAATATCCGCTATTCTCCATAGGTGGGCAGATCGGTCCGCTCCTTTTGCACCTAATGTTGCGACCAACCAACCAACTCGAACTATAGGAGTCTATCGACTCATCTACCATGGCCATACAATTGGAGCTCATGGGTCAGATCACAAACTTGAAAGCTACGTTTCACTCCGGAACCTCTATATCCTTCCGAAAGTATGGGTCCATCGTCGCTGTCATCAGGCGATCAGGGAGGATCACTGTGATAGCCTTTCCCAGACCCGGCTTCCTCACAAAAGAGAACGGGCTTGTCTCCACAGCAAGAAGTACGGTCCAGAAGCTCTTCCTTACAGCCTCTTCCTAGATAGTGCCCACGCAAGAACGAAAGTCCTTCATCAAGTATGATGACACCACCTTCGGTCTGATGATTTGCTGGTAACATATAGAATAGCTTTTGACGCGGTGAATCATTTAGAACTTTCCTCCTTACAGCCTTTTGAGCCCATTTTGAGCAAATGTTCAGAATTCCTTTTTTTGTTCGAATGTAGCTCCATCCTTATTCGGTCGGTGAGGGGCAAAAAAAAAACTCCCTCGTAATCCTTTCCAGCGTTCCTTAATTGTGAGGGAGCTCCGTAGATGCCCAATATCGAGCCCAAAAACGTTTTGCAAACCTTTAGGACACATTTTATGGAAAAGCAAAACGAGCGCATGCATCAAGGGATCGAACCTTGATGCCATGTCTACCAGTCCACAACACTACCCGCTCGGCCACTATTGCACAGGTACGGTCTTTGCTAGGCTCGGTGATCCGTTCGTTAGTGTGGTATAACACAGGGAGGCATTGGGCTCGTAACTTTGTTCCCAGAATCGTTTAGCAGATTTGGAACACAGATTTGAGATCAGCGCCCGAAACCACCTACGGGGGTATACATCTCATCTTGAATGGCCACTGCGACCTAGTATCCTTCCCTTGTGAGACCAGGAGAGACTTTAAGCGAGATATGCGCCAAAATTCGCAACACTTGAGTCAAAAAGAAAACTACTACGATAATAACTCCATGTTGGAAGGGAACTCAGAGATAGGACAAAATTACAAAGATGCCTGGGGTGACTGAACTTGTACGAACGGTGGTAGCGAGGGTTAAATTAATAGATTAAGAAACTGTTCTTGGAGTATGGACATTCCGATTTTCTCCAGAGCATACATTCCGACTAACGTAAAAATAAAAAGGGACCTGTTTGAAAAAAGAGAGGGATTCATCCAACGGAAAACGGCGTTTGTCCATGTCTTCACCAGATTTATTACCATGTTTGATGGACCCGATGAGATTGTGACAGGCGATCCAGAACTGCTTTGCACGACGGTTCTCCATATCCTATAAGAAGAATATTTTGGGGAAACGTGGATAAGTCAACTCACATCATAGTCAAATCGCAATAAACTCTTACTAAAGCGACTCTACTATCTAGCGCAGACTCAATCCCTGCTAAGCGACTCAATGCTACACCGACTTCACGGCTATGACGATCACGCTCAAGCCTCGAAGCCTGCAAAAAATCCATGAGTAACATTATAGAAATAAAGGCAATGCAGAATAAATATTTCATAGGACAACACGCCTCTTCAATTTTTTGATTATGTTCAATCTCGAAAAGTTGACGCTGCGTACGAATAATCTGCTCCAAATGTTCCGAATGTGCCGCTGCAGATCTTCGTAATTGTTCCTCTAGCTCATTTTGCCACAAAGACCGCTTTTGTAAAACCTGAGAGAAGAAAACTACATACTATTCATTGCAGCACATAAAAACAATCGACATTATGATCAATTAAGGAAAACAGATATGGATAGACGAAAACTCACAGCTCTTTCTATTTCCACGTCCTGCTGCTGCTGAATTCGCTGTAATTCATTTTCAAGACGTTCAGCGGCGATGCGTTCATCTGCTTCTCGTTGATCAGCGATAGCACGTGCAATATGTTGCTCCTCACGAACCTGCTCAACAACGAAGTCAGGATGAGCATTGAAGTCGTCACTTCTCCCACTCTACCCACACCATCCCCAGCCTCAAATCACTAAACTGCACTCAATTCCACAGTGCACTTATTGAGTTCAAGTGTTAAAAACAACAGCCAAACCATTTATTACTGATTCAGCATGTACGCATTGAGTTACATAGTTTGGGTACACATGCATATACACTACTGTAGGCAGTGCACTAAGCGTGTCTATTGGCCTGCCGATGTGTGCGTGCGTTTGACCGGAAATTCATACCTCCTGAACCTAAAGCTCTAAATGTGGAAGGAATACGGTTGACAGGTTGGGGAAAATTACGGTAGGTAGCAGGACTGGACCTCGTCTACAGGGGGCGGGGCGTGACAAGAATTCTTAATTGGATGACTGTGTTCAAAATTGGTGGGAGAGCAGGCGGCAGGATCGAGACACAGATGGAGGTGGCAGGATGTAATTGAGACGAACTCCACCCAAGGAAGAGGGTGAGACCGGTGAAGGGGGAGAGGGGATGTGCAAAACGAGTGCAGTATGAGTAGACAAACAAAGTCAAGTAGGAATAAGCATGGGGATGAACCGAGTTACTTAAACACGACTTGAGCAGGACAGGGTGTGTATGTCAAATAGACGGTAGCAAGTTTTGGAAAAAAATTGAAGCTTTTTAAAAACGTTCTAGAATGCGCAGAAAGTGGTTGGAGGCTATCGAAGGAATATGGTCGAATCAAAATAGTCTTAATTGAGTAGTTAAAAGGTATCAAAAACATAAATTGAGACAGCGACAAAAGCTTCTTTTGTCGCTCTGTGTTAAAATTGGTCTCTGAAATGCGAACTAATTTTCTTTTCTAAAAAATCAAATAGATTCTGCAATATAAACTCAGTAAGACAGCGTTTGGAAATACATACTCTCAAAGAAAAAAGAAAATCAGGAAGACATGGATATTCTTCATACACAACCGATATCTTTGGGTCCCAGACATTGGTAGTTCACAAGTTCCCACATCAAAGTACGAAACACCGGTACCTCAGAACAGTTCCGGTATAGGAACTGCCCACTTTAATGGGGTATAAAATCCGAGTCAGTCTGGACAATTATTCGCTTCTTTTCTAGAATTCAGCAGCTCTTCTTCCATGCATCAAAAAACTGATTCCAGCGTGAAAGGTGCATGTGGACAAAGGCAAAACGTTCCAACGAACTTCAAATGATATATCACATTACGTATCTATACATCACTTGATTTTAGCAAGCTCTCTTAACGTCTCACCCGAAGCTGCCATATTTGGGGCTCACTCAGATTCGAGGAAATGACGCGCTTGTATTACTGTTGCCAGCATATGTCACCCACAAGCAGTTTGAAAAGCTCCAACATGGGAGATTGGATATAAATAGGATAGTTAACCATGCAATCCTAGAGTGGGCAAGGGCGTAATTTACCCGCGACCTAGACCAGCTCTCAAGCGCACTCCCCAGTCACTCAAAGGCAAGCTTTTGGCATATCTGGCACGTGTATGCACAGTCACTCCCACAAAGAGGCGGAATCTAGAAATGAACGTAAACAAAAACAAGGACTCCGTCCTGTGAAACCACTTGAATCTCTAGGCAAGGATCGATTATTCTCGATTGGCGATTCTTGCCTTACCCGTCAACTGGAGTAGGCCGTCAAACGCCATAAGCTCTCCCTCGAACCAGCTAGAGATTCTCTACTGGAAAAGAAAGTTCGCCGAGGAGATCTGTGGAATCAACACTTTACTAGTCCCGCTCATTAACTTTTCGCAATATATTTTACACGTTTTACAACATACGACTTGCAGTCTTCACGCCAAAAAGGATGAAGTAGAGGAAGCTAAAAGATACCTGCTGCTCCAACAACTGTCTTCTTAGGTTATCCACCTTCAAGTGAGCATGAGCAATCAAAGCGTTCAATTCCTCTGGCTCCATATTTTTATTCTGAAAGATAACCACTAAAATCACTTTCAGAGTAGCGTCATTTTATAGCTGTATGAGTCATATAACCGAAGGTGTGAGGAACTGGAGATTGAACTATGTATACCCTTTGGTGAAGCTACGTGAAACTATCAAGGAAAGGGTAAATACGTTCACTGCTCAGACAGGAATTGAACGTGGAAATTTCGAGTCACTTTTCCCGATCCCTCAGTCCATTCTCGTTCTGCCAAATTCCCTGAAAGGAAGGTAGTGGCCGGTGGGAGTGTCCTTGATTTACTACTTGTTTGAAGTTTCTTGTATTTGATGGGCTTGCAATCTCCAAACAATACTATATACAAAGTGGGCCGGGGAAAAATACGTAGTTTATTTTATGAAAACTACCAATAGATTCAATACTTCCTTGAAAATGACACTTTTCTTGCATTTTTCGAAAATAAACAGTGCAAAGACGACTTTTACATGAACTGCTTCTAGTATTGTCTCGCTTTGTATTATTGAGAGCGAATACACGTCCGTAGTCTCGAGTTAGCTGTTGGTCACAATTTTTTTTGCGAACTTGAACTCTTTTTAGACTCATTCCTCGACTTTTCTTCGTATTCCTTTACGGCGTTTTTCAAGAGTCCTTCCATTAATTTCATGGCACGGTAGATACAGCCACTAGATTACTCCTTGGGGGCTTTCTCCCGACGTAGATCTTAGTCCCCCATGTGCAACACTTTTAAAACATAGCTTCATTCAATATTTCTTATTCTCAGAAGGGATGTAATGCCTGGAAAATGTTCTGCCACGGAAACTAACCACTGACTCATCAATGGGAATTTCCTTTTCAGGTTTGCAGACTTTCTACAGTCCGCATCAAAAGTTCTAGAAAGCTACTAATCTTGTAAAGCCTGTTGCCATCTGCGGTGGTGACGCGAAAGGGGTTTTCGCTCGGAATATTCAAAACCCCAGAGAGTCCACATATGAAGCGTTGCGCTGCATGTGAGTGCGGTAGGACTCTACCCACTGACGTCGATTGATACTTTCCACCTTGGAGTCCTCGTGAGCTCCCCTTACCGACCTAGGGGCAATCGTGGTGTAGTGGCAAGTGGCGCACTATCACACATGTACGGCCACAGGTTCGAATCCCGGAGCGGTATCGGCCTAAACCAACCAAGCCTTCCACCCCTTCGGAGCCGGTTCACTGTAACGAGTCTCGACTGGAAGAGGATAAAAGCACTGACCTTTACATTAGCTGGCCACCGCAACTCATAGTGCAGACCACATACGCATTCATTACGCCACTACTATTCTGAATGGAAGTCGAATGCGGTGGCGCATCCCTCAGATAAGACTCATTAATGCTCAAAGGCTTTGAAGTCAAAAGACTTTCAATACTCCATATAAATTACTGCAAGGAGACACTCAGCACTGAACGCTTATCAACAAGTGACAGCGCGAGGTCGGTCTCTCTACCACCTTTCGTTCTTACTCCTCAGAGTTTCTTTTTGAAATTTTAGAGAAGTAGTGGTGTTGAGTTCCGTATTAACAAGCTTCATAGAAGACAATTTTATCGCAACTTTGATTTATAGTTCTTTTGCTATTCGATTGTTGACGCTCAATTCAATAAACCACAGAGAAGTTAAGGTTCAGTCATGCCGAGAGTGAGTAATGGAAAATCGTTCCAGACTATTGTTGAATGAGTTGATATCATTAAGCAGCACACACTCTTTCACAGCCAATAAAAAGGTTCGGACTGCTCAATGTGAAGGAAGTAAATTCTCACTGCTAGATGCAGTGCAAGTTTAAAGACCCGGGCATAACTACCACCTCTTAGCATTATTCTTTACCATGACCCTAATTCATAGATATCGTGATAACCCTACAGCATAGGATATACCATTCTAAAGATGCCATCAGCGTAGTGGACGATATACCGCACAGAATGATTGGATAAAACAGAGAATTTATGTCGCAAGTTTTGGGACCACTTGGAGGCAGTTCGAAAAATTACAAAAAAAAAACGAAGTCACCACTATTAGAACGAAAAATCAATACGAAAATAGCTGAAACAGGGAAGATCTAGAATGATATCAATAGAATTACCTTCACATTGATGTCTACATTGGGAAGAATATTCTTCACTTCCTGAGCAAACTGCTCGCGACTACGCTGGACGAGATCCTTGTACTGATTTGAAATTGATGACTCCTGCCGTGCCTGAAAGATTCCAGCTTTTGAATATCATGTGATATACTATCATAGCGGCGAAAGGCAACCTTGAAGACCAGTCCATCAAGTTCGTCAAGTTGGTGGGATAACTTGTTTGCTGTTTCAGTTGCATTCAGAAGCAAAGGATTACTGGCAGTCACAGGATCACTCTTACCACGGCTGATTATCTATGGTGACTATTAATACTCCAATTAACAAAGATATTGGACACTGAATTTTGAGAATTACTGTTCTTAGATAGTCAATATAATTTCTTCCATCCGCTTCTGCTTTTCCATCTTTGCTAGCAAGCGATTCAGCCTGTTGAAGAGCAGTTGTCACCTGAAAAGTCCATAAGTACGAGTAACGAGTATCCAATTTCTTAATCAAAACTTCCAAGATTACAGCTTCGTGGATTTATATGAATAATAAGAACACGGCGTGGTAAGGAATGATAGGTATAAAAAGAATGCGAAGAATGAATGTTTGAGGAAAAGAAGTCCAGCAGATATGCGAACACGTCGAGTCCGAACAGAATACTGAAGACTTTATAGTTGAAGAACTTAATATTGCCTTTGCTTAAACTCATAGTCAGTTTAACAACTGATAATGAAACGCTTTAATATGTAAACAGTTTCTCATTCACAGCGATCATAGTGTGCTGCGTTTGCCTTTCCCGTACATTCTGAATTAAATGTTGAACGTTACCGTTCTACGACAGTCTTTCAATTTTTCCGAATCCCAGCTTGCCCACTTGAAGAATCAACGTAATGCATTGGTCATAGAACATTGTTGTAACGTTTGAAGAACCAAGATACAGGGCCACGTAAAACCTACCTTTCCCCAATCGGCGTTTTGGGACTCGTCCACGGTTTCCTTGACAAGTGATGCGTGTTCGTTAATTGCGGCTATCGTCTTGATTTTAGCATCGGTTGCAGCTCGAACCTTGTCTTCAGCAGTATGAATTGCCGATAGCAAGGAAGACTCGAACTCTAAAAGAATCTAAAGTTATGGACAACAGTTCACCAACAGAACAGCAAACTGACCAGCAACTCGCTCAGCTGCTACCCCTGAGCTAACTTTGTCAGTCCTGGTTTCCATTGGCGCCCTCGCATCACCACGTTCCAAGTGCACGGGAGACTCCCTTTCTGAATTGCAAAGATCATGTTTCGTCAGTAAGAAGAAACTCAAACAAGAGGGGATCGAATAAATTAGGTTCGAACAATGTTTACCTCTCACTTCTTCAACATTCTTTTCTTTTTTTACAACAGGAGGAATAGGAATAACATTAACCACCTTATCCTTCAAATCTGACAACAGCTGCCCCATGTTTCTGAAAGGAGAAAAAGAGATTTGTACGATCCAAACATGTGACGCTGTCTAAAATACTTACGCATTGTGAGATGAGCCAAACCAAGCGTCGAAATATGGTTTTACTTGAGGGACGGTCGTCTCAACCTACCAACATTTCATTATAAGGAATATTACTCTATTTTGATATTCGCTCACTTTCTTTTTGAATTCCGGATCCACATAAGCATAACCGATTACACCGACTGCCACAGTCGCCAGCGCTCCAACAGAATATAAAAACCTGGAAGCTGGCCGCATAATCCATGTGCTTAGAGGGAAAGTGACGAAAAGAAAAAAGGAGAAAAATAATGAAGCATGGAAACGATGGAATGAACCAAATAAACGTCGATGAAAATAGTTTGGGAGAGATACTATTCTTTCTCGCTCTTGACGCTAGAGCGCAGAGAAGGAGGAAAGGAGTGAGGTTCGTAGTCCAAAAAATATATTTTTTAAAGCTAACCTCACTAAGGGAAGAGCACCAGGGTCAGTGGGAAGATTTTTCCGGGATCAAGTGAAAATTGGACGTTCAATTGGCTTACCCACACTGGTGCTCTTCCTATCGAAAGACTTAGTTTAGAAAAAAGAAAACTAAACTGTCTTTTCCTGCTAACAACGCTCCTAGGCACCATTACTCCCCCCCCCCCTCCCCCCACACACACACTCTTCCCAACTATATTCTCACCCTTAACTTCTATGTCATATTCTAAGTTTAAATTTTTCGACATCTCTAGGAACACAAAATAAACGAGTAAAATCAATTGCTGGCAGTCAATGACTTTACCCCCTATACACCATCCCCTTCTGACGCGCACACGTTTGTTGAATGGGTTGAAAATCCGCGGACAGTGGTCCCCTCTTCAAAGCTAATGAATAGGATATATAACACACTGATAAGCAAATGCAATATTTACTCACTTCGATGCGGCCGAACTTGGCTTACGAGGTGGGGTAGGTGCTGCTTGTGCAGATTGAGCTCGAATACCTTTCAGACCCCAAGCCACATAATTGTTCTAAATTACATGTCAGCAAATATCAATTTTATTCTTTCTCAAAGTTCTCGACGACTTCGTTGTCGCTTCACTCACCTTGACAGCCCGCAACATTGTTAGAGCAGGATAACCCGCCCAAGAGCAGGTACGACCTTAATTGAAACATTACAGCATTTGTTTCAGAAGCAGATAAGAGTTGTGAACGACATGTAAGTTATGATTGATTCAAAAATCGCTATTTGGATTCAGGCATACAATTTTGGTTCGGAAGCAAACATAATCTTGTGACACAGAAACGGTCCTGGTCCGAATCTCAGTTACGACGCAACACAGTCCTGACCTACACAACTAGCCATCACTTGTCCTTGACCATAAGCTTTTTAATGTGTCATAAATGTAATATAATTTTCATTTTCGTCCAGTGTCTGTTTTATTTCATTTACGTGATTAGTTCATCATACAACGCGAAAGCGTCTTGCGTCGTGTACACGCCGAAACATATAGAGACATTTCAAAACGAGCTACTACAGCAATTCTCAATTAATAGAAAATCAAAGTTGCCCTTACGGAAAGTTATAAGGAGCAGGGATATCCCTGATGCACGGAGGTGCTGCGTATTTACACACCGGTAGCAGTCTGCACTTGCATACTGAAGGCAACTACCGTAACCTTACAACCACTTTTATTCAATTCCGAGGGCTATTGTTGTGTTGGTTTCATGTGTTTGAGGCCCTTGGTTCGTCAGCTCAACTCTTCGATTCATCTTGATCGGACTGTTCTAAGAGTCATGTTTACCCACATCTGCAAGCATGTGGCCCTTGGAACTACTGCCGCTTCTTTGCTTTGCAGCCGTAAAGCTAGCACTAAAAACGTCCAGCACCGGCCAGCAATTTCGACTCTGACAGTGGCTGGCTTCAAAATGCTTCTCCTCTTCCTTCCCTTCTTCCCTATTTCTAAATGCAACGAGATTTCTAAATCACACAAACAATATTAGTTCAGCAGAGACTTCCAGACTGGACAACAGCCAAGACCGGTCAACAGTCAAGCAGTTGTCGGAGGTGCGAATTGATTAAAACTAGAACTCATTGTGCATACACTCATTTTATAGACGCGCAGTTGGGAACTGATCAAAATGAAGTGAACCAAAACCAATCAAAACCAAATGGAACCAAAATTATAATTCTAAATCACTCTTTAGTGCTAGCATTTTAGCTGCAGAGCAAAACAACGCTGATAGTTTCCGACCAGGGTTACATGCTTGCAGATATAGGTATCCGGGACTCCATTCAAAACAGTTAGGTCAAACTGAATTGAATAGTTGAGCTGATCAACTAAAGCAAGCACTCAAACACATTAAATCAATATAACAATCAGTCCTCGAAACTGACTAAAAGTAGGCGTACATAATGTTTTTTTACACTGTTTTGCCGTACAGGTTTGTTATGATGAAACCGCTTTATTAGGTCGACGTTTCGAACAACTCGTCGTCTTCAAGGACCTGAAAGTAATTCGAAGCTCCTGACCTGTGACTTACCCGACCAAGCGCCCAAACACGCTAGGCCAGTTGCAACAACTCCCAGAAACTTGAACACCAAAAGATTCCAGCGAAGCAACCAACCTTCTGCGGTTTCACCAGCGTTGCTGTCCCACTCGATGCCATCGACAGCATCGACATCGAGTGGGACAGCAACGCTGGTGAAACCGCAGAAGGTTGGTTGCTTCGCTGGAATCTTTTGGTGTTCAAGTTTCTGGGAGTTGTTGCAACTGGCCTAGCGTGTTTGGGCGCTTGGTCGGGTAAGTCACAGGTCAGGAGCTTCGAATTACTTTCAGGTCCTTGAAGACGACGAGTTGTTCGAAACGTCGACCTAATAAAGCGGTTTCATCATAACAAACCTGTACGGCAAAACAGTGTAAAAAACATTATGTGACATGCCCAGGTTTCAAGAAGACCGAACATGGAAACTAGTAGGCGTACAATTACGGTGGTTGCTATTAGTACGCAAATGCAGATTGCTACCGGTGTGTAAATAGGTAGCACCATGCGCGGACTCGTATTGGAGCGCCAGTTGGTTTATGTGGTTTGGAGCGGGCTTTCGCAGCCCCCTCGCTGTTGGGGCGCCTGGGCTCAAGTTGCCACCTCAGCACCATACATAAAGTGTAACTTCCGGGTCAAGAGACTAGTCCAGAAAATAAGGTGTAATGAAGCATAATTAGTGAAGCGTAATACGAGTATCCGGTTCATGAGCATCATTCGTACTCGCAAATTCTAGCTCCTGCTCTTCCCCATCCAAAACACAACAACCTCATATATTATATATCATCTGGTGAAAATATAGTTGGGGGTGGGGGGAGGCAGCACCTATTCACAGACAACCGGGAGAACGTCCGTTGCTCGCGTCCGTCGAAAGTAGGTCGCCCCGCCCACTTCGCGTGCAGCGCACCACACTGAGGTCTCGAGAGGACATTACAGTACCACCAAGTGTCAGTGGAGCGAATGACTTGCATTTGTATGTGTTATCTTGCCCTTTTATCTTCGCTTTAAACGGACTGCCGTGAAACGAGCACAAATTATATGCCCCACTGACAACTGCGACGTCCGTCAAGTATCGCGGGCTGGCTCGCCGCGTTCGACTTGACCTAGTTTCGACAGACGCGCGCAATGGAGCCCACCAGGGGTAACCGGGTTCACTTGTTCATAGAGATGCTAATTAGCTAAAAGAATTTAAGAAGGGGAGGGCTTCGGGGTGGGTGAGATGGTTATCTCATGCAAAAAGCTGGGATGAGATAAAAATCGAACGTCTATTTTGCTCACCCACCCCGGAGCCCCTCCCTTTCCTAATATTAGGTGAATACACAGTTATAACATAGAAAAGCCTATACTACTCTTCCTTCTAGTCGTCTTTGATTCAAGAGGGCGCTGCCCCCCCCCCTCCCTGAACTATTATACATTTTTTCCGGATCTGACGTAACGAGCATAGGTCACATCCACTGACGTCGGCTAGAGAGCGCGGGATGACGAAGTCGGAGTCGGTGGTGAGGTTCGTCGGAACGTGACATTGTCCATGGCTTGCGGAAATCGGAGAGTCAGCACCAGAGAACCATAAGTCGGACCGCCTGCAGCTTTTGAACGGGTCACAGTGTTACCTCCCTCCATCGTCTGAAAACAAAAATGGTGTGGAGAACATAAATGGAAAAGAACTCGGATGTAGATGTCACCCGCACATGCCGTAGGTTTGGATGCTCATACATCACAGTCGCATAAACATGGACTTTCACACTCTTCAGCCGCCTCTTCAGATTAGTTTCCTTCCAAGTCTTCGGCGGACTTTTGCGGTTGAGGAAGGCGCAAAGGATAGGATACGGATATGGAATCAAAACAGTGTGATTTCCAACCAGGACCACTCGAGGTGAACGATGGAGATAGCGAGGCGGCTGGAGGAAATAGCAGCAGTACAAGTGGCAGTCGAAGCACCCGCGCGTAGATAGGCGATCGCAAAATTCGTGGTGCATCACCGTCTTTGCAGCCTCGAGGTATATTTGCCGCATACCTACTCAGAGCATTGTGCAGTACGCAAGCTGAGGACTATGTACAGTAGCGCTCAAAAGTATTCGGCGAAATGCTTCTTCAGTAATAATTTTCAGTCGTAGCTTCTTTCCTAATGGATATAATCAAGCGAAATTTCAATATGTGTAACATTGGTGTAGTGTGAATATTTACCACTATTAACCTGCAATCTAATCATGTTCCAGATATCCAAAAGGGCTTGAACAAAATATCAACTAGAAATACGAATGATGGTCCTTCTAGGAGTCCTTTCCCTTTTGCCATGTCTTAAGTGTACGAGCACTAATGTCGAACCTAGAAGAGAAGAAACACGTACATAGGGTCGGAATAACTGCAGGCGTTACAAACTTGCTTTCAGCACAGACTACAAACGGCTTCTCATTAATATGTGGATATAGCTGTTTTGCGGTCAATTAGTGTGGATAGTGCAAAATATGCTTCAGTTAAACATATCAAAATTTCATGTGATTTGCTCCACTGGGAAAGAAGTTACGGCAGGTTAAAGTTGGCCGAATACTTTTGAGCGCTACTGTATGTGATAACTTCGCTGTATATTCTGTTAGTGCCCTATACATCTGTTCTACCTTTTTACCTCCCCTCCAATGAATAGTTTCCTTTAAGTTTCGGTGTTTCAGCACTTACTGAACCCATTTGCAACTCAATTTATTTGCAATTCAATTTGCATTTTAACACTCGACTTATGAACAAGCAAAATAGGCGAGCACATTAACATTCATGAAGCAGTGAGGAAAGAATCGCTAAGCTGCATTCACGAGTGTAGAGGCTTCAGCGTGCTTCTGCCCATACCACCATTCATGAGGACCTGTTCACTCCAGGTTAAATTTGTATGGGTAGGGTGACCAAGATCCTTCATCCCTTTAGAAATAACCATTGAATAGAAGTTTACCAAATAAAACTGTTCGAAAAACATTCTTCTCTCAGCAATCTTGTTATCATAAGGTTGTTAAAGCGCTGCTAATAAAATCTAAAGTTGGCCCTATAGGGGATCATCTCCACATAAACTTATTGAGCAATATCAAAGGAAGCATGCCCTGAGCCCTTCGAAAGAAACAGTAAATACCTACAGTGTAATTTGTCAAAAAAATTCTACTTGAGTAGCACAAAGGATAAAGGAAAGGATGAAATGATAGTGTTCTTCAGTACCGCCTTGGAGCCTTTCTTCCAAAATCGTGGTGGCTCGTACAATGACTTACGCTAGCCAGCCATATGTACAGGGCTTTTATCCTCTCAAACAAGCGTGGTGCCATTTAACCGATCCATAGAGGAGCGAACGCTCAGTTGCCTGGACCAGTACTTATCAATTCAGAATTCTCCATCATTCTGTCAAACTCGGACTTCTTTTGAGTGCTCATAACTGTAATATAAATCATTAGCCTAAGAACTGTGAAGAAACGCTTTATGAACAATACTAATGTAAGACAGCTTGGGAACAGGAATACTAAAACTGGTTGGCCTATAGTATAGGGACCGGAATACTGAAACAAATTGGTCTATTGTATAATAATATCCATAGGTTCCATTGCATTGAAATCGGATAGAAACGTTCTAGGCTATCAGCATCCCATCCAGTTTTTCCGGAGATTTTTCCCAGACGAAATTGTCGAGTTGATCATAAGAGAAACGAATAGATACGGATTCTCAAAGTACTCTGATTGGAGGGCTACTGACGAAAAAGTACCGTTCAGGTTTCTGGCTAATTGTGTTCAAATGGATAAATGTGCGCGGTACACCAAACACATTTATAGCACAAGCCCAGCACAGCGGGTATGTGTACGAACGTGCGTCCAAGGATGCGCGCGGCAAATTGCGCGCGAAGTTCGTAATGATCTGAACGACTTTGTCGCCTATGATTTGGGCCCAAATTTGAAATAGAGTGGATTAGGAGGATCATCTGACCCTAATAAACTACACTACTTCGAGTTTATGCCCCGAAAGTTGGCGCCGCAGTCGTACAAATCGTCACGAACTTCGCCGCGCAAGTTGCCGCGCACATCCTCGGACGCACGTTCGTACCGTCCCCCCAGCACAGCCACCACATTCCAGAAAAAAATGTAGAAAGGTGCAACGTGTGAGGTGTGCTAAGTATGCCCAACTACCTATGGAAGGGATTAAGGAGAAAGGGGTGGTGGGGCGTGGTCTCTGGTGGGTGCACAGATTTGTTACACTTTAAAAAAGTTTAACGGTAGAAGGAGTTCAACTGCTTCCTTGATTCTTCATATATGATCCTCTTCAGCGGAGAACGTGTCTTGTTAAGCCTTGGAAGGAGGGATAAGCCCGATAGGTTTTTTGAAAAAGAACGTGCGTGGATGGTTCCTGAAGTCTTGCTAAATCCGATAGTATATGATTCCATAACGACTCGTTTTTTTTAATTTTCATTCCGAGCAGTAGTTATTGAGCAAGCGATGTAGGAAATCAAGCATGCGCCTGATCTTGATGGAAGAGCGCATTTGAAGAGTATCGCTGAGGATGTTGCGAAAAAGAATTTAGGAGAAAGTGGGCGTTTTTTGAGATTATTTGTGTATTCCCTCATAATCCTGCTTCAAACGGTAAAGGGGAGTGCAATGGGAGAAGATTCGGCACTATTTACCCTTTACTGCCCCACTCTGTCGAGAATCGGCTGGATTTCTATCGATTTTTTTCGAGAAGATGAAACCTACTAGAAACTTGTCTACAGGGGTAGTTTGACCCGTAGAACACGAATATCGCATTCAATCGTCGTGAAAACTTCGTAATTCGTACTTAGGGCAAGTTTTCAGCAAGATTGGTGACCCAGCTACATTTGGCGCCGGCGCCTGTAGCGCGAGCGCTGGGCATTTTTATGACGAATGGTCGCGCTATTCGTGTTCTACGGGTCAAATAACCCCTCTAGGCAAGTTTCTAGTCGGTTTCAGCTTTTTGAAAAAAATTCGATAGAAATCCAGCCCATTCTCGACAAAGTGGGGCAGTAAAGGGTAAATAGTGCCGAAGATTCAAATAAGTAGAACATCTCCCTGACAAAATTATCTGAACTCGTGTTCTAGGACCCTACCCTTCCTATTATATATAATCTGCTAAGCGTCTCTGTTAGTGTGTTTGTGTTTGTGTGTCTATGTGCGTGTGCGTGTGCAACCGGAAATCCCAGTCTCAATGTAGCTAAAGCATTCAAATATGAAGGTGAGATAAACGGCAGGATTGGAACACTGATGGTAGGTGATAGGGAGTGGCAACAATCGATAGAAACTGATAAGCAGACTTAAAAGGCAAAAGCCAGAGGATCCGTAATTCCCTTCCTATCAGCGTAATGCCTTGGCACTTTGGAGGTGGTGTAGGAAGTGAAGAAACCGTTGGTTATTGGTAACGGTAACAAGTGATAGGGACTGATAAGAAGCCATATAAGGTGAGAGCTACTAGGTCTGTAACGCTCTCCATGTTAACCGTGAAGCTTTGGTAACTTGGTAGGTAATCTGGGATGGGAAGAGATTATCGACGAACTGTGACACACAACATGTGTTAAGAGCTGATAAAGAACCGTAAAATGAGCCACTAAATCTTCCCGCTGATAATGGACTCTTGGAATTTTGATAGGTCAAGTAAGATGTGACAGGATCCTATGCACTCGGTGCTGAATGGTAATTATTGATACCCGCTGATAATGAGCTGTCAAAACCAAGTCGCTGCTCTCTTCGTGTCATTAGCAGAACATTGGAGCCCTGGTGTTTACGGTTGGTGCCACGCCAGAAGGTGATAAAACTGACAAGAGCTAACGAAAATCCTCGAAAGGGTAGAGTCACCATAATACTGTCATTAATAGTGGAGCCTTGCCAGTTTAGTATGTGATGTGCAGTATGGTGGGATCACACGACCGATGATAGCAACTGATAACAGCTGATAACGACCGATAAGGGCGCTTACCAACTGGATTCAAGCCTGTGGTATTTACGAAGTGGTTATGATTACGACTACTGGATGACGACCCTTTCAGGTTTGCCTTCATTAGAAGATCAAAGTTACTTTTTGCATTGGTACCATTTACGACAGAGCTCATGCGTTCGCCAATAATCTTGGATTCTCAACCAATGATGTATCCGCAGAAGAAAGCAGGTCCATTGATAACGACATCTGATAATGGGGTTATTATCGCTCGAGAACATTAGTGAGTACCACGCTATTTTTCGGTTGCCTATCAGTTGAACCTTTGATGGGTCATAATTTTTGAGATGAAGAGCAACCAGTCGACACTTCTAATCATAGGCGTAAGCATCGGCACACTCTAGCTACCATTGGCACGACCCTGCTTATGCCAGCTCCCCTCTTTCTGCGTCCCGTGTCAAAGTTGTAGAGACTTTGTCGAAATTAGTGTTTAGAAAAGTGCCATTCAGCCTAAAAATGTTATGGCGGAGTGCATACTACTTAAAGTTAGAGAAAAACAAAAAAATAAACTGCTTATATCCTCAGCAGATCTTCAAAAGAGTGGAATTTCAGCCATGTGTCCAGACAGCAACGGTATGTCAGATGAAGTAAGACAGACCTTCGTCAACAAACACAACGCGTATCGGTTGGTTTTTCCCAGTGAAACAGTAAGATCACTTAAGTACACTGTAATCCCTATAACTATTTAGAACACTCGTTGCCAAAGGAGAAGCGAAAAATGCCAAAGAGATTGGTGGTTACGCTCCTAAGGCAGCTAGGATGTTGAAAGTGGTAAGACTTAAAAGCTTACCGCAGCTAGACAGGGGTCATGTGC